>CM053760.1:23792886-23887950 GCA_028658305.1 Pachyuromys duprasi
GTTTCCTCTCTGTATATCTTTAATTGTTCCTCTATGTGGGCAGTTAAATTCTTCTGAATTTCTTTGAGGGCCTTGTTCATTTCCTCTTTTTGTCCTTCTTTTTGTTCCTCTAATATCTGGATAATCATAGCTTTAACATAATTTTCCTTTGTCTCTGCTGAATTAAAATCTCCATTGCTTTTGGGTGTTTCTGGTGGGGCCATGGTGTCCTGATTTTTGTTGGGTGAGTTCTTACATCTACTTCTGGGCATTTGTTTATATATAATCAAGGAGCTGTTTGTGCTTTAAGGCTGAACTTCAGACTGGAACTGTCAATCTCTTGTGTCAGGAGTATTCTTCAAGAAGATCAGGGAGTTCCAGTGTTTTGATAGTGTGTATTGTTGCCTCAGTTGAACTCTGTTGTAGGATCTGTGTGTCCAGCTTCGTGCTCTGTGCTAGAAGCTGTGAGCACCGCAGGCTGGTCACCCCTCTGGTCTGGAGGCTTGGCTCCTCACTCTGTGCCAGAGGCTGAGTGTCCCGGTTTGAGATGGCAGCTGGGGTCGCTGCTCTGGTCTGGAGGCTCCATGCTTCGACCTGGGCTTGCTGCTAAGGGCTCTCCTCTGGACTGGAGACTTGGCGCCTCCTTCTGGGCAAGGGGGTGTGGACCACAGTCTCAGATGGTATTTGGGGGCACCTCAGTCTGGACCTGATACTGTGTGTCTCAGTCCCGGGTGGCGGCTAGCGCCTCCACCCACGGGGAGTGTGCCTGCCTGATGCAGCCCTGTCTGGGGAATGGATTCTGGGGCCTTCTCGGACTGGCCTGTGGACGAACACACGCGGTCTGGAGTGGTTACAGGTGTTGCTGAGCGGTGTGCACCCATGGTATGCCGCCGGTCGAAACGGTACCCAGGGCCTTCTCAGTCTGGAGACTGTGTGACCCAGTCTGGAATGGCGGCTGTTGGTGCCCAGTGCGGCTGCTCATTTGGATCAGGCCTGTGCACCGCCAGTCACCCGGAGTTTCCCGGGGAATAACTGGATGTCCTTAGGATTTTCCCACTTGTTCTGCTCACCTGGCACTCACAATGCTGGTGTTTTAGGTCCCAGAGTTCAGTCTCCTGGTCGCTGCGTTGTTACTGCTGTCCTACTCCTCAGACACAGTGTCCTCTCGTGGCAGCCATCTTAGATCCTCTCTACATCTAACATTTTTATATCAAGTGACTTTGAGAATTTTTTTTAACCATGTGGATATATACATATTTCTGTCTAAAAGAATATATGTCAAAGGTGAGAAATTGGTTGTTTGCATTTCCACAATTATCTTTCAGATGACACTAATGATGTGAGTTATACAAACTAAAGAAATGTGTCTATAGATACTTCTATGTATAAGTCAAGGAGACGGAGGCACTTCTATGCGGTTTTCCTCCCATATCTGACACACTGTAGATTTAATCACAGGTTGATAATAATTGGAGAAAAACTGCATCTGTATTGCACAAGAACAGATTTCTAAAAAAAAAAAATCCTGTTATTAGTCCCTAAAGAAATGATGGAACAACTATGTACTCAGGTATTATTAGAAAACTAGAGACGGTAATGGGAAGATACGCATAGGTTATACAGAAATACTGTTCCATTTTGTCTGAGGGACTTGGGAGTATGCAGGTAATCTTTGGGGGTACTGAAGGAGCACTGGATGCCTCCATTTTCTATTCCAGGTCTCAAGCCTTGGCAGTTTTCTTCCCTCCCCACGGTTTCCTGTGCCACCTTTCTTTCCTCCTCATTCTTTTTATAAAAAATAATTTATTTAATAAATAACAAATATGATTATTTGCTCTCATTTTATGTGTACGAGTACTTTACCTGTATGGTATGTGTATTCTACCTGCATGCCTGGTGCCCACAGAGGTCAGAACTTGGGAGAGGATTCCCTGGTACTAGAGTTATGGATAGTTGTGTGCTACCATGTGGTTGCTGGGAACCAAATCCAGGTCCTCTGCAAGAGCAGCTGGTGCTCTTAACCTACGAGCCATCTCTCCAGCCCCTTCTTTGTTTTATAAAAACTGCTGTTTGGGCGGCAGCTGGTTGGCTAGTCTGGTTGTGCAGATCTCTGGGTAATGAGGGAGACTGGGACTCATAGCCCTAGTTACAGCGACAATGGCAATACCTCCTCCCAGAGGATAATCTATCAGGCACTTGTTTGCTAAGTGACTTATTACTGCAAGCTATGATCAATACATTTATTTCCCATAGATATGTTGGAGGATGCATTTGAACTTTCTTAAGGGATGTTTATTGTGTTTGATGATCTACACGCCACACTGATTTTCTTTAGAGCATGTGGCTTTGCCAGGGTGGGGGGGATGATGACAATTTTATTATCTAGGGGAACAAAGGATATTAATGAGATGGGTGAGAAAGGCAAGGCTAGAAAAAATGGGGCAGGTGTGATAGAATATGCTCAACATATTTAACAGTTTTTAAAAATAAAAAAACTCAATTCTTAGAAGAACAATTTTTACTCTGAGATTATTTTCTATTTGAATAACTGTAACAAAAAAAAGTTTATTTCGTCCTGCTTTGACCACAGTTGGCTCAGTTCTTGGCTTCATGAATTGTCCATGATTTATGAATAAGAATGTGCACGGGCTTGTATTACTGAGTTGTTGCTGGAAGAATTGTCCTTCTTCCTCTTGAAGAGCTATGTGTATCCATCAAGGGAAAGTGGATGTCCATTCTGGTGTCTTGACTTTCTGTTGAAGAGGGTGAGAGAGGGAGTCTTTCCACAGTGGAAGAAATGTTGGGGCTGGAATTGTTTCAGTTAGCCCAAAGCAATTCAAATCAGATGTGAAAGATGTTTATGAGCACACAATTCAAATCAGGCAACAGAGATGCTTGTGAGCACACATGACCTTTAATAGGAAATGTACCTGCTCTGGAAACACACATTTTTGCATCGCAAATTGACTCCTACTGCATGCTTAGAGCCACTAGCCTAAGACGTGGGTGAGGAGCTTCTGTGGGTATGCGGGCTGGATCTTTGGCATGGACGTGGTGGTGTCCCCTTTATCCCCTAAAAAAGCTGGACCCTGGGAAGTAGGGTGAGCCCATGACACAAGTCATGCCAAAGAATCCAGCCAACTAGAAACTCCCAGACAGAAAGATCAAGGCCAAGACCGAGAAGCACAGACCTGAATGTACACCGTAGCTCTTTCACTGAACCCAGGGTTAGGTTGGTAGCCAGCAAACCCAGGGGGTCTCCCATGTTCCCAGCTACTCTGGGATTACAGGTGCATAGACAGCCACACTTTTTATGTGAGTGCTGTGGACTTGAACTCAGGTCCTCCTATTCAGCAAGCCCCCCTATCCACTGAGCCATAGCCACAGCTCCCACACCCCATTTCACTAGGGTGTCATTAAGCTAAGACACCTCTCATCTCATTCTTATTCATTCATTGAAATTTCCTCCTTTCCAAATTTTTAGGCTTTATCCACATTCACACACACACACACACACACACACACCCCAAGGTGGGAGCTGCATATGAAAGAAACTTATGAGAGAACATAAGTTTTTTTTGTCCTTCTGAATTTTGGTAACCTCACTTGATATGATACTTTCTGGATCTACCCATTTTCCTGCCAGTTTCAAAATTTTGTTTTTATTTATAGCTGGACAAAATTCCTTTGTGATTATATTCCACATTTTCATTTTCCATTGACCTGTTGATGGACATCCTGGCAGCTTCCATTTCCTTCCTGTTGTGAAAAGAGCAGCAATGAACATGGATGTGCAAGTGTCTGTAGGTAAAACACGGAGTGCTTTGGTATCTACCCAGGAGTAGTATACCTGGGCCGTATACTACTGTATACAGAATACTATTGTAATTCTGTTTTTCACTTTTGGAGAACAAAAGAAAATAAAAAGGGTATTAAATGGGCAGAAGGACACATGTGATATAAAAGCAGAAAGGAGACTAGAGAAGGAAGGATATAAGTTGTTGGGGGCAGGGGGATGGGGGGATGAGGGAAGATGAGAAATGTACTAAAATACTATTTGAAAATGCATTTTTTTGGAGGAAGGTTGGTATTTGGAGACAGGGTTTCTCTGTGTAGCCTTGGCTGTCCTGGACTTGCTCCGTAGACCAGGCTGGCCTTGAACTCACAGAGATCTGCCTGCCTCTGCCTCCCGGAGTACTGGGTTACTGTGCCACTGTACTTTGCAGGCTGGTTTAAAAATTAAATTTCAAAGAGTTTCTCTCCTGTCTTCCTCTCTCCTTATACTGTGAAACTGAAGCTGTCCAAGATAATCGCAAGTTGCCATTTTCTGATGAGTTCTTTTTTGCAAGCCTGTGACATGGGGTACAAATCCACCATACTTTGGTCGAATTAAACTCTTCCTTCATTCTCCTAGGAATCTGCTCCTTTCCAAGATCAGTACAGCCTGTTTGACAAGGTTTCGTGGGCTCCTCTGAGTTGCCACATTTCTCTTACCATTTTGATGGCCTTGGCTTTGGATATACTTGCCACATCTCCATCCAGGTGCCAGAGCAGGGAAGCAACCTGCCTCATGGGGAGAACAGAGAGAGGGAACAGCAATTTGAGGAGCAGGCATCTTTGGGAATGAAGACCCAACCTGCCTTTTCTCTCCCAAAGTTGAGTTCACACCTTCTCTTGCATGAACTAATATCTGTTGAGCACTTACTGCATGACAGCCAGCATACAGATGGAGGATGGGAAGAAAATTGCTTCCATCTGTGATGGTCAGTCTTGGCAGTTTAGCTGGATAGGAGCACCCAGGTAAAGCACACCTCTGTATCATCGATTGAGTCATGAGGGCTCTGACCTAGTTAATGGTTTAATCCAATGATGGACTCAGATTTTAAGTAGACCATTGGAGGTGGTGTTGTGTGGGAGGTGGGCTTTAGTTGGGGGCTCTAGATTGCCCCTACCCCTCCTTCTTTGGTAGCATTCTGTTTCAGGTCTACCTTGATGTGAGGTGCTCTGCCATGTGGAGTGAAACCTCCCAAACTGTGGCTAAAATGAATGCCTCCTCCCCTAAGGTCATTCTCTCTGGAATTATAGTCATGGGGGATGGAAAAAAAAACCTAACGTAGACAATTCTGGCAGGTGAATGAGAGTCCTTGCCATGTAAGGGGGGATACTAGTATGCCAACCTTGACAAAAGATGGGCACAAAAGGCAATGTATATATTCCTATAACATCATGAGGAAAGCTCAAATTCAGTTGTCCTAGAAAAGTATCATGGTCTTGCCTCTGATCGCATGCGAACTCATCACACACATGCATGTATTTTGTGTGAGAGAAAAATACAGTAAGCCAAGGGCAGCAGCCAAGTCCAGCTTATCCTTGGCTTCCCATCTATAGATATTGGACCAGTTCTCATTGGCTGGGAAAGGTGTTTGGGCTGCTCCCCTCCAGCACAAAGCCTCTGTGGTGTGTGTGTGTGTGGACACATGTATGTGCTCATGTATATTCACACACATGCTTATAGGTATTTGTCTTATATGTATGTGTATGTAACAGGAGGTTAGTGGTTCCTATAGACAGTTTCAGGTAGAATTCATTTTGGGTGTTAGGACGAGGTGGTGGAGATTGAGTGGAGAGTAGAATAAGTTTAGGATCTCTCTCTGGAATCAGAGAATTTTATGTTATTTCTATGCCTTTTGACTTTGGAAAACTGGAGAATTCTCTGACCTCAGTTACCTCATCTATTAAATAGGCACCATGCTGAGTTCCGTATAAAATGGTTAATGAACATAAGTGGTTACGATTCTCATATTTATCCATGTTTTGTTTGTTTGTTTGTGATTCAATCCTGTCAGGGCCCCCGCACCAGCATCCTACACGGGATGTGAAGGACCACAGGCTGTATGGCCGGTGTCACCGACAAATGACAGCCCGCATGATCTTAAACCATGATGCCTGCCTCCAGAGTCCTCTTCTGAAAATCTGTCCATGTTGACTTTAAGAACTGCAAGCACCGTTTCTGTGGCTAAAGCTCCGGTGTGCCCTTGCTTAGAGAAAGTACTCTGAAGCCATGGTTCATGGCAGAGAAACACTGACTCCTTCTCATGCGGTGGGAACGGTCCTGCTGGCGTGAGAAGGGAAGCTTCAAGGCCAGGCCAGAGCTGTTGGTCTTGGGGACATCATCTGGGAACCTCGGAGAGCCTAGAACAAGGGGATAGCATATTTGGGGTGAAGCCTGCGGGGGGTGGAAACGAGTTTTGGGGGGTTAAATCCTGGCGTGTTTAGGTCCTCAATAAATAGTTTCCTTTTTCAGCAATATTGGGGATTGAACTCTTATTTCCCACTGGTTGGCTGACAATTCTGCGCCTGGGTTCCAGTTCCATCTCTTCAGCAAACATTTTCTATTAAACAGCAGGTGCTAGACACGGTTTTTTCCCCGGCGTGTGGAGGACTGGGCCAGTCCAGCTCTTCGGTCTCCAGCAAGGTCTGTCATGCAGCAAGGCACACAGAGGCATGGGCCCAGAAGCGGCCAGCACCTACTACACCCTCTCACCTACAAAGAGCCCCTGACCGAAAGGCTTGCACTAAGCGAAGCTCCCCGAGAGACGCTTTCAGCCACAAGGGAGCCAGTGTTAGCCTTCCGGTGCCTGCTGTTGACATCGGGATTTAGCAGCTTTGGGTTTGATCCTTTAAACAAGGATGTTCATGCACACCGTGTTAAGCCCACCTCACGGCTTAAACGAAGTAATAAAATCCAGTTCTAGCCCAGCACCTCGTCCATGAAGACCCTCAGTGGAGGTGGTGGAAGCTGTTTGCTTTAACGTGATGCCGATGCTGCCACCTACTGGGATCCAGTGGAACTTTTATTTTAGCTAGAATAGTAACAGAAGCCCTCCTTTGCTGGCGGTTTTATGATTTTCCTTACCGGTATTAGTCTCCTCCCCACCCTAGGCCTCCAATTTTCTGCCCTTATCTGCCTGAGATAATTTAAGGTGTGGGTAGTAAATGTTTAAGCCGGTCGTGCAACACCCAGTTTCTGCACCGGCAGAGAAAAGTCTCCTGCACGAATTCCAGGGCTACTGCTTACTATGGGGCGGGGGGTGGGGGACAGTGTCTGAGCCTCCTGACGTTCAGTTTTCCTGAAAGGCTATAAAATAGGCTCCTGTCTGTAAAAATGAGCTGTACTCGTTCGTTCATCCAGTGAAGGAGTGCCAAGGAGGTAGGAGAGCCAGCAGTCTGCAGAGAAAATAGATGGTGCAATGGAGAGGCGCCCCACCCCGACCCCCTACCGATTAATAGACGACTGATCCCTTCCGTCCTTCGTATCTCTCCTTTTATTGTATGGTAGTTATTTCCTGAAACACAGACCTGAGCCTATGATGGCGGCCTCACTTCAAACTTTCTCCCTTATCACTATAGTAAACACCAGTCTGCCTGTCATGGAAACTTTGGTCCCACTCAAACTCGTCAGCTCCATCAAGGTACTTCTGGGCTTCTGCAACGGTAGTAGGCAGCCTTTTAAACATTGTGCTGTTTGTTGGTTAATTGCCGTAGCTGCCTAGGAGCCATGTTCGCGTGCCTGTTACGTTCATGGAGCTATAACCACCGACCCAAGTCACCCAGTAACCCAAGGGAACAACTTCAAGGAGAAAAACCTGCCTTTGGCTCGCAGTTTCACATGTCTCAGCTCAGGGCTCCTGGCTCTGCCGGTTCTTGGCTGCTAATGACAGCAGCATCCTGTGCCAGAGGGGTGGAAGGGCAGCAGAGTGAGGGGGAGAAAGAACTGGGGATACGGTATAACCTTCAAAGGCATGTCCTCCACGGCCCCCTGTCTCTAGCATGGATCAGCCTCCCAGAGTTCCCACAGTCTCCCAAAGGAGCGCTGCCCGCTGACGACCAAGCCACGAACACACGAGCTCATGGGAGAAATGTCCATATGAAAACTATTAACCTTCTTGGTATTACTTCATCTAAGGTAAGGTTGCGAGGGGTCAAAGAGTTCAAACCCAGGTCCACCCAGCTGCAGAACACAGAACCCCGCAGGACGGCAGTACCCCTGATTGTCTCTCTTTGTACGTCTGGTTCTCCGGCCTTCCCACTCCTTCCTGGCCCGTGATCCAGTCCAGATATCCCCCTGACATGCACACAGTGCTTTGCCCTCGTCCATGGAGGAAGACCCATTCCCACGTGCAGTGTCTCGCTGCGCACATTCCCAGTCGTTCATGAACCTGCTTACTCCCTCTGCACGTAGGGGAGAGTCCTGGATACACCCACAACTGTTTGAACTGTCAGGGCTTGCTGAATAAAGGAAACAACACAGGAAAAAGGAATCGGAGGGTAAGATACCAGAGAGACGGAAGCGATCAGATGCCTCAATTCTTGCATGGGGCTCTGACTTTCTTTGGGTGTACATCCCTGACTTTCTCAGTAGAATGAAGGAGCCACAGAGTGATTTCTGGGGTCCCTTCAAAACCTTTGGGTCTTAGAATGGGATCTGTGCATTCTAGCCCCCTGCAGCTCAGTTTCGAGTAGCTTGATTGATTTTGGAATCACTTTCCAAGTCAATAAATTCCAAACACTGGGACATAATGGGCACTGTGCAGAAAAATTAATGTAGATTGCTCATGCCACTTAAAACCTCATGGATGTAGAGAAGCACAAAGGGGCAGTGTCACCTAGAGCTGCTCTTGCCTAGGCTGGCGGTTGCCAGCTTTGCCTCTTCAGAAGGTAACTTAGATGAGTGGAGCTTGACGTGTGTGTGTGTGTATGTTTGTGACACCTTGCGTGTCATTCACTTTTCTTTGAGACTGGGCCTCTTGGTGGCCTGGAGCTTACAAATGGGCTAGAATTGCTGGCCAGAGAGCTCTAGGGTTCCTCCTGTCTCTACCTGTTTAACGCTGGCGTTGCAAGCCGGTGCCGCCATATCTGATTTCTTTAAACTGGTTTCTAGGAATCGAACCCAGGTCCTCATCCTTGCACAGGAAACACTTTACTGATGGAGCCATCTGCCCCACTGCTGAACTGTGGGGCTTGGCTGAGCTAGTAATAATGGGTCTTTATGCAATCTATGACACCAGGAGCCGATTTTCTTTTCCTCTGAGGCAGGCTTCTTAATCTCTCTGTTTGCCTTTTTGGAAATATCTCTTCACTCCTCTGACCTCAAATAATATAAATCTTGATGTTAGGGCCCCTTTATGGCTGTGTTTTTAGTTGCTAAAAGTTTTGCTTTTATAGAAAATAATTTATAGCCGGGGGTAAAAATATGGTGTTACAAAATCACATAATCAAATAAGAGTTTGATTCTCAGCATCAACCTCAGGTTACATTTGCACCCATCTGCATATAGATCCACACATATGTATATCTACACATATGCAAACATGCATGCAAACACATTTTTCATTTTTTTTTTTATGAATCAGAGTAAAGGGTGAGACTCAAAATTCTCTTTTCTTAGCTTCCAAAGTTCTGGAAGTATGGGGAATAGTTTTTATTTCTTGGTAATTCTAAAAGATAACACAAACTACCATTATTTACAGGCTTTTTTGATTAAAAAGTCCAAAAGAATCTACACACACTTTATTAGATTTGATAAGTTTATCAGCATTGCTATCAACAAAAAGTATATTGTCTCTTTTTGTCCTGGTAAAAAAAAAATTTAGAAGATAAAATTAAATTTTTTTCTGTAAGCCTAAAATTGTTCAAAAAATTAAACTCTGTAAAAAATGTTTAAAAAGAATACTGAAAAGTAGAAGTATATAACACTTTAAGGGCATTCAGACAGCCTGGGTGACAATATGTCTTAGAGGTTAAAGTGCTGATGCTGAAGTTTAAACCTGGTAACCACTGAAGTGTGTGGCATTTTGATTGCAATTCCAGCTTTGGAAAGAAGAGGAAGGATTCCCGCAGCAAGCTGGCTGCCGAGACTGTCCACAGTAGTGGGCTTTGGATTTGTTTCCAGTTGATTTCCAACATCAACCTCAGGCTTCCACACGCACACACATGCAAACAAATCTGCACATGCATACCAAGACATTTACAAACATGCACACACACATGTACATTACACACATATGAGAGAATGGAAAAGGAAAAATAATGAATTAAATTATTGAATAAATGGAAAGAGTAAGATGTTAGTTTTCTGACATAGGGAGGAGGAAGTTGGGACAAATAGGTCAAAGTAAACAAATTTGTAGCTAGGCAGAATTGGCAAAATCTATGTGCACAGTGGAGACAGTAATTAATGAGACTTCTTCACATACAGGAATTTGAGGAATATTTTTAGATATTCTTGTTATGTACACAAAATGTCACTACAGAAGGTGACATATGTTCATTTATTTAAATGCAGTAATTATTTCACTATGTATTTATATGTCAAAACATCAGGTTACATACATTAAATATTTACAATGTAAATAAATCAAATATTATTAAATATGAAATGAGTATATAAATTTGTTTCTACTTTTTCATGTTCATAAAATATTTTATTATAAAAATGTACTTAAATAAAAATGAAGAGTGAAAAGGAATGCATAAACCTAGAGATTTTTAAGCTTTTAAAATTTTACTGAAAATATAAAAAAGTCCCAAATAAATGAAGAAATATACTATACTGTAGACTAGAAGCTATTCTCTCTAAATTGTCATTGTATTCAAAGAAAGCTCAGTGTAGTTTGCAAGTTTATGCAGCTAATTAGGCAGACTCTAAATTTATATAGAAGTAGGTAGGGGCAAGACAACCAAGGGGAAGGTGAGTCCCACCAGGTATTAGTATATGGTATAAACTGTAATTGAAATTTGTACAGTATGGATGCAGAAATTTAAAAAATAGAACAATGGAACAAAATAGAGTCTAAGACCGTATTTTTAGGGGATGGAGAAATATCTGCTCAGTTAAAGCACTGGCTGCTGTTTTAGAGGGCCCAGGTTCTAATCCCAGCACCCACACATCAGCTCACAACTGTCTATACTTCCAGTTCCAGGAGATCCGATACCCTCTTCTGGCATCTGCAGGCCAAACACCCAGATAAAAAATTTTGTTAAAAACATATTTCTTAGATATTGTGCCTGAGTATAAAACATGGGTGATTTTGTAAGGCAGTGAAGAAAAACTGGTATTTTAACAACATTTAAACAGTTATCCAAATGAGAAAAATAGAATAAAATCCTATTTTATTTTCTTTTTTATACAAAACAATTTCCAGGAGGATGCACATGTGTTTATAAAAGGATCATCCCTTAGGTTAGTCAAAGGATGGTGTGTTGTGAACTAAGAGGCAGCCATCTTGGTTACCTCATTAGGGCTGTAATAGAGCATTCACCATGGAGATGGGAAAGGAAACGTCTAAGTGACAGCAATACTGTGTTTCTCAGCTTGGTTCATGGTTTCCTAAGCTTTTGTTATTATTTATAATACAGAAAGAGACCCATGCACTCTTCTGTGGTAGGAAATACTTGACAGTATCATTTTCAAGCAGTGGATTCTCACTGAAACCCTACGATTCATGTTCTGAATTATAAATCCTGGTCACTCAGAAAGCAGACGTTACTGTATACAGATGTGAGAAGGAAGCCAACCAGGTGTATTCTCAATGATATGGTTTACAAAGAAGGATCTCCACATTGGCTGCAGGCAGCCCCCTTTCCCATTGCTCTGATAAAGGGTCATGACCATCAGTCAGTGTCTCCAGTGGGACCCAACCATTGTCCTCACATAGTGAAGCGAATGCACGCATACTGTTCCAGGAGACAAGGGAGAGACAGTTAGGATGTCTGTATCATGCAGCAGATGGATTTAGATCACATTCACTTTACACCTTGCTTATTTTTATATCTCTGTGACTAGCAATACTAGAAGTAATTGCATAGTAGATAAATTGCCATTTAACATCATGAACCCAAGACTGCGGTTCATCTTCAGCTTTTCCACTGGACCCTAACGGATGTGAGTGAGAGCATAAACTATCTCCTAATGTAAAATGTAATAAAAAAAAACCCTGGGATTCCATTAAATACACACAAGCAGGTGAAAGGGAGAATAGCAACTAGGCCTACACGTCTGCTTTTTTCTTTGCCAGAGCTTAGCACATCCCCTTTCACCCTTGTTTTATTTCCTGTTATTTCTTTTGGCCCCAAGATCTCCTCTTTTATGTGTGATTTACATGTTTGCAAGATCTTTCTGCCTTTGAGAACCCAGGAAGCCCTGGGATGTATAACCAGGAACAATTGAAATCTCCTTTGTTCTTTGAGGATGGACTTTGGGACACTTCCAATGAAAATGTGGAAGAGAGATGTCCTGGACATTGAAGGAGGGAAACCTCATGCACTGATATCTAACTCCATTACCTCCCTCCAAGAATGAAGTTTACTGTTCCTTTAATTGAAAGGATGAATTTATTTGAAAATAGCAACACACAAGGAAGAAAATATTAAGTAATTAAAATTCATTCTGATACAGGTTTTACTGTTTAAGTTTCTCCCAAGACATTGTTGGTGCCTTGTGTGTTTTGTAGCCCCAATTCCTGGCATGGTGCCCAGAAGTAGCCCCTGGCAAACCAGGTCATGTTAAATGACCAGTGTCCAGGATTTGATGACTGCTCTGTCTCAGCCACACTTTAAGCAGGATTAAGATACGTTTCTGTGAATTTTGAAAGGAAATAAATCAATTTCCAAGCACTGATTAATTTCAGAGTTGAGTGTGCGATGTTAAGATCTTAAAGACATGAGATGCTGTTGGCATCTGAAATGAAAAGTTGAATTGTCCTAATTAATGTGAAAGAGTACATCACATATATCTTGTCCCCCTGGGGTTTCCTTTTAATGAAATGTGCAGGTAACAGATGAGATTTGATGGGTAATTAAAAGATATGCTTTATTCTAACAGGCTTCAAGAGCCTGCAGTAGAGCTTCTGGGAACTAGGGGTGCCTTGCACAATGGTCATAAGAGCACGTTCCTGGGTTCTGAGTATGAAAGAAAGCAGGCATCTCTCTATGGAGGAAAGCCATTGGATTTCCCTGCCTTTGTTCTACATAAAATTAAGCCCCAGGAACAGGAATGTAAGAGAGCAAAGGTTCCGTGGGACAAGGATTTTCCCTCTTTGTTTAATTGGACATTAAGCCGAATGATTCTGGATTTGCTCTGTACACTGCAGATGGATACCTGCTTAGAAGCACAGAAGGTTAAGCCTGGGAGTTTTCTCCTGTGGAGCGTTAGCTCTTCTTGGATTCCTGGAGATCCTCCTTGGCTTCTGAGATGTTCAGATGTCTAGAATCCACAGCTCTGCTGCTCAACAGCAACTACCAGAGAATCACCTAACTGATGTAGCAAGTGCACTTTCTTTTATATATTATACTTCCTCCTCTCCTTTCTTTCCCTGCTCCTTCTTTCCCTTCTTTTGCTCTTCCCCCATTTTTCCTTTTCTCTTTCACAATCACTTTCTTTTTTCTGTGTCCTACTATCCCTCCACTCTTTCCCTTTCCACTCCTTTCCTTTCTTCTTCCTCCATTGTCTTGATCTATAGAGAATGATATGGGGGAAGTCTTCTACATTATTCATGCTTGTTTCTAGCAGAATTGGATTAAAAAAAAAAACCCATAGAGGCCCAGTCACCAGCTAAAGGGTCAAGGAGAAATCCAGAGTGAGTTTGACTGTGTGATAGCCTGCCATGTTTGAGAGAAAGGACACACACATACACACACATGCACACACACACACCGCACACACACATTATGGAGGCAGTGGTGAATCACAGCTTTTACAACTAATTAGATATTACCTCATGAATGCCTTCATTTAACAAATGTTTGAGTACATATCAAAGTTCAGGTTATATTATAGGTACCATTGCTTTATCACTAGACAGACAAAATTCAGCATTTTCATTGAGCTAAAAATGTATAATGATAGATAATGGACAAAGCGAATGAATTATTGTGTTATGTTGGTTTTGGGGAGCAAAATACTTTACATAGCACCTCCAAAGCTTGGATGCATTCACTGGCATCTTATAGTTGTGATTGGCACATGATTGTATTAACCTGACTCACTCTCTGTGTATTGTTGCTACTTGTCTTCCATTATCTTTGCCCTCAGCACCCATATTATAGGATTCATTTGCCATTAAAATATCTTCTAGAAGGTTCTGCATTGATACATTGTTGAAATGTAAATGAAGAAACAAAAATGTTCATTGTTGGGAGAGTGATAACAATTTTTTTTTATTTTCCTGTACATGACCTGCTCTTCTTAGATGCCAAGAAATTGGGATACCCTCAAGTGGAAGAAAGCCTGTCCCATCTTGTTACTGTGTTACAGTTGTTACATATGACCAGCCACACGCCAAGGATGCTCAGGAGGGCAAGAAACATCTTTACATCTTTTAACAACTTTCAGGTTGATAAAGGCAACTTGTGAGGCGTGAACTAAGTGAGAGCAGAGCTCAGTTGGCAACATTCCTCTTTTAGTGGCACACAGCACGATGGCGTGTCCTACGACTGACAGCAGACATGAGTTGTAATATGCTTAATGCTAGAATAACGTGGAGGAGACAGGGAGGGCTACAGGAGTGGAGACTGTGCTCCTGGAAGGGTTCACATGAGGAGAAATTTGAATGAAAATCCCAGTGCACGGCGTGGAGAGATGGCTCAGCAGTGAAGAGCATTGGCTGCTCTTCAGTAGGATCCAGATTCAGTTCACAGAACCCACAAAGCCTCTCACAGCTGCCTGTGACTCCATTTTTAGGCGTACCAATGCCCTCTTCTGGTTTCCAAAGGAACCACACATGCATGTGATTTACAGACATTCATGCAGGCAAAGCAACCATCCACAGAAAATAAAAATAAATACATCTTAAACAAAAAAACCTTCCAGTATCAGATTTGGCATACCTACCTTTAAGATTTTAAGTCAGCAAGGTCCAAAGCACCCCCCTCCCCCGTAAATTAGGCTGTTGCTGTTGTTCTTGTTTACCACCAAAATAGGCTAAATTGCTATATTGATAAACCATAATGCTAAAGCTATAACACACCTGTCACAGGACATGAAGAATGACATGGAGGAGCTCAAGGGACAAGGAAACCCTTTTTCCTTAAAGTTTTCTGGAAAGGAAGCTTTAAAAAACTTACTTAAGGACATACTCCAGCCAAACACAAGTTAGAACTCTTCATGTGGCTTTTAAATTCCACTACGACAGGGTCTCTTACATGGATTTCCATGCATGGCACACGCTAGGCACACAGTCAGCCTTGTGCAATGAATGAATAAATGAATGAATGAACTTTAAAAATGGAAAGAAATGCTATATTATGTAATGAGAAATGAAACCACAAATATTTGAAGTTAAATTTTAATGCGGTGTGTAGGGTTTACTATATTTTCAATACTCCTTAAAACAATCATTATATGTGATTAAAGAATTATAAATTAAAACAGTGACAGAATATCAGTATGCAAACTCTAGCAGTGATGGTATCCTATGCTGAGGGTGTGGATCAATAGGAAAGCTCACGCATTGCCGGAGGGAATGAAAATGGTGCAGACACGTTGGAAGACGGCTTCTTGCCTTAGGATTTAGCATTTGTGTTCTTCAGTATCCACATGCACATGAACATCTATAGTGATTTCAACCATAAATGCTAAAACTGAGAACTGCCCTAGATGTATGTGAATGGATGAATGAATTCTAGTGCATTCAGACAACGGGATTTGATACACCACTTAAATGAGTTACAAGATGTTGGAAGACAGAGAGGAGTCTTGAATGTGTGTTTTCAGAAGAAAGGAGCCAATCTGAAAGTCTATGACACCCTGAAACAGGCCAAATGGTCGAGACAGTTGAAACGTCAGGTGTTGGTAGGGCTTGGGAAGAAGGCATGAACAGGAAGGGCGCAGAGGATCCTGAGGCAGTGAAACTGTTCTCTGTAATATACAATGATGGATATGTGCACTTGTCTAAGCCTGTAGAATGTACAGTGCTTAAGCGGACATGAGCCAGACATGAAGACAGACATCTACAATCCCAGCACTGAAGAGGTGATGATGTCAGGAGTTTAAGGACAACCTGGAACACATCATAATCTGATTTTTTTTAAAAGTCAAGCTGTTCATTGCCTATTTGAGTGGGATCAGAATCACCTAAAAGGCACATTTTTTTTTGTATCTGTAAAGGCATTTCCAGAGAGATTTAACCAAGGAGGGGAGTCCCATCCTGAAGGGGGGTAGTACCATCCCAGGGATTGGAGCTCTAGACTGAATAAAAAGAGCCAAATAGAGACATAGAATTCATTCCTTCTGTGTCCTGACTGAGGGTGCAATGGGAGTGGCCACCTTCCCTCCACCGCCTCATCTTCACTGCCATGAGGGCACCCTCAAATGGTGAGCCAAAATAAGCCCCTCTACCCTCACTCTGCTCTTATAAGTTCTTTTTTTTTTTTTTGTACAGCAGTGAAGAAAGTGATGTAATATAGCTACATATCATGACCTTGTCTCCAATACTAAAAAAATGATAAGAACATAGACTTTGGATGATAATAACAGATATGCTAATACAGACTGATCGATTATAGGAAGTGTGGGGATGCTGGTGGTAGGGAGTGCTGTGTGGCGGCAAGGCCTGGGGGCGTAAGGAAATCTGTGAGGTCTGTTCATTCTTGCCATGATGCTACATTTCTCTAAAACACAGAGCCTATTCAAAGAAAACATCCTATATGATGTTTAAAAAACCTCCACAGGAATGGCTATAATCTTGGCCCTATACTACATTGTTTAACAAAGGAAGGGGCCATTAAGAGGTCACTAACATGTTACTTTATTTGGTTTAGAAGAGGGAGGTTGTATTATGCAATTATGGCTGTTGAAAAAAATTACCATTTAATTAAAGTTAAAGTTGTAAGTTTCAGTAGAGTAGAAATAGGGTGTACAACTTCAAGAAAGAAGATAGGAAAGAACTAAACCAATTTAATGAGCCCCGTGTATGTCAGGAAGGGAAAGGCACAGGAAACACAAATAGAAAACTTAGCAGAATTGGTTACACGGAAGGCATCAGGGCATATATAGGTTTCCTTTTGAGATACAGCCTGGTCCTGGGTACGAGGGAGGCACCAGGAGAGAGATGCTGGAGTTTGCTTCAGGACTCCAGCCTGTGAACCTGCTCACAAATCAATGTATCTCTTTGAATGAAGGGGCTGTTGACAAAGCCTCTTTTGATGGCTTCACTCTTCTTCATCCAGGACAGCCGCATGGGCAAGGCAGCTGTTTCCTACTACTCAGAGAACCGACAAAAATCTACTTTATCTCCATCCTACCCACCCATCTGCTTGTGTGACCTTCCAGCTGTGGCTAGAGATGGGATGTGGTTATTTATAAATTGTTGCTCTCTCTTTCACTTTCTGTGCCACACATATGACTACATGGGTCACCACATTCTCCTGGATCTCTGCCACTACCCTTTGCCTTGCAAGCAGTTCCCCTGCCTGAGTGAAGTGGTGACTGCACTCCTTTGCAATCACAGATATTTCTCTGTGCGTGCCCTGGTTATCCATGTGTGGGCTCAGTCCTGTCTTCAGGCAGCTCAGAGCCAGAGAAGTTTTCCTGGGGCGATTATTCTGCTTCTCAGTGAGCTTCCTTGTGGATGCTGCCTGGCTGGCCAATCAGCCAGTTCCAGCTCTCTACCACTTTGATCTCATCTTCATCTGACCAACAGGCCTTTCTTAGTTTCCGGCCTTGCATGTCATCAGTACATTTCTGGCACTGGAATTTCATCAAGGGCATTTTTTTTTTTTGGCTTTTTAAATGTTCTTTGGTAAAGCTACAGAGGATGAGGATGCATTTGACCATCTGTGGGTATTCTGGAAGAGAAATTCCAAACTAGATTCCTCATTATACTACACAGTGGTTAATGAACTGATGATTTTGAGGGTTAAAATGTTCATTCCGGCATATGATAGGAAGCCTGTCTTGGAAGTTTTGTTAAGAACCTAAGCCTTTATGTACACCAAACACACTGTGCCAGGACCTTTGTACCATATTAAACCAGGCCACGCTGGCTCTCTCTGCTGTGCTCACATAGCTTCTCAGGTATGTCTTCAGACACCCCCTTTTCCAGGAGACCCCCCCAGAGCACCACCGACTCTCTTGTCACTCTCACCCATCGTCCTGGCTGTATTTGTATTTCTTCATCACTTCTTGGCATTGACCCGTGCATTGATGGCTTTTTGCCTATGCCCTTGATGGAATAAACTCCAGAGGGCAGGAACTTCAATCATCACGTCCCCTCCCCCATCAACTAGAGCAGGAAGCTGACACACAGAGCACTTTGTGAATGTTTGCTAAATGGACGATTAGGATTTATGTTTTGTATCTTGCTTTCAGTAGTGGAGAATCAGGGCTAGCCAAGTGGATGATTTTAACCAGTTCTGTTTCACTCTGTAGAGTACTGGGTTCATAAAAATAACTTCATTATAAGAATATATTTTTAGCAGTTTTCCATTAATAAGAAATATCTTGCATTCTATTGCATAGTAATGAATTGCCTTCTGTTTAACTTATCAGCCTTTTGTGATATTGAATTCCAAAACTAGGAGATGCCATTGTGCCAGCAGCCTGAGCCCTGCCATCAGTCTTCATGGTGTCTGGGGCGTCCCTCTGTGGATAACCTTTTGTTTGTGATCACAGTGCTCCAATCTACCAGCTGGACAATCACTCAGAGATAATAAGGCAATATAACAGTTCCCAGTGGCTGTGTTTGGTTGGCTCAGCCCTCTGCTGACATGTTTTATTAATAACAGCAATCCTTCTTTGCCATTCTGTTCTTTTCCAGTGTGATTAATGGCAAGCGCAGGGATGAAGGGCGCTTTACAATAGTAAATGATCATTTAAGTTATGTGTTGACTACTTCCTGCTGTCTCTTCTAGTAGAAATGGAACTGCACAATGTGGAAGTAATTTTTGCTTGTAGAATTTAGCCACCAAAGAAATGTGAAAGTGAGAGGGAAGGCTTTGAGGAATACCTGGGTGCTGAAAGCTGACCTTTCTGGAACAGTGTTTGGGTGACAACAAGGATGAGCTATTGTGTTAGCCTTTGGTGTGGCCAGTGTGCAGGTGTTACTGGTCTTGAAGGTCCTCTAGGAGAGGAGTGTAAGTTACAGAAAAGGAAGGAAGAAGAGCACAGAAGAGGCATAGAAGAAGAAAAAGGAAGTTGGTTTTGTTGGGAATGTACCAAGTAACACAATAAAAGAATTTTGTTCCCTAACCTCAGTCTCAAGTATTCTGTCTGAAACATGAAGGAACAGAGCAAGAATCTGTCCTCATTTCACTGCTTCCATTAATCAGAGGCCAGGAGAGACTGGCTGCAACATTTTTTAATGTTGATCAAATTTTGCTAAGGAGGAGCAACCAGGTGAATAGATAGCAGCCTTCTAGAGAGCCTTTCAACTATAAAAAGAAGTGGGGAGCACAATGAAGATGTAGTGAATATCCAGGTTGTTTCTCCTGGTAGAATTCTTTCCACAAGAATACAGAATCTTACCATTGGCAAGGAGCCAGGGTCTGTCCTGGCTTCTGGAATGCCTATCAGAAGATTTTAAGGCTTTCCTAAGGCCAGCTGCCATACTGGAGCAGAACATGGGTCTAAGTTAAGGCTAGCTCAAAGTGATATGGTGAGAATGATATAAAAAGATAATCCCTTCTCTCATGTGAACGTTCCATATTTCCCTCTTGAGTTAGTGCTTCTATTTGACTCCACAACCACATATGTTGATAACTGATGAACCTTATGAAGGAAGATGCAGGAATTCTTTACTGCCGGTTTTACTCTCAGTTTGGCCTTCTAGTTATCTTCTGGTTTGAGCCTGGTATATTAGGTAGACCACATCCTACCATCACTACTGAATTCTTTCCAAGATCCATCTACTGTATTGTCAAAAAGATTGAAAGGGAATCTTTCCCTGGCTGAATGTCTAACGCTGGCATCATTCTAGCAAAATACTTGGATTAGAGGAACTTGAGATTGCATAGAGTAAAAAATGTAGTGGAAGTGTCTGGAAAAACCCAACATCTTCTCCTACATGAATTATGGCTCCGTACCCAGCTTTGGGTTCACAGTAATTCACCTATTCACAACAGTGGGGAAACAGTCTAGACATCTATGAGACGATGAGTAGATGATGAAAAATCTCTTCCCCTCACACACATAGAATGAAATTTTATTCAGCTGTAAAGAAAAAAATAAAGCTTTGCGATTTTTTTTGAAAAATAGGTGAAACTGGGAAAATAATATACCAAGTGAAGTAACCCAGGCCCAGAAATGTGACCATTGCATGTTCTTCCTCTTGTGGGAATCCTAGCTTTGGATTTTTAGAGCAGTGGGTTTAACTTTGAGTGAAAGTAAAGGCTAGAAAAACAGAAAGGGACTGTTGGAGAATAATGGTTTTATAGGAGGTAGGATAGAACACATTGAATGTGAAAGCAGAGTAGGGTTCTGGGGTAAAAAAGCTAAACAGGGAGGGGTCGGAGGGTACAGATGAAGAGGGAAGGCAGGATGGTAATAAAAACTGACGGCATTTGCATAGCCATGGAAACCTACTATTTTATAAGCTTGTTAAAATGTAATCTCAAAGAAATAGTTTGAATAGAGGTGCCCTTCATAGCAGGATACTGCTGCTCCCCCAAACCATGAGCTATTGAATAAAAATCTCAGTGTAAGGGTGGGATATCCCTCTATGAACTGTTGGTCAAGAAGTCTTGAGAAGCAACCCCAAACAAATATAGTCTATTGACATTGCTCACTAGAGCTTGAAAGGAAGGCCGTATTGCTGAAGAAATCACACACTTGGGTCACAGGACATCAGAAAATCAAGCTGGAGTTGGAGGTTTTTCTCCTTATGCCTAACTTTCAGAAAGCTAGAGGTGCTGTGAATGCTGCCGGGGGAGAAAGGCCACCAACAATCTTCCTCAGCCGTGAATTCTGCAAGCTACGCTAAACCCATCAGGCAAGATAGGCTGTTTGGTGCAAAGGGGGCACAAATGTTATGGGAGTAACCACTTTCTTTGTGATTGGATCTGAGGCCCATGCCATAGGAGGCCATGCATGCCTGGTTTTATTAAAAAGGAGTTGAATGGGAGGTGTGGAACTACTAAAATTCATTGCACACACACACACACACACACACACACACACACACACACACACACAGTCAAAGAAGAAAAAACTTAGGAAAAAAAGTAAGATTAAAAACCCAGGAGCCTGTCTCATAGGTGTGCTCATGAAATTATCGAAATGCCCAGTTCTCCAAGTGCACAGTAACTAGTTACAATTTTCCGGGTGTTACTATTAGCATGAGTTCTAGTGAACAATGAGAAGAACTTGTAACCTCAGCAAAATTCATGCCAGATCCTTTCCGGTTGGAGGAATTCCCCATAATCTAAGACAAAAACTCAAGCAGCTTTGACTTCAGTCAACGTACAGCTGACCGCTGTGCCTCAACAACGCATCTTCCTGTGGTCATATGTCAAAGTTTAAAGGAATGAATTTGCCACAGTTCTTTCAGTCCCCTTCTCTAGAGTCCCAACACAAGGTTGGCAGACATATATGTGCATGCTCCAGGGACACTCTGTTTTCATCTCCCTTAGTCCCATCATTGTGACCCATCAGAGAGACACTAGACCCTTTACATGGAGTCTGGTCAGACAGACTTTCTTGTGATGGTGCATATAGAAGCCTGACTCCCCACCCACTCAGGCCAGAATCTTCCTCTTCTCTTCCCGCTCCTCCCCTCAATCCCAGGGACTATTATTTATCTTTGAAGATTAAACCCTAGTGCACCCCACCCCCCTCTGTGAACCTTTGGATCAGGTGCACCTGACTGGCCATTGTGGTTAAAACCTGGGCATAGCATTCTGGTTGCCCCAATCTTATAGTATTACGGGTTCCAGTTTGCCTTCCATGCATTAGTTACTTTGAAGCACTGTGATAAAATATCTCATGGAAGCAACTTAAGAAAATGCTTGAGAGAGGATATAGTCATTCGTGGTGGGGAAGTCATAAAGGTGGAATGACTTCATCTGTAGTGGCAGGGTGTGAGGCAGCTGGTTACCCTGTGCCCACAGCCAGGAAGCAGAGAGAGAGAGAGAGAGAAATTCTGATGTTCTGAATCAGTGTTTTTTTCTCCTTTTTTATATAGCCTAGAATTTCTGCCTATTTGGTAGTGATGGCTGTATTCAACCTGAGTTGTCTTCACCAATTAAACCTTTCTGGAAACACCCTCACAGACATGCCCAAAGGTGTGTCTCCTAGGTAATCCTAAATCCAGTCTCATTTACAATAAAAATTAACTATTTCATTTTCCAAACAGAGGTGGTCTCATGGATTTAAACCATGCCTTCCTATTCTTGGTAGCTAGCATCATTTGCAATTATACTGGTATCATAATAGGTCCGTATGGTGAAGGTGTGGCTCCCTGTGACACTGTGGGGAGGCAGTAGGACCTTTAAGAGGAAGGGCCTAATGGGAGAAAGTTCGCCTTTTTAAATTTATTGCAACTTATTTACTTTGTATCCAGATGTAACCCCTTCTCTTGTGCCCCCCCCAAATCCCACCCTCTATTCCTCTTCTCCTCCCATGCCCCTCCCCCAGTCCACTGAGAGAGGAGGTCCTCCTCCTCTTCCATCTGACCCTAGTCTATCAGTTCTCATCAGGACTGGCTGCATTGTCTGCCTCTGTGGCCTGGTAAGGCTGCTCTCCTCTCAGGGGGAGAGGATCAAATAGCCAGTCACTGAGTTCATGTCAGGGACAGTCCCTGTTCCCCTTACTAGGAAACCCTCTTGAAAACTGAGCTGCCATGGGCTACATCTGTTCAGGGGTTGTAGGTTATCTCCATGAATGGTCCTTGTTTGGAGTATCAGTCTCACAAAAGACCCCTGGGCCCAGATTTTTCTGGTTCTGTTGGTCTCCTTGTGGAGCTCCAGTCCCCTCCAGGTCTTTCTATCTCCCCCTTCTTTCATAAGATTCCATGAACTCTGCTCAAAGTTTGGCTATGAGTCTCAGCATCCATTTTAGTACCCTGCTGGGCAGAGTCTTTCAGAGTCCCTCTGTGATAGGCTCCTGTCCTGTTTCCTGTTTTCTCCCTCTTCCAATGTCTGTCCTGTTTGCCTTTCTGAATGAGGATTGAGCATCTTACCTAGGGTCCTCCTTCTTGCTTAGCTTCTTTAGGTGTACAGATTTTAGTATGTTTATCCTATATTATATGTCTAATATCCACTTATAAGTGAGTATACATAATGTGTGTCTTTCTGCTTCTGGGATGCCTCCCTCAGCATGATCTTTTCTAGATCCCACCATTTGCCTTTGAAGTTCATGATTCCTTTGATTTTACTTGCTGAGTAGCATTCCACTGTGTAAATGTATCACAATTTCTGTATCCATTCCTCTGTTGAGGGACATCTAGGTTGTTTCCAGATTCTGGCTATTACAATAAAGCTTCTACGAACATGGTTGAGCAAATGTCATTTTTGTATACTTGAGCATATTTTGAATATATGCCTAGGAGTGTTATAGCTGGATCTTCAGGTACCACTATTCCTAATTTCCTAAGAAAGTGCCAGATTGATTTCCAAAGTAGTTGTACAAGTTTAAAATCCCACCAACAAGGAGGGTTCCCCTTTCTCCACATCCTCTCCAGCATGTGTTGCCACTTGAGTTTTTGATCTTAGCCATTATGATGGGTGTAAGGTGAAATCTCAGGGTCCTTTTGATTTGTATTTCCCTGATGACTAAGGACGTTGAACATTTCAAGTGTTTCTTTGCCATTCGATATTCCTCTACAGAGAATTCTCTGTTTCACTGTGTACCTCATTTTTTAATTGGATTACTTGATTTGTTGTTGTTTAACTTCTTAAGTCCGTAGTTCTGGCCCACCACATGCC
The DNA here is from genome assembly GCA_028658305.1 of Pachyuromys duprasi. Classification (NCBI taxonomy): domain Eukaryota; kingdom Metazoa; phylum Chordata; class Mammalia; order Rodentia; family Muridae; genus Pachyuromys; species Pachyuromys duprasi. The sequence goes on from CM053760.1 coordinate 23,816,782, forward strand.
CCCTGCCATGAACATTAGAATAACCAACCCAAAGCCAAAACCAAACAAACCCTTTTCTTTTTTTAATTAAATTTTTATTTTTAAAATATTAGTTACAGTTTATTAGCTTTGTATCCCAGCTGTAGCCTGCTCCCTCATTCCCTCCCAACCCATTCTCCCTCTCTCATCTCCTCCCTGCCCCTTTCCAAGTCCACTGATAGGGGAGGCCCTCCTCCCCTTCCATCTGACTCTAGCTTATCAGGTTTTTTTCAAGACTGGCTGCAATGTCCTCCTCTGTGGCTTAGAAAGGCTGCTCCTCCCTCGGGGGGTGGGAGAAGGTCAAATGGGGGTGGGTGGGAGGAGGTCAAACGGCCAGCCATTGAGTTCATGTCAGAAATAGTCCCTGTTCCCCTTACTAGGGTACCCACTTAGATACTGAGCTACCATGGGCTACATCTGAGCAGGGGTTCTAGGACCATACATGGTCTTGGGTTGGAGATGCTCAAGTACACAACAAGGACATTTGCTCAACCATGTTTGTAGCAGCTTTATTCATAATAGCCAGAACCTGGAAACAACCCAAATGTCCATCAAGGGAGGAATGGATACAGAAATTGTGTTACTTTTACACAATGGAATACTACTCAGCAATTAAAAACAGGGAAATCATGAACTTTGCAGGCAAATGGTGGGATCTAGAAAAAGATCATCCTGAATGAGGTATCCCAGAAGCAGAAAGACACACATGGTATATACTCACTTATAAGTGGGTACCAGACCTATAAGATAGGATAAACATACTGAAATCTATACACCTAAAGAAGTTAAACAAGAAAGAGGACCTGGGGTAAGATGCTCAATCCTCACTTAGAAAGAGAAATGGGATGGACATTGGATGTAGGAGAAAACAAGTAACAGGACAGGAGCCTGCCACAGAGGGCCTCTGAAAGACTCTACCTAGCAATGTATCAAAGCAGATGCTGAGACTCATAACCAAACCTTTGGCAGAGTGTGGGGAATCATATTAAAGAAGGGGGAGTTAGTAAGACCTGGAGAGGTCAGGAGCTCCACAAGGATCAAATATATTTGGGCACAGGCATCTTTTATGAGACTGTATACCCTTTTCTTTTTATAAAGTGATCATCTCAGATATTTGTGATGGTGACAGAAAGTTAACAGTGACCTCTGAGCCAGAACAAAGGACCTTATAACAGAAGGTACTTTGCAAATTATTTGAATGAATCAACAAACAAGAATCATCACCAGGAAGAAGGATCCATTGCATTTGTCTATGTTTACTTTTCCTAGCTGTGTCCTACAGCAAACTCACATTCAGCCTGACAGATAGCAAGGATAGGGCCTTTTAGGTGCCTCCAGGCTTGGGCTTTCAACCTCTCTTGCTCTAGTACATTCTCTCTAGCTTATCTTCCTATCCAACTCCTGTCTGTCTTGGACACACTGGTTGTCACACCTTTGCTCGCCCTGAGGGCCTGTGGTTGCATAAACACGTGTATGCCTGCCACCTCTGTAGTTTGGAGACCAGTCAGACACTGGAAGATGAGGTTTGCTTTGTCAAGTCTTTGGTGTTAATCATGAAACAAATCTCCATCACTCATCAAGAACCTATCGATAACTGATATTTTGATTATATTTTCATATCCAAGACATACTGAAATGAGTTTTAGTTCCTATGCTAAGGTCAAAGGTTTAATGGATACTTAAAACATCTATTTATTTTTACTTTATATATTTGATCACTTGCCTGCATATATGTGCACCATAGGTGTGCCCGAGGATGGCTGAGTCCAGAAGAGGGTGTTAGATACCCTGGAGTTACAGATGGTGTGAGCCTCCTGACGTGGGTGCTGGGAACTGAACCCAGGGCTGCTGGAAGAGCACCAAGGGCTTTTAACTATGCACCTTAATGATACTTTTTGATCACGTGAAACTTCCTGGTCGTCTTTAAACTAGTGTGTTCTCTTACATTTAGCATTCGTGATTTTTTTTTTCCGAGACAGGGTTTCTCTGTGTAGCCTTGGATAACCTGAACTCACTGCATAGAACATGCTGGCCTTGAATACTGCCTGCCTCTGCCTCCCAGAGTGCTGGGATTACAGGTGTGTGCTACTGTACCCAGCTTCTCAATTTTCTTAGTTATCCAGAAAAGGGGAAAAAACCCCACTTCCTACTTTTGACACTTAAATGGAGATTGTCCCTCAGAGAAACTGTCATAATATTCACAGGCAAATAGAAATAGATGAATCTGGAAGTGAACAGTTAAGGTGGGCAGCAGAATAGGAGCTGAACACTAGAGGTCCCTCTCCTCTTGTGAGCTAACAGCCCTGTCTGGGATCTTAGCCAGCTTCAGTGGATTCTGACTAGGAACAAAAAGTGAGGAGCAAAGGAAATTTGAACCAGAAAATTCTTTGTGGCATTGCAAATTAGCTCCCAGGCAGTATAGGCCTGCACCACTGAGCTCTGGCTCGCCCACAAAGAGTACTATTTTCTCCCCCAAATCCCAGCCCCGGTTTCGTTTTGTTCTATTTCTGTCTGCTTCTTAATTTAACCATGTGACTGTAGTGAAGCCCTTTTATCTCATCCCCATCTGGATGGCAATCTGGGTTGGTCCTGAAATACATCCTCCGTGGAGTAGAAGGGAGGGATGGAGTCCCCACTGCCCCTCGGAGGGTCACTAGAGACATGGAAACCAACTGAAGGATTCCACAGGTCGGGTGGCTCAGGCTGTGCAGGGTCTGGGGCTCGTGGCAGACGGGAGGAAGCTGACATCCTCCACAGCCAGCTAGCGAGTCAGAAACAAGCGCTTAGAGGAAGCCTGCTGTTTTTCCACCAAAGGCCAGTGTCTGGCAAGCAAAGAAACAAGGAGACAGAAACGTGAAAAGGGCAGTGCTTGATTTGAAAACAAGGAGGAGGATGCCCACCTATACTAGGAAGGAAACAGAAAAACCAAATAGGAAATTGAAGTTCCCTTTTTTGTCTTGGTGGTGACACAGTGGAGAAGACGGAGCACAGAGGACCACAGGGTCTTTGGAGGTCTCCGTGATGCTCATGGTTTAGTATTGCGTGGAATTTTAGAAGCACAGTGGAGTCCGGAAAGAGCTTGACCCTTTCTGTGTCTGTCTCCTAGGGGTCTCTGTTCTGTTCGGCAGGCACACACCCTTCAGCATCCTTTGTGGTGGAGCTATAAGCCACACTGGACACTCCATAGTGCACAGAAGTGTGTGCGTGCGTGCATGCATGCGTGTGTATGTGTGCGTGCGTGCATGCGTGTGTATGTGTGTGTATGTGTGTGTGCGTTCTTGTGTGTGTGTGTGTGTGTGTGTGTGCGTTCTTGTGTGTGTGTATAGGGCTGGTGGAGACTCTGGAAGGAGGTCCAGAAAATTTAATCAAACAATTTTAGTGTCTAGAAATGGGATCATGAACTCTGGGAACTCCTGTCCTGGGATGCTCCTTTCGCCATGCTGATAAAGTTAGCCTGAGAAAAAGCAGCTCAGGCTCATGTGTAACCACTATGATCAGCGTTTCTTACACCTCTGCCTCCAGTTCCTTTGCTGTCTGTTCCCGTGTCCAGTGTTCCTTGGGTTCCAGCCTTTCCAAACCAAGGAATCTCCTGAGAGTATCCTAACCAAAATGGCTGTTCTCACATCCAGCATCTATGTCCTTGCTGATTTCTACCAAATCCAGTGGCTTTGAATTTGGCATTGATTGTATTTAGCAAAGGAAATTTGAGCCTGAAAATGCTCCTTCAGTGAGAACCATCTGCTTGTGGAGAGGTTGGACCGATTTAGGAGAGACAGAAAATTATGCAAATTATCAGTGCAACTTGACATTCATCATTTAACTGACTCATTCCAGAGAGGATTCAATAAAGAAGGAAGGCAACGTGTATCTGGGCGCCTGTGCCGGGAACCTTTAGTGGGGTGTGTGCTGTGGTCAGGTACTTGGACTATAAAGAGGCCAGAGAAAAACTTCAGGTCTCCATCTTGTTTCATGTAGCAGTCTCTCAGGCCTGACACTCACCAAGTAGGCTGGCTGCCCAGTGGACTCAAACTGTCCTCCCTTCTCCTCCTTTCTACTGCTGGGTTTATAAGTGTGTGCTATTGCATGCAGCACTTTTAAAAACACTGTTTTGGGGATCCAGTTCAGGTTCTTGGTTCTGGTACTGCTGTGTCAAGCCTTTTACTGACTGCACTATCTCTCCAGCCTTTAATGGTTTGGCTATGAATCTCAGCACATCCCAGAAGCAGAAAGACACACATGATATATACTCACTTATAAGTGGATATTAGACATATAATATAGGATAATCATACTAAAATCTGTACAGCTAAAGAAGGTAAGCAAGAAGGAGGACCCTGGGTAAGATGCTCAATCTTCATTTAGAAAGACAAATGGGACAGACCATGGAAGAGGGAGGAAACAGGACAGGAGCCTATCACAGAGGGCCCCTGAAAGACTCTACCCAGAAGGGTATCAAAACATATGCTGAGACTCAGGGCAGAGTCTTATGAAAGAAGGAGGAGACAGAAAGACCTGGAGGGGACTGGAGCTCCACAAGGAGAGCAACAGAACCAGAAAAATCTGGGCCCAGGGGTCTTTTGTGAGACTGATACTCCAAACAAGGACCACTCATGGAGATAACCTAGAACCCCTGCACAGATGTAGCCCATGGCAGCTCAGTTTTCAAGAGGGTTTCCTAGTAAGGGGAACAGAGACTGTCCCTGACATGAACTCAGTGGCTGGCGATTAGATCACCTTCCCTTGAGGGGCGAGCAGCCTTACCAGGCCACAGAGGCAGACAATGCAGCCAGTCCTGATGAGAACTGATAGACTAGGGTGGAAGGGGAGGAGGACCTCCTCTATCATTGGACTGGGGGAGGGGCATAGAAGTGGGAGTGAGGGTGGGATTGGGATGGGGGGGTTACATCTGGGATACAAAGTGAATAAACTGTAATTAATAAAAATAAAATAAAATAAAAAACCCCTCTTGATCTGACAATGGCATTCTGGCTAATTCAGGGACAGGCACTGTGGAACTTTAGGCCCCAGGGGAAATGGAATTTTCTGCTGGCCACAAATCTTGTTTTGCCTTGGACACATTCACCCTCCTGTGAGATGCACAGATTCCAAAATGGAATACAATTAACCTTTAGCAGTGGGCAAGCTGGGCATTGGCAAAGCAAATTTGTTTCCCCCAATTCTGCCCTTGTCACGATACTAACAGATGATGGCGCTCAGAGGGACCTAATAATCATTGCATTTTCATAGCTTGGCAATAAACTTCTTTACTTCTGTAGAAGCCTGGAAGGCTGGAATGTTGTAGGTGTGGTTGCTAACAAATGAATTTTGGGGCCAGAGGGACACAGTGTGTGGGACCCCAGTTAGGATGAAGAGGGCGGTGGGGAGCTGTGACATCCTAGGCATTGCTCTTCCTCTCTCTCTAGCTCCTTTTGCTATCACTCTTCAGTGTCTTCAGATTTTCTTCATGTGTGGTGTATAGTACTATTTCAGGGTGGCCAGACTTCTATAAACTTATGAAGAAGCAGCAGGACTATTTATAACTCATCCTTGGAAGTTACTAGCAATCACCCCTTAGTGGGCTATACAGGGTCAGTTTCATTCAACACAGATGAAATATAAGATTGTGTGTGTGTGTGTGTGTGTGTGTGTGTGTGTGTGTGTCTGTGAATGTGGAGGTCCAGATCACTGGGGCAGGGTTGTGGATGGGATGGGATGGGGAAGGGTTAGTATACAACTTGAGAACATGGACCTGACTCACAAAACTGAAAAGAGACTTGTGTGGGCATGGCACTAATGCCCAGCCTTTGAATAACCCAGAGGGTTCCTGAGTTGATCTCTCACCTCACTCCATCTTTGTATTCCAGGGGATGGTCTTCAGGGACACCAGGATTCCCTGGTTTTAGAAGAGGCTGAAAGAAAGGAAAAAACACTGACAGCTTTGAAGTGACATCTATGTCAAAGCAATGGGACCAGGGACCAGAGTATTTAGAACGGAGGGACTTGTGTGAGATTCTGCAAGTAGTTTTTGCAAGTCCAACAAGATGAATCTAGAAATAGAGACTAGGCCGTTTGGAAAGGGCTGCCTACAGGGAGTGGTGGCACACATTTTTAATCCTAGCACTAGCACTGGGAGACAGAGACAGTTGGATCTTTATGAGTTCAAAGCCAACCTGGTCTATCAGGCAAGTTCTAGGCCAGCGAAACCTACCTGGACATACTCTGTCTCAACCTGCATAGGGCAAAACAACGTGAATGTCACTTTTTGTATAGTTCAATGTAGTTTTTTAAACACACACACACACACACACACACACACACACACACGAGAGAGAGAGAGAGAGAGAGAGAGAGAGACTTATGAAATTGCCCTGTGCTGGATTTGCTGTAAATGGATTTCATAGAATTCAGTGTTTGCTCCACTTGTTAGGACTATTTAGTGGTTTCTGGCCAGACGACCCCACTGCCACCTTCTCTACTGGTTTTGGCCTTTGCCACCTTCACTGGAATAGTCTTGCCTCCTACACCAAGTTTTACTTGTGTACTGTTCAGGGACACCCCTGCTCAGAGCTGCCATATTTCTTTCAGTTAGTTTGGCAATATTTCTAGATAAGCCATCACAGGCTGGGCCTGGAACTAAGCACTGGGGCGTGGGGATGGTTTTCCAGTTTTGAAAGTGGCAAGGTCTGGAACTCGAGGTGATGTGTGTGATGAAGAAAATTTCAAGGCAATTAGCGAAGAGCTGAGGAAGGTGAGAAGATTCTGTGAGCAGTCCATGAGGAGATCTTCACAGCTGTGTGGAGGTTCAGACACAAAACACCACACCTGGCAAGAACTTGCTGGGCAGAAGGAAGTGTGCCTAGAGTTGAGGGGTGTGGCTAGACAGGTGAAAGCATCTGAGGTTCTGGAGTAAAACGGTGGCAAACATGGAGGTCTTAGTGAATCCAGAAGCAGAGCAAGCGTGAGAGAGAGAGACAGAGAGACAGAGACAGGGAGAACAGAGAGCTGTAGGAACTGAGGCCAGGGAAGCTGAGAAAGTTTCTAGAATGTACACAGACCAGTTTTGTTTTCTCTACTTGCTTTGGGGATGAGGGTTGGCTTGATGGAAGAGCCTGGGAGCCTGGGGCTTTGTTGAAATACTTTGGCAGAAGCCCAGGATGGATCCTTCATGGCCCAGGCCCAGCCACAGCAATGTGGAAAAGGGGCATCTTTGGCTGCAGTAGTGGTGCGAGTCAGTAGGGGGGGGCACGTGAGGTAAGACACTTCTATGGAGAAGTCTTGGCTAGAATGTTCTTACAGATATAAAGATTGTTAGTATGATTTCCATGATGTACACTTGACTTCACATTTACACAACCACCTTGGATGTCTCAGGGTCTGATTAGTGTCAATCTGTAAGTTATCCCAGGACCTCAGAAGTCTCTGGATACAGAGGAAAGAGCTTCAGTACTGTAGCCATGTCTGCTTGGCAGGATTTTTGGGGTGGATTCGATGAGGCTTGATATATTTTCATGAAGGGTTTGGTACCTGGTACATGAGAAACCGAAGTTCTCTTTGTTTAAAAAATATTTCATGTTTTATTTGTGTGTTTGTGCTCATGGAAGCACAAGGAAGGCATTGAATCCTCTGGAACTGGGGTTACAGGCAGTTGTGAGCTGCCAGACAGGAGAACTGGGACCCAAATTCCAGCCCTCTGTAAGAGGAGCAAGTGCTGAGCCATCTTTTTTGCCTCCTTTGGATGTTCTTTTAAATTATGTGTATGGATGCTTTGGCATGTGTGCCTATGTACTACCTGAGTACCTGGTACTCATGGAGGCCAAAAGAGAGTGTCAGATTCTTTGGAACTGGAGTTAAACATGGTTATGAGCTACCATACCAGTGCTGGAATTGAACTCAGGTCCTCTGTAAGAGCAGCAACTGCTTTTAACTGCTGAGACATCTGTCCAGCCCTCTATGCTTTTCCTTTGCAGTCTTAAACTAATTTCTTAAATCCCAGCAATGTTTAAAAAATAGTCATTTTACTCCCCTAGTAATTTCAGAATGTTTATTTTAGGTTTAAGCACAGTTTATAACTCTATATAATAAGTGAACTGGTGAATGAGCTTAGCAGGGTGTTCAGCCAACACAATTGCCTCAGAAGTGTCTGAAATGGGCTTGTGAAAATCTTTTTCATGACCAACTGCCACTGGATCCTTTCAATCGTGTGGAAAACAAGTCTCAAGCCAGTGGGTGAAATGGTTGCTCGAGGGATGATCGAGTCCCCAAGGCATGGCATCAAGAGGCCATTCTTCAGCACATCAACCAAAAAGAGTAAACACTGCAGCCTGCCTCAAACCCAAAGTGTGGCTTTTGCAGAATAAAGATTTATGATCTGCATATAAACGGTGATGGATAACTTGGCGATTCATGTTTTCTGGCACAAGCTGTCAAAAGTAACGAGCCATGGTGTGTTCCAGAGTTCATCCGGTTGTGTGCGTTCCCTATAAAATATGGAGTACAGTGGGCCACAATTTGTCTGAGTCTTTGTACAATTCTCCTCCAATTACTGTGCTTCTATTCCTGTCACCAGCGGAGAACAAATGGGCTGATAATTACAGCCTCAGATAGACTCCTGTAGCCCACATCTCCCTGAGCTTCACTGGCCTCTGTGTCTAATGGGGTCACAATATGAATCATAACTCAAACTTTATTGTCTTTTACTAATGCTCCCTGGTCCCCCTGCCCCCCGCTGGCAGTGACCTCCAATTCAGCCCAGAGTTCTCCTCATGCGTCTCAGGATCTCTCTGGGGACACCTCACTTGTCCTTCTATGTAAGTTTGCAGCTCTGTAGTACAGTCTTGCTATGAGCATGTGGTATCCTCACCGCATTTGACATCTTGCTGTCTGTAGCTGGGCCTTATCATTTCCCATCAATCCCAACATATGTTTTCCACACTCCTAACATGTGAACGGTAGTCTGCAGCAAGCTGGGAAAACCACATTTGTCTCTATGATCCCCTGTGCTGTGTGCACATGTGTGTGTATGCGTGTGCATTCATGTGTGTAATCTGTGATGCTTGCATCCTACAAGGCTATTTTAATGGAGTGGCTTTCCTACTTATATTTACAGCCTCCAAACCAACTAGGACCCCATGTGTCTTTCCTAAAATCTTTGCTTTCTAGAACTGGCTGCTTCTTCCTGTAGAATGTTTCTCCCTTGAGAAACCTGTCAGTTTCCAGTGCAGAGAGCATCTCTCTCTGCCATTCCTCCAAAGAGCTGAACAAATACAAATCCCAGATAAGCTCAGGCTGGGACCTGCATTGCATTTTCTTTCCAGTGAAATATTTGCAGCCCCTTTGCAAAGGTTTCATTGTTACCCATAACTTCCTTCTTGGAAGGCAGCGAAGTGAGCTGTATGGAAACCAGGGCACTGCTGTATCTCTTTTGGGCTGGTTCTTAGAGTGTGCTTGACTGTTCATATTAGACCATGGTCCTGTATTGCTGCCTGGTTTGCCTAGTAGACCACGTGTCTTCATCTCCAGCTGGCTCTGTTGGGAGCAGTAGCCATTTGTAAGAAAAGCCACTGAGAGCTGTCACAGATGTAACCGTCCTAGAGGGAGTTCAGAGGAAAGAGTACATATTTCACATAATTTGATTTATATTGCTTGTTTTTCAATTAGCAATAATCATGCCTCCGATAAACCTCATTGGCTCTGATACTGCCACTGTACAAAGCTATATTGCTTTTTAAAAAAATCGGTTTTCTATATTTAATTTCAGAGAACCACCCTTTTAAAGATATTATTAAAGAAGCTGAGGTTAAAAAAATATCAAGGAACTTGAAGAATTCTGAGGCCTGCCAGGCTGTTCTGGGTCTTCAGTTGCCTTCCCTGGAGATAAACTGGAAACAACTTTCTGAAGATGGAGGAGGCCTTAATGTGGAAGGAAGCTGGAGGCTGTTTCTTTCTAAAGTTTGGATGCTGTTCTAGGGATTTAGGATGGACTCTCTGTCATATTTTGGGATGACTTCATGGCACACCACTGGCTTCTCATGAGCCGTGAAGGACACAAATCCAGGTCACAGATGGCTGGTTACAGTGAGTAATGCTTTCAAGCTCTGTGCTCTCCCGATGGAAGGATGACTGATGGATGGTTGGGAAGTATGCACTTAACCTTTCCAGAGGTTACCACTCAGCCAGCTAGCCCAAGCCAAGAGTCAAAAAATTCGAGGGAACCAAGCTATAACTAGTAATAGGAATCTGGAAATAAAAAAGCCTCCAGATTCCTAATATTACGATATTTTTTTTCTGTGCTCTCTTAGGATTTAAGAACGAAAAAGAGTGAGGAAGGGGGCTTGGGAGTTTCAGTCCATAAATTTTTGGCATTAACTAGCCAAACAGAAATGCAAGTACAGCCGCTTAGGGAGCGTTTACGTTGAATGCACACAATTTATTAAAAGGGACAAACTGACATGAGAGAAAAAAATATTTTCACATACTCTGATTCAGCTTCCATTGGTGGAATAGAAAGAGGTACGTTCAATCTTTTTTTTTCCTGAAAATGATGTGTACATTTGTCTTCTAAGAATCTTTTCTGATTGTAGAGTATTAAACACCTATGAAAGAAAATCAGTAAATTTCCAGAAGAATTTTATCACCACTCATGACTGTTACATTTTGCTTATTTTATGGTGTCTTTTTCTGTACATACACATTGTTCTAGTTTTGTTTCTGTTGCTGAGACAAACCATATTGACCAAAAGTCACTTACGGGAGACGGCTTATTCAGTTTGCAGTTCCAGGTTTTGGTGTATCTCTGAGAGGAAGTCAAGAAAGGAACATCGTACCCACAACTAGCAACAGAAACAAATGTCTAGCTTTTCCCCATCTTGCATGGTTCAAGTCCCTTTGCCTAGGAATGGTGCCACCCAGAGTGGACTGGATCTTCTTACATCAATTGACAATCATGACAGCATCCCACAGATATACTCAGACTCCCACTTAATCAACAATTTCTCAATTTAGTCTCTCTTCTCAGGTGATTCTAAGTCGTGGCAAGTTGACATGTAAAACTAAACATCATGCATACTTTAATGGCTACGTTTGGCTATAGTCTCCTAATCATGTTTTGTTACTTTTGTTCATTGATAATTTCTCAACTGAGTATCATTAAGGTCTATAGTCATCAAGCACATCCGTAGATATTCTCCTGCTGCTGACGATTTTGTTCTGATGGCGTAAAATATCACAAATACCATTACAATGAAGACATCTGCGCGTCCAGTTTTGATTGGGTTTCAGAAACATTCCTTAGGGCAACATGAATGAAAATGAGTAGAAATAACAGAGAAGAGAAACAAACCTGGAGGGTTCTACACAGTGTCACTGAGCCACAAATTTTGTGATAAAAATATTCAAGGAGATTAACAACAAAGTTGAGAATTTGAACAGAAAATTTGAAGCCAAGAAAAGGACAAAAATTAAACATTCTGTCCAGGGAAAGAACCCACCAAAAACTAAGGTGAGATAAAGACATTTTCAGACAAACAGAAGGATGCTAGTTATCGGTAGCCAATTGACACTGCAACAAGTAGTTCAGACAGAAGAAAATGATCACAGATAAGGTCTAGAGTTGTAGGAAGAAAATGAAGTGCACTGAAAAGGGTATATATGTGGGGTACATATAACGGTTGACTATTCTAAACAACAAAGATATAATAAGGCTATTATAAAAACACTCCAGTCTTATGACAACCCTAAGAGATAACTCACAACCACCCATTTATAATTGATTTATTTATGTTTGTTATTTTTGTGTGTGAATAAATGAAGTGTCTGGTTATGTGCACACATATGGATGTACTTACCCTTGTGTGCTTGTAGGGGGTCAGGGATTGATGTTGGGTGTCTTCCTCTGTTGCTCTCTACCTTAACTTATTTTTTAAAATTATTTATGTGCTCACTTCAGCAGCACATATACTAAAATTGAAAAGATACAGAGAAGATTAGTATGGCCCCTGAGCAACGATGATACCCAGATTCGTGAAGCATTCCATATTTTGCCAGGCATTGTGGCATACACTTTTAATCTTACCAGGATAATCATATCAAAATCTGTACACCTAAAGAAGCTAATCAAGAAGAGGGACCCTGGGTAAGATGCTCAATCCTCATTCAGAAAGGCAAATGGGATGGATATCAGAAGAGGATGAAAACAAGGAACAAGACAGGAGCCTACCACAGAGAGCTTCTGAAAGACTCTACCCAGCAGGGCATCAAAGCAGATGCTGACACTCATAGCCAAACTTTGGGTAGAGTGCAGGGAACCTTATGAAAGAAGCAGGAGATAGAAAGACCTGAAGGGGATTGGAGCGCCACAAGGAAAGCAACAGAACCAAAAAATCTGGGCACAGTGGTCTTTTCTGAGACTGATACTCCAAACAAGGACCACGCATGAAGATAACCTAGAACCCCTGCTCAGATGTAGCCCATGGCAGCTCAGTGTCCAAGTGGGTTCCCTAGTAATGGGAACAGAGGCTGTCTCTGAAATGAACTCAGTAGCTGGCTCTTTGATCACCTCCCCCCTTAGGGGGGGAACAGCCTTATCAGGCCACAGAGGAAGACAATGCAGCTAGCCCTGATGAGACCTGATAGGCTAGGATTAGATGGAAGGGAAGAAAGACCTCCCCTATCAGTGGACTAAGGGAGGGGCATAGGAGAAGAAGAGGGAGAGAGGGTGAGGTTGAGAGGGGCTGAGGGAGGGGGCTACATCTGATATACAAAGTGAATAAACTGTAATTAATAAAAAAATTTTTAAAAAATCCTACCACTAGGGAGGCAGAAGCAGAGAGATCTTTGTGAGTTCAGGGCCAGCCTGGTCTACAAAGTGAGCCCAGGATAGCCAGGGCTACACAGAGAAATCCTGCCTCAAAAAGCAAACAAAAAATTATTTACTTATTCTTCTCTCATATGTTACACCCGACTGCACTTCCCCGCCTCCACTTCCCTCCACACCCCCTCCCCTTGCAGACCCCTTCTCCCCCATGTTCCTCCCCGCTTCCTTTTCCTTTCAGGAAAGAGCAGGTCTCCCAGGGATATCAACCAAACATGGCCTATCAAGTTACAATAGGATTCGGCACCTATCAAGGCTGGACAAGAAGACACAGCAGGAGGGAAAGGAGGGCCACTGTTAGGAGTCCCACAAGAACACGTAGCTACACAGCCACAACATATTTGCAGAGGACCTGGGTCAGACCCAGGAAGCCTCCCTGCTTGTCGCTTCAGTCAGCCCCTATGAGCCTGGTTAGCTGATTCTGTGGGCCACGTTCTTGTGTCCACACCTTCACTTTTTGAGTCAGGCCTCTTTACTGAGCCTGGAGCTGTCGTTTGGGCTAGACTGGCTATCCAGTAAGCCCCTGGGATCCTTCTGTTTCCACTTCCACCCAGTGTTTGGGTTGCTGACATGAGACACTGTACCTGGCCTCTGTGTGGATGCTGAAGGTCTGAACTCAAGCCCTGATGCAGCTGAGCCATCTCCTCAGCCCTAATTCCCCCTGATTTAAGTTAATAAGACTAAAAGAAGCTGATTCTGGTGGGACAGGCCTGCAAATCTTAGGTGCTGGGGAGGTTGAGGCAGGAGGATGGTAGGTTCAAGAACTACCCGGGTAACTTAACACCTTGTCTCAAAATGAAAAAAAAAAAGCATAAAAGGGCAGAATATGCAGCACAGTGCTAGAGTACCTGTCTAGCAAGTGTGAGACCCTCGGTTCAATCCCTAGTACTGAGGGTCAGGGTGGTCAGAGATCACCTTTCCTGCGCTGGGCTGCAGAGACCTTCATTCGCTGGCAAAACATGTCTCATACTCCGGCCCACAGGTCCTAACTACATGTATCATACGCCCTTCACTGTTCTCTCATTTCCTTTTTGCCGTCTGCTAGCAAACACACTCAACATCTCCCCTGACTTTTAGTATATTTTTTTTAAAAGACAATTTTTAAAAAATTAAGTTGTACATTTTCTCTTGAAATTCCCCTCAAATGGGCAATCCAAACACAATTACCTGATGTTTCCTTCACTTTGCTACTGGGGGTCAGCAGTGCAGTATAAAATGCAGCGGTATAATTTTCTTTATGTTTATCTTTGTCAGAGTTACTTAAATATCATGAGTCTGGCAGCTCTTGTCTTTAATCAGTTTTAAAATTTTATCATCAAACTCCATGAAGAGAAACTCAAATCAATCCCACTTAAATCAGGGACAAGGCAAGGCTGCCCACTGTCTCCATATCTCTTCAATATAGTACTTGAAGTCCTAGCTAGAGCAATAAGACAACTTAAAGAGATCAAGGGGATACAAATCAGAAAGGAAGAGGTCAAAATTATACTATTCGCAGATGATATGATAATATACATGAGCGACCCCAAAAATTCAACCAGAGAACTCCTTCAGCTGATAAACACCTTCAGCAAAGTGGCTGGATACAAAATCAACTCAAAAAAAATCAGAAGCCCTCCTGTATACAAAAGACAAAAGGGTTGAGAAAGAAGTTAGGGAAACAACACCCTTCACAATAGCCACTAATAACATAATGTACCTTGGGGTGACTCTAACCAAGCAAGTGAAGGACCTGTTTGAAAAAAACTTCAAATCTCTGAAGAAAGAAATTGAAGAAGATCTTAGAAGGTGGAAAGACCTCCCGTGCTCATGGATCGTGCTCATTTCACATAGTGAAAATGGCCATACTGCCAAAAGCAATCTACAGATTCAATGCAATTCCCATCAAAATACCAACACAATTCTTTATAGACCTGGAGAAAAAAAATATCAACTTCATATGGAGAAACAAAAAAACCCAGAATTCCCAAAATGATCCTGTGCAACAACAGATCATCTGGAGGCATCTCCGTCCCTGATCTCAAGTTGTACTACAGAGCAATAGTTATAAAAACTGCATGATATTGGCATAGAAACAGAATGGTGGATCAATGGAACCGAACAGAAGACCTAGAAATGAACCCACACACCAATGGATACTTGATTTTTGACAAAGAAGCCAAAACCAGTCAATGGAAAAAAGACAGCATCTTCAACAAATGGTGCTGGTCCAACTGGATATCTGTATGCAGAAAAATGAAAATAGATCCATATTTATCACCCCGCACAAAACTAAAGTCCAAGTGGGTCAAAGGCCTCAACATAAAACCAGACACACTAAACCGGTTAGAAGAAAAAGTGGGGAAGAGCCTAGAACTCATTGGCACAGAAGACTACTTCCTGAATAGAACACCAACAGCACAGGCTCTAAGAGCAACAATCAATAAATGGGATGTCATGAAACTTAAAAGCTTCTGTAAAGCAAAAGATACTGTTGTCAGAACAAAACAACAGCCTACAGACTGGGAAAGGATCTTCACCAACCTTATATCTGACAGAGGGCTGATATCCAAATATATAAAGAACTCAAGAAGTTAAAAAGAAAAAAAAATCAAGCAATCCAATTAAAAATGGGGTACAGAGCTAAACAGAGAATTCTCACTAGAGGAATACAGAGTGGCAGAGAAACACTTAAAGAAATGCTCAACATCCTTAGCCATCAGAGAGATGCAAATCAAAACTACGCTGAGATTTCACCTTACACCCATCAAAATGGCTAAGACCAAAAACTCAAGTGGCAACACATGCTGGAGAGGTTGTGGAGAAAGAGGAATCCTCCTACATTGCTGGTAGGAATGTAAACTTGTACACGCACTTTGGAAATCAATCTGGCGCTTTCTCAGACAATTAGGAATAGTGCTATTTAAAGACCCAGCTATACCACTCCTAGGCATATATCCAAAAGATGCTCAAGTACGCAATAAGGACATTTGCTCATAATAGCCAGAACCTGGAAACACCCCAGATGTCCATCAAGGGAGGAATGGATACAGAAATTGTGTTACTTTTACACAATGGAATACTACTCAGCAATTAAAAACAAGGAAATCATGAACTTTGCAAGCAAATGGTGGGACCTAGAAAAGTTCATCCTGAGTGAGGTATCCCAGAAGCAGAAAGACACACATGGTATACAATCACTTATAAGTGGGAACTAGACCTATAAGATAGGATAAACATACTAAAATCTGTACACCTAAAGAAGATAAACAAGAAAGAGGACCCAGGGTAAGATGCTCAATCCTCGCTTAGAAAGAGAAATGGGATGGACATTGGAAGTAGAAGAAAACAAGTAACAGGACAGGAGCCTACCACAGAGGGCCTCGGAAAGTCTCTACCTAGCAGGGTATCAAAACAGATGCTGAGACTCATAATCAACCCTTTGGCAGAGTGCGGGGAATCATGAAAGAAGGGGGAGTTAGTAAGACTTGGAGAGGACAGGAGCTCCACAAAGATGAAATATATCTGGGCTCAGGGGTCTTTTCTGAGACTGTTTCTCCAACCAAGGACCATGTATGGGTATAACCTAGAACCCCTGCCCAGATATAGCCCATCGCAGCTCAGTATTCAAGTGAGTTCCCAAGTTAGGGGAACAGCAACTGTCTCAGACATGAACCCAACAGCTGGCTCTTTGACCTCCCTGCCTCCCCCCCAACCCCCCACCGCAGGGAGGAGCAGCCTTGCTAGGCCACAGAAGAGGACATTGTAGCCAGCCCTAAAGAGATCTGATAAGCTAGGATCAGACAAAGGGGAGGAGGACCTCCCCCATCAGTGGACTTAGAGAGGGGCAGGAAGGAGATGAGGGAAGGAGGGTAAAATTAGGAGGAAGTGGGGGAGGGGGCTACAGCTGGGATACAAAGTAAATAACCTGTAATTAATATAAAAAATAAAAATATAACAAATCAAGTTAACTGTTAGAGCATCAAAAAATTTTATTCTTTTCATTAATTAATTAATTAATTAATTAAATTACATCCCGATTGGAACTTCACCTTTCTCCTTTCCTCCTAGTCCCTGACCTCCTCTCCCCTCCTCAGAGAAGGGGAGGACTCCCATGGATATCAGCCCACCTTGGCATATCAAGTTGCAGTAGGACTGGGCACATCATCTTCTACTGAGGCCAGACAAGGCAGTCCAGATAGAGAAAGTGGATCCAAAGGCAGGCAATAGAGTCAGACAGCCCCTGGTCCTGCTGTTAGAAGTCCCACATGAGGTCCAAGCTGTAGACTTGTTACATATGTGTAAGGGCCCTAGGTCTGTCCCATGCATGCTCTCTGATCAGTGGTTCAGTCTCTGTGAGCCCCTATGGCCCCAGGTTAAATATTTTGTGGTGCTTAAGATGGAACCCAGGGTTGTTTCAAGATTCTGCCTATTAGGAATAAAGCTGCTATAAACATGGTTGAGAAAATATCCTTGTTGTATACTTGAGCATATTTTCGATATATGCCTAGGAGTGGTATAGCTGGGTCTTGAAGTAGCACTATTACTAATTGTCTGATGAAGTGCCAGATTGATTTCCAAAGTGGTTGTGTAAGTTTACATTCCTACCAGCAATGGAAGAAGGGTCCTCTTTCTCCACATCCTCTCCAGCATGTGTTGTCACTTGAGATTTTGGTCTTAGTCATTCTGATGGGTGTTAGGTGAAAGTTCAGTGTTGTTTTGATTTGCATTTCCCTAATGACTAAGGACGTTGAGCATTTCTTTAAGTGTTTCTCTGCCATTCAATAGTCCTCTAGTGAGAATTCTCTGTTTAGCTCTGTACTCCATTTTTAAATTGGATTACTTGATTTGTTGCTTTTTAACTTCTTGAGTTCTTTATATGTTCCGGATATCAGCCCTCTGTCAGATATAAGGTTGGTGAAGATCCTTTCCCAGTCTGTAGGCTGTTGTTTTGTTCTGATGACAGTGTCCTTGGCTTTACAGAAGCTTTTAAGTTTCATGAGATCCCATTTATTGATTGTTGCTTTTAGAGCCTGTGCTGTTGGTGTTCTGTTCAGGAAGTAGTCTTCTGTGCCAATGAGTTCTAGGCTCTTCCCCACTTTTTCTTCTTACTGATTTAGTGTGTCTTGTTTTATATTGAGGTCTTTGACCCACTTGGACTTTAGTTTTGTGCAGGGTGATAAGTATGGATCTATTTGCATTTTTCTACATGTAGACATCCAGTTAGACCAGCATCATTTGGGGGAGCCTACCACAGAGGACCTCTAGACTTCCCCACTTTTTCTTCTAACTGATTTAGTGTATCTGGTTTTATGTTAAGGTCTTTGATCCACTTCGACTTTAGTTTTGCGCAGGGTGATAAATATGGATCTATTTGCATTTTCTACCTGTAGACATCCAGTTAGACCAGCACCATTTGTTGAAGAGGCTATCTTTTTTCCATTAAATGGTTTTGGCTTCTTTGTCAAAAATCAAGTATCCATAGGTGTGTGGGTTTATTTCTATTTGATTCCATCAATACACCATTCTGTTTCTATGCTAGTACCATGCAGGTTTTTTTTTTTTTTTTTTTTTACTGTTGCTTTGTAGTACAGCTTGAGATCAGGGATGGAGATACCTCCAGAAGGTCTGTTGTACAGGATTGTTTAATTTTTATGTTTTATATTAATTATGGTTTGTTCACGTTGTATCCCAGCTGTAACCTCCTGCCTCATTCCTTCCCAATCTCACACTCTCTCCCTCATCTCCTCCTATGCTACTCTCCAAGTCCACTGATAGGGGAGGTTCTCATTCCCTTCCATCTGACCCTAGCTTATCTGGTCTCATCAGGACTGGGTGGATTGTCCTCCTTTGTGGCCTGACAAAGCTGCTCCTCCCTCAGGGGGAGGTGATCAAAGAGCCAGCCACTGAGTTCATGTCAGAGACAGTCCGTGTTCCCCTTACTAGGTACCCACTTGGATACTGAGCTGCTGTGGGCTACATCTGAGCAGGGGTTCTGGGTTATATCCGTGAATGGTCCTTGCTTGGAGTATCAGTCTCAGAAAAGACCCCTGGGCCCAGATTTTTTGGTTCTGTTGGTCTCCTTGTAGAGCTCCTGTCCTCCCCAGGTCTTACTATCTCCCCTTTCTTTCAAAAGATTCCCTGCACTCTGCCCAAGGTTTGGTTTTGAGTGTCAGCATCTGCTTTGATGCACTGCTGGGTAGAATCTTTCATGGGCCCTCTGTGATAGGTTCCTGTCCTGTTCCCGTTTTCTCCCTCTCTTGTTGTCTGTCCCATTTGCCTTTTTAAATGAAGATTTAGCATCTTACCAGGATCCTCCTTCTTGCTTAGCTTCTTTAGATGTATAGATTTTAGTATGTTTATCCTATATTATATGTCTAATAGCCACTTATAAGTGAATATATACTGTGTGTGTCTTTCTGCTTTGTGCTCAGAACTTGGTCTTGGTGTGTCCTGTGCTGACTTTGGTGCTTTCATTCTTAACGACTGATCTCTCTCTAGCCAAAGGCTAAGCACTTACATGCTTTGTTTGATTTTTTTTTGGCTTGTCCTTTGAGAGAGAGAGAGAGAGAGAGAGAGAGAGAGAGAGAGAGAGAGAGAGAGAGAGAGAGAGAGAGAGAGAGAGAAGGTTGCCTTACTACCTAGCCTTGGCTGTCCTGGGACTCTCTTTGTAGACCAGGCTGGTCTGAAAACTCACAGAAATCCACCTGCCATTGCCTGCTGAGAGCTGGGATTAAAGGTGTATACCACTGTATGAATGCCCTGTGTGAAATACTATTCTTGATCATAGTGTGTGTGTGTGTGTGTGTGTGTGTGTCGGTTAGAATTCAATATTGGGGATTTTCCTCAACTGCTCTCTACTTTGAAAGAAAAGATATATTATATTTATTTTTTGTGTGTTGGAAAGGGGTATATCACAGCATTCATATAGAGACAGTTCTCTCCTACCACGGGGCGTTCTGGGGATTGAACTCAGGTCTTCAGGCTAGGAGAAAAGTGCTGGTTTTCTACCTTACTATTCATTATTATTAATTGTTATTATATTTAATTAATCAATCAATGAATTAATTATTTTGAGACAGAGTCTTTATAGCCCTGGTCCTGGAACTCACTATTTAGACCAGACTGGCCTCAAGCTTACAAAGATCCATCTGCCTCTACCCCTTGAGTGCTGGAATTAAAGATTTGAACTTTAATGTTGAGCATTTCTACCTTATTTTTTGAGATGCGATCTCCACTGAATGTGAATTTGGAGCTCACTGATCTGGTTAGGCTGGCTTGGCTAGGCCAGTTAACCCCAGGGAGCTTCCTATTTCCTCCTTCGTAGAGCTGGGGTTACAGACATGTGCTTCAAGGTTTGGTGTGTGATGTGGCTGCTGGGAATGAAATTTAGGTTCCGATGTTCTGTGATGGGCACTTTACTGACAGAGCCATCTTCCTAACCTTTTGATGATAGTATCTTGATACAGATATTTTTGTCAGCTCTAGCTTAAGTAGCAGGGAAGTTTCTAGTAGGTTTAGGCTCTTTGTAGTCTGGTTTCTATTGAGAATAAATATAACAGTCCAGGATAATAACACAAAGTTTGAAACTAACATCACAGCTTGGGTCATCAAAATCCACTCACAGCCCAGGAAATCACAATTTGATACTGCCATTAACACATAGTGCTGTGTTCTTTCCCCATGCCCACAGCCATGTCTGACCTTCAGAGAGAATCGAAAGAGGCAGTTCTCAGGAAGGGCTGATATGAGCTCCAAGACTCTGGGTTTTTCCTCCCTTGGGGACAGTACAGGACATTTCCCAGAAAACCATACTGGTGATTTTTTTTTTAGCCACAGTTTCACAAATGTCACAAATGTCTTTGAGGATAGAACTGCTCATAGATTCAGGGTAGTCAGAGCCAACTTCTATTCATTCTTGTGCTTGGTGAAGTTAGCTGGGTGACAAAAGTATCAACAGCAAAAAAAAAAAAGGAAGAAGGAGAAGAAAAGAAAAGAAAAGCTAAAGCCATTGCCTCCTTCAGCTGCTAGCTTTTCTTTAACAAAAAGTATCTGGCCACAAACATCAAGCGTGGACACTGAGGACTTGAAACATACTGGTGAGGGCCTGTGCCCCAACTGTGGAAAGTTATGTTCACAAGTTACTTAGATGGGCAGGGTTGGCAAACTCTGTGGAAAGATACATGAACTTTTCCTGGGTTGGGGGTATGTGTAAGCAAATGTCTGCTCTACACCCCGAGAGGACACAAAACCATAGTTTCACCAGTGTCCAAACTGGCAAACTACTGATGTTATTAGGCCTGGATGACCCAAAACATTTACCCCACGAAGAATATCACCCCAGCATAGATGCCAATGTTCCCATCGCTACGCGGATGGCATTGCCCCATCTTCCGTTAACCACACACACTGTATACAATGTATGGCCTCCAAGTTAGGTGGGAACCTGCTGTTCAGAATCCCTTGCAGCTAGGAAGGTAGTACAGGAAGGGGTATCTGGAACCTTAGGTGGGGATCAGTGACCCTCCCCAGCCCCTCTTACAAGAGGCAAAAACAATAAACCAGATCTTGAGAGTCTCTTGCAGTAGCCATCAGCTGCTCTGATTAAGATGGCAGCAGCTGATATGTTGGGAGGACAGTTCCTTCCTTTCTTTCCTTCTGTCCTTCCTTCTTTCTTCCTTTATCAAAGCTTATTCTCATTTAAATGGAAGTTACTGTGGAAAAAGAATTTGCAATCATTTTTTTGCTAGAGATGAATAGATCATGTCATGGATGTTTTTCCACACTCTGGTCTAAGAGGAATGCATTTTCTCTTCTGGACAGAGAAATAATTGGCTCTCAATTAACTATGCAATGAGGACTAATATGTAATTCTCACAGCAGGGGTCTATCGGGGGGCTTACCCTTCATGCCCTGGTGGCCTCACTCCTGAGGCCCTTCATTTTCCAGTTACTCTATGTTGGTACAGGAACATTTCCAGAATCCTTATGCAGAGTCAAATTTGGATCCAGAGTGGGCAGTTTTCAAAACAGCTGTGACTTTGTGTGCTCATCCTTTGGGATCTAGGTTTGTATGATAAGATCTTGAGTCTGAAAAGCTACCACATCTCAGGAGGACTGATTAAATGTCTATCCTTTTAAAAACTACATTCATTCCACACTTGCCACATGCCTCTGATGGTGCCAAGTGTAGAGACTGTGGGTTCAAAACCTGCCTAAAGGAACAGTTTGTTAAACACCTGTGGATTTGTGGCCAAAGGCTCCTATTTGTTTTAGAGACTTATTAAAGCACCATGAAAGAAGAATCTTGGATCTCAGATGAAAGAAGCCAGCATAGAAAATGTCTCTCACAGGAGACATGGGTTTTGTTTTTAATTTATCCTTTGACAGTTTCACACACATATACAGCTAATTTTGGTTGTTTTACTCCACTTACTCTTTCTCACCCCCACTTTTTATGACACTCCCCTTAGGTGCCCTCCTACTTTCATGACTCTCTCTATGTGTCTCTTGGTTGGATTAGGTTGCTTGCATGAGCACTCATGGGAAGTTATTTATTGGACACGAGCTTCTATTCAGTGGCTTTGCTATTGAAGAAAGTGACACTGCCTCCCTCAGCCACCATTAGCCAATCGTCTCTTAGGGAGGGTGGGCATCTCATGAACCCCTTCCAACCACTCATGAAATGTTGACAGGCCCAGCCTTATACAGGCACAGCTGCGGCGGCTTCAGAAGCGCAATGACCATGCCATGCCGAGAGGAATCTTTTGATGGGGAAAGTATGCTTGGTTGCTGCCTAAGCCTGAAGAAGCCTGAAGAATGGGGAGGGGGTGAAGCGTTCCAGAGATGAGCTCTTTCCCTTCGCAGCCACCGAGACTCCCCAGTGGCAGCAGCCTCATGATACTACCTGTGCCCCAGGGCCCAATCCAGGGTGACATCAATGTTCCTTCTGCTTATGCATTTGGAGACATCACACTCTCTGCTCTGAGTTTCTGCATGTCAGCCACTACTTTCCCTGCACTTTCGGTCAGTTCCGCTGCACAGTGTTGCACTGTATTGGCATTTGATGGTAAATAAAACAGTAAAGCCGTCACTCTTGAGGATCTTGTAGGGAGACAGACCTTTGACATACAGAGTCTGATGTCTAATCTGCTTTACAAGGTGTTAAGTTCTGCGCTGAGCTTGTCATTGGAAAGTGCAGTAAAATCCACAGCCAGCAAACTTAACCTCAGGCAGTTTGGAGACCAAGTACTTCTAGAGAAGTCACAAGTCCTAACGGGATGATAGTCAGACAATCTAAAGGTCTTCTTTACTCAATCTCAACATAGCCATTTTAAAAATGACTTATCCATGACATGACCTCAGTGGCTGACCCTCTGATCACCCCCCACTCCCTGAATGGGGGACACAGAGGAAGACAATGCAGATAGCCCTGATGAGATCTGATAGGCTAGGGTCAGATGGAAGGGAGAAGGACCTTCCCATCAGTGGATTTAGGGAGGGGCATGGGAGGAGAAGAAGGAGGGAGGATGGGATTGGGAGGGGATGAGGGAGAGGGATACAGCTGAGATACAAAGTTGAATAAACTGTAATAAATTAAAAAGTTAAAAAAATAAGACAGAAAAAAAATTTAAAAAACCACCAAGTGTTGATGAGGGTATACATTATTGATGGGTTTCTAAACAGGTATACCCATTATGGCAGACAGTAGGGAACTCACCTAAAAATTAACATAGAAGAATGGTGTGGCCAGCATTCTACTTTCTGAGTATGTACTCAAAAGAAATCCAATCCCTACTATGTGAAAATATGTTCTCTTTCTTATCTGTGATACCTAATCTATGAAAACCAGCTGAATGTTTGGTGATGAATGGATGAATGAAAAACACAAATATGCGAGTGATGGAATGTTATTTGGCCTTAGAAGAAAATCTTGCCATTTGTGCCACGGATAAACATGGACAATATTAGGCTAAGCAAGGTAGGCCAGATACAGACAGATGCTGCATGATCTCACTTAGGTATGGATCCTAAGTAGTCAAGCCCAGAATGATGTGGACGAATAGCACTTACTAGGGACTGGAAAAGGGAGATTCTGGTCAAGAGGTTCAAAGTTTCATTCATGCAGTGGTGATAGTTTTTACTGACTGTAATTAACAAAACTGTGTGTTTGAAATTTGCTACAAGTTTTGATCTTACATGTTCTCACCCCATCCAGCATTCACACATTACAAAAAAAAGTATGAAGCAACTGTGGAGGAATGCATCTGTTAATTAGCTTGAATGCATTGATCATTTCACAATGTACACATACACCAAAGCAACAAGCTGTATCCCTCAAATATACATGAGTTTTATTTCTTGTTTATAGCTTGAAGGTCCAGGGAGAGTGGTTCAAACCTGTAATCCCAGCACTCAGGGAGACAGAGGCAGGCAGATCTCTGTGGGTTCAAGGCCAGCCTGGTCTACAAAGTGAGTCCAGGAAAGCCAAGGCTACACAGAGAAACCCTGACTCAAAAAGCTAAACAAACAGAAACAAAACAAGACAAAAAAAGAAAGAAAAGGGAAAAAAGTCCAGGGGACAAAAAGGAAGAAATAAAGTTACCCACCCAAGTTTATGTCTAAGCTACATGGGGGTCTGAGCTCCTGGACAGTGAGGGGAGAGGTCACTCTCCACATAGCTGATGATGCTTCGGTACTCTCCAGCAGCGTCTCCTGTGAGCCTTTCTGTACCTTCCATTATTGTTCTTCCAATATCTGAGTAAGAGTGAGACCAACCAGAGAAACACTGAGTCCATTATAAGAACAACGAGACTTTTGCTTTCTTCTACAGCTGTCTCCTTGTTTCTCACTTAGGGGATTTCCCAAGGGCACCTCTGTTGTAAACTAAGCAGAAGAAGAGGGAGGCATTCCAGCTGCTCACTCACTTCCTTAGCAGCTGGAGTGATTTCGAAAGACGTGGATCATATGATTGTCTCCTGTTTAGGGTGGCTCTGGTACTCATCTGCCCAGACAGCAACAGGAAGATGTGTAAGCACGCTGTTGTCTTTCCCAAAAAGGCCCCCGGCTGAGGAGCTGACCTTTAAAATTCCCAGGAATTCATGAAGCAAGAGCCTTGTCCATACTTACACAGTGGCCATTGTGGCTGGGCCTGGTCAAGGGAACTCAGGGCTTTGACTTGAGGAGTAGGCTCCTGCCATTGCATGACATGTATGCTGGGCAGGAAGCCTGGAGTCAGATACTAGTGCTAGTTATAGCTACTAACTTAGGGATAGCTCCTATTAATTTCAGCGCCCTTTGAAACTTCAGTGGTTAACAGAAGGCACATGTGTGCCCGTCCAGAGTCCTGACTGTCGAGAGTCTGGCCTTGTTCTTACCAAGCTTGGTTGTACAATCCTATGAAGAACCACACCAACTCATCAGTCTCACTCCCACACTGGAATCTTGTTTCACTCCTGTGCTGGTTTACTGGCAATGTGAGACAACCTGGAGTCACCAGGGAAGAAGGCCACAGGGAGAAATAATTTAGATGAGGCTGGACTGTAAGCATGCTTGTAGAGAATTGTCTTGATTGTCAGTTGAAGCTGGATGATCCAGACCACAAGTCAGGGTCCCGAATTACATAAAACAGAAGCTAGAGCAGCGAACAGATAACACAGCGCTTTGTTGTTCTCTGCTGTGACTAGCTGCTTTGAGTTCATGTCCCGAGTTCCCCTCAAGGATGGACTGTAATCTGGAACTGTAATATAATAAACCCTTCTTCCCCTCACATGCTTTTTGGTCAGGATATTTTGTCGTAGTAACAGAAACGAAACTAGAGCATTCTGCCTCTCCATATGTAAAATGAGAGCTCTAATAATCAGTGGCAGACAATGCTCAGCAGAGAAGCCCTGTGTGTAAATACGCTCTATCTTTCGTAGGCATAGATTTTGTATCTGTGAATTTTCCTACATGCTAATATTATTGTGTAACTCTCAAATCAGTACTTTCTGGGAAACATTTGACTTGTTGGACATAAGTTTCTCTCTGGGGTTGGAGCCAGGCTCTGCCCATCTGGTAGCTCTACCCAGCCATGGGCAGTAGAGGGAAGTGGCTGGCAGGTGTAGATGGCACAGGAAGCTCTACTCTGAGACCAGCTAGACAAGCTTGAGTCTTAGCTCCAGTACCGGTTTTTAGTGTGGTCTCAAGCAAGTCACACTTCTGAACTTTGTTTTCTCATTTGGGAAGTGGGGCAGGGGGCATCTACAGTGGGTGGGCTTGGGGCAACAAAACCCCCCTCAAACCTTTTTTCTCCCATAGTACTGTCATACAGGCATCCTTCTGACACAAGATATGTTTGGTGTTCTTCCTGTCATTCATGCTATGGTGCAGTAAGTACCAGAGAGGAGCCCTCTAAGATAGATAGATAGATAGATAGATAGATAGATAGATAGATAGATAGATAGATAGATAGATAGATAGAAGATGGATGGATAGATAGACAGACCAACCAAACAGTAGGCCCACTGACCCACAGCTTGAAGACACTGTCCCAGGACTGTTTCCTCTTTCAGATGATATTGTCAAGCCTCAGGTTCTAACCAGTGGGCAGTATACCAAAGTTCTCTCAACTGCCTCCTCATTTAATTTGCTGGAACTGCTGTTGGAAATTGGGAAAGGCCCTGCTTATGTTTACTTAGATTTTAGAAAGGATGCCATGGAAATCTCAATGAATACCACTCAGAGAGATGCATAAGGCAAGCTTATGGGAAGCACCCTTTCTGGGTGAGCAGGCTTCTAGAAATGTCCATTTGTGAAGTTCTTTGAATGCCATTCTTCTTAGTTTTTAAGGAGACTTCCAAAGGCCTGGTTGATTACACCAGGGCACATTGACAATCAGCTTAACTTTCTTCCCTCTTCATGTCCTGAAGACTGGATGCAAGGTGGGACTGAAAATCTCAATCCTAACATTAGCCCTTGATCTATGTAGCTACCTAGTGAATGCCAGCAATCAGTCAACTCATTGGCATAGAGAGACAATTGCTCTAGAGAGTTCTAAGGATTTTTAGGGCTCATAAGCTAGGAATGGGCTAAGAAGCCAGTTGTGTAATTCACAATATCATAACCAGCATGAGTGTGCTTAGAAATTTAGGTTAAAATCTATCTGAATTTTTCCTAGGAATAACACTTTATCTTCCACAAATTCAGAGTTCATGGTGACCTGGTCCATGAATACTGTGGATAACCAGACTGGGCCATGTACCAAAATGATGAGTTAGCTTAGAGACCTGTAGCTGGCTTTTCTGTACCTAGAAGGACATGTGAGAATCATCTGCATCTATGACCCTGATAGTTTCCAGCACTTTGTTCTGTTTCTGTGTAGCAGGCTCAGTCTACCTTCCTTGATGTGGGGCTGCAACTGGTCCAGCCATGCAGGAGAGTTGGTAGAGGATCAACAGATTTTGTTTCTTTCCCATAGAATTTCCCAAGAAGTTTCTTCAGGGAGGTCTAAACAGAATCCATAGAGATCCACTGATTCATGCGATCACAATATCAGCTCCAGAAATGCCTCTGGATTGGCTAGGTTTTTTTTTGTTTGTTTGTTTTCTCTTCCTTTTCTGGAATGAGAGGTGCCTGCATCACTCTTAAATGCTGTAGGCTGTTTATATATGATATGCATATGTTTATATGCACAGATATATACATGCATTAAGTGTTTTTGTGTATCTGTACATATGCATGGGGATAAGCATATGTTTGCTTGTTTGTACATGCATGCACATGTGTGGGTGTACATATTAAGTGTTTTCGTATGGGTGTGCATGTAAGCACATGTACGAGGCTGTGCACGTATTGTATTGTGCATGCCTTGTATTTGTATGTGTGTGCATGTGTGCAAGCACATGTTATATTTTTGAATGTGTATGTTTGTATACTACAAGCTTATGGTATATGTATATGTTTAAGGTACAAAATATAATTAGCAGCCTGTGCTCATCATCTGCTTTAAGAATATCAGCTGGGACTGGTTACATGGCTTATAATAGCAACTTGTAGGGAGACTGAGGCAGAATGATCCTAAGTTCGAGATCAGCCTGGGCAATGTAAGTTTGTATATGTGTGTATATATGTTTGTGTACATGTGCGTGTGTGTTGGGGGTGAAGTAGTGTGGCAGAAGGCAGAAGGCAAGAAGCACAAAAGCAGAGTTTAAAGGCAGAAGAAAGACATCTTCAGAGCAGCTTGGAAGCAGGGCTGAGACTAACTTAAAAGCTGGTGTTAAAGCTTTTCACTTCCTAACATTTGCACCATCACCCAGATGGTGCCTGTGGCCTGCTCAAGGAAGCATCCCTCTCCCCCTGTGATCTTTCTTCTTCTCTTTCTTCACTGTCCTCCTTTCTTTCTGTCTCCCTTCCTTCCAAAATGACCAGGCCAACACTACTCTCTTTTGTACCCGGCCACCCTCCCACCTACCCAGACTATGGTGGGTATCTCCGTGCATAACTGTGGTAAGTATTCTGGGCTCATTGCTAGTTCATAGTACAACCCATGGCCAGTATCCAGATCACATTCTGTTTCCTCTGTAGAGAAAGGAAGACTTGCTGGTATCAAGGCCAGTGGAGTCCAGTTGTCCCTAATTTACTTCTCCCTGTTGGTTCAGGGATTTGCCACTAAAAGAGAAGCAAAAAGAGAAAATGGGGGAGAAAGAGTAACCTGAAGAAATGAATGCTTTTCAGTCCTTGCAGGAAAGGAGAGCAAGGGAGAGAGCTTCAGCCCGGAAGGGACTCAGGGCTGTTATCACGTCTGGTTATCAGCAGGGAGAGGACAGAGAACTGACTCAGTGGGTGCTTCAGGACGGTTGTGGGCTTCAAAGGGAAACTCAAGCCCAGTGTCCATAGCGCCTTCTTAGGTCTTTGGCCACACTACCTCTTTTAAATTAGGAGAGGGGTGGATTGCGCCACAGCTTGATTATGCAAAAGAGGCACCTAGCACATCACATTCCAGTGTCTATTCTGTCACATGTCACGGCACTGGTTGAGTGGAAGCGGTCTATGGTTTTAGGACATACTGAGTAGTGGAGTCAGTCGACAGTGCTGCTCAGCTATGAATGCTGTCATTCATTTGCTTATTTGTGACAATTATTGAGTACCTGACAGGAGCCAAGCCCAGAGCTACATGCTTGGGATTCTGGATGCTCCTCTAACTTAACTACCTAGACATTGCCAACTGGTTTTGGAGAAAGTGACCTCATGTTTGGGGCCACTAAACACTGTATCATGAGGTGCTCAGACCAATTGCTTGAAAAACTCCGGACTCCATTCCCATTCTCCCTGTCCTATAGAGGAACCTCCAAGGTCAAGGAGTGTTTGAGCTGCTGGACTTTTGAGGTAAGCATCTGTTTTCACAGCCAAGAGAAGGGATGAGCTGACTGTCCCATGTCTGCCATGCTTGTCTCACAGATACTCAACTTCTAAATCTATCACTGGTTAATAGTTTCTAGGACTTTATCATACAAATACTTTTGGAGTTAAACAAGACACTATAAACTTAATATCCCACTGAATCAGCCTCAGATCTGAAGTAGACTTGACCATGATTTTCTAATCCTGAGCCAGGATCTAGCTCTTGGCAAATTGCTTCACTTGTAACTGCTTCACATATTATATCCTATTTTCAGGGGTCAGATATAACAGCTGGTTACAGCCTATATGGTTATTGTATATATTCAAAAAGTTTTATATACAATCAGTTATTAAATATCCATTTCCTCTTTATTGCAATGGCAGCAACAGCATTCAGTTTGAGGCGGGGGGGGGGGGAGTAAGAAAGGAAATCACTTCTGAAATGAATGGCTCTCCGGGTAATGATGGAGTAGGTTACAAGGGCATGTTTTCCCACAGCATAGCTGCATGATTAAAAAAAAACACCCATGCACATTTGGGTCGCTAACCTATCAATAATTAAATGGGATCCTGGAATAAATATTGCAGCAGCCTCTCCCCCTTTTCCTTTCTACATGGGCACTCTGACATTTCGTGCTGCCAAAATGTCTGATAAAAATGTCTACCACCGAGAAATAAGCTGCCTTTCTAACCCAGAGGGGCACCCAGCAGTGTCTGCTCTTATAAGAAGACGTGAAAATATATACTTTGATTAAAAGAAAATGTCACCAGGGGGAAATATTGGGCTTTCCTTCTGGCCATAGCAAGCAGCTGAAAAGCAAAGGTTGAGAGCATGAAAAATTAAAAGTCACGTGCAGGAAAAGCCCCCAAACCCTTCATCATGTTGTGACTCAATATTCTGTCATTATGTTTTGGACAAATAAAAATGATCTGATCCATGTATATAAACTTCATGGCTGCTCATTTCCTTCTTTGTATTTTTGTTTCTTAATTAAAAGATGATGACAGTTATTCCATGAAGATGCTTATGGTATATGTATATGTTTAAGGTACAAAATATAATTAGCAGCCTGTGCTCATTATCTGCTTTAAGAATATCAGCTTGGACTGGTTACATGGCTTATAATAGCAGCTTGTAGGGAGACTGAGGCAGAATGATCCTAAGTTCGAGATCAGCTTGGGCAATGTAAGCAGACACCACCTCAAAATTTAAAACATGAAAAAGGGCTGAGGAGCTAGCTTAAAGGTACAGTATTTAGCTAGCTTGCCTGAGGTCCTATGGTCAATTCATACTACCACAAAAGAAAAAAAAACTGTTGTGAATTAAATCAAAGGAAAAGAATGCTGTTGCTGATCTGTGATCACATTGTCTTCTTTATCAGGGAGAAACGATACACTCATTGTGCTCAACATTTCCTTGCTTTTAGGTATAGTTTTACAGCATATGTATTTGAAGGGCTTAGTTTTTGAGTGTTTTTCCACTTTATCGAAAAAGATGACTCTATTTTTTCCTGATGTGATTTTTTTCACTCCACATTTCATACGTATAGTCCTAGAAAAATAAATCTGAGTGTCATACAATTATAATCAGTTATTTTTTTTAACGGTTCTACCACAGTCTACACAGTTAATGGACTACCATTTATTTATCTATTTTCCTATTGAAGAGCACTGGGGACCTGGGAGGGATGACGCTTAATAAGCACGAGACCTACCCAAATTGGACTCCTAGAACACATACCAAAGTAAACAGGACTTGGAGGTACCCACATGCAAGTCCTGCCTCGGAAGCAGAGGCTGGCTCCGTGGGGCTCACTGGTCAGCCAGTCTAGGTTGCCTGGCACGTGCCAGGTCAAGGAAAGACCCTGTTTCAGAAACAAGGTGAACAAGTCCTGAGAAATGATACATCTGGCCTACACAACACACACACACATCCACACACACGCACACACACACATCCACATATACATGTACTTCTGCACACACATGTACACCCCTCCCCAGAGAGCACTGAATCAGTTGTGCTTTGTGTTATAAATGGTGTTGTTGGGAACATCCTGGAGCATTCTCCCTGGTGCTCCACGGTTGGAGTTTTCTCTAGGATGTAGCAGTGTAGAGTCATGCTGCATATGTCTAACTTGAAAGATGATGTTAAAGTACCATCCAAAGAGGTCCTAGCAGTTCGGACTTTACACAGAGGTGCACAGAAGTTCCCTTGGGGCCAAGACTTCATGCTCAGCAATTGGCAAGTGTCTGCCTCTTGTGGGTTCTCTTTGTGCCTCTTGTCTTAACTTTAAGGCTAGGTTTCTATGTTTTTATAACGTTTACACTATTGATCATTTGTACTTACACTGCTGGGAAAATGCCTGTTCAAGTTCTTTGTTTCTCTCTTGGTTGTCTCTTTTAATATGCGGGACACTAGTGTTTTTCCAGTTCCACATGGAGCATCCTTTGATGCTTTGTTTTTTTCAATCTTTTGATGTTTGATTTTTGATCTTTCGATGTTTGAGCTCTGATGTCATTCAATTGTTGTTAGGTAAAACTTAGATTTTAGGCATAACAAAAAATGTTAGTGCTTGTTTCAATGCCATTGTCAAAATTGCCAGAGTTTATTTTGTGTTTTGCTTATGTATTTTTTTTCCTCAATTTTCTTTGAGTCAGGGTCTGATTCTATAGTCTTGGCTGGCCTTAAACTCTCTCTATAAACCAGGCTTGCCTCTACTCTCCATACAAATCAGGACAGCCCGAAGCTTGTAGAAATCCCCTTGCTTCTACTCCCAGATGCCTGAATCATGTGTCAGCATGCTCAGCGTTTATGGCTTGCTCCTAGTACAGCAGTGCCTGTTTACCCTAAGAAGTTCATATGTAAATATTTGAAAATTTTCCCTTTCCAGTTTTTTCTCTCTTCCATCTGGATTAAATTTTATGCGTTCACAGAATCAAAGATCAAATGTGATTATCCAAGTGAATGACTGCTGCTCTCTCTACCACCAACTCTGACATGCCTACACTCTCCCCACGGTGTGCAACACCATGCTGTGTTTTCTATTCCGTCCACTGAAAGAACTCTCCTTATATAGGCCCATAGAGTGCTTGCCGCTAGCCGCCTGTAACACTCAGGTGACAGAAGTTATTATTATTGTTTTCTTAGGCATCCTCTGTCACCTTCTCTCAACCTTCCTCTGTTTCCCCTCCCCCATCCTTCACTCTTGCTCTCCTTTCCTTTTCTTTTCCATTCTTCACTTTGGTTTCTGTTTTCCACAGACCCTCTTCAGATTATATAAAATATATGGTCTTGGGTTTGTATATGTTCTTTCTATATATGTGCGTGTAATATGTATTGATCAGATTCATTGCACTCTGGTTTACGTTTACCTCTAGTAAAATCTACCCATTCAAAAGTATAGTTTGTCAAACCGTATAGCCGCCATTCTCATGAAATTCCCTATGGGACTGGTGCTTTTAATGGCTCCCTTCTTTTCTCAACCTCTGAAAACTATTTTTTGTTTATATTTTTACTACACCTGAAAATTTACATAAATGGAATATACTTCATTTTATGGCTTTTTTTTTTGTCTGACATTTTTCCATTTAGCCTGATGGTCCTGAGGCTCACACATGTAGTATGTGCCAGCGGCTCACTCCCTACTATTCATTCACTAATCAGCTTATTAATGGGCTGTTTTAGGCTTGCTGACAGACAATCCCGAGTGTCAATAAAACAGATGTGAATACCATATGTTAGGGTGGGCATATCGCATTGGCATTTTAGCTAACTATATGGAATAAGGATTGCTAGGTTACAGGATAACAACAATTTGATTCAAAATTGTCAAAATGTTTTATAAAGTTATTTAAAAATATATAGCTTAGAATGAAAACTTCATATTTTCTTCATACTTAACAATGAAAATACTGTCAGCCTTTTAAATTTCTGTGTTCTAGTGGCTGTGTTGTACTATTTTCCTATGTACCTAGTAACTACTGATGTTGGACATCATTGATGTGTGTGTGTGTATGGTTATAGATGTGTGTGTATTCAAGTGTGTGAGTATGGGCACACATGCCACATACATGTGCAAGTCATGGACAACCTCAGGCCCTGGTCCTCCCCTTCCACTTTGAGATGGGGTCTCTGTTGCTTGCCACAGCTGTCTCGTCCACTTGGCATCCTGCTGTAGGAGCAATGGAATGATAAATGCATGCAACTATGCTTGGCTTTACATGAGTTCTGGGGATTCAAACTGTTGTCTTTAATGTACCACTGAGCCATCTCCACAGCCCATGAGGGTGTTTTACACTTTATTCACTTTGGATTCCCTCCATAGCCCCCTCTCTTTCCCCTTTCAATCCCACCTCCCTCCCCCTTCTCCACGCATGCCCCTCCCCAAGTCCGCTGATATGGTAGGACTTCCTCTTAACTTTTTTTTTGAGACTTTTTTTCTCTCTTTAAGGATGTAAATTAGTTGTTCAATGTAAGAAATATTTTTGTCTCTTACTAGTTGCTTTTATTTTTCTTACTAAATTGTAAGTGCTCATGGATATTCTAACTGCTAAGTAGAAGTGTCTGTGAATATTTTCTCTTACCATATGGCAGGCTCCTTCATATTTTTATTGATATCCTTCAAAAGACACAACACTTCGATTCATCGAACCAAATGACCAGGTTTCTCTCTCATGGTTTGTTTCCATGCCCCATCTGAGAAATCCTTTTGTTTTATCCCAAGCTTACAGATGTCCTCTTGTGTTTTTACAGAAACATTTAAAGACTCTTGAGTATTTATGTTTAGTCTTTGATCCCTCTCAAGTTTTTAAAAAAAATATGGTTTGAGTTGAGCTTGAGATTCATTTTTTCTCCTTCATTAATAAGCAGTTATTTCAGCTCCATTTGTTAAAAAGACCATCAATTGTCATCGTTTCTTGTTGAAGATTAATTGACCATCTATGCATGAGTCTATTTTGGGTGACTTTGCTATGTCTTCTTGATCTGCATGCCCATTCTGTCTGAATGCACAGGCTGGTGGCTGCACTTTTTTAGTCAGTCTAGACACCAGACCCAGTCTTCGCTTTCCTTCTTCTCTGACTTACTTCAACTATTCTTCTCTGTGTATTGCCCCATAGCTTTTAAAACAACCTGAATATGTCTACAAAGAAAACCTTTTTGGCATTTTTTTTTCAAGACAGGGTTTCTCTGTGTAGACATGGCTGTCCTGGTCTTGCTTTGTAGACCAGGCTGGCCTCGAGCTCACAGAGATCCACCTGTTTCTTCCTCCCTGAGTGCTGGGATTAAAGGCATGCACTGCCATGCCCTGCTAGCCTGTTTGGATTTGTAACCCTGTTGGATCTTCTCTTGTGACTTGGGTATCTTTCTGTGTATTCAGGTTTCCTTTCTTTTATGTTTTTAAAGCAACAAACTTGGTTTAAGTAACTTTGAAGTTTCAAATGTTTATTGCTAATATATGAAAGTTATATTTTTTTACTTTGCTTGTGTCTTGTAGCCTCATTGAAGACTTCTTCCTGAGTTTAATAGATTTTTAATGATTTCTTAGAATTAGAAAATGACACCTGAGGAAAAGACATTTCTCTCTTTCTTTCACCCTGATTCAATTACTCCCCGTTTCTTGTTTTGTCATGTTGGTTACACAAAGTGTTGAATAAAGGTAGTGTGCGTAGACATTGTTGCATTACTTCGAAAATGAGCATTTTCTGTCTTTCATGGCCATGCATGGTGTGGGGGCAGATTTGTTTTTTAATTTATTTTATTTTAATTTTTTATTAATTACACTTTATTCACTTTGTATCCCCCTTGTAGCTTCCTCCCTCCTCCCCTCCCAATCCTTCTCTTTCTCCCCCTTCTCCATGCATGCCCCTCCCCAAGTCCACTGATAGGGGAGGTCTTCTTTTCCTTCCTTCTGATCCTAGTCTATTAGGTCTCATCAGGAGTGGCTGCATTGTCTTCTTCTGTGGTCTGGTAAGACTGCTCTCTCCCCCACCCCCGCTCCCAGGGGGAGGTGATCAAAGAGCAGGCCAATCAGTTCATGTCAGAGACAGTCCCTGTTTCCATTACTATGGAATCCACTTGGACACTGGGCTGCCATGGGCTACATCTGTGCAGGAGTTATCTCCATGCATGGTCCTTGGCTTGAGTATCAGTCTCAGGAAAGACCCCTGTGCTCAGATTTTTTTGGTTCTGTTGCTCTCCTTGTGGAGCTCCTGTCCTCTCCCTATCTTACTATCTCTCCCTTCGATCATAAGATTTCATGCACTCTGCCCAATGGTTGGCCATAAGTCTCAGCATCTGCTTCGATAGTATGCAGGGTAGAGCCTTTCAAAGCCCTCTGTGGCAGGCTCCCGACTTGTTCCCTGTTTTCTCCTTCTTCTGATGTCTATCCTCTTTGCCTTTCTGGATGGGGATTGAGCATTTTAGCAAAAGTCCTCCCTCTTGATTTGTTTTTAACTGAATTCATTTTTGACAAGTTGAAGACTTGTGCTCCTCTGAGCACCATCATCTTCACAGAGAGTTTGCTATGATGCACAGTGCCATGTAAGATACACAGGTGTGGGACTCTTTTATGATACACAGGTGTGGGATCTTGTATAATACCCAGGTGTGGGGTCTTGTATGACACATGGGTATGGGGTCTTGTATGGTACACAGGTATTGGATTTTGTGAAACACTTATTTTACATGGATTGGAGATGGTCAGCCTGCTTCTCTGTTGTATTTATTAGTACGTTAATTACGATGATTAATTTTTTGAATGTCAGACCAATCCTAAATTCTGGGAGTAAGCCCTATTAGTGGTGTGCTATTCTTTTTATAAGTTCCTATGCACATTTGCTAAAATATTATTGAGGCCTTATTATCTTATTTGTGTGCTTATGTGTGTGCAGTGTACCACAGTACACATGTGAAGTCAGGGAACAATTTGATGAAATCAGTACTT
Source organism: Pachyuromys duprasi (assembly GCA_028658305.1). Classification (NCBI taxonomy): domain Eukaryota; kingdom Metazoa; phylum Chordata; class Mammalia; order Rodentia; family Muridae; genus Pachyuromys; species Pachyuromys duprasi. Next base: position 23,852,973 of record CM053760.1, read on the forward strand.
TCCTTTTACCATATGGGTCCTAGAGATCAAACTTTAGGTCATCACACTTGGCAGCAAGGCTTTACCCTTTGAGCCATCCCACTGGCCCTCTGGGTGAGGATTTATGTAATTATGTGTATTAGTTTCCTATTGCCTCTTAAGACAATTGTCATCAGTGAAGTGACTGGAAATAATATGGAGTAATCCTATAGCTCTGGAGGTCAGAGGCCAAAGGTCATATCACTGAAAGAAGTCCAAGAGGGGCCAGGCTGGCTTCCTGAGGGTACTCTGAAGGGATTTTCTTTTTCTAGCTTCAATTGTTACTTCCCCATCTTCAAGCTTCTTTCATCTTACACCACCATTTCCTGTTCCCCTTGTGAGGACTGCTGTGGCCTTACCTGTTCTAACTGGGTAATCTAGTTTAGTTCTCCTCCTCACAATTCATAATCACACCCACAACATCCCCTTTAATTATAGGGTAGTATTTTGAGGTTCTGGAAGGTTTCTAGTTTTCTTGTAAATTTTTACGTCTTTTTGGTATGAGGCTAATGCTGGGCTTCTCATTAAACCAATTGAGAACTATTTGATACCATCTTCTGAGTGTATGGATGCTGAAAGGGCATAATTTCTTCCTTAAGTATTCTATAGAATTTTCCAGTTAAGCCATCTGTCCTTTAACCTTTCCTAACCCCCCAGTCTGTGTCTAAGTCAGTCCTCTTCCTCAATCTTACTTCCTCAATGCTTTTGACACTTTTCTCAGAGGACTCAACACACTGATGCTCATGGCATTGTGATTGTTTTCCTCATAAGAACATCTCTCTCACAGCATCTATTATTGTGTTTGACACATATTTGTTGAATGACCAATCAACTGACTGAATGAATGAGCAATCGAATTCTTATCCCAATAGGTATATCTGTAGTTTTATAAAGATTTCTTCCCTTACTTTTTGATAAAGTTAGCTCAGTGTGGTTTCTCATTCTAGTATCTGAAAGTGTATCAAGGATCATCAGGAAAAGACTGGTACTTGTGGGAGGCTGCTGTCAATGTTATGTTCCCAGTGAAATACAGACAGTGAGGAAACTCCATAGCTTCAGGATGATGGGATAACATGCAGGAAGAAGAAGCCGAGTTCACCCAGTTTAGCTAAAACCGTGAGGTCTAACACACACACACACACACACACACACACACTCAGAATATGGTATCAAATGATCACAACTGACTTATACCAAAACTTCATAAAAATTGATAAGAAAATTAGGAACCCTCTGGAACCTGAAAACATTACCTTACAATTAAAGGAGACTTTGTGGATGTGATTAAGGATTTTGAGAGGGGAGAACTAAACTCAGCTAAACTCAACACTAAAATGAACAAGACCAAAGAAAGCATGCACCAGAGGCCCTGGGCATAAATGGAAGGAGCCTGGAGAGAAGTAGTCCATGGCACAGCTTTGGCTTTTCCAGATCTCTCCAGGCTTGTATCTATAGCTGTGTTAGCATGTCCTAACATAGCTTATATTTTTCCTTCCTCCAAGGACAGACGTGCTTATTCACATTTAAAGATATCAATATATGCCTCCAATTTGTAAACATAATTCCAAATGCAATTGATCCACGGGGGAGAAAGCATCGCCTCCATTATCAGCTAGCTGTATTAAAGTATAAAGAAATGAGAATTAGCTTCAGTCGTGACTTTGAATTCCCACTTATTTTTTTTTTTCCTCTGTAGGAATCCATCTGCGTCCTCAGTTCCCCCAACTGGCTTGCTTTATGATAGATTCTGTCTGAGTACAAAGTCCCCATGGTTCCTACAAGTCATCACCATCTGATTCATTGCTGTTGCTGAGATCCATCATCAACTACCAAATCTTCAAAACTTGCAAGGAATTGAAAGCTCTCCAGAGGAGAGAGCAAGGGAAAGAAAAGTATCCTCAGATGCCCTCGCTCACTCAATCTGACAGCATAGATTATGATGTTTGAAATACTTTCCAGCCTGCTAGGAAGTGTCCCCCAGTGGAGCGGACGAAGGGAATAAAGCCTTTGTACTGTTGCACACTGCCCTGCTGTTTACGAAATCACATAGATTTGAAATGAAAGACTTAAGTCATCTGGTCTATGCTGCCAGGGCAGATTTCTCTCATCCTAATCCTCCATTTTGGCCACTAGTGTTTGGGGTTTGGCTGACTACAAGAGTTCACATGTAGCAGGGTTGCTCAAGGTCAAAGGTGAGTCCAGTTCTTGTTTATATCTGCAAGAACTAGCTCTCCATGGGTATCTAGTGGATACTTAATGGGTCCTTGTTAAACAGGATGAAACTGATTTTTTTCTAAAAAAAAAGTCTTTGGTATGTTGAATATTGCCTAGTTTGTTGACTGAATTGACACTAATGACTTACAAATATTTGAAGGAATGTTTGTTAACTTTTTGACATAGGCATAAAACATACATTCATCCATTATAACAATTAAACAATATGAGACACTGAGCACAAATTAATACGAAGTAATAGACCTCATTGACTACTCAGAAAACTAGAATCAACTCTGAAGTGAGATCTATGTATAATGTGTGGAAAATCGAGTCTATCATGTTGTCTTTTTAAAAAAGTCTTAATAGATCTCACCAACAAATAAATAAAACATGAGTGGGAAACAATGAAAAATACTGGACTTGTAATATGGACAAAAATACTGGACTCTTCATAGGACAGTTTGACCTACTAGAGGAAAAAGTAGAAAAGACAATGGGCTCCTCACATAGAGATTGAAATCACAGAAGAATTTTAACTGTTGATTCTCTGCATTTCTTTTTCTAATAAATTTTATTCCATGTATGTGTGGGAGGGCACATACCACAGGACATGTGTGGCAGTCAGAGGACAACTTGCAAGGGCTAAATTCAGATTATTGGGCTTGGCAACTAGCACTCTGACCCACTGAGCATCTTTCTAGTCTCTATGCTTCTGCATTACTTTAAGGGACCTGTACAGTGACTTCAGTTCACAGAAGTTAGGCTTGGTTTATCTGTTGATCTCTGGCAGACATGGAAGCCTTCATTAGGCAGCATTTGAATACGACATGTGCTAAAGTGAAAAATGGCAACAACAAAGAATTGTCTGCGTATTAGATGTACATAGCAGTATTCCTTAAAACCCATCTTGGTCTTATAATACAGTTCTGTTGGGTTTGAGGGATATCTCTTTTTGTGTATGAATGGTGTCTTCTGGGTCCAGTGGCTCTCAACTTTCCCAATGCTCCCACCCTTTAATGCAATTCCTCACATTGTGGTGACACCCAGCCATAACCTTATTTTCATTGCTACTTCATAACTGTAATTTTGCTACTGTTATGAATCATACTGTAAATATCTGATATGCAGATGGTTTTAGGTAACCCTGTGAAAGGGTGGTTCAATCCCCAAACAGGTTGTGACCCACAGGTTGAGAAGCACTGCTCTAGGTCTGTAAGGAAGCAGCAAAACACACTGAAGACGTGTAGCCACCTGATTCTTCTTGGCTTCACTGTAGCTGAGTTGGTTCAGATGGAGCAACTTCAGCTCTTCTCAGGCCTACTATGATAACTTTTGACACTCTGTGAACAACTCATCCATTCCTGTGACTTTTAGTCAGCAGCTCTTGTGAAGCCCCAAGTTTAGGCTGTACTGCATTTAAAGCCCCTGTTTGTGATCTGCCCCTCTGTAATGCTCATGAGGAACAGCAAGGGAGAAAATGCCTGGGCATACTGAGGATGCTGCTGGAGCCCACCAGCAGAGTCGAACAGTTCCTGAGTGGGGAGTAAGGACTGAAAGAAAATTAAACACACACACACACACACACACACACACACACACACTATACAAAGATCAGTTCAAGAGGGCTGCCAGTAGAAACTGTCATACCTGGTTTATTCCACAACCCCTTTTCTTTAGTCAGAGCAAAGCACCTCAATACAATGAAGAGGTTCATCGAGAAGTCAAACTTGTTTACCTCGACCACCTGTCTGTGTGATCCTCACACCTACAAAAGGAAGTGAATTTGGCAAAACATCCCGCCTATCCCTGTCTCCAGGTGCAGGCCAGGGTGAAAACAAGTTTCTTGCTGAGAGCTCAATAACAAAGGGGCCTGCCAAATAAGTAACTCTTCACAGGACATGCCTGAGCAGGGCTGGTTTGCTGTGCCACATCTCAAGCTTCATTTCATGTTCCCTGTCACAGTCTTAAAGTTTTTCACCCTTACCAACCTGGACACCAAAAGTTTCATTTTGTATCAAGTTCCCCAAATGATAGAGCAACATGTTATAATTGATAATGAGCCATAATTTATTTACTGATAATCCTTTGTAGACACACACAATCATAGGTTGGCTGACACTTTGGAAACAAGGTCTACTTTTCAATAGAATCCAAATGGGAAAGAGATAGCTTAAACAGTAAAGTATTTGCTGTGTAAGCATAAAGACCTGTGTAGTAGAAGTTTTGGTTTCTTTGTATGTTATGTAAAAATGCTTTTGTTTTAATCCCAAGTGTGGGATTTTAGTTGGGCTATAGTTCGTCCGCACCTGTCAATTGTCATGTACAGGGGGTGATCTTTGCCGGCTGGTAATGGCTCAGAGAGGGGCGTGGTCTAGGACTCTGAGAGTATAAATGTGAGGCTGAGAAACAGACTGTGTGGAGTTCAGTGTGGAGCTCGGTGTTGCAGTGTGGTGCAGAGCAGTTTGGAGAGAGCAGAGAGGAGAGATGGTATGGCAGTTTGGAGCAGACAGCCAGAGAGAAACACTGTGGGGAGTCACAGGCAACACAATCCCTAGGACTTACTGGCCAGTTAGCTCATCCTATTCCACAAGCACCAGGTCTCGGGGATAGATCCTGTCTCAAAAAGATGGTGGAAAGCTCTAGGGGACATAGGATGGAGGTAGTGGTTGGTGGATATAATTGAAATATTTTGACTACACGTATAGAAATCATCATCAACAATAAAAATGTGCAAAACAATGTTGGAAGTTGACCTCCAGCTTTTTGGCTTACAAACATACACACATGCGCACACACACATGCATGCACACATACGTACATGTACATGCACAAACACATTGCCATGCAAATCCTGGGGGAACTCATTTTATTCATAGCCTTCTGACTTCAGCTTTACTAGCCTTTTACCAACCAGGATGCTTTGCAGTTCATCATAGGATCATAGCAATAGCAAGTGCTTATTTCAACTTTTCACCTTATGTTCTTTTTTCTTTATAAATCTTAAGATTTCCATTGGGCATTTTCTGGTGTAGAGTTTTCACCCAAATGCAACCTAAATCCTTAAAATTAGAACACTAAAGGTGAGGTCTGACTCATGAGGGAGGAGGGCAGCAGTGGCCCAGAGATTTAGGGCAAGGATCCATCATACCTGGAGTGCAAGGTCTTTCTATCCATTTCCATGCCCTTGGCACATACTGCCAAGCAGTCTGCTTTAGCTTTGGTGGCCTTATGAGCTTTAGCAAGTGACATAGCTTTCTACCATGTGACTGGAATTGGTTACTTGTTTCCTCAGGTCACTTTGAGTGACACCTTGTATGATGAAGTCTTTGCATGATTTTGACATACATGTGGTGGGAGAAGAGGGTAGTGCAATCACACAGATGTTCTTGTTTCAGTCCAGAGTCTCAGGAGGCTGTTGGTTGCATGGACACTTGTGAAGAGGCCCCTCTCACTTCTTTTCTTCTTGAATTTTTCTCCCCAGTGTAGTTTGCAGTAAATCCTGTCCAAATGTTTGAGGACCTCTGAATGCTACATTGGCTCTTTTGTGTTTCTTAGACTCCTTTGCAGCTAAAGCAAGTCATGTGACAAGTTTTGGCCATTGCAACATCAGGCTATGCAAGAATCCTTAATCCATGGATCACTACATAGTAAGAAGTTATCCTGCTTTGAGCCTTCACTGTCTTAAGTCACTAAAGGTATATGCTTTGTCTGTTAATACAGCTAAATTAATGTACCATATGAATAGAATACCACAGAAATGTGAATAAGCTTGAGTCTGAGCGTAGTTGGACTATGTGTATGTGTGTGTACATGTGCTGACCGGAAGTCAGCCTTGAGTGTTACTTCAGGAATGCTATCCACCTTCTTTGAGATAGAGTCTCTTATTTATCTGGAGCTCACTGATTAGTTTCACTGGTTAACCACTAAGCCCCAAGTGTCCGCCTGTCTTTTGCCTTCCCATTACAAATGTGTGCCACTATTCCAGCATTTTCCCATTGTTTTTTAGAATACTATTCAAGTCTTCAACTTAAACACTCTAGCAGCTGAGCCACATTCAGCCCTATTCTTAACTCAACTTTTTTGGGGTTCTTTATGTCTGTACCTCCCTTCTAATCCCCAGCCCTAGGTAGGAGAGAAAGAAGGTTAGAAGGTAAAGGGGCACAGACCTCTTTAGACTTAGTTCCAGCTGGTTAGGGTCGTCATGTTCTTTGGAAAAATATAGCAATCTCAGTCATCAGGAAATCCAGCAGTCCAGTGAGCAGCCAATGCAGCAAACAGTCTTCTTTTTTCTTCAAAGCATTCTTGAAGTGCTCTCTTCATCTGTCTCCTCCAAGCTGCCATGCCTTCTTTCTCTGGGCTCTTGTATTTATGCCCCTCAGAATTCAACTAACTTCAGTTGGCAAAGACCATGTCCCTTTCCAGGCCACACAAGGCCATTACAAGCTGGCAAAGACTCGAACAAGGCCATTATCAGCTGTGAGCAAACTAAAGGACAAGTGAAAATCCCACACTTCGGATTAAAACAAAAACACGTTTACATAACGTAACTGAGTTTTTAAGGAAACCAAAGCTTCTACTACACAACCCAGCCTTATTTTGTCTAAATTCTCCCTTCCTGGAACTGTCATTCACTTCTCAGTAGGCCTCTACTGCAAGGCCATTGCCTTACTTTTGTAACTGGCCTGACAACAGTAGGAGGATTGGGTCTGCCTGGTCTATGTCCCTGCAGGAAGGAGTTCCATGCTGCCTGGAACAGGCCTTTGTTAGCCTTTTCCCTGTATCCTTTCTCAGCCAAGGAATCATCATACAACCCATAGCATATAGGTATGTAAAATAGACATACAAATCAGATGTTTACTGAAAAATCATTTAAATTATCTATTAGAAAAGAGATTTTTACTATATGCATGATTTTACCATGTAGTAGAAGTGAAAACAAATTTGCTTACTGTTAGCGTACTAATGAGATGGATGCCCTTGTTTATTTTCACATAAATCATTAAATCTTGGCTGAATATTTGATTCTGCAGGACATAGAACATCTTCAGTGTTGTTCAGAGTCAATCAATATTTTGACTTTGTAATTGCTAGTGTTGTAATTCTGTTTCACAGAAAGGTGTAGTATAAAATGGCAGAAGCATGGCTCGGGACATCTCAGAAATTGTTGGAAGTTCTGTGCTAATCCCAAGACAAAATCCATTAATTGACTTTTTTTTTACATGAAACTTAAGGAGCAAACTAAAACAGCAATTTTAAAAACCAAATATTCTGACACAATACAGTCTATATTTGATACCGATTTGATACATGCTGGGGAATAGCAGTAGGAAATTATTGTCTTTGTTTTGCATAATTAGACCACTCTGTTTCTATACCCGAAGAAAAGTTTGATTTGTATAGTAAAAACATGGCTGTTCACAGTATATGACAGTCAAATCTGAGCAGAGGTGTTTTGGGCAGCCTTTTATGGCTTCGTTTAATGTGATGACATGCTCAATTCAATGCGTGTGTGCTGTTTCTACGAAACCCAGTCTGCGATGACATCATACAATGAAATATGGGTGAACACTGATAGAAACACTTGGAGTTCATTAAGCATTTGAGTTTCAATAAATGTTTGTTTGTTGCACATTCTGAAAACTTTTATGGTTGCCAAATGCATTGCCATTCCCATTCAGTTATGAGATTATTTATATCAGGACTCACAGTGTAAGGAGTGTGTCTGGGCTACTCAGTTACTAAAGTGCTTGCTGTGTAAGGATAAGACCAGAGTTTTGATCTCTGGAAGCCACATTAATGACTAGTAGGTCTGGAAACCCACCTGTAACTCCAGCTTCAGGAGGCAAAAATGTTGATCCATGGAGCAAGCTGGTTGGTGAGACTAGCCATGTTGGCGCAGTCTGGTTTTGACTGGAAGACTGCCTTAGTGAATAAGGAGGAAAGTGATTCAGGGAGACTCTCAGCATCAACCTTGGGCCTTTATGTACATGCGAACAGACATGTGACAACATAGGTGGGAACTCACACATGTATACCTATGTATGTATATATGCACATATATATATATATATATATGCATACACACACATAAAAGATCATACCCGCAGCACACACGAAAAGAATAAGAAAGAAGCAATAGTCTTTAGCAAGCACATAAGAAACAAGGGCCATAAAAGCTGGAGAGAAGATCAATACAAGAGGGGTCTGAGACTGAGCAAGCCACGGCTTTACCAAGAAGCCAACAATTTTACAAGCCATAAAGAAGGTGGGTGAAGGGGGCTGACTGCTCTTCCAGAGGTCCTGAGTTCAATTCCCAGCAACCACATGGTGGCTCACAACCATCTATAATGAGAGTTTTCTGGTGTGCAGGTGTACATGCAGACAGAACATTCTACACGGAATAAATAAATAAATCTTTAAAGGAAAATGGGTGAACACCACAGTATCATGTGGAATTAGAGAAGCTGGAGAGGTAGAGGAATGAGTCTGCAAATATCACTTTAAAATATGTTCGGATGCGCTATGTAGTAGTACATGTCCCTGAGGCCAGCACATGGCTGGAAGAGAAAGATAGAAAATTTGTAGAAAGCCCAGGCTATAGGTTGGATTAAAGGTCATCCCGAGCTACACAGTACAACCCTGTTTTAAAGAGACAAGAGCTGGGGATGGGTGTACCTCACTGGCAGAGTGGATGTTGTGCAGAAAGGCCTGGGCTCAGCACCCAGCACTGATCTACACGTCTGTGAACTAGTGTCTTCTCACCTCGTGTCTGGTACAGGAAGTGCTCCAAATATTGACTTCCCATTCTTTCCTCAGCCTTGCTCCTGGGTGTAGCTGTGCTCATCTTTTGTTTTTTGAGGCTCTGCTTTACTACTGACCTTTATCCACATTTTCAGGGTCAGCACTGTTTCTTCGTCCTGTCTGACAAGCATCCTTCATGGAAGGTTGGGTCTCCTCTTTGCCTGTTGGTTCCAATTGTCAGCACCCACCTACAGTTCCAGAGGTTTCTGCTGGGTAGTTGGTATCCTGTGCTTCAGTTTCAACCATCATACACCAGGAAACAAACTGTGTGCTAGGTTCCCTTTCTGCAGAGACACATACCATTGATTCGGGTGCTTTGGGGAAGAATTTAGATGATTTGATGTTCTTACTTATGAGCTACTGTTTCAATCAGGAATGAATTCATTTTGGTTAATGGAAACAAATTCATTAAAATCATCAGAAGCATCTAACCTCGGGCAGTATCTCTTCCAGTCAATGGGCATTAGGAAATGTGAGGAGTGTGGTTTCAGTTGTCACTATGACTGATGGTACTCTGGTTCAGTGCCTGGGGACTGATGCCACCCGCCCTGCAGCTCAAGCTGTGGCTCTGCATAAAATGAAGAACCGCTCCGTTTAAGATGTTGCTATAGCCTCGCTGAGAAACACGGCTTTGTGGAAGAAAGGTGGAATTTGACAAAAACCAGGCAAAACAAGGTCTCGTTCTGTGCAGCCTCTAGAATCTCTTTAAGAAAAATGATAGAAAAACCTGAAGGGAGCAGGGAGCTCCACAAGGAGACCAACAGAGCCAAAAAATCTTGGCCTAGGGGCCCTGCAGAGACTGAGGCTCCAACTAAAAACCATGCATGGAGAGGATCTAGATCCCCTGTTCAGAAGTAGCCCGTGGCAGCTCAGTGTCCATGTGGATTCCCTAGTAATGGGTATAGGGGCTGCCTCTAACATGGGCTCAGTGGCTGGCTCTTCCATCACCTCCCCCTGATGGGGGTGGGCAGCCTTACCAGACCACAGAGGAAGACAGTGCAGCCTGTCCTGATGAGATGTGATAGGCTACAGTCAGAGGGACGGGGAGGAGGACCACCCCTATCGGTGGAATAGGGGAGGGACATAGGGGGAGGGACTAGGTGGAGATGAGGGAGGAGGCTACAGCTGGGAGGATACAACGTGAATAAATTGCAATACATAATAAATAAATAAAAGAAAACTGCAAATCCATTTTCTAAGAAGGTCTGGGAGGGAAACTATTTCTAGAACTAAATTCAGAACTTTTTTTTTAAAAGAAAACAAATAATAAAACTGTAAAATCTTTCCCAGTATCTTATTTAGTATCCCAGCTACCAAAAGCCTCATTCCAATTCTCTGAAAATATATGGAACTGCCTTCTAGAACAGCCTGACCTAGGCATTTCTGCATTGTAGGTCCCTCTCTTAACCTTTTTTGTTGTTATTGTTAACATAAACTGAGCTTTCTGATTTCTTCAGTTCTACAGCAGTGGTATATAGAAGTGCTGTGTGTATATGTGTGTGTGAATGTGTGTGAGTGAGTGTATCTGTGTCTGTCATATAGAGAGATAGAGAGGAGAGAAAGGAGGGAAAGATGGAGGGAGGGAGAGTTTAAACATTTATTCTCTGCTTTGCCAATGGGGGATTGGTTAAGACCTCAGGTATCATTTAAAGTGAAGTAACCGGCTGTACAACAGTGTGTCCGGGGGCCAGCCCACTTTCTCATCAGCCCACTTTCTCATCAGCCTCATCCTTTGGCTTTTCCAGGTCAAGCAGATCTACCTTACCCAAGACCTTTTAACTTTAGTAGTGTGTGACCATTTCTCTGTTCCAAAGTCCTGTGCGGGAAGCTCTTCCATCTGAGCATGCATGTAACCTGCCCCAGTCTTAGCTGTGGTGTGTGGGCTGGCCTTCCCAGCTGTGGGTAGATAGACTCTAAGAAGAAAAGTGCCGGCGAGGAAGGAATGATAGATACTCCTCACCCAGCACCCCAGGTTCATTTAGTTCACGGTGACAGATAATCAATCGAAGGAAATTCCAGCCTGAGGATGAGGCGATATCTTGATCTTATTATTCCTCTAAAGCAACTTAAACTAATCCTGCCAGCCAATTAGCGCCGAAGTGTAGGCAGTCCTAGCGTGGTGCGTCCCTTCCTTCCTGACCCTTTCTGATTGTGGAGCAAGTTCAAAGCAGAGGTTTAGACTTTGACTTTTTCTGGTTTCCAACCAGTTTTCTCTAAAATATTAATGTTCAACACCAAGGATAGCTTGCTTATAAACTCACAGAAAATTTTAGAGTTATTACAGGCGCTTAAAATGAAAGTGGGCTGCCGAGTTAGTGCTGGTCCATTAATTCTGGGGCACTGGAGATACTAATTGATTTAAATAATTTCAGGGCCATTAATTAATCCACATTGAGAGCCAGTGAGGTGTGCTCTATTTGGAGCAATGTAACAAAAAAAAAATCGTATTCCTTTCTTCTAACTAATATTTGCTGAAACTCCATCCTTGAAAACACCCACTGTTTTGACTGCTGACTTGGAAGATGAGAAAGAAAACATTTAATGTTGACAAGAAGTTAAAGATACTCTTTCTAGGTAGTATCTTAATCAAATGACAAGTTCCGCAGTGCTGATAACCCATCTACAGCTCATCCCAGTCTTACACACAGAAAGGGGAAGGCGCAGGCCCACAGCTCACTCACCGAGAGCACACGGAAGTGTGAAGTGTGGATCAGCAGTCACAAAGGGTTATGCTGGCTGGTGCCAGGGGCCAATGTTGCTGTGCTCCAAGGTGGAAGGACAGTGATTCAGTGATGGGTCCCTCCACACGGCAAGCTGAAGAGACGGGTTCCTCGTTTATTCTGCCGCTTCCTTAATTAGGTGTCTGGGATTCTGAGAACTCTGAATAATGACAAACTTTATATTGTTTCCAAAAAAAGGTCGTTTTATAGCCTGTCTGCATGTGCTTGACACTCCATGTTTTCATACTGTATTCTTCCCAATTTTAATTTTGTTGTTTAAAGTTCTTTTTTTTTTTTTGAGAGAAAAAGTTATCTGAGAATTATTAATCATTTTTGCAAGGAGAAAGTAGGAACTATATGTAAATAGCAGACGAATAAGCCCAGGAATATGGATCTTTAATAAGCCAAAGGGACTCCTTGAGGGGAGAACAAAACAGATTTTCAGATAGACCCGATCATCATTCTATACAAAAGATAGATAGCTATCTTTTGAATTTTTTTTAAAAAGTCAACCACATAATAGAAACAAAAATTCAGAAAAAAGTTAAACAATCTTTATTCTGGTTGAAATTTTAATTTTTAAATACACGTTCACAGATCTATGTGTATGTCTCCATGTAGCCACTACCCACATCAAAATGCCAGCATTCGTGAAGACTTTCTTTCTCAATCCAGCTCCCATTTCTACAGAGATAAAAATTGCTCTGATTGCTAGCATCATTGGAGAATTATGCTGCTTATCAAAAAGCAATTAAAATTTAAGCCAGAAAAGTCTAATTTATTTGCCACTAATTACCAAGTTTTAATGAGTATTTTATCATAAGCTTTATTCAAACTCCAGAGACTTATTAATGAACACAACAAGAAACAATTTCTTATTATTTTAAATAATGTTATAATCATTTCTTGAGGTAGAGTCTTACTCTATAGTTCAGGCTCAAACCCATGATTTTTCTGCCACAGCCTACTGCATGCTGGGTTATAAATATGCCCCTACCACACCTGGCTTCTTATTTTCACTAATATTTAATCTTTATATCCCTAAATTTTGTTCTGTGTATCATATAAAATATATTGCAAGCATAATTTCTGTCCATTTATATTACATTTTATAGCTTCAATATTGGAGTAGGAATGAAAAAGACATTAAAAAAAATCCAGTGGGCTTGACTTTGAACATGAGAAGGGTTATAAATATGCCAGAGTTTCACTGGTTGTCAGCAGGAACTCTGAGTGTCAGGACCCAGTCACTGTGATATCATGCTGTTATTGACTGGTGCTGCAGACCCCAGGGAAAGGCTGAGCGTTTCATGTTACTAGCAGTGCAGGATGTGGCACAATGGTCCACCGGGAGGATGCAAACAGAGGAGCAGCACAGGCCGTCAGCTGAGCAGGCTGAAGTACATCCCGCCGTTTCTCACCTTGAAAGTGTTCATTTTACTTTAAGCGCAAAAGGACAGGTGAACCTTGACCTTGTATCAGAAAGGTCTGTGCAGGCCACAGGTCTATATATGGTGGCCAAACGGCTGCCCTTCTGGCCTTCCCAGAAGAGGGACCTCAAAGGCAGTCGTGAATCACACAGCTCTCCTGGCCCACGGCTCTAGGGTGTGACCGCTTTAGCATCAGAATGACCTTGGTGCTTTCCTGAGTTAGGATTGAACAGAAATACAGGCATTTTGCTATTATTTGATTTTTAATTTGTATTTATTTTTTATAATGTTCATGTAAGTATATATGCTTAAAGTATTCCTCCCCACAGTCCCTCCATTTCCTAGATGGTTTTTCTTCTACTTTCGTGCTATATAGACATGTGATTTTCTTTTAGCTATAGAAAAATGTAGGAACTACAAATGAAAGATAACACGAAATTTGCCTTTCTGAGAGTGTCTTCATTCACTAACATGCTGATCTCCAGTTATATTTACTCTCCTGAAAAGGGAGTAACAATTTTTTTAGATGGCTTCATAAGCATCCATACTTTCTGAATGAGTCTCCAGTCCTCTAGCAATGGGACCTCATAAAATGCTCTTATGCAGCAAAGAAACAGTTAAACAAGCCATCAGTCAACCTATAAAACTTGAAAAATTATAAACATATGTAGTAGCTCTTTGAAAGTGGAGAGGTACTAAAGTAACATTTGAAAAATGTTTTACAAGATTTAATTTGTGTGTAGTGGCCTTTAATTCTAGCACTTAGGGAGGCAGAGGCAGGAGGATCTCCCTGGATTCAAGTCCAGCTTGTCTACTTAATGGGTCCCAGAGCTACATGGTGAGACCTCGTTTCAAAAAACATGCTTTTTATTAATTTTAAAATGTGTAGGTGTTTGGGGTAGCATGTGCATCTGAGAACAGGTATCCCTGTAGGCCAAAGGTGTTGAATCTCCTGGAACCAGAGTTATAGGCAGTAGGGACCTTGACATAGTTATTGGGAAGGTTCTCTGCAAGAACAGGATATGCCCTTATGTAAGCCACCGCTCTAGCCCATTTTACAATCGTAATATAAAGAAGTGCCTACTTCCATCACCACTGAGAAGCCAGTGTCTCCTTTGGAAATGACCTATGAGCAGTAGAGTTTGGTTCATAAGAAAAAGGAGAGCGGGGGAACAACAGAAGTGTGCATGGAGGTGCCAGGCAGGTAGATGCTTGTAGATTGTGCTGTCTTTTCTTCCTGGACGGTCTGTGATGTTTCCAAGATGAACACTTACTTCTGAAAACCATCGGGAAGAGACTCACGACTGACATGTGTTTATGACAGTCTTTCTCTGTTTGACAGGGAAAATCTACTGGAATTGGCTAATTTACAAATGAAGGGGTTTATTTTCTCTTTGGCTTGTGGGCGTAATTGCATCCATTAGCTACAATGGGAGTTCGGGGGTCTGAAGGGGAACACACGGCTAAAGATGCGGTGTTGGTGCGGGGCTATGGAACCCACAGACAGGAAATACACGGTCTGTTCCAACACCCAACTTGTGTACTGTGGACACAGGAGAGCAGTTTGAAGGCCTCGCATTGTCTTCTATTGATGCTCTACAAAGAAATAGAATGGAAGCAAGTATATCTGAGACCAATTTTATGAGCCCATTGAAAAAAATTAGATTGTCTTAACCCCCGCCTGGTTAAAACAATAGTGATAGTCTACACCACAGCAGGTCTCAATTTCTGCATGTGGTGACTAACGTAAGTCTGCCTCCGGAAGGTCAGGCCAGCTCATGAAAACTTCCATAAAATTCAGAGGAGAGCCTCGTCACCTGAGAAATGAATATGAGATGTTATCAAAGAAGCAAGCATTTCATAGGGTCTTGTTTCATTCTAAGAACAGGTATCAGTAATATACAGGCATTTCAACAAAAATGACATATGCGATTACAAAAACAGCTTAATGAATGAATTTACCACCTGACATGCTCTGAAAATGACCAAAGGACTCCGAGTAAGCAGAAGTGTATTTAACAACTCTATTTCATTCTGTAAATGTTGGCTTGCTCGCTCTCTGGCACCTTTTTGGCGCTCAGGAGCATTTGCTGAATGGAAAGATTCTCATTCACGGGGAACAGGAGACTCAGTAAGCAAAGTGCTTGTTTTACAAGCGTGAAGGCCTGAGTCCACTCTCCCATAATCCATATAAAGAAGTCAGGCTTGGCACTGGGCGCCTATAACCCCGGGACTGAGGAGGTGGCGGCAGGTGGCAGCAGGAGAAGCCCTGGAAGCCCTGGACTTCCACTCCAGTGTACTTAGCAACTTCAACGCTCAGTGAGAGACTCCGTCAAAACAAAGTTAAGGTGAAGAGTGACTAAGGAAAGCAGTTGAAATAGACCTCTGGATGTGACATGCATAGACTCACATGTAAGTATGCTTTTACATGCCTGTATGCACAGACACATGCATGCACACACACACACACACACACACACACACATTCTCACCCATACCTTGATTTTTTTTTTTCCTTTTGGCACACAGTCTCCTTTTCCACTTCTGGCCAATAGGTTATAGATGAAAGTAGTAGCATTACATAAGGACCAATGTTCTCTTTCCTCTGTCTTTGTTTGGAATGAAATCACACCACATTCCAGATGGTTTGCTTAATAAGGCCCATCTTCAGCATTGGTCCATGAGTCTGCCTAGAGAATGAATGTCCCTGAGAAACCATTACCTGAGAAGGCTTGGTGTGAAGCAGATGTATAGAAGATGTATATAAGATAGCTTGTATAATTGCAAGTGTCCTAGGAATTTATTGTTACTGTAGCTAGGCATAGCCTAACCTGACTAAGGTAGTGAAATGGTATAAGAGCCCAGGGAAAGGAGAACTAACTATTAAAAGGAGAAAAAAAATTGGAAATGGTACACCAGCAGGATCATAAACGTGACTAGGAGTTATTCAGGCAGATGGGCAGAGTGACAAATCAATGTAGCAGAAACATCCAGGCAGGGACTTGTGGCCCCATGTGTTGGGAATGCTGTGCATGGCTTTGTCTAGCTGCAGGTAGGTGAGTATGGGAAGATGGCATTTGTCAGACCTTGAGGTGAGTTCATCGCAGCAGAATGCCTTTCCCGTGAGTTGGCTGTGGATGGCAGGAGACAGCAAGAGGCTCAAGTAAAATGCCAGGGCTTTTGCTTAATCATGATAATTAGAGGTGAAATAAAGGGTTTCCTTTCTTCCTTGAGCATTCAACCCTTGCTGTCACTGAATGCCTTTGCAGGAACTGATACAACCTGGTAAGGTCTCTTAGACTCCTGCCTCTGGGCTCACAGAAGTCTCTATAGAGAGGTTAAACTTCCAAATCAGGGGTGTAAATAGGAATTATCCTGGCAGAATTAACAAGAGTGGGCTGATGCCACTTGAGTGTATATATTTATAGTCTTAAAAAAAGAAACCCAAAGATACCCTTGGTGCAGCAACATATTCTGCAGCAGATTTGGTTCTGCAGAAAGTGACAATGAGACCATTCTCTAGGCTTAATTATTTTTAAACTGCCTTTTCTGGGGATTACAAATTTCATATTATGGTAGTGCCTGCTATCATAGAACTTGGATGCATTGAGAAACTGACAGGCTAGAAAAAAATACTGTTTTATCATCTATAAGAATTAAAGTTTGCCTCTGACATTTATTTTTAAGACCTGCTAATTAATATGTGGTTTTATAACAGTTGAGTCTATAAACTCTTCTACTCATAGGCAGAAATAGGTTTTTCTTTTTTCTATTTCTCTCAAAGGAAGTGTAAACCAATACAACAGATATTACAAATGACCTATTCTGATCAGACAGTATTTTTAAGTGCTTTGGTTAGTATCGCTAACGGAATAGGGTTTTTGTCTCTTAAGAAGCTTGCATATGAGTGAGAAAAAGTTATATGAATATTGACTATAATGTTAGGTGACATTATGTGATTTATAAAACTATAAACCAGGGAAGTGGTAAAGGGTTATGGGTTGTTTTGCTGTGATGCTCTGTAGTTGGAAAGTTTGCTACCTTGAGATGGTGGTATCTATGCAGATACCTAAAGCCAGTTGTGAGTTGGGGAGATACCCAGCTAGGAAGAGCAGACAGTGTCACTTGAGGTGAGGTGTATTGGCCTATTTCAAGTATAAAAAATGAGACCAGAGTAAATAGGGTGAGCAAGAAACAAAGCAGGGTAAATCCAAAGATGTCAAGGGTTAGCTCGTATACGTTCAACATATGAAGTTCAGCTTTTACTTTGAGTATAATGGGAGGCCTCTATAGGTCTTCAAAAGTAGTGTGTGTTGTGCCTGCTGTGGAGGTACACATTACTCCATATATTACTTTTGTTGTCTAGATCAAATACCTGAGAGGAACAACTTAAAGAAGGGGCTGTTATCTGGGCTCACAGTTTGAAGGGCTACAAAGCCCATCTTTGTTGGGGAAGGAAAAACGGCAGGACTGTGACCTAGGCAGAAGGTGTTTGGTAAGCCAGATAGAACTGCTGGTGCTTACTTCTGTGAGGGAGAAGAGGAGAGGGTGCAAAATGCTCAGGCTTGAGTATATTCTGAAGCCACCTTTGGAACAATGCTGGATATGAGACAAAGACTGGCCCCAGGCGTGTGCGCGTGCATGTGCGCACATGTGCGTGTGCGTGCATGTGTGTGTGTGCGTTTTCTTTCTCTTTTTGTCTAAGCAATGAACAAAATGAAGTTTTCACATAGTGAGATGGAAAGGGCAGAACAAGGAGCTATGTCAAGTTGAGGTGTGGGAATTAACAGGAAGCATGAGCTGTGTTAGAAGCTAGAGGGATGAAGGTAGTGAGTTCAAGGCTAGCCTGGGATAAATAGAAAGTTCCAGGTCAGTCAGGACTTTAAAATGAGATGCTATCACAATACAACAACAAGAGCAACAAAATAATAGACCCTGACTAGCCATTTTCTTCAAAAGTAAGCAAGAATAAGACCAGAAGAGTGAGCTGTGAGAGTCAATGTAAATAGCCATGTAATGGGTTGCAGAAGGTTTTTTTTTTTTTTTAATGGAGCAACAACCCGGTCATTACACACAATGCTCTCTGAATAAATACATTTGAAGATGAGGATGAGGGTTTTTAGGGATTTATTATATATTGCTATGAGACAGCAGCTCACAGGCTTACAGCATATCAATACACAAACCACATCATGGTCTTGAAGGCGTCTTTCAAATGAGTTGAAATATGACTTGCCATTAAAATTAGAACATGTTGGATGTTCTCTGACCTGGAATGTCCTTGGCTTGTTCCTTCTCTCCTAGAAATTTTAGTTTATAGTGCTCCTTGAGGTGTGTGTGTATGGGGACCTGAAAGGAATGCATCTTCTAAGGCCAGACCTCATAGTGCTATGGTTACTCAAAGGGTTCTGCCTCTACGTGATGAAAACTTGCTCCAAGATCTGGTATGGGCTCCGTGAGGAGCAGAGGACCGGATGGAGAGATTTCAAAGTTCCATCCCCAGACACACTGATGTAAATTTTTGTAGACTACATTTTTCCAGATGTGATTTTCTCATTATTTGGATAACATATTAAAGTTATAAAAAAGTTTTCAAGACAACTACAAAGATCTCCTGACTATTTCATATTGAGAGCCTCAATTATTTATATTTTTAGAATGCTCTAGGTGTCTATCTCCTTTTCTCTGAATTACAGGCGATATAATTATAGGTGATATATGCTCCTAGATATTTTAGCATACGTTTCCTTACAAGTAAGTATTTTGTTACCTTAAGATAACTATCATGTAAACTGGGAGTTTCACACTAATGGAATATATTGTTATTCTAATTGCAGTCTAGCTGCCTTCTGTTTTCTTAAACAATGACAATACTGCCTTTTGTAGCCACTTTCCCCCTCCATAAATCTCTGATCATATCTAACGGACACAGATGGCCTTTAATTGTCCTAGCCTGATTCTCTCTGACATAGAACAGATTCTCAGGTCTTTGCTCCCTTGGGCTCCTTGAAAAGCACTCTCTGTCCAGTTGGATAGTAACTTTTTCCTATAAGCAGATTTGGCTTCTGAGTGTTTGGGATGAACAGCACAGAGGGGATGCCATGTCCTTCTCAGTTCAGCCTATCAGGTGACCCTGGTGATGGTGGCTTTGCTTACACAGCTTAAGAAGATGCAGATGCTTCCTGTTACAACTATGGTGGTGAATGGTAACCTTTGAGGTAATAATAGAAGGTGTATAAATATCATTTATTTTCAAGCATTTGCCGACTTATCTCAATACCTAATGATGAATCTCTGTATTTTATTTTAGCAGAATGAATTTCATTGGCTATAAATGACAAAAACATCTTCAAAATATTTGATTTAGATGCATAGAGTTTATTGAACAGATCACGTAGTATTATTCCTCCCTGGATGCATTCATGATACTCTGTGGATCACAGCTGGGGTAAGTGCACACTCAGGGCCCATGTTGGTATCAATATTTTGGTCATCTGAAGCTCTGGGAAGTCATAAAAGTAATGGACCTCCTGGGAAGCTGAGGGTGTCTCTTTCAGGCATCACTCATATGCGGAGACCACCGAGCTGACAGGTCTGTATGTCGTGGGATGTGTAGTGCTGACAGGAGCTTCTGGCTGTTTTAATAAGTGCTATCAAACCTGTCCCTGATAATGAGGCTGGCTTGTTTTCATTTGCCTTTTTCTCTTTGAAAGTGGAAAGCGGCAGCCTTCCAGTTACTTGAGATAACATTTCATGTTTTGATAAATGTATGTGTTGAGCAGATAAGTGTGAAAATGTACTTTCAAGCCTATTTCATGATCCTCACATTTTGGTGAACATGTAATATACTTTTCCCCCCTCAGTTTTTCTGTGAATAACAGCTGTGTGATATCATGCAAAACAAATTAAGGTCTAAATTATTTATGTGTTAAAATGGTAATCCATGCTAAATGGTGTTATTATTGACCAGGAATAATTAGGTTAATTCATAAATGATGTCTTATGAATAATAAAATTGTTTTATCAATATTAAGCTAAATGGAAACAAATAGTCTTAGTTCTGACTTCTCCCCAGGTCATCAGGTGACATGGGACAGTCAGGCTGTCCTTGAAGGGGACCAGAGTCACTTTGGTGCAATCTTGGTGCAGCTGTATGGATTCCTTGACCAGTAGCTGTTCCCTTCCCAGGCTTTCTCCATTTGACGCAGGCACTCATGCCGTCACGGGGCCTTCAGTGAGATGCCTCACTAAGGGACAAAGCGAGCCCCTCAACAAGATATGGTTCACCAGAAAACTCACCTCGAACCCTTAGCAACAATGGTTTTCTACAGAACAACAGGGTGTGGAGAACTGGCTTCTCTTTGCTCATTAATGTGCATTTGTCTGGAAGTCTCAAGAAGTTTTAGCAGGAACAGCATGGGAAGGATGTGTGTTCTTTATGCATCAATTGTATCAGGAGACAGGTACCTAATTGTTCCTATACAGACCCAATGCATAATCTGGTGCAAGATAGCATGAAACTAATTCTAAAGTCTGATTTGGGCATCTTCTGAAAGTAAGGACTCCTAAGAGAGTGTTTGTAGCAAAAGATATGGCTATGTAGAAAGCCATCTGCATAGAGGAACATGCTATTCTGACAATGGCCCATGGCTGTATCACTTTGTACTACAGCGCATATGGTAGGTATTGAATGGGAACAGATATGAACAGACCTTGTTCATGCTTGGCCACATCTTGAAAGATGTTTGGTTTCTTAGCTTAGGCTGAATATTGTTGAGTCCTTGCATGCCTCCAGGTACTTAGACCTGACTGGGGGTTGGGAAGAAATAAAGAAAAGACAGAAATATAGAAAAAAAAAGGCTGGGGTTTTGGTGGATGGGGCTCTCTGATGGAGAAACCTCAGCATCCCAGAATCTCAGTGTGTTTATTGTGTAGAATTGAATCAGGCGATGGGGCTACCGCATACATACAGCTGGACAAGGAGGCACTGTTGTGACATTCAGTAGATAAGAAGCAGGACCTATGGTGTACAGCTGGATCAGGGAGGTAGGTGTAGTTAATCTCAGTAGGAGCAGTCTCTATATGGGAACAGTCTTCAGGCTATAAACATCTTCAGACTGAAAGTGATGGTGGACATCTTGTACACAGACTGTCAGCACTCATGCTTGGTCCCTTGAGGCAAGCTTTGGCATTTCCATATGGGACTCATCCCAGGAGAAAGGCTTTGCCATTCCTCCATGAATCTGAGGCTCTGTGGCCTTTGACATGGCCATGTCCATATCAAACAGCACACATTGATTCAGGACTTTATTAACTCACAGCTTCCTTCACTCCCTACCAAATATCATCACTGGCTTGGACTGAGTGTTATTGCATCTGATATGCTTTCTTCTGACTTGGTTATTTTGGGGATCAGCAAATCCAGTCCAATGTGAAGGAGTGAGTCTGTTGAATAGCCAATACAATAAATATATTTTTTTCTTGGTCCTAACAGTTAGAAGTACTAAGTTATAGTTAATCACTATAACTAAATTATAGTTTAATCACACCATAATTTCTTTATGCAAAACCAGACAAGGTGTTATAGATCCAAAATGCAATCTTTATCCTCCCTGGGACAATGCTCATGGAGCCAGGAGTCTGGCTGTGTAGCATTGGCTGCCCCCACACATACAGCACCCCTTCGCTGCTTGTCTATCGAACTCCAGGGCTAATAGGTCACTGTTTTATTAAGTAGAAGGTTTATGGATGGCTAGATAGTCAATAACATTGACCACTCATACATCAAATAATTAAGTCAAATGAAACCTACACAAGGTAGGCTTACAATTGCATATAAAGTAATTTCCCTAGGTACTTTGGCTGCTAAAATTTGTTTTTCTAGACCCCGACCCCAGACTATTCTGGGCTTTGTAGTGGTAGCAACAGGTGCTGGAGGGGTGGGTATAGGGTAACAAGAATGCCAACCCCTGTAGCTGAGCATTTGTGAGTTTCTGACACTAAAGAGATTGCATGAAGATGCCAAGTTTAGTACACTGCTCATTCCCCCAAGGGCTAGCTACAGGATACTTCTGGATCTTCTAGGACTCCAACAAGAAGACTGAAATAACCACATGCCCACATTCCCACAGAACATGAACTGTTTCAGTACAATGTTCTCACTTGCTGTCTGCCCGGCAGACCAGACGAGTTAGCTGGTTCTCAGACATGGTGTTAGTTAACAAAATACTCAAGACAATCAAGTTAGAAAGAAGAAAGGTTTACTTTGGCTTTTGGTTTGGGAGGTTTCAGTCTCAGCTCTGTTTTTCGGGTCTGTGATAAGGTGTAACCCCACAGTAGGAGCACACTGAGAAGGGCCATCCAGGAAGCAGAAAATAGAGGAGCATGCTACAGTCTCAACTTCTCTTCTTTAGCACCCACCCCTCCACACTACCATTTTGGTAAGCCTCACCTCTTAAAGGTCCTACCCCCTTCCAAACCTTTATCATACAGGCCTTCGAGGGACACTTGACCAACTAAGTGGAGACTTTTTAAAAAACCTATTTTGTACGACAGGATCAGAAAGACCAAATTTCCACCAAACTTGGCACCAAATTTAGTTTCAGATATCATGTCAACCATCTATAAAACACTGTGTTATGTAGAATTTTGTCTATCATCATCACACATATTGACATGGGTACTTGAAACCATAGGCACTTGCGGTCTTTGTTCAATAGACAAGTTAGTTGTGGAATAGAAAGTGATTAGGCTGGCATTCAAAGTAAGTCATATTGCCCTCAATGAATTTTGGGATGGAGGAATCAGTCAAATGTAATGATTCAGGTTGCAGTAATCCAAGTTTTCTGTAACATATTTAAAAACATGTGCATATTCATTGTACAAAATTGGTGGGTTTCACTGACATTTCCATCTGTGTCAGGTACTTGGATCCCGCCATAATAGCCTCTCTTGTCAATCTCTTCCCACCTCTGCTGGAACCCCTCTTCTTCCAAAATTATCTCCCTTCTAGATCTCACATGTGAGAGAAAACATGACATTTTCCTTTTCGAGTTTTTTTGAGGTTTGTTTTTGGTGATGATCTCCAATTCCATCCATTTCTTGAAAATGATGTAATTTCGTTCTCATTGGCTGAATGAAAACTCTATAATGGATACTTACCACATCTTGTTTATCTGTTGATGGGCAGGATTCCATACCTTGGCTATTGTGCACAGTGAAGAGATAATTGTGGATGTTCAGGTGTCTCTGTTGTACCACATGTCTGTATTTCTTCGTGTACTTACCCAGGACTGTAACGCTTTTTAAGGTTTAAATCTAAGATGAATCTATGAAAAGAGAATGCTGACTTAGGGGAACATTGTTGCACTAACTTCTGTGTCTCTCAGAGGACAGTGGATATTACTTATGTGTTTAGTATATTACGGTCATTATTCCAAGTTCTTGGGTATATAATTGTGACATTAATCCTCAGTGTAGACCTGTAAGATACTGTTATAATTCTCTGCAACCTACTTAGGCAGACAATAGTTTCCTCAATGTTACAAATGTTGTTCCAGCTTCGTTGAAATATGATTGACAAATGGCAGTTGTGCTATATCCAAGCTATACAACATGGCTATCTAAATATACTTATCTACATATGTATACATGCAGAGTGCTAAATGATTACCATAGGCCAGATATTTAACCCGTCTATCATCTCATTATTATCTCTCTTTGTGTGTATAGATATGTGTATGGTGAGGATAGTTTTGAACTATTCTCTAGGCAAAATTCAAGTATACAATAGCGTACAGTTTTTTGGTCTCTGAAACTTACTCTATAGGTGAAAGTTGGTACCCTATGATGGTATACTTTTTAAAAACTCTTTTATATTTTTTAAAAATATTTTTTCTCCCTACTCCACCCCAATCTTTTCTAATACCCCAATACCAGGTAGGAGAGAGAGGAGTATTCCCCAGGTAGCGGGGAGATGGGGCAGAGTTTTCTCTTACCTGCTTCCTTATGGTCAGGGTTGTCGGCTCCTTGGAGCCAGAACACTCCTCATTCCAGGAGATCTCCATCTTCTTGTTTCACAACAGCAACCAAGAGCATCAAGGAGGAAGCAGGAGCAGCCTTGTTCTTTCTCCCATCTCCTTTCTGGGCTCTGGCATTTATTCTCTCTCCAGAGTCCTCAGATTCAAACTATCTCTAGTTGGTAAAGAGCCCCTCTCAGAGCCTGCAGGAGGCACATAGTTTGCTGCCATAGACCATCTGAATCTGTCACACATCCCATACCTGGGACCGAAACAAAAACATGTTTATATCCACAACATTATGATCTATATCTTCCATTTTCTTACTTTTGCCATTTTTCATCTCTATGTCCACTTTCTGCTTCTGTGAGTTCCACTTCTTTAGATTTCACATATAAATGAAATCATACAATGGTCCTGCTTCTCTGTAGCTTCTTTTTGCTTATTGCTCTATCCCCCTGTGCTGCCATCAAGGGAGATTTTATTTTTCTTATGCCTGAGTAATGTTCTATGTTATGTGTACATACTGTGTCCTCCTTATTCACCTAGAAAAATTTATTTCTGTATCTCGGGTATTATGAATAATGCTGCACATATAAAGCTTTGACGCTTTACTGCTGAGGAACACTGAGATCCAACAGGAGTGAAGACAGAAGCTTTTACCATCATTTTTTTCCATAAAATTCCATTTGTTCAATATCTTTTGTCAAAATATGCACTGTCCAATAAAATGCAAAACCACTCTTTAGTATTCTTTGTTGAATTAACATTAATGTGGCTTAATCACAATGGTAATTTTTGTTAAAGAGGTTTATAGAAATTTCCAGCTGAAAGCTTTTCGTGAAACCTCTGAAAATCTTCGAGCTTTGAGTAGGTCAGGGTGTCTCCGAGCAGTCTGAAGGAAGTCTGAGCTGCCCGCTTGACTTCTAAACTACTGACCAGAGAGAACCATTGTGAAAATGAAACGTAGCGAAAGCAGCTTTGACACCGTATAAAGGGAGCAAACAGACATTGCAAGGCTCTTGATGAAATCTGCACCTCGAGCTAGGGTCAGAGTCAGTGAGATTTCTGAGGATGATTAAGAAGCCTGCAGCAGTTCTCCTTCTGGTGAAATACATGCTAAGCTATTGATTCGCATAAAACAACATACAGCTTCACGGAACAATGATTTACAGAATCAGAAAGGTCCACTATCTGAAGAAATCAAAATATTACTAATAAAGCTCATCAAATCTTTTATATTTTTTTGACTATTCAAGTAATTCGTGTCCTTGTAGGAAAGGAAAAACACAAGAAAATTCAAATAAACAAGAACATTTTGAGTTGACCAGAGTCTTAAGAATCAGACAGAATCTTGGGTGGTGCTTGTTTTTCATGGTTCTATTCGCAAAGCCATCTTCGTTTCTCTGACACAGGTTAGCAGCCATGTGATAGACTTGCCTGCTTACCCCTGCTAGTCAGGAAGTATCCCGATTTCTAGTCACTTTCCAACAGTCCTGATGAAAGTAGCTCATCAAAAACTGGAATGGATGGATCACAATTTTACCCAAGTGGTAGGAAAGGAAATGAGGAGAAAATGGATAGGGGTTACATATGACCGAAAGGAAGAGAGCCCACTTGCAAAACCTCCAAACAAAGCCAGGGAAGGTGACAGTCCGAAGTGTTTGAGTTCTCATTGCTAGTGTTGAAGGCAGGAGTTTGGGTTTGCTGGGCTCTCTGTTTTAGTATATTTCTTTGTCTTCATCTTAATTCAGCATCTTTCTTGCTTCCAACTTCAGGTCGTTAGGGAAAAGACTTTCTGCCAAGGAACATCTCTGCCTAAAGCAAGTCTTTGTTGTTGCGATCAGAGTGATAGGAAAAAAATTGTAATATCTGGTGCCCTGTTTGCCTTTCATTCTCCTAGTGACAATTAAGGGAAGTAAGGGACATCTGAGGGGAAAGGAACTAAAGAGGCATGCTATAAAGAAGTCACTCCCTGGGACATTCAATTCAAAACCACTCTTTAGTATTTTTGACATTCATGGGAATGGAATCAGGGGTGAAATTATAGAAATAATGCACACACTGAAACAGAGGAAGTGAAATATGAGGTCCAGACTCTAAAAACTCAGATGAACAGTTTCTTCCTCGGGTATCTCAACACATAAATAATTGTTGGGTCATGTTGAGGTACATATATAATCTCAGCACTTAGAAACAGGATTGCCAGGGTGAGGCCAACTTGGACTATATAGTAAGACCCTGTAAGCAAACAAATATAACAACATTGATTGTACAACATGGTATGGACTTTAGTTTCAAGAATAGAATTGGTTTTTCTTGTGATACAATTTCCACTTTGTGTTTTATCATTATTGAAAAATTTCTCCTGTCCAATTTATATCCACTAAAGATTATCTATGACCATCACATCCACCATCAGTTATTCTTCTTAATTACCAAATTTAAATATCCTGTGATTTTTATAGTCTTCAGTCTTGATCCCTAGAGTATAAGTATATTTACTAGTAACTATTCTGATTTCACAATGATCCATAGAAATCAGCCAACACTTCACAGTTTACCATGGCATGACAGGAATGAAAGATGTGCTTTCAGCTTTGTCTTCTTAAAGATACATCTTTCAAAGGACTGCTAAAATATAAGTAGGAATTAGAATGAAAAGAATCCATAGAGGATTATAAAATGGTGCATTTGCCAATGATACTAGTTTTGATTTTGATTTTGATTTTGTTGGCCATGAAAAACAATGTAGTGTTTCTCATACCATCCAAGGGCTAATGTCAGATTTATGGACCATATAAAATATTTTATTTGAACTCCTGGGAAATTTCAAAGCTGTATTTAATGACATAATACTTGGGAAAATAAACAAAAATCTTGTGTTTTAATTCTATGAAATGGTACAAAATTTATTGATATGTGGGAGTTCACAGATCCCTCGTCTCACTTGCTCCAGAGACTTCTCCAACCTTTCTTCTTTTAAAGACATAGATTCTTATAAAAATGTCTGCTACCTATTCCCTGGAGGTAGACCATATGCAATGTGTTGTGGCTGAATTAGCATGTAGAATGGGATACTGAGGTAACTGGGGATAGAGATGGGTCCAGGTGGGGTTGGTTGGGGATGTTTGATTAGAACAAAGTAGACCAAGGTTACCTAGGCCATTTGTGTCCAGAGATTTTAGAAAACAATTTTTTAATTATATGTGTATATGTGTCACTTTCCCTTGGGCTGGAGTTATGTGTGGTTGTGAGCTGCCTAAAGTGGGTGCTGGGAATTCTCTTCATCTAGAGTCTTTTCTCCAGCTCTGGAGCATAGAGTGTAATATGCATTTCGTGAGCTTTGTGTATAACCTTCTTTATTCACTTAAATAAGAAGTTGAAATTCTCATTGGATCTTTTGTCTCCTGGCTGCCTGTTCCTAGGTTTGTGATGGGGGTTGGAGCACAGCACCAGGGCCCAAATTCTGCTCCAAGCTAAATTCAGAAGTAGGCTGGATCTAGCTTTTCTCTATGACCACCTTCATTATTTGTAACAACTTCATGACACAGATGCTAGCTAGTCTCATGTATTAGGCACCGAGACACTGAGGCTTAGAGAGGAGCTGTGTGCTTACCAAATCATCTCCAATCAGATATCCAAAGCCAGGCCAACTCGGTGCTGTGGTCTCTTTCCTCAAGAAAATTTGAGTTCAGACGTGGTTTCCTGTTCTTTCCAGCTGAGAGTCCAGATACAAAGATCTTTTGACTCCTACCATTGATTTGTGACGAGACGCTGATCAGACGTATGGCTTTGCTCACTAATGTGTTTGTCCTTCATTCACAGAAAGGCTCAGAGCTTCCCAGGTCAAAAGCAGAAATGCAAATATTCTCCATGTCAGAGTGTGTGACAATTGCAGGACAAGGCTCCTGTCACACTCCTTCCTATAAAACCATGTCAACAAGAATCAATGTCCTTCCCAGGGTCATCCAGAGGCCTTCCTGTCCATTTTGTAACTGAATGTCTTGGCAAATCAAGGGTATATTGAAGCCTTGGTTCTGATGCTGTGCCCTTGCTTCATGGGAACTGCTGAAGTGAAGGGGTGGTGTCAGAAATGCTGTCCCCCAGCTGTCTAGCAGGAAAAGCCTTTGTGTCAGCACTATGTCTAGTTGGAGAAACAGACCCTGTAGAATAAACCCAGTGCAAGCCCAGACACAAGAATTGATGGAGCCCCACAGGGCCCTTCCATACTCCACACAAAGGATCCTTTGTCAGCATCCTCTGTCTGAGATAAGTGGCTGTGGCAGTAATATGGATTTGGACTCGAGGTTTCTAATCAAATGAGTTCAGAATGAACTCTCTTACCCATATTGATTTCAGAGTAAACACATATCCTGCAGAGGGACATTTCTTTCTTTTCAAGTTTCCCTGTAATTCAGGACTGCTTGGCAGATAGTTTTCCCTTTAATGCCAGGAGTTGTTCAAAATTCATCTTAGAATACGAGAAATCAAAGCATTTGACAGTGGGAAGGCCAGCAGATCCTGTTGCGTCTATGTGGTCAGGGGGCTTTATGATCCCGACTGGTAAGTCCTCTACTGCTGTCTGAGGCAGAGAAAACGCAGAAAGTAAAGTCTCTCAAAAAAGAGGGTAAAAGCAATGTGACAGTCGCTATGCTGGTTCTGTTTGTTTGTTTGTTTGTTTGTTTTCTGATAGACTGGATTCATGGCTTATGGTATGCCACAGAGGGGGTAAGCTGGTATGTGTGGATGCGGAGATACGGTGGGGATGACCCGCCAAGTGTGCTAGACAAGTTTCTTTCTTTCTTTCTTTCTTTCTTTCTTTCTTTCTTTCTTTCTTTCTTTCTTTCTTTCTTTCTTTCTTTCTTTCTTTCTTTTAGAATTCTTTTTCTCTTTTTTATTATTCAAAACAATTTTTAAATATTTTTATTTTTATTTTATTAATTACACTTTATTCACTTTGTATCCCCCCATAACCCCCTCCCTTTTCCCCTCCCCATTCCACCCTCCCTCCCCCTTCTCCATGCATGCCCCTCCCAAAGTCCACTGATAGGGGAGGTCTTCCTCTCCTTCCTTCTGATCCTAGTCTATTAGATCTCATCAGGAGTGGCTGCATTGTCTTCCTCTGTGGTCTGGTAAGGCTGATCCCCCCTCAGAGGGAGGTGATCAAAGAGCAGGCCAATCAGTTCATGTCAGAGGCAGTCCCTGTTCCCATTACTATGGAACCCACTTGGACACTGAGCTGCCATGGGCTACATCTGTGCAGGGGTTCTAGGTTATCTCCATGAATGGTCCTTGGTTGGAGTATCAGTCTCAGAAGAGACCCCTGTGCCCAGATTTTTTGGTTCTGTTGCTCTCCTTGTGGAGCTTTTTTCCTCCCCAGATCTTACTATTTCCTGCTTCTTTCATAAGATTCCCTGCACTCTGCCTAAAGTTTGTTTATGAGTCTCAGCATCTGCTTTGATACCTGCAGGGTAGAGTCTTTCAGTGGCCCTCTGTGGCAGGCTCCTGTCCTGTTCCCTGTTTTCTCCTTCTGATGTCTATCCTCTTTGCCTTTCTGAATAGGGATTGAACATTTTAGCCAGAGTCCTCCTTCTTGATTAGTTTCTTTGGGTGTACAGATTTTAGTAGATTTATCCACACAGGATATATACTCATTCATAAATGGATTTTAGACAAGTTTCTAACATTGCAGCCCAAGGTGACTTAATAACATGACAGGATCCAGTTGAGACTCCAGGAAGAGAGCAGGCAGTCCCGAGAGTTTTGTTTTGGGAAAAGTTCACTTCAGTCTTAGGATTTTTTTTTTCTTGAAGGTTCTGAAAACCCGCTGTTATGGCTTAGATGTAAAACATCTTTTACTGGATCATGTATTTGAATACTTGTCCCCCATCTGGTGGTGCTGTGTTGGGAGACTGCAGAATGTATGGGAGGCATGTCTTAGCTGCAGAAAGGGGGTTATTAGTGGGTATACTTTGAGGGTTGTGGGTGCCCCTGTGTCCTGCCTGATTATTTCTGATTCCTTGTCTGCTGTGAGGTGAGTCCCAAACCCACACCTCCACTGCCCTGCCGGAATGGATCACACCCACTCAAACTGTGAGCCAAAATGGAGCCTTCCTTCTTAAGCTTCCTACCAGCTATTAGGTCACAGTGAACAGAAAAATAATACATGTAACTTCTTTCAGAGAAGGCTTCCTCTGCGACAGAAAGCATCATGATGATAATGATTTTATTTCAGAAAAATATGAAGAGATTCCTATCTGGGGGCAAATGGCAGTCAAGGCCCTGGATTTCTGCAGCGTGATGGCAGTGAATTCAGTGTCTCCTTAGATTCTTCACTTAATTTAAACATTGGCTTGTTCTAGCTTCCTTTGCTGTTGTCATCTTGTTGTTTTTAAGTCTAAGTTCTTATCTAGCTTTATGCCATCTCTTTCAGGCATCGGTGAGAATAAGTGGAGGAAGAAATTGACACTGGCTGTGGATTCCAAGATTAATGCAAGGGATCCAAGAACCATATGTACTCACAGCATGCTCCCTGAATATTATAATTCACATACATAGGTAATGATCATGGATTTTTATTGTAATGAAAAAGAAACAAGTCTGTTTACTAACATTATTAACTTCACGGTTGCCCTAATTCCATGTGTACTGAAAGTCTAGTGATAATCATGATTTTGGGGGGGGGGTTGGGGGTTGCAAAAGTATAAAGTAACTCCAAGACTGGAGAAGGATGGGAAGATCTTGGAGCCAAAGCATCAGAATAGCCCTTCATTCTTCAGACACCTTACCACCTCATTTGGCTCTTGAGAGCGCAGCCTGATATCTGAAAGGCTAGGCTGAGGATTCAGGTGGCTTGGATTTGAATTCCAGGCCTCCTGCTCCAGCTCTGTAACTGGAGCCAGGTTCCATGACTTCTGCTTACTCAGTTTGCTTATCTGTCAGATGAGAGCAGAGAGAGAGGCAACTTACCACAGTGCGTGGAACACAATAGTTATCTATGTCCATATATATAAGCACACACTCATATATACATATATTCTTTAACCTTTATTGAGTCTGGTCTTTTTCAATTTCATACATGTCTAACCTGCATTTTGAATTGTATAACCACCCCAAATCTCCATTCCATCTTTATTATCCCCTCTGCAAGTCCTCTTCCTATATTCATGCCTTCTTCTGTGTTTTGTTTCGTTTTGAGGAGCCACTGAGACTACGTGCCCATGGGTTTGCAACTACCTGCTGAAGCCTGGGGGCTCTTCAGAGTGCTTGCACAACTGAAGACAACGAGTTCCTGTCTCCCAGAACCCACCACAAGTTAATACTTCAGCAGGGAGGGACATGGTTCTGTAAGCTCCTCCCTGACTCATGCTTGATAGCAGTTTTAATAATAGCAGCTGCAGCCTCTCTTTAGGAGGTCGAGCGTGAGCCTGGTGTTTGAGTGGACCGGGCACATGACTGTGTATTCTCGATATCTGCTCTGCTCAAGCTGTGGAGTATGGATAGGGAGGGTTTTCTTTTACAACATGCTTACTATGCTAAAATGAAGTTGATGAAAATGTTTATATTTTTTTCTGGTTGAACAAACCCAGCTCACAATGAACAGTTCTACTATCGTTAGAAGCAGCAGTAGTATAACAGGAGACCGGAGAAGTCAAAGACTTCCAAGCAGACCTGCCTGACCGACAGGGTAACCGACACGGTAACCGACACGGTATGGCTTTCAAGCGTCCGGGCTGCAGCCTCCCTCAGGCTGCATGCCTGCATCCCTCGACCTTGACGGCAGGTTCTGGCAGACAACCCAGGAGCTCTCACAGTCCATTAAAACAACAGATGCGGACACACTGAAAGCCAACTGCCTCAATCAGGTTAATTTCAGCCTGGTCTGCTGCCGGCCTCTCGAAGCCCAGACCAGCTCCGCCCAGAAATCTGCAAGGTTAGGGTATGGAGACTGTTCCACTAATGGACATTTCTCAGAAAGTCTGGGCAGATGGAACGTTCTGTTCAGGAAAGGAGTTGTCAGCTTATGATTAGGAGATGGGAGTAGGATCTAGCATAGAAAATTAGCAGGCAAATGCACTGCAGATGAGTCTGGTGATTGGGAAAACCTGATCTGTGTTCATTTCCTAAATGATGCAATTGTTTGCACAGCATTGGGCTTCATTGGTTGTGTGACTAGACTTTGCATGAAACACGTTTACCTTTTGCAGATTTGACAGTCATACCTGTGTGTGCACAGAGGGGGAGGTGTGGAGTGCGACTGTCCCCAGCCAACTGCACTTGGGTTTTGACCCTTTGTCTTCATCTCCCTCTGCATTTTGCCTTGCTTAGTTGTTGTTCTTACTGATGGAAAGTGCAAACTGTTAGGCTTTCTTCTGTGACTCAGAATCAAAAGGATCAAATTCACAAGCTGTAAATATGAAAGGTTGGAAGGCTGATGACTTTATGGCATTGTCAACTCAGCCCCACAGGGAAGCTGCCTCTCTGTTAGCATGAGAGGAAAGTGACATTTGCCTCTTCCACAACGCGGCTTCTCATGCCTGTGTTCTTCTGGCAGCCAGGACTCTGCCCACACTTTCCCACATTCTGATGGGGTTCCCCACTTCTCTCTTTTTCTTTCTTAGCCTCACTTCAGTGCAGTTCAGGAATGGCTATGTGCACCTGTTCAAAGCTGGGGGTGTAAGAGATGAGTATAAGAGACAACAGAGTCTGATCCTCGGCCATAAGGGGTTCATTTTCTAGTATCAGGACTTACCTTTCCCACATGGAATGGACACAGCAAAGGAAATAAAATAACCTCAAGCAAGCTTCATTGTTCTGTAATTCTTATCTGAGACTTGAACTAAGCTAATGTGGATCTATCTATCTATCTATCTATCTATCTATCTATCTATCTATCTATCTATCTATCTATCTATATGTGTGTGTGAATTCCTATATAGTGGATAGTTCCATTAAATGAACAAGTTCAAGAGTAAGACACAGTCTCACTATGTAGCTCTGCATGGCTGAAACTCACTATGTAGACTAGGCTGGCCTTGAGCTCATAGAAATCCACCTATCCCTTCCCCAAGTGCATTAGAGGTAGTGTGCCACCACATGCCACCAAGAAGAAAGTGTAAAGTAGCAGTGCAGGCCATGGATAAAAGGCTGAGCTTTAGAACTGGACAGGATTTTCTCGAATCATAGCTCTGCCTGTCCTTGTTGTGTGCCTTAAAAATGCACCTCCTCTCCCTGAGCATCAGCTTCTGCATTGGGTAGAGCTACGTGCTGGAGAGGATGTGGAGAAAGGGGAACCCTCCCCCACTGCTGGTGGGAGTGCAAACATGTACAACCACTTTGGAAACCAATCTGGTGCTTTCTCAGAAAACTGGGAATAGCACTACCTCAAGATGCACTCCTGGCCATATACCCAAAAGATGCCCCACCATTCAGCAATGACATTTGCTCAGCTATGGTCATAGTAGCTTTATTTATAATATTCAGAATCTGGAAACAACTCAGATGTCCCTCAGTGGAGGAATGGATACAGAAATTGTGGTACATTTACACAATGGAATACTACTTAGCAATTAATAACAAGGAAACCATGAAATTTGCAGGCAAATGGATGGAACTAGAAAAGATCATCCTGAGTGAGGTAACCCAGAAACAGAAAGACAGGCATGGTATATACTCACTTATAAGCAGATATTAGCCATATAGTATAGGATAGCCATCTACACACCTAAAGAATCTAAACAACTAGGGAGGATGCTTAAATCACATTCAGAATGGCAAACAGGATAGATACCAGAAGTGGTGGAAGAGAAGAAACAGGATGGGAGTCTACTATAGAGGGTTCTCTGAAAGGCTCCACCAAACAGGATCAAAGCAGATGCCGAGACTCACGGCCAATCTTTGGGCAGAGGACAGGGAATCTTTTGGAGGAAGAAAGGGGTGGGAATAGAGGGACATGGAGGGGACAGGAGCCCCACAAGGAGACCAACAAAACTAAAAATCTGAGTCCAGGGATCCCACACAGACTGACGCACCAATGGAGGACCATATATGGAGAGGACCTAGACCTCCTGCGCAGATGTGGCCGATTGGCAGCTCAGTCTCCACGTGGATCTCCAAGTGAGGGGAGCAGGGGCTGCCTCTGTCGTGAACTCTGTTGACTGCTCCCTGATCACTCACCCCTGATGATGCAGCCTTGCCAGGCCACTGAGGTAGAGGATCCAAGCAGTCCAGATGAGACTTAACAAGCTATGGGCAGATGGCAATAGTGGAGAACTCCCACTTTTAGTGGACATGGGGAAGGGGATGAAGGAGTGGGGGAAGGAGGATGGGACTGGGGGTAGTTGAGGAAGGGGCCTTCAATTGGGATATATAATGAATAAATTGTGAAGAATAAAAATAAAATGAAAAATATAAAGGTTTAACGGGAATCACAAAAGGAAGCTGTTTCAAATACTGTGTTATGAATGGAAATTGCTTAGTGGAATTTCATTTTTAATAAAAAATAAACGGAAAATAATGAATGGGTAGAGCTGTTGGACGAGCTATTGCCAGGCTCTTGCACATAGCAGGTGCTTCATATAAGGAGGACTATTAGTATTATCTGGCTATGTCTAGTTTTGAATGCATTTGTTAATTCTCTGGGAACGGAGAGCTGGAGCAGGTGAGGAGAACCATGGATGCGTGTGCCGGGGCATCAAGGTGAGAATGAGGAGGCTGCGGACTCGGCATAGCATCTTTGTTTTGGCAGCAGCTGGGTTTTCTCTCCTCAAAG
>CM053760.1:23888450-23935967 GCA_028658305.1 Pachyuromys duprasi
TAGGAGTTCCGCTCACCTGGCACTCACAATGCTGGCGTTTTAGGTCCCAGAGTTCAGTCTCCTGGTCGCTGCGTTGTTTCTGCTCTCCTACTCCTCAGACACAGTGTTCTCTCGTGGCAGCCATCTTGGATCCCCCCAGCACAGACTATTCTTGCCACAATAACAAAGTAGCTCATTTTTATTACCGATCAAGCATTTGCTCAGAATGGTTTTTCTAGGAATGGGATCCCTTTGGGCTTTCCTTAGGCAGCATCATATGGTTCTAAGATGACAGGTGTTTTCATCCGCCTAGTCCTCCATAACAAGCTGGTGGATTTGAATAATAGAATTTCAAAATAAAGGTAGCAAGGGAGGCCTGTTCCCTGAAGATGCCCAGGGGTCAGAGTCCCTGCCTCTCCCAGCTTGCTGTGACCCAGTGGTCCTTGGTGTATCTCCACATTTTCCAATCGCTGTTTCCATCATCCCATGATGGTCTTCTCTATCCCCTGTGTTCTTCTAAGGACATTTACACCTGGATTTCGATCCCACCTGGAGAATCCAGAATTTCATCCCATCCATACTTTGATCTCATGGGGAGACTTAATTAGCCCTGCAAAGACTTTTTCTAAATAATATCAGTACTGTGATGAGGACACACCTTTTGGGATCTCATCTTTCCACCCAGCTGGGCATTGTTGTGATGAGATCTGGGTATTAGAAATAAAACAGAATTAGGAGGATTCAGGCCCGTCTCAGCTTTGGTTGAGCATTGAGATACTTCACCATAGAGCGGGCACAAATGGTTGAAAGAAAAAATATGAGTAAAATTATTTTTTATTCAATTCTTCATAATGAGACATAGCTTGTAACTGGTCAGTAAGAGGTAGCTCATCCATTAGTCCATCCGATGGGCTCATGCATTCATCAAACACTAATTTGGAGCCCACTATAGCCCTATCACAACTACGTGCTATGTGCAAGAGATTCAAAGATGACAATGATCCTGTTCAAATCCTATGGAGCCAAGGGTCTAAAGATATGTAGACATGTACACTAAAAGAAAAAAAATCAGTGCCATGCTTGAGCTGTTATCAACATAGCACAGAAGCAAAGAAGGGACATGCAATCAGGAATGGGCTGTAGGGAAAGATGGTCTAGGTCAAACCCGTGTCAGGTTAGGTTTCTGTGGGAATAGGAGATGACACTGAGCCAAATCTCAGGAACAGATTCAAGTCAGGAAAGAGAAGGTATGGTGGAGGAGAGGGTGAAGGGCTCACTGGGCTTCAGGATGGACCATAGGAGGAAAGCCAGAGATAAGCTAGCAAACACAGAGACTAGGATTCAAGGATCATGGAAGGTGGAGGAGGAAGGGGAGGAGGTAGTTGCTGAGCCCACAGGGAAGGGCTGATGACATTGCTGTATGCTGTGCTAAGCAGATAGCAGGATTTTTGCCCTCTAGGAAACCTTGAAGTGTGCTTGAGCCTGTGCAGGGGGGCATAGTTGCCTCGGACAGGACATACTCTTGGCTTCACAGAAGAGATCTGAAGGAGGAGCAACGGTAAGAAAATCTGTGTGAAAACTCAGTTCAAAAGACCTGGTTTTACTTACAGGACTTTGCAAGAGAGGAGGAGAGCCAGTGAGCTCATGCAAGGACAGACAGCATTTGGAGGTGGGGCAAACAGGATCCTGTGAAAGGAGTGAGAAGAGTCAGGTGACAGAATGGAAAAGGACTGGAATGGATGTTTGTGCTTTGCAAATGGAAGAGCAGTGACTTGGGATTTGCAGAGGGAAAGGCGCTAGCTGGCCAGCGCAGACTGGCTTCGCAGCCACACTCCGTACATTTCATTGCTGGAGGATTGTTTCCTTTGTGTTCAGAAGCAAAGTACAGCTTCGTGTTGAGACAAGGATGGGGTCTAGGTGGGGAAGCGTATCCTTATTTCCTGGAATTACCTACTTCTCTCTGACCTCACTTACCGCATATCCTTTCAAGTTCCACTCTTGTCCTCTGAGACTTCTTCCCTCACCATATCACCCTTCCATCCTTGCTGTTCTTCTTCTGGCCACCTTTCACTTTGACCAGCTGTTTTGTTGGTGAGACACATTTGATTAACGTTTTCATTTATTCTCCTCCACACTGGATTTAAAATTCCCAGGGTAAGCCAGCTTGAGATGCTGGGAAGTTCTAAAGAGAGACTAAGGCAGTCTGAGTTATAAACTGAGTCCATCTGCCATGTCAGTCATTCCGAGGAAGTCACAGCGGATCTGTTGATCTCAGTTCATAGTGTAGGGCTTATTCTGGGTGTTTCTGCCTTCATCACAGACTTGCTGAGCTCAACTGTGGTACCACGTGGCAACATGCCACATCAGCAAAGTCTTACCTGTTTGATACACAGTAACTAACCCTTTATTCAGAAAGCCAGCATAGATACATGTAAAGTAGTAGATATCCAGAGGAAAGGGTGAGAATTTATAATTCTCATATGCCTTAAAGATGTAGTAGTTGGTCCAATATAAGTCAGGAAAACACATGCAAGGAGACGTTCTATTTTAAAAATAAAAACATTAGATATACTTAATTTTTTTCATTACTGATTTTCTTTCGTTTGTTTGCCAGCTACTACAAATAGGATATTCTCTGTGTACAGACTTAAAGTGCAGAAAGAAAGTTTAGTTATACATTTTCACAAAAAGTTAACTTGAAGACTTATATTTTGGGTAATGAAATAGGAGTTCCTTAGCTGTAAACCACATTGTTCACCCACATGTGTAGTAATGGCTTATGAAATAATAAAAGGAACTTGAATGTTTGTAGTGTTTTATCTCTGTTGCACTGAAGAATGAATTTTAAAAAGAGCTTAATTAAATTCTGTTGTGTTTAAAAAATGAGACTGGAGAGGTGATTCGGTGGGTCAGGGCACTTGCTGGGTAAACGTGAGGATCTGGGTTGCAATTTCCCCGCACCAGTGTAAAAGGTCAATTATGGCCACATGTGCACCCAGCATTGTGGACACAGAGGATTGCTGAGGTGTTCCGACTGCCAGCCTTGCTCCAGATACAGAGGGACACTGTTTCACTAAGCTGGACAGTGATGGAGCAGGGCCACCAACATCTTCCTCTGGCCTTCACATGCATGCATATGAGTGTATAACAAACACACACACACACACAGGGAGAAGGAGAGGGAGGGGAAGGGGAGGGAAAGAATGAATGAACATCTGAAGTCTTGCTGGGAGCCCTGCAGCATTTTTTTTTCAAGCCAGGCTCCTTCAGGATGGTCCTGAAAGGGTAAGAAACATAATTTGTTTTGGGCAGAAAAATATGCCAAATTTCGTAGTTTGGACATTAAAAAAAATTATAGCTTTCTTTTGCTTTGAAGTCCAAGGTCAGTGGGTCCTGGAAAAAGGACAGTGAGGTCTGTTGACAACAGTGACATTAGACACAGGTGGCTGGCTAGGCTTGCCAACTTCCACCCTTCCTGTTTGGGGAGCATTTAGAGATAGGAGGCAGTCAGCCCCTGGCATGACAGTTTTCTTCATGCGGCTGCGGTCTCTCCCTGTGTAGGAAGAGCCTTCCAGCCTCTAAAGAATTTCCGGAGAGGGTAAGGTTTGAACCCATGCTGCATGTGGCCATTGTCAGAGGAATGCAGATTTAAATGCTCTGTTATGCTGAATGTCCTTAGCCTTTGGCCTATAGGATGCCAATTGTATTTCATAAGCTCTTGGTTCTTTTAGTTTCAGAGCCATAGTGTCTTCAGACCCGTGTCTTCTGTTTCTTTCTGAAATGGGATGGGACTATTATTGTGGGACTGGTTGTACTATACTTAAAATCCAGGAAACTTAAAAAATGTATTATTATGTGTGTATGTATTATGTG
Source organism: Pachyuromys duprasi (assembly GCA_028658305.1). Classification (NCBI taxonomy): domain Eukaryota; kingdom Metazoa; phylum Chordata; class Mammalia; order Rodentia; family Muridae; genus Pachyuromys; species Pachyuromys duprasi. The sequence continues at coordinate 23,892,303 of CM053760.1, forward strand.
TGTGTGTGCATGAGAGAGAGCATGTGTGAGCACATGCAAACATGTGTGCAAGTCTGAGGACAACTTTCAAGAGTTGGTTCTTTCCTCCTACTGTGGGACTGGGAATCAAGCCCTGGTCATGGGATCCAGGACAAAAGCCCATTGCCTGCTGAGTCGTCTTGCAGGATCCCATGACACTCTAGAAGACTCTTGCATCCTATTCTCTGTTGACATCAGAGCATGGAGTGTTCTGGATCTAGAAGGGGCTTTAAAAGCATTGATAGATTATAAAACTACAAGCTGAGATGGTGAGGGAAATGGATATGAATGAGGCTCAGTATGGAATCGACCACAATGCAATGTCAAGGTTGCCAGGATATCCTCTGACGACCACCAGGCCAGTGAAAATGAAAATATATTTACCTGCAGAGTCTCTCTCCCTCTCTAATTCTGTCTCTGTCTCTCTGTCTCTGTCTCTCTGTCTCTGTCTGTTTCTCTCTCTCTCTGATGCCAGGGTTTAATGTTAGGTGTGCTCTCTACTACTGAACCTTTCCTACAGCCCAGGAAACATTCTTAGGGTTCAAATCCGCTATTTCATTCATGAGCAGGGACTCCTGAGAAAAAGGGCAAGTTCATCTGCTTTCATTCACACATGCCTAAGTGGGAGTGAGCTTATCAGGTCACTTCCTGGCTTGGATTTTGCTGTTAGAAGGATAGAATGGGGAGAGGAGGATCATGGAATCCCAGAGGGTGTGAGGAAAGGGGGTGGGGAATCAGTCAGGATGAGTACAGCAGACACCATCACATATTTTTTTCTGGACTCTGCACTCTAAGGAAAATCAGGACATCTCAAATGATGCCAACAGAAAGAAGGGAATGGTTAGAATTTTGCTTTCACAGAGAGAAAACAAACAGCTCATTGCTTAAAATGAAGCAGCTCACTGATTAAGTTCCAGGTTCTTTTTCATTACATGGGATTTTTTTTCTCTTTGTAAAGGTCTAATACTAGTATTAATAGCATTAATACTAATTCTTTTTCATGTATTTCCTCTACATCAATAAAGTATGTCATAGCTTAGTTCCCATTCTTGGCTCTTCTACCACTATATAAATGAAGCACAAAGAATTCCTACAAAGTTAAGCTAAGAGAATTAACTAGTGCAATATACAATATTGTACTTCTTAAAGGTGTGTTCTGTAGACCCTGGGGAAATAAAATTATTGTGGCTTCTTTAAATTCCTTAATTAAGAACAGTTTGGCCTCTGTGGGAAAAAAAGAGAGAGAAACTTAGAATCACATTATTACAGTCTTGATCAACCCTGGGGAAAAAATAAGGTAATGATGGTATAAAAACTTTAAACAGAATAATCTTTGTTGGCAAGACTGGTTCAGGGTGTGACTAGGAAATTCTGTTTGTCAACAAGGTAAGAAATACTAAGTTAAGCAGTGATTAATTATATTTAGTGGCAAATAAAGTTAATTACAAATAAGCCTTAGCTAAAGGAAAGGATGTTAGAGAAGAGAAGGGAAGGGAAGAGAGGAAAGGGAAGATAGATAAATTATGGAAATTGGATGCAATGCTTATAGAAGCCAAGAAGTCTCATTAGTGATTCTCCATTTGCTAGAAACCCAGGAACAAAGACGATGCTAAGTCTGCATTCACATACCTGAGGACCAGGGGAGCTGCTGGTGGAACTTGTCAGTCTAAGGCTGAAAGCCTGTGAAACAGAAATGTGTGTCCATGTGTAGACTTAGATGTGTTAGCTCAGAAGGAAACCCAGCCTTCCTGTTCTGCATAGGTCCTGCACAGACTAAAGGATACGTAGCTCACCAATGAGCAAGACCTTCTTTACTTTACAAATTCAGATACCAGTTTCTTTCAGAAATACTCACTGAGATGCTTCCATTTGGAAATCTCTTAGTCCAGAAAATCTAGAGCGCTCACATGGTTTGAAAAAGCACAAGTATAACACATCTTATTCTCAAGCCTTCATGAGAATATTATACTTTTAGAATCCCAGACCTTGATAGCTGGTGTGTATGTGTTTGTGTGTATGTTTGTATGTGTGTATGTGAATGTGTGTGTTTATGTGCGTGTGTGTCTATGTGTGTGTTTATGTATGTGTGTGTGTTTTGGAAAGAATGATTCCTTCTACAATTTGTGGGTCCTTAGAACTCAGTGTCATTTTTGCTCCACACCTTCTGAAGTTTTGAATGATACTCATTCAGATTATTAAGCTACACTTGTGGCCATTGCTGTAAATGCTGACAAAGGATAGGGTTTAGCAAGGCAACTATATCAAGGCAGACCTTGATTGCCCTGGCTTATGATCTGCTCAGACTTTATGTTGAACCTGTCCAAGGTCTCCATATCCTCCAAATCCTGCTTAGCTTACGGTTACTTTCTTTTCCTTTTTCCTTTTTTTTTTTTTTACTTTGTGGGCCTCATTTTATGACCAGTGTTTACAGAATTCTCTCTCTTCACATTGAACTAGTTCAGTTATTCTCAACCTGTGGGTCATGACTCTTTTGGGGGCTGCATATTAGATATTCATATTACAATTCATAACAGCAAAATTACAGTTATGAAGAAGCAACAAAATACTTTTATGCTTGGGGGTCACCACAACATGAGGAACTATATTAATGAGTTGCAGCATTAGGAAGTTTGAGAACCACTGAGCTAATTGAAGTTCTGCTGTAAAACCCTTCCTATTCCTGAATGTTATTGATTCATTGATTCATTCACTCGGTCATTCGGTTCCATTCAGTTCTTTCATGAATCATGTTGGCAGTATTGCAGGCATTAGTCTGGGGTCAGTACACAAATACTGTTTAGACTCCTGTGATAAAATAAGTGTGTCCCAGGGCTCACAGGGCTTCACTCTGACACAGAGACAGACATGGGGTACAGAATGGCAACTACTAAAATGCTTGCTTACAGTAGATAGAGTGCTGAAAGGTTTGAAGCATGAGGATGTGTTTCAGAGATTTGCAGAGGGAGTGAGGTAGGCATCTCTGAGGAAGCTAAAGCTGAACTATGGGAGTGTGTGTGTGTGTGTATTAAGATATAGTGTGGAAGCTAATTTTATTGTGGTTTAAGATGTGGCTGGTCCCATAACTACCTCTTCCTGTGCTCTGATGACAGCTCAGCTGCTCTAATGTAGCTGTTCATTTGTCTTAATACTTTTCCATTCTCTGAGTCAGTAAAACATGAATGAATCAATGAGGCCTGTGCTCAGGTCAAGGACTGGAGGTAATTGTAGAGACTTTCTTCAGCCTTGAATCTTGGCTGTCTATAGGTTTTAATTCTAATTTTGGCATTTGTGTGCTTTGCCTACACATATATCTGTGCTCTGTTTACATTTCTGGAGCTCATGGACACCAAAAAGAAGGCAGAGAAATTTTCTGGGAACTGGAGGTACACAGTCCTGAGCTACCATGTGGATACTGGGAATTGAACCCAGATCTTTTGGAGGAACATCTGGTGAATCTAACTGCTGAGCCACCTGTAGCCTCTGTCTATAGACTGTTATCTATGCATCTTAACCCAGTTTCAGGAGAGTCAATGAGTTCATTGAAGAGCCTTTGTTTCTACCCAAGTGCTGACAGGGAAGGGTAGACTTCCACCATCAAAGGGAGAGAAAAAAAGCAAGTCCCACTCTGTCTGCAGCTTTGCTACAGTGCTAGGTAGGAGTGTCTCAGTATTCCAGTGCTAGCTGGGGTCCGTGTTCTCTCATTTTGTTCAAACGAGGAGGCCATGCACTTTAAGTTACCCAGAGGACTCATTCTTGCAAGCTTTCCAGGAAGTTGTTTCCAGTTTACTGAAATGCCTTACAGAACACCTAAACCCAGCAGCCTGCCTCTAATGCATGCTTTTCACTTGGGTGTGTGGACCATCAGAGACAGAAGCTAGATCCAGGAGCAGGAGCATCATGTCTATGAGAGCAATGGGGGCAGTTTGGGGGAGGGGAGTCCACATTACTCCCTGTTACACATAACTTTGAAGTTTTCAAAGCTGTGTGTGGGAACTGCTGTTAGAAATCACGTTATCTGTTCATGGGATTTGGGCCTGAAACGCCCACATGCTGCTTTGAAATTTCTCCTCCATCTGTTCATTTCTGCAGAGCTTATTTATTTATTTAGGACGAAAGCAGTGTGGCCTACTAATGTGTTCAACCGAACAATTAGGATCGCAGCTCTGGGGAGAAAGTAAGCCGTGTGCGCCAGGTCTCCTCATATGTGTCTTCTTGCACCTACTTCTCTGCTGTCTTTAGGTGAGAACATTCTGGTAGGAGTGAACTCAAAGAAAGCACTAACAACACTGCATGGACGAAAGTGGACTGTCACTCATCTATGGACAATAAAAACAAAAGATTCAAAGGGTTCACTTGTGCATCAACTGAACTTTACTTGGTACTGGAGAGGATTGTTTCTTTCAGTTGTATTTAGAAAAAAAAAACCTCAGTATAAATACTGGTATTTAAAAATGTTGACTTGTACCTTTTTTTCCCCCCTATTACTATCGACTAGCTATGGGTTGACTAACACTTAAGAAGTTTCCACACAGTATTGGTTTTCCTTCTCAGTCATGCATGACAGATGTAATTTTGACCCTAGTACGCTTTTCACCTATGTTGAGAGCTGCTGTCCACAAAATAAGGCCACAGCCCTCAGAGTGTCGACACTTTCTCTTGCCTGTCTGTCATTCTGCACAGCTCCTCACTGACCTGGTCTTTGTTTGCAAAAGGGAAAAGCACTGTAGATACTTGATAATTATACCACACTTCTGGGATGTGTATCTTTCAACACATATTTCCCTAGTGTGCCAGTAGAAACCTGACTTATTGGTAGTAACAGAGATGAAAAGAGAGCCAAGGATTTCACAATAAAGGAGTTTGAGGTCAGAAAGAACTAATGTCACATGAGTAAACTATGTGTGCATGGTACTAGGCATGATTAGTGATGTAGTGAAAAGAGCAGGGGAATCTTGCAGACCCTGGTTGAGGAGACATAACATGGGGGTTTCCTGGAGGAGGAAACTTCCCTGTCACAGGCATTATTTCTCCTTTATTTTTAGGCTTTATTTACACCAAAGACACAAGGGTCAACAGTAACTTGATGTTTTTAAAAGCTACCTACCATGAGTGTGGAATTCTAACCCTCATTACTGACAATATTTTGTTCATTCGTTTGCTTATTTATGAGTACTGTGTATTGAACCCCAGGCTGCCCACACCCTAGGCCAGTAATCCACCACTGAGCTTCCTCCCTCCTTTTATGTCGCTCTTGAGATTACATCTGGCCAAGCTTATTAGCTTGTCCTGGAACTCATTCTGTAGCTCAGATCCTCCTGCTCCAACTTCCTGAGGACTCAGGATTATAGGCTAGACCACTATAATTACTTCCCATTCATCGCTGGAAATGGCAGAGTAAAAAAGGTCAGATGTCAGTTGCTTCTTCCTACTGTCTTTACTATGAGTACCTCATTTTCAAAGTGCTAGATTCAAAGTTGTACCAACCAGTCCATTTTACAGAAGTGATGGATCATAGGAGGAGAGTGATTTGGCTTAGGACAGACAAAGGGTGAGAGGAAGAGTTTGCTGACATCAGAGTTCTAAGCTGACAGAGGAAGGACCTTTCTCTTATAATACTTTTGGATAATCCAAGTTGACCAATGAAAATCAGTCCCCAATGTAGAAGAATACATTGATGGTACCTGGCTTAGGGATCTGCCAAAAGAAGCTATGAAGTCTACTCCCTGGAAATTTAAAGCTTAATGGAGTATCTTCCCAAGATTCCATGAAAGGTCTTGGAACTGAGCTTAGAATAAGACCAGGAATCTGGTTTCCATCAAGTCCCCAGGAACTGTCAATGCTGGCAGCTACTGAGACCTGTCTCCTGCTCCCCTCTCTTGGTCTCTCCTTGCCTCCCTCACATTTCTCATATGGATACGTATTTTTCCTCACACTTCTTACTGCCTTTTCTCTTTTCTGTAATTGTCCCTGCCCCAGCTTCCATCTCAAGTCATGATTTGGTTGTTTTCTGACACGAATAAAACAAGGACCACATACTGGCTTTGCTTCACTCATCTTAGCATCTGACCATAGGACTGGGGGAGCAAGGAGGGCTGCCAACGTATAGAAAAGACTCCCATTCTCCTCATGTGTTTCATAGTCTCTGCTGTGACTGAGGCCTGTGCCCTTTTCATTTGGAATGGTTTGCCTTATCATAACTAGCTTCAGCTGAACCACCAGGCAATGAAAAAAAAAAAACTGTACAAAGCTTCCATCATTGCCCTTCTGTAGTAAAGCTACGTTAGGGCTTCAGTAAAACATTTTTGAAATTATTTGAAAATGAGCTCGCAAAACTCACTGAAGGGTTTATGTAGCTGAAATACAGGATTCACAATGGCCCAGGATGGTGCTGTTCATAATGCAATATACATTTGCAGTTTAAAATTTTCTGGTGGTCACATTTTCTTTTTAAAGTCAAAAGGCATGGGGGAAAACAGTGTCTTTAACAGGCTCTACCCAAAACATTGTTTCAACAGGCCATCAACATAAAAGTTACTAAGGAACAATATGCATTTGCTGTTCCCCGTCTACCAGAGCCAGTGTGCTTTCATGTGGATGACTTGACAGGCACATTTCAAACGCTCAATAGCTACTTGTGGTGAGTGGCTTTTCAATTACCAATGTGAGCATAACATGGTTTCTCCACTTTCCACTTGGCTATTGGACTTAAATAATTTGACTTTAAAGTTAACATGGTCTTTCCATTTTGCTTAGAATTTCATGTTTTACAGAGATGCAAACAGAGTCAGGAGGAAAATAGGTGATGCCCCAGAACCCACAATATCTTTTGCATTCACATCTCCTGTACCCTGGCCAGAAGCTCTTTCCAGATCTAAGATGCCTCCTCTCTCAACCCCTGGGGATGGTGATGGTGTGTCCCACAAGATGTCCTGTCTAGACAAGGATCAGGGCAATCTTTGCCAAGGCTGCATCCTGGGCTTTGCCTTTGATTTGAGATAGGATCAGTCTCAAATTCTTCCTCTGACAAATGAACTCACTCACTTGTTCTTTGATTCATCCAGCCAGCTGTTTGTGGATTTGACAGCCTGCTACCTACCAGCCAGAGACCATACAAATACTCCAGAGAAACAGCCCATGGAGAGACAGACAGGCATCATAGCACTCATTGTGACATGGCACAACAGTGTGTTAAAACAATGTCATGAGAGTGTGTTTTGCTCACCCCCCCCCACCTTTGGTAGCTATTCAGAGAAGAGCCTTGAATAACACAGATTACTGAGAACCAGGCTTCACTCATTTGTATTACTGTAAATGATTATCAAGCTTGCTTTAGGCACATTAGCAAACCTAGGGACAAGCAAGGGATAGTTTGCTTGTCAAAGGAGGTTACCATCTAAAGGGAGAAACATACTAAACCCAGCGCATTAGACCAACAGAGCCAAAAACAAAACAAAACAAAGCAACAACAACAACAACAAACCTGAGCTCTTGGAGCCCTGCAGAGATTTGCCCCTAAAACCCCTGCTCAGATGTAGCCCGTAGACTCAGTCTCCAAGTGGGTTCCCTAGTAAGGGAAGCAGGAGCTATAATCTGGCATGAACTCAGTGGCAAGCTCTCTGATCACCTTCCCCTGGGGGATGCAGCCTTGCCAGGCCACAGAGGAAGATGATGCAGCCAGTCTTGATGAGATCTAAGAGGCAAGGGTCAGATAGAAGGGGAGGAGGACCTCCTCTATCAGTGGATAGGGGAGGGATGTAGGAGGAAAAAGAGAGGGAGGAAGGGATTGGTAGGAGATGAGGGAGGGGGCCATAGCTGGGATACAAAGTGAATATATTGTAAGAAATGATAAATAAAAAAATTTTTAAAGATAAAATAAATTAAAAACTACAGGAAGTAAAAGAGATGAATGGAAAAGCAGAGAATGATGAAGACTGGAGAGTTTTGTTCTTATTTTATGTTAGATAGGAATTCAGTGTAGCCCAGGCTAGCTTCAAACTCACAAACCTTCTATGGTAGCCTCCTGAGTGCTGGGATCACAAGTGTGTAACATCATGTCCAGCTAGAAAGCCTTTTGATCCTGCTGTCTGTCAATGAGTCATTCCGGTTGTTTTTCTCATAGAAATAACTCTACAAGAATTATGGCTTAAAGCCAGATTGATTTTTTTTCCTCACATAAACCCCCAAATGAATGTTGGCTAAGCAGTCAGCAGGTGGCTCTTTGGTGGTTTTGGGTCCCTGGCCCCTCCTCCACTTGTAGCTTCACAGTATTTATTTGACATGCCATTTCCATGGTAACCATGCTCTTGAGCATCCAAGTTTTCTTTTTCAGGGAGATTAGCGAGTCTGACAATGATGCTCATGATTTTTTGATTATCACCGCATGCCACATTTAACTAACTGCGAAGGAGGCTAGGATACAGGTCTAAGTCCAGGATGATCAGGTATGCCCAGAGAACTATGTGTTGTTCCCAGGTATAAGAGGGTACTGCAGCGTGTGTCAGGAGTTCTTTCCACGGTGTGTGGGAACCGACATTTTGTTTATCCATTCATTTTCAAAGGCAGTTGAGTTTTTTTTTTCCCCTCCTGGCTGCTGTGAACAATGCTGTTAAGATGCAGATACCTGCCCGAGAATCTTTCAGGTTTTGTTTTGTTGTTGCTGTTGTTTTGGTTATGTGCCCAGAACTGAACTCACCAGCTCACATGTTTACTGTTTAAATGCTTTTGTAGAATTTGCAGAGGTATCAGCTGTTTCCCTGAATGGTTACCCCTGTTTCATGTTCTCACCAGCATTTTCTCCCAAATTTTCCATCTCACCTCAAGCGTTCATAATTTCTGGATTTGTTGCTGTTGTTGTTGTTCTGTTGTTTGCTTTGGCTCAACAGTCATCACTATGAGTGTGAGGCAGCCTCCCACTGAGGTTTGGATTTACATTTCCCTAATGATTTGTACTGCCAAATAACTTTTTATAAACTTATAACCATTTGCATGTTTTCCTTAGGAGATGGCTATTAAAGGCCTTTACTCATTATATTTCTAAGAAGATCTTAGCGTATGTATTCACATGTGTGAGGTGTGTGCCTGCTTGTATGAGTGCAGCTGTGCACATGCTATTGTGCTTGTGTAGAGGTTAGAAGGACAGCCTTGGGTATCTGTCCTCACCTGCTATCTTATTTGAGGCAGAGTCTTTTGGGTTTTGCTTTTGCGAATCTAAGAGTAGATAGCCTCCTAGCCCCTACAGATAGCCTCCTGTCCCTAACTCCCATGCTAATAAGTGCTGGGTGATAAGTACAAGCCACTGTGGCCAGCTTTATATTGGTCCTGGGTCTCCAAAGCTAGGTCATCATGTTTGTCCAGCAAGAACTTTACCCTCTGAGCTGTCTTCCAGCCCTGCTTAAATGAATTTTGTTTTATGCGGTTGAGGGCATTGAGAATGTATGCTAAGTAGAGTGTCAAGCCATCCTGAAGGCCAGGTAGGGGAGGGACTTGAGTCAGTTTGCATTTACTGTGCGACTTTCTCCCTGGCCATATGATCCTGAGCCTTAGAGCACAAGGGGCAGGTGTTGATGACTTTAATGAGAATCCTTGTTCACAAAGTACAAAAGTACTGAAACAGAAGGTCTGGGCTCTGCTTTTTCATTTTACGAAAGGCAGCCATGCCCTGTGTTTCTTTGTGGCTCCTCTGCAGCGCCACGTTTCCCACATATTGATGTTGCATTGTGTTGGGCAGTGGGAAAAAACAGCTGGCATCAGGTGAAGCGTAATTCAGTCTCCAGGGCCCCTTTAGTCCCTGCGACTCTTACAAGTCTGACCAGGAAGGCCAATTAACGCAAGTGATGACATTGGTTGCTCTGAGTATGGCAGAGACATTTGCTCCTTGGGACTCTGGTGACACTGCAAATTGATTTCGTGCCAGCCTGACAGAAACAGTTGGGTTGAGTGCGGTGTGGTGGAAGCGCCGGGATGTCCCCCTCTCCTGGAACCACCCTGTTCCCTCTTACATGCTTATCTCATGTAAGCCTGATGCATTAAAGTTATATGCACCATACAGCTCTATGCTGAATTCTATGCTAAAGTTTTGTTAGTGTGTGTGTTTCAGAGAGAGGGAGGGAGGGAGAGAAAGACAGGGAGAGAGAGAATCAGAGGGACAGAGACAGAGAGAGACAGAGGGACAGAGATGCTAGGAGGTGGGCACACATGGATACATTTGCATGTGAAGGGCAGACAACCTTATCCCTGATTCTGCAGATACTGTCCACCTTGTGTCTTTTAGATAGTGTCTCTCTCTTCTTGTTTTCCTTGGGCACACTTTCTGCTGCACAGCTGCATGTCTAGACATGCATTTAAGAACTCCTCAAGGAGCAGTAGGCAAGAATTTACTTCTTTCATGCTAGCAAAAGGAAAAACAACATTTCCTTTGTCATTCAGAATTGCATAGGAAGTAACGTGCTTGAAGACCTATAACTTTATTCATTCAGTTCATTGAAAATAGTCATTAAACAGATATGGTGATACTTATATCTGTAATCCCAGAAATCAAGGTTGAGACAAGGGAATTGTGCATTCAATATCAAAATGGGTACACAGCGATTTCAAGGCTGTGGGCTACATAGCAAGACCTTCTCTTTACTACTACTGTTACTACAATACTACAGCTACTGCTACTACGACTACTACTACAACACACACATTTTTAAAATCTATTAATGATGCCAGAGTTTTAAAAGTTCATTTTTTCCCCTGGGTTGGCCAACTAGTTAGGGGAGTGGGGGATATCTCTGACATGGAATATGTTGCCTACTTTTTGATGGGACTGCCTTACCAGGCCACAGGGGAGGAAGATGAACTCAGACCTCATGTGAATAGCTAAGCTGGGATGTCTGGATAGGGGGCTCCCATATTCTGAGGAATAGGGAAGGGGCATGCAGGAGGAAGGGTGGGACTGGGAGGAGAGGAGGGAGGGGCCTATGAGAGAGATGTAAATTGAATTCATTACTAAAAAAAACAAAAATACCCATTCAGTTGTTTCCCAGAGACCCACTACCAACCTCTAAACTATATTGGGGACCAGGCTTTTAACTGCTATATGAGCTTTTAGGGGGTACATTTTAGATTTGAGTTATTGCAGAGCCTCTATAGATGTTTGAACCAGGAGGAAGGATGTAGAGGGTGTAAGTGCTGGAAGGACTTTTCTGACTGATGACAGAAGCGGGAAAACCAACTAGGATGCAATTTCAAGGTAGAGAATTTTGGTGATATTTTGAAGCAAGAATAAACAGGGCCTATTTACATTCTAGAGCAGGAGAAAGAAGATTAAAGGTGACTCGGTGTCTTGGTTACTATTCTATTGCTGCGAAGAGACACTATGACCAAAACAACTTATAAAGGAAGCATTTAATTGATGGCTTGCTTACAGTTTCAGAGAGCTAGTCCATGTTCATCATGGCAGAGAGCATGGCAGTAGGCAGACACGGCATTGCTAAGAGCTTACATACTGATCAGCAGGCAGCAGGCAGAGAGAGAGAGAGAGAGAGAGAGAGAGAGAGAAAGACAAAGAGAGAGAATGAGCCTGGTGTGGGATTTTGAAGCCTCAAAGCCCATTGCCAGTGACATGCCTCCTCCAACTAAGCCACACCTCCTCCAACAAGGCACACCTCCTGATCCTTCTCCAACAGTTTCACTAATTGGAGATGAAGTATTCAAGCATATCAGTCTATTCTCATCCAAACTACCATACCTAGCTTGGATGCCTAAGTCATGAGTCACACTAGAGTTCTAGCTGCTGCATTCAAGAGAACAAGGTAATCGCAATGATAGGAAAGCAGCAATATAGGACCTAAGGGAAATTCCCCCATCCCCAAATCTCATCAAAGCTGTTTTCTGAATTTTTATGTGTTTACCAGTCTTTTAATTCCTTACTCAGTTCCATTCATGTGTGTGTGTGTGTGTGTGTGTGTAGACCACATACATATGGGACTTCCCTACCAGGAAGATGAACTTAGTTCTCATGTGAATAGATGAGCTGGGGTGTCTGGGTAGGGGGCTCCCCTATTCTGAAGAATGCAGAAGGAAGGGTGGGACTGGGAGGAGAGGAGGGAGGGGCCTCTCCTTTGTGTCCATGTCTAATCTGAAAATGAGTATCCACTGGTTTTACTATCACATGTAAACTAGTATGAAAGCATGGCTCCGGTGAAGGGACAAAGTGCCTCATTATACTGTCTGCTCGCCACTCAGGCTGCAGGCATCCAGGTGCTTTGGTCATACTTGGCTGACCCTGAGGGAAGAATGAGTCCACCCTCAGGCATTTGACACAGTCTATGAGCTCTGAGTCTCAGACATTCAATGCCAACTATGCTGACACATAACAGAGCCCATATGTTCCTCTGTTATCCCCTTGAGCCCAGAATATAGTCAGGGATCATAGAAAGATGTGCACCCAAGAAAATGCTAACCAAAATGCAGTTCCCCATGCATCATGTCATAGAACACTCACCTTGGAGAGCTGTCTCTTTGTGTGAAACCCTGGTCTTTTCTCCCCAAATACAGCAAAGGCAATCCACCGTTTCTGCTGGGGCTGAGCCTGTGGGACTGATGCGGAGGACGGTATCTCTGTGTGCATGGATTTCTAGCTGACATCTTTGATAAGCAGGAAGATCAAGTCTTTTATGGGACTAAACCCCTTCATTCCTGTGCTCATTTTAAAAATAAGTCTGTAGGAGCCATCAAAGTCTCAGGCACTATATTAGTGTGTGATGTGAGGACATGATGAAGAAATCAATCAGCAAAATGTATTATATATATATATGTAGTATATATATATGGTACCACATATATACATGTGGTAGGAAGTGCTGTGGGGAGAAATTTGGGAAAGTAAGCATTCTAGTGGAAAGGGTATCAAGTGCTTCTTAGAGCAGGATGGTCAGGCGAAGGCTCAGTAAGAGAGACACTGTGATCCGTGTGGCTCTGAGGATGAGTGATCTTCCAGACAGGGAGCTCAGTAAATGCTAAAGCCCAGAGGCAGAATTCTGACAATCTAGGAGCAGCTAGGAAGCCTGATGTGGTGGGGAGTGGAGGCGTGGGGAGAGTATCAGGGGAAGAGAATGCAGCCCTGGACTGTTTGACAAGGAAGGGGACCAGGGAAAGATTTGGAAGAGAGCAGGTCAGCCTTCACTGGGAAACAATCACTGTAGCCACTCTGTTTAGGGTGAAAAAAAAAGGAGGCTCTTGATTTGGCGGCAGCCTACCAGCCACCGTCGAGAGGGAAAGGCCAGCGGATGGTTGGAAAGAAAGAAACATGCAAATGCTCATTCAGAAACCACAAAATCAAGCTCCTTTTTTTTCCTACATAACTTTGCCTCAAAGCTCTGCCTCTTTAACACACATGGGTTCTAGTACCACCCGAAGCCCGCTGGATGGGTCATCCTTCTACTGCTGTGCTAATGTACTTAGTCTTACGTCTTGACACTATCGAGGCCTTGTGTGCCTTGGTCCATAGAGTGTGAGTGACAGGTACCTCCCCGAGTTTGGCAGGGCTGGTGGGCATGCTGGCTGGTTAGTAGCAGGTTGAATTATTGACTCTTTCTAATCCTTGGTGGTTCTGATCTGTGAGTACCTTGGACAGGTTCCTAAGCCTGTGCATAAGCTTCTTGGAGACCAGCCTCTGTGGGATCAAGCACATTTGACCAGCCAGCTCAGGCACTTGTTTGGAGTGGTGATGGGAACTTATATCTCACAGACAGATGTCTGGTTGGCACAGAAGGACTCTGGTGTCCAGCTCCATGGCCCAGCTACAGTACGTTTGTTGAGGTCCAGAGACTGTTTCTGCCTGTCCCCTTCCCGGCAGGGACGGAGACACAGATGGTCCCCCAGTTTAATCTGCTGCGATGTTTTCAAAGCTCTCTCAGCCTAGTGAGAAGCCAGACTCCTGCTTCCAGAAAAGTGTCTCCAATGTGAGAAATTTGTCATTTTGTCTCTAACTCCACGCAAAGCTTGTCATGCTATAAACCCCAAGCAGAAATGGCCTTTTGGTAAATGCCAGGCACTCACTGGGCTGAAATGCCTTGAATGTGTAAGAAAGGGCTAAGCTTCAGCGATTTCTCACCCCTATCCCCTCCCTAAGTCGCTGCCAATGTGACAGAACAGCCCAATGACAATGAGCTAATTTGCTCCGACTATTTCCATGATTTATTTCCTTAGAAAAGATTGTTCGCCGTTGTTGTTTTAAAGAGACTCCTAGAAAGTAACCTTCTTCACACTGGGACTTCGTTTCAAAGTTTAAAAATGCCAAGCCTCAATAGCTACCGAAGAGCAAATGCATTTCCCCTTTTAGACAGAGATCTCATTTGGGGAGTTATTTTAGACTCACTTCTCTGTCTATGAAATGACACCTGCCCAGCGTTGTCTGAGGAGACAATGAGGGGACGCACTAAAGGAGGCAATGGCACAGCCACACAGCAGAGCCCCAAGCCATTGTGGAGGAGGAATGAGGACGCTCTCTTCTCTGACATGTTAGGGTTGGTAGAAGATCATGTTCGCGGAGAGTGTGAAAGCTCACCAGGAACATAAGGATCTAACTTTAGCAGAGGACACAGAGGGAAATAAGCATATATTCATATCTGTTTGCATATGCATCAGCTATGCATATGCTGGAAAAGACACTAATAAAAATGGTTTTTTTTTTTTTTTGGGAGCTGGGGGATAGCCCACTTGGTAAAGTATTTGCTGTGAAATGAAGAGTTCAAATGTGGGTTGAGTCCCCTGTTAAGAACCCAATGTGGTGCTGTGCACATGTAATACCAAGTGTTGAAGAAGAAAAGACAGGCAGATTCCCAGGGCTCATTCACCAGCCATCACAGCCTATTTGGAACCTTGAAGTCCCAGTGAGAGACTGCCTCAAATAACAACAAAAAAAGAAGGGCTGGTGAGAGTTCTCAGCTGGTAAGGCTCTTGCTGTGCAATCATGAGGACCAAGGTTAAGATCTTCAGAACCTGTTAAGAACTAGGTGGGTGTGGTGGCCTGGTGTAAATAGGGGAGGAACAGAATGTCTCTGGACCAAGCTGGTTAACCAGAGAACCCATACTGGTGAGCCCTGGGTTACATGAGAAACCCTGGCTCAGAGTACAAGGTCAAGAGTAATTAAGGATGACGCTTGACATCAATCCCTGGCTTCTACATGCATACACCCACCCACTCACCCATGAATAGCATACACATGGATGTGCACATACGTGATCATGTACATACCTGCACATACTTTCCCACTTCCACCTAAGAATTGTTCCTGAAAGGAACAATATAAAATGAATGACACCGTGAATGCAGGACTCCTAGGTGCACTTCTTTCTTAGAGCTTTAATATCAGAGCCGCACACATTGTTTTAGTTCACAAAAATGTATTTAGAAAACAAAGACACCTCCAATCATGTCTAGACCCTAGTGATCAACTGCATAGCTTTTGGCATCAGAGAGCTGCAAAGAGTTTGTATTGTCATGGAGTTCTTCAACAGCTTCCTAAGCTAGGCAGGGTCTGAAAGGTGCTCTGCAAGGAAGGATGAAGGTGACCAGAAATGGTCCTGGAGCCTCTTGAAGCCAAGCAGGAGAGAATGGTGAGCAAAGATCTGAACAATGCCTTGTCCCAACACGAAAGGGAAACACACAGTGTCGTGGAGTACAAAGGAGAAACTACTAGAGAATGAAGCTTGAAAAGAAACAGGTGAATAATTAGGAAAGAGACGTGGTGTACAGAAGCACAAGCAGGAAAAACCCAGAATGTGGTGAGACTTTACCACAGAGGTGAAACATGAGTGACACGGGGGAAAGATATCGGTTGACATGAGCTTGGCGAGCTGAAGACAATAGTGACAGTCCATGAAGACCCTTTCTTGCTAGTCTGTGATGGAGTTGTGCATTGTGCTGGCTGCCATTGTTCCTTCTTTCTGCACCTGGCCTCCCACTTGCTCCACCTGTAGTCCCTTGGAATAAAGGCTATAAAAGGCAGTCTCCCCCACAAACGAATATGGACATGTGACTAAATCCTGGTCAACAGCATGGAAATGAAATTGGTTTTTGCAGCTTCCAGAAACTATTCCTTAAGGGAAATATACGCCTTTCTCTCTCTGCCTCTGTCTTTCTCAATCTCGGCCTCTTTCTTCCTTCCTTTGCTTTGCTTTGCTTTGCTTTGCTTTGCTTTCCTTTCCTTTCCTTTCCTTTGCTTTCCTTTCCTTTCTCTTTCTTTCTTTCTTTCTTTCTTTCTTTCTTTCTTTCTTTCTTTCTTTCTTTCTTTCTCTCTCTCCTTTCTTTCTTTCTTTCTTTCTTTCTTTCTTTCTTTCTTTCTTTCTCTCTTTCTGTTTGTCTGCCTGTCTTTCTTTCAGTTGGTTTTTCAAGACAAGGTTTCTCTGTATAGAGTTAGCCGACTTTAAATAATTCACTCTATACAATGAGTTCTTTCTTTCTTTCTTTCTTTCTTTCTTTCTTTCTTTCTTTCACTTTTTCTGGTTGGAAAGAGATGATGATTATGGCAGCATTTTGAACCAGATGGAAGTTATCTGTAGAGTTGGGTAGAGCTATGAGTGTCTACATGGAGGTGAGTAGTTAAAGCCATAACAAGGGTTTTGTTTATTATTATTTTTGTTTCTTGAAGTGCTATATCTTATTTTTTTTATTTTTTTGTGGCAGGCTCTTGTCCTGTTTCTTGTTTTCTCCTTCTTCCAATGTCCATCCTGTTTGTCCTTCTAAGTGAGGATTGATTATCTTACCCAGGATCCTCCTTCTTGTTTAGCTTCTTTAGGTGTACAGATTTTATCATGTTTATCCTATATTACAGGTCTAGTATCCACTTAAAAGTGAGTATACACTGTGTGTGGCTTTCTGCTTCTGGGATACCTCACTCAGGATGATCTTTTCTAGATCCCACCATTTGCCTGCAAATTTCATGATTTCCTTGTTTTGAATTGCTGAGTAGTATTCCATTGTGTAAATGTACCACAATTTCTGTATCCATTCCTTCATTGAGGGAAATCTGGGTTGTTTCCAGGTTCTGACTATTATGAAAAAAGCTGCTATGAACACGGTTGAACAAATGTCCTTGTTGTGTACTTGAACATATTTTGGATATATGCCTAGGAGTGGAACAGCTGGATCTTGAGGAAGCGCTATTTCTAATTGTCTGAGAAAGTGCCAGATTGATTTCCAAAGTGGTTGTACAAGTTTACATTCCCACCAGCAATGGAAGAGGGTTCCCCTTTCTTCACATCCTCTTCAGCATGTATTGTCACTTGAGTTTTTAATCTTAGCCATTCTGATGGTTTTAAGGTGAAATCTCAGGGTCATTTTGATTTGCATCGCCCTGATGGCTAAGGATGTTGAGCATTTCTTTAAGTGTTTCCCTGCCATTCTATATTCCTCTACAGAGAATTCTCTGTTTAGCTCCATACCCCATTTTTTAATTGGATTACTTGATTTGTTGCTTTTTAACATCTTGATTTATTTATATATTCTGGATATTGGATATATCTGTCAGATATAGGGTTGGTGAAGATCTTTTCCCAGACCGTAGGCTGTCATTTTGTTCTGAATACAGTGGATTTTGCTTGAAGGTCCATGTTTTAACTACCCACTGTATATTAACCTTTAGTGGCTTCAGGACTACACTTTATAGTACCATTGTATGTCGTATAGCAATGCTTTGGGCAATGAAAGACCATATATACTATGGTGATCCATGATGGGGTGGAGAAATTCTTCCTTTCATTTAGTCATGTATCGTCATCATGGTGTCCCTGCTCATGCGTTTGTAGTAATGCTCGTATATGGAGCCATAGAAAGGTACAGTATATATAAGAATATCCTGTTCATAATTATAATCAACAGTTAGGCTACTGGTTTATGCATTACCTACAGTGAAGTGTTTTAGAGTGTACTCTTGTTTATTCTAAAACTTCAGAGGTTGGACAGCTGTTTTAGCAGTTCGGAGCATTGGAGCTCTCAGAAGAGACCTAAGCTTGGGTCCTAGCAGCAACATGGTGACTCACAACCCTCTATATCTCGAGTTCTAGGCAATCTGATGCCCTCTTCTGGCTTCAGTAGGCACATGCCCACATGTGTTGCACAAAGCAAACATTAAACATCAGGTTCAGGCAAAACTTTTGGGAGGGGATTCAGAACAGGGCATTGTTATCATAGATGACAATTTCACACATTAAGTTGTTGCTCCCAAAGACCTTCCAGAATGGTGAGATGTGGAGATAGAAGACCATAATGTTGATTCTGACTCTTGTTGAGCTAGGCTAAAGAGTGTGTTTGTGTCTAACTTTTTAACAAGAGCAATAGCAACAAAATAGTTGGAAAAGTAAAAAAAGAAGTAGTAAAAAAAATCTTAAAGAGTAAGGATGTAAAGTGATTTTTATGTGTGAGAGAGAGGGAGGGAGAGAGGGAGGGAGAGAAGAGACAGGGTCAAACCTATGAGCTTTCACATAATAAGCAAGCAGGGAGATATTATTTTTTCAGCTGTACAAAGTGTTTTCTAAGTATTATCACTAGACTCAGTTTTCCACAAAGAAATATATGTAAAGTAACATGTTGCAGTAAGCTAAGGCTAGTTTATCACTGAGTAAAGAAAAGAAATGGAGTAACTTCAGTACAGTCAAAGCAGAGACATAAGTGCATTAGTCACATATGTCCTCGGCCTTCACAATCACCTTTCATCACTCACTTTTATACAGTGCAACTTCCGGTCCTGTGGGCCATAAGCACATGAACCACTTTTTTTTTTTTAATCTTTGTACCTTTATTTTATCTGTACCTTTCTTATGTTTAGTTACTTTTGGGTTTTCAAATATTTCTGGTATTGTTGCCGATACTATTCATTACATCAATGGTCTGTAGAGGCTTGCCACCTCGAAGCTGCGGGTTGTACCACAGCCTGGTCAGGGTAAGTTCTTTAGATCTCTGTAAGCAGTCCGTGTTCACAAGCAAAACTACCTATTGACTGATTCCTCAGAAAGTTCTCTGAGTGATGCATGACTGACTATAGCGTTACCTTCCATTTAATACTGCTGCTAGACTAGAAATGATTCCTCTGCCCTATATTTCCAGCTTGAAGAATACCTTTGAATGAATATTTCCTTATTCATTTCATTTATGTGTTTTCTGAATACATAAAAGCCACCTCTTAAAAATATGGCCTTCAGTGAATTAGACCCTGGGTAAGCTGATCAATCCTCACTCAGAAAGGCAAATAGGGGATGGACATTGGAAGAAGGAGAAAACAGGAAACAGGACAGGAACCTACCACAGAGGGCCTCTGAAAGACTCTACCTAGCATTGTATCAAAACAGATACTGAGACTCATAAACAAACTTTAGGCAGAGTGCAGGGAATCTTAGGAAAGAAGGGGGAGATAGTAAGACCTGGAGAAGACAGGAGCTCCACAAGGAGCGCAACAGAACCAAAATATCTGGGCCCAGGGGTCTTTTCTGAGACTGATACTCCAACCAAGGACCATTCATGGATATAACCTAGAACCCCTGCTCAGATGTAGCCCATGCAGCTCAGTATCCAAGTGGGTACCCTAGTAAGGAGAACAGGGACTGTCTCTGACATGAATTCAGTGTCTGGCTCTTTGAGCTCCTTCCCTGGATGGGGGAGCAGCCTTGCCGGGCCACAGAGGAGTACAATGCAGCCAGTTCTGATGATACCGGATAAGCTAGGGTCAGATGGAAGGAGATGAGGACCTCCCCTATCAGTGGACTTGGAGAGGGGCATAGGAGGAGATGAAGGGGGAAGAGTGGGATTGGGAGGGGAGGAGGGAAGGGACTACAGCTAGGATACAAAGTGAATAAACTGTAATTGATATAAAAATAAAAATTTAATTAAAAAAATGGCCTTCAATATGAAGTTGCAAGGATTTGAATCCAGCCTGTCACTTTTCAGCTATGGGGCTTCAGATAAAACTGCACATTCTCAGCTAGTCCCCCTTTCCCTTTTCTTCCTTGGTTTGTCCCTGTTACATTCACTGTCTGTCACTGTCTGTCTGTCTTCTCTCTGCCATCCTTCCCGTTTCAGTCTTGACAGAATCTCACTAAACAGCCCAGGCAGGCCCTGATATTATGACTCTTGTCTTAACATCATTTCCTCAACCCCTGCCAACTGCTGGGATTCCAGGCATGAGACATCAGGGTGAGAGCTCCACTCTAAAATGAGGAAACAAATTGTTTTTTCCTTTCCAGCTTTAATGAGAGAATCAACAGATAAAGATGCATGAAGGGCAATTAGCAGGGTGCTTAATAGCAGCCTGATAAATATGCACTGCTAGTCAGTTCCCAGTCTGCTCTTGTCTCCCAGTTTTGAGGATCTCTGAGCTCATTTCAAATATAATCTCATCAATATACATGAAACTCCCCGACACACGTCACAGCAGTCAATAGTATATATATCCTCACTATTTATAGGTACTGAGAAGTGGAACTGTTTCCCACAACGTCTGAACATAGGAGGGGGATAAAACGTGTGGTCGCTGGTTCAGAGAATGAGAAAGGATTTCTGCAGCTATTATCTGACAGGCAGGTGTAGTGGGCTGCCCCGCCCCCATGTGTTCTTGTTTCTGTCTGAGTCTACTGAATGATAGAAGTGTCCCTAGAAGGTGAGATGAAGGGGCTTTCCCACTGACTGCCATCATCATCATCATCATCATCATCATCAAACAAGAGCTATCCCTATCTCCAACCCTGTGCAATAAATTGGGGGTTAGGGTTCCTCTGGGCATCTGTTTTCTTTCGACAGGAAGAATGAGTTGAGAATGGAGAATTCAGCAAGGCTGCTTCTATGTTATTCCCTTTTTAGCCGACATGTGGGACTTAAGAAGAGTGTGGTGGTTTGAATAGGAATGGCCCCCATACACTCATGTGTTTAAATGCTTGGCCCTCAAGGAGTGGCCTTGTTGTAGGAGTAGGAGATGTGGCCTTGTTGAAATAGGTGTGGCCTTGTTGGAGGAAGCGTGTCACTGTGGGGGTGGGCTTCCTATGCTCGTGCCCCACCCAGTGTGGAATGAGAACCTCTCGATGGCTGCCTTTGGATTAAGATATAGAACCCCCAGCTCCTCCAGCACCATGTCTGCCTGCGTACTGCCATGAATGACAATGGACTAAACCTCTGAAACTGTAAGCCAGCCCCAATTAAATGCTTTCCTTTGTAAGAGTTGCCTTGGTCATGGTGTCTCTTCACAGCAATGGAAACCTTAACTAAGACAAAAAGCTATATCAGATGCATGTTGAATTTTACATCAATTTCCCCTAAAGACAGAGAAACTACGTACTGAAGACTGAGTGCTTGGATTTAGATTCCTGCACTGCCACTCCCTTTCAGGGTGACAGTAGGTGAGACATTAGCCCTCGTATGCTATAGAAGTGGTGGTCTTATCCACACATAGATGTGGCCACAGGAGGGAAGGATGCTCATCTGAGACATGCACCTGCATGGTGCTGGGGCTTGTTAGACACGTGGTAGATGCTTTCTGGGTGGAATGAGCTATGAGTTTAAGGACAATTAATATTTCCCCTTCAGAAGGCTCCCCCGAGTGCTAAGCACTTGCCCAGCTCTTAGCTCTCATTCAGCATATAGCTTTATATGATTTTCTCCCCAACTGGGATTCCCATTCAAGGTGTGGGACAGCACTTCTATCAGCTAGTTAGCTTTGCTTCATCAAAAACACACCAACACTTAGTGAACTGAGCAGATCTATGCTCAGCTTATCACTTTGGACTGGGTTTGGTTGGCTCGTGTGTCTTGGAAGGGCCATCTGGGAGTGTTGGTTTGTCCTTTCTCCTCAGTCTTGCTTCCTCCAGCAGGCAACCCTATGCTTGCTGAGATGCTAATTGCAAATTTCAATAATGCCAATGTTGGCCATATTCTTAGGTGTTAATAATTCTGTAAGTCCCTGACCTCATCACTTTGTTTATATTGTTCCATTACAAGTCTAGGTCCTGAGCCAGTGTAGGAGGAGATATCTGGAGGCACATGGCACAGAGACACAGAGGCACAGAGGCACAGAGACACAGAGGCACAGAGGCACAGAGGCACAGAGACACAGAGGCACAGAGGCACAGAGGTACAGCGGGATGTGAGTAAAGCAGAGGCCTTAGCTGTAGTTGTCTACCACAGCAATATTCCTCAGTCCATTCTCCATTGCTAAAACAAAATGACTGAAGCTGTGTGAATGTTCTAGTTTGCTTTCCATTGCTTTGATAAACACTATGACCAAAAGCAACTTAGGAGATGAAGAGTTTCACTTAGATTACGCTAGTAGGCTCTATTCCATCATTGAGGGAAGTCAAGGCAGGAACTCCGGCAGGAACTGAAGCAGAGACCGTGAAGGGATGCTGTTTACTTTCTCACTCTCCCATGTGATTACTGGCTCATGACTGGCCAGCTTTCTTACTCAATCCAGGACTAACTGCCTATGGGTGCCACTGCCTACATTGGCTAGACACTTTCCCATCTATCAACATTTGTCAAGACAATTCCCCAGAGACATGGTTACAGACCAGTCTGATATGGGCAATTTTCCAGTTGTGACTTCCTCTTCCCAGATGACTCATGATTGTGTCAAGTTGACAATAAAAACTAACCAGGACAGTGCTGTACAAAGAAAAGAAGTGTTCACAACTTTTGGGGGGAAGGGGTACAAATATACTGGTTGTCATAGAATTTCAATTGTTGGAACAACAACAACAACAACAAAAGCAAGTTGGGAGGAAAGAGTTTATTCGACTTATGCTTCTGCAGCACTGCTCACCACTGAAGGATGTTGGGGCAGGAACTCAAACAGAGCAGGAATCTGGCATCAGGATCTAGTGCAGAAGCCATGAGGGGTGCTGCTTACCGGCTTGCTCCCCATGACTTCTCAGCCTGCTTTCTTATAGGACCAACGACCACCAGCCCAAGGATAACACCATCCACAAGGGGCTGGATCCTCCCCCATCAATCACCAATTAATAAAAAGGAGAAGCAAGATGATGGAAGGAATGGCATCGTTTAGAAAGCATCGTAATAAGAAGCATGTGTCGTGCCGCCACTGTGGTTCTGCGCCTCCTGCCTCCAGAAGTCGACCTGTGGCAAATGTGGCTACCCGCCAAGCACAAGAGAAAGTGTAACTGGAGTGCCAAGGCTAAGAAATGAAACACTGGGCAGATAAGGCATCTAAAACTTGTCTATTGCAGCTTCAGACATGGATTCTGTAAAGAAACAACAACCTAAACCCAAGAGGGCAGCTGTTGCAGCATTGGTTCATCTTGAGGATTTCAATCAGTCATATAGGAAATGCTCTGGCAGAAGAAGAAGAAGAAGAAGAAGAAGAAGAAGAAGAAGAAGAAGAAGAAGAAGAAGAAGAAGAAGAAGAAGAAGAAGAAGGAAGAAGAAGAAGAAGAAGAAGAAGAAGAAGGAAGAAGAAAAGAAAAGCAAATGGCCTGTAGCTGGATCTTATGTAAGCATTTCCTCAGTTGAGGTTACCTCCATTCTGACAACTCTAGCTGTGTCAAGTTGACATAAAACTAGTCCACACAGTGGTGATGGCTGCCCTGCCAGTAGAGAAGGACGAGAAGTAGAGACGTTAGAACTGGGGCAAGCCTTTTAAAATGTCACTTTCCAGGCAGCTAGATGTTGGCTCTATAGTATTGCTTTCACAGGGTGGCCTCCCCATGCATGCCCATTTTTCTCTAGGTTCTACATAGTGAAAGCTCCACTCCCAAGGACATTCTGTGGACATTAAGGTGCCAACATATGATGTTGGGATGGGAAGTGCTCTCAGACTGACCCAAAACACAGGACAGCTCGGCATAGCTGTCAT
Organism: Pachyuromys duprasi; assembly: GCA_028658305.1. Taxonomy (NCBI): domain Eukaryota; kingdom Metazoa; phylum Chordata; class Mammalia; order Rodentia; family Muridae; genus Pachyuromys; species Pachyuromys duprasi. Next base: position 23,916,161 of record CM053760.1, read on the forward strand.
GATCCTTTACCCATTGAGTGCTCACAGGCTTTGCAAGCTCAGTAGCATCAGAAGTCATTGAGTTCTGCTTTGTTCTATAAGGCCAGTCTCCTGCCAGCGCTCCACTTGGAGACTCTCAAGTAATTGCCCTTCAAGCTCTGTCAACTCAGCATTTCACAGAACAAAACTCTAATTAGTACTGCTGTAGTCAAGAGTAAGGAGCAGAAAGGAAACTGACATTTATCTACGCTGCTGGTTGCAGATGATTGCATCCTAGGCAACCCCCCAGCGGCACTCTTCTTCCTCATATATATTGTTCTTTTAGTATTTACATTGTGTCCAGGATAGATATGATTAGCTCAGGTTCTGCAAAAGAGTACATGAGTTCAGAGAGGCTAAGAAACTTGCCTGAGGTCGAACAGCTGCAAACAGTAAGGAAGGAATTGAACTTAGGTCTGTTGGTACTGTGGCATTTCTCCTCTGCAATGCTGAGGGGCCAAGTTAAGCAGTGATTGTTCTAGCAAACCTGTCTGTGTGTGTGGCTTCAGCAGCTGATAATGCACCTATCATGACCAATTGACCAGGTTGTGTGTGTGGGGGGGGGGCTGCCACCAGCTGAATGCATATTCATTTGAGGGTGGGGGGAAGGAATTCAATCTGTTGACTATAGATAACAAAATGAGACTATTTCACCATTAAGGGATGTGGGTTTTGGCAGGGAACGGTTTGATGACTTAATGCTGAGCACCAGAGGCTAATTCAAAGCCGGCAGTTTTCTCCATCTGCACCAAAAATAGTAGGCTGGGCTATTAAAACAAACGACAGACAAGCCCGGAGATGGTATTATTTAAATTGGATCGGATGCCGGATGCTCGGTGCCAGGTAATGAGTTTTATCCTCCCTTAGGGTCAGTGGTGTGGTTCTGAGCCTGTTTCGATTCACAGGCTGGCTGTGTGGGTGGCGCTTCCTGCAGGGGCCGCACTCTGGGGGTGGGGGACAAAGTAGTAGCATGAGAGAAGCGTGATGCCCCTTTTAGGGGAATGCCTCTTTTCGGAGTCTGCCTTGGACCAGCTCTCATTTCCCTGAATTGGCAAGCTGCAGAAAATCCAGCTTCTGAAACAGCATTACTGATGTGTGGAGCTGGCCTTGCTGCTTGGTAGAAGGGAGGTGGGGTGCACAGGGAATATCTTAGCGGCCTGGGACTCCACCCTGCTTGGGCTGTGCCTGAAACTTCAAACAGTGCACCTAGCAACCTGTTAGTAATGTAGGATGACCATTGCACAGAGCTGAATAAACATCTGCTTTAAATAATGGAGACAAGTTACTCACCTTAGGAACTCCTTGACAAAACCCGGTTTCTACACTAACACATCCTGGAACACATCTGCAGACTGGGTGTTGGAATTCTTTCTGTTGGTGATGATATGCTATGTACTATATGTGTGTGGGGACTTGGGAGTGGTGCTGGGGTCAATCCCAGGGCTTTGTGCTTAGTGCATGCTGAGTAAGCACTCTACCAGTGAGCCATCTCCAGTATATGTAAGGATATTGAGTTCCACTGATAATATTAATAGTTACCACCTAGTGGGTACTTATTGTGCGTAATACAGTGCCCTAAATGCATTATAGACCTGCTTAGTTTTGCAAACCACCTTAGAGTTAGGCATTATTGCTCACCATTGGCAAAGAAGAAAATTAATATACCTGTAAGTCAGCTCTCTGCAGGGTGTGCAGCCATGTCTGTTTCCCGACTCTGAGCACTTAACCTGCTCTCCATCTAACCCGGAATAGAAAGATTTAGACTAAAACCTCTGCTGGCACTGTGGATGGTGAACTCAGAGTAGCCAGGTTGGAGGAGCTGACACCTGGGCTTTGTGCTAGGCATTGAGTATAGACACAAGAAAGAAGCCTTCAGCCATCTCAGGTGTCTAGAAAAGAGTGTGTAAGCCTGTGTGTGCGTGCGTGCGCATTTGTGTGCATACACGCATGTGTGCATCTGTGAGTGTTAATATGTAAAGGTCAGGTGACAATCCTAGGAGTAGGTCTTTGCCTTCTACCTAGATTAAGACAGGGTCTCTGTTTTTTTGGCTCCCTATCCCATGATGACAAATGCCAAGCTATCTGGCCTACAAGCTCTGGGGATTCTATCTCTCTGCCTCTTACCTTCCTTGGGAGGCTCTGAGATTACAGACGCTTGTGCTATGCCCCTGTCTTTTTGGAGAGTTCTAGGAAGTTTGAAGTCAAGTCCTCATACTTGTGTAGTGAGTACTGTCATCCACTGAGACATCTCCTCATCCCTCTACATAGCTGTGCAAGTCATTAAAGTGGTGATGTTTCCAGGCTTTGGTAAGAAACATGGGAAGAGATGAGGGAGGGAGGGCAGGATGGGGAAAGAATGAGGGAGGGGGCTATAGCTGGGATAAAGAAACAGGAATGAGGGAACTTGGTCATGACCAGATGCCTATTTGAGGTCCCCTGGAAGAAACCTGATGTGGATGTTGAGTGCTCACATCTGAAGTTTGCTGGAAGGATACAGCTACAGTTAGAGACTTGGAACTCTCAGATGTATATGAAGGTTAGGAGTGTCCCTAGAGAGGATCTAGGCAGGAAGGCCACTGGGAGGGGACATACCAAGAGGCAGCCCTGGAGGACACTGGGAAGAAAATTGTCTCCAGAGGGTTCACGAGGTCAGCTTCTGTGGCCACAATTTGTTGTCATCTCACTGTGTATGTGTGGTAGGCACTGCATGGCTTCTGCAGCTCCATCTGGGCTTCTGGTAGCTCCTTGGACACTGAATGAAAAACAAATATATACATATACATATATACATATATACATATATATATATATCTCGCATGTAACTAACTCCTTTTGTGTCTTACTGGGAAGCTGAATAAGAAGCAACCTGCCATCTCTAGGGCTCTTTGGGAGCCTGCCTCACTCATCTGCTACATCTGACAGTGGTGTGAACCATCTTTTACGGTTTGAGCACCCTAAGGTTGAAATGGATATCAGCTCGCAGGGAGGGGTGTGGATCTTGGAGTGTACCGTTAACGCACTCATCCTCTTCTAGTTCTACTCAGAAGGCGCCAGCAACTTTCTCTTCTACACAGTGGCCTCTAGAAAGCATCCCACCCTAGTTTCATTTTCCTGTTTCACGGTACAGAAAAAGGCGGGAGGTGAATTGACCTCTGTAGTGTGTCTGTGGTTACCACTTGTTTTCAGATCTGAGGTGCTAGTGTGTACCTGTAATCCCAGCACTCAGAAGGCCCAGGTTTACTCTTCAATGCCCGCTGCCAGTCACCTGCTAGCAAGGTTAGGCCCCATCTCACTAACGTTCCACAACCTCCCAAAACAGCACCAGCTACTGGCCACCAAACATTCACACACACGAGTTCCTGGAGGGAGGTCTCACACTCAAGCTAGCGTCAGTCACACGAGCCTGGTTCTTCTGCTCTCATTACCTCCCAAAGGCAGTACTGCATCCAGTCACTGCATCCAGGCCAGGAGTTCACATAAGAATTTGCAAAGGCCACAGAAACACACACACACACACACACACACACACACACACAAACACACATAATGTCTCAGCACCTATTTCACAGCGTATTTTCAGTATCCATTTAATGATCAAAATAATGAATAAAGATCTTGAGGCAGAGAGAGGTACACAGTGCTAAGTTGTGTGCTGAGCCAGAGCAGTGAGGTGGTGGGGAAAATTTCTCAATTGCCACACTGTAGGCTTCACTACTGGATCTGCACTGCCCACTGCCTCACTGTAGTCACAAACACTGGATCTCCACTGCCCACTACCTCCTGGCATATTTTGGCAGTATTGAAGAATCATGGCGTAGCAAATGTGAATGGAACAGAAAATATGTGAACTTCTTCGGAAACACACAACAGATGATGTTGACATCTTGGAGAATTCAGGCTCTACTTGTAGTGGTGGGATCCTGTGCAATACAGATGGTGTGAAACCCAAGCCACAGGTGATGGGTGTGGCTGGTGCAGAGGCCTAGCACTGCTCTTTGAGTAAGGCTGATCCTCCTTTGAAATAAGCATGTTGTCTAAAAAGTAGACTGTAGCTCACATTGTATGTGTGGGAGGGAGTTGAATGGCAACTGTGTGGTTGGCGTAAGCCCCGCCCTAAAACAAACAACATCTTTGGGGTTTCAAATCTAATTCCAATTCTTGCCGTTCTAGTTCACAAGACCCGAACTATAGAGAAGACGTTTTTATCTGCACCTTGCATGTAACTTCAGAACACTGGTTTTTAAATCACCTGCTCTAAGCTGGAGGGGAATAAGCCGGTTGGAACCAGCGTGTTGGAACATGTTGTTTTACTCTGTTTCTAATAACCTTGTGGTAATGAGGACTATGTAGACAAGTGCAGTTGGTCTGGCCTGGAAGGGCAGCTTCCCCGGTGCAGGCAGACAAGCTCAATCCGTTTTTCATGCTCTTGTTGCTGGAGTTGGTTGGTGAAGAACATTTTCCCAAGAAACCTGCCCAGTGTCTCCAGATGGGGCCATGAGCCCTGTGTGGGCCACCCAGCCTCTGAAGGCCTGTGACATTAGAGGGAAAATCTCCTCTGACTATTTGCAGTCAGCTCCATTTCTGGGTATCCCAGAAGGATGAGCAGGAGAGAGGGCATGGAGCTGTGGATCTCAAACTGGGGATCTAAGCGGTATCTCTATGTGGAAAGTTTTCTGTTTTGTATGCACAGGATTTTGGCAGGTGGAAGAATTTGTTGGCCATTTATAATAAGCTGCCATAGGGATCATTTAAATGGTTAGGTCAGTGGGCAGTACTTTTTGATAAAGTTGGAGAGACAACATCTACTCTGATGGGACAAAGGAAAACATTAGCTCCTAACAAAATGACTGTAACAATGATGGAGGCAATTTGCTCTGATCTGAGGGCTTTTGTGTCCTGTTATTTAGACCAGGGCCCCCAAAAGATAGGCACCAAGATTTTGCCAAGATTTTGTATTTCCCAAATGTTATATTCCCAGTGTTATAACCCGGTCAATTCTTTACGAGTTTTTTAAACTGAACTCAAATGGAGTTTTAAAAATCTTTCATATGGAAGTAATTTCAAAGATGCAGATTATGGAAAGTATGGAAAGTACCCTTGTGCATATATTACCCCAAGTCACAAGGGTATTCTACCATTAGCCTTTTCATATTTTTTTTTCTGTTTTTCTATCTTGGTGTATGTCTCCATCCTCTGCCTCTCCTGCTCATCCTGATTTCATAATCTTCCTTTTTCCTGACTCATTGAGTTACATATAATATTTCTTTAATGATTTTTGCATTGGTATTGACCAAGAATAAAAACATTCTCTACAAAACCATCACTAGCTGTGGTGATTTTAATGTTGACACAGTACATCATCTATTCTCTTATCTCTGTCCACTTGGTTCAGTTAGCACCACATATTCTTTGTAGTTTCTTTTCTCCCTCCAGTCAGGAGCCAGTCTAGAACGAGATTTTTTTTTTTATATTATTGCCATCTTTTCCATCTCTTTCACTCTTGGCTGTGTCTGTAGCCTTTATCTTTTATGACAGTGAAAGTCTTGATGATATCAGTCACCTCATCTTCTGATTAAAGCAGATTCTAGACATGGGTTCGGCTCTCCCTCCCCCATACCTTACCTAGGACATCTCTCCAATACGTTCCTTGTTATCACAGAACCTTGGGTATCATCACCTCAGGCCAAACAGACCAACATTTCCACAAAAGAGACGATGCGCCCAGAATATACCAGTTCTATTATGCTGACTGTGCCAGGAACTGCCAACTTGAATGTCAGAATGGTCCCTTGAAGCAATAGCAGGGTGCCAACTTGGAGTTGGGACTGTGAGGATTAGATGTTTTGCTGGTTGTTTTTTGTCAACTTGACACAAACTTAGACATATCTGGGAAGAGGGACTCTTAACTGATCAGACACTTCCATAAGATTAGGCTATAGGTAAGTCTGTGGTGAATTGTCTTGATTTATTTTTTATACGGGTGGGCTCAGCCTACTGTGGGGAGTGTAAGCCCTGAGCGGGTAGTCTCGAGTTGTATATGAAAGCAGGCTTAGAAGGCCAGGAGGCGCAACACAGTAAGCAACACTCCTCCATGACTGCCTCTGATACTGTGGAGTTAATGTGGAAGTGTAAGTAAAATTAACACTTTATCTCCAATGTTTTTAAATTACTGCAATAGAAACCCTAAAGAAGATGGGAATGTTCTCCTTTAGGATCCAATATGGATTGTGAACCAATGATGTTGGATCCCTGAAAAATAAGGCACATAAGTTTGGCAGCCATGAATGGATGCAGAAGTAGCTCATCTTATCAGCTCAGTGACCTCTGGGGAACGTCACTTTCATGGCCTCACAACTTTAGGTTTTCTTTGGAATGAGGGGTTCTATCAGGGACACCTAAAAGTGAAAACACTCAACCAAAAGCTATGGCTACCTGTTGGCTCTTTGGAACTCCTAGAGCCACTAGTTTAGTATTCAAAGGTGCCATGCTTTTTGTAACAAACTGGCACTGATTATCACAGAAAGTTAAGGCTATTATTGTACAATGGGGTAGGGAAGATATCTTGGTCTATTTGTGCTGCTGTTATAAAACATTTGCGTGTGGATAATCTGGACAAAATGGAACCTTATTCCAAAAGTTTTCAAGCCTGGACAATCAAAAGTATTGACATTTTGTGTCTGGTCAGATCCCTCTTGACTGTGTCCTCAATATGCCAGAAGGAGAAAAGAGAGAAACTCCACTCTTTTAAGCCCTTGATGATAAAGTTCCTAATCCATTCATGATTGTCCATGGCTTAATCACCTCTTGAAGGGCCCAACTTATAAATATACCCACAATAAAGATTAAGCTTCAGCATAAATTTTGGAGCATTTAAATTGTCCTTTGAGCGTTAGCAGAGGAGTATGTCTGGAGCCATGGGATCCATCAGGAGCTTGTTGATACTTTCAAAATATTGGCTACAAAAACCAACCATGGTGACATTCACAGCATGACAAGGGCTGGAGCTCCCTAGGAAGGAATATCTGGATTATCTATCATATACAACTAAAACAAGAAGCAACAGAGGTGCTAACTATGGTAGCTACCACGTTCAGCTATGAGGCTGGAAATCTACAGCACTTTACACTGCTACCTGTCAGTTTCCCGGTTCTTATCATTTCAACAGATAGCCCTGGTACAGACACTTTTTATCATTTTAAATTGTAACCAGTGGCTACCTTGAATGACAAGTGAGCATGGCAACATGGATTTGAGATGGTACCACGCCTACATCCTTTGCCATTCCTCTGTTCACCAAAAGATGCTTGCCCTGAGCCTCAAAATTTCTCTCGGGGCTTGGAGAACATGCTCAACCTGCTTTCTGGGCAAGCAGGAAGTGTTGGAGGCATAATGGCCCTTACAGTAGCTCTGAATCCATGATAGTTAGAGAATTGATAAGAAAACACTGTCTATTTTGCCCTCACTGTCTTTCAGGGACCAATAAGCTTTAGTTGTCCTCAGTGGTGACTGCCTTGATCATTTGATGCTTGGCTTTCGCCTGGGGCAGTTGTGAGTAAGAATCCATATTTATCCTAGATATAGCACCAACAGCAGACCAAAGACACAATCCCACCCAAATCTGGCTTAGTGAACTGGTAGGTTAATTGGAGTTACTTACAGGAGCGTGGGTGACTTAAGGGAAAGTCCACCCCAGCATGGGTGATGACTCACAAAAGCTATCTCTTTGGCGGTTTGTGCATGCAACAATTTATAGTTAGTTCAGCTGGACAGGCAGTCTCTTCTCCCTCACAGTTATGCTTATATCACATAGAGGAGGGGCTTTTGTGAATCTTGTAAATTTCAAAAGCTTCCTAAAGCATGTTTTATTTACTTCACAATTTCTATAAATAATATTTATAAAGAATAATATACACCCAGAGGAACATACAGCTCTAAAATGGATGCCGGATAAAGGTGCAGATCATCACTTCCATTTTATGAGCATTTGCAGATGTCAGTTTTAGTAAACACTAAGGAAGGATTTCCCAAAGCCATTGACTGATTATTCTCTCTAGCAGTATGTAAGTGGTTGACATGCTTCAAACTCCTACCAATACCTGATAATTACACCTCTCCTTTTGGTTTCTCCATTCTATTGGGTGCACAGCGTTGCCACATTGTAGCTTTAATTTGCGTTTCTCTGGTGACAGGTATGAGGGACATGATCTATGTATTTATTGCAATGCGAAGTCTTATTATTTTTATTTATTGTGTGTGAAATGTCACTTCCAAGTTTGTCAGTTTTTCTATCAGCCTATTTGTCTTTTACTCATTGATTCGTAGGAATTTTTAATGGAATCTAGAAGGGAGTCATTTGTCAGCTTTATCTGTGAACATACCTTCTTCTATTCCATCCTTTAAATAGTGACTTTCAATAAACAGGATTTTAAAATTTTTATTGGCCTAATTTATCTCCCCCCTTTAAGTTCAGTATTTTTGCATCCTGTTTAAGAGTCTAATCCAAGTGCAGGATGAGGAGGATATATAAGTCCATAAAGTATTTGTCTTGCAAAGGGGTACTGGAGCTCAACCACAGTATCCATATAAAAAGTGTGACATGATGCTATGTGTTTATAATCCTAACACTGGAAAGGTGTAGACAAGCATATTTCTGGGGCTCACTGGTCATCTAGCCTTACCTAATCGAATCAGTGAGAGGCCCTGTCTTAAAACATCAAAGGAGATGGTTCCTGAGTAGTGATACCTGAGGTTGGCCTCGGACTTCTACATGCATGTGCATACCTGTACATATGTACACCCTCTAATCAGGACACACACAAATATACACATAAGTAAATATAAAGAAGAAAAACAACAAAGTGGTGAGCACATTCTCACGCGATGAGAAGAGGGAGCTTCTCTGAATCTTCCATTTCATCAGTCAGTTTGTTCACTCTTGTGTCTATGATGTTCTTATATTGGTAGTATACAGCCTACGTTACCACACATTTGTAACAAGTCTTAACATTTAGAGATGATGGATTTCCAATTTTGTCCATGGCTATAAAACAATGGTTATGGTTAAGTGTGAAATGGCTTGCACAGGCTAATGTACTGAGCACCACTATCAGTGGAGTGGTGAAACCTTTACTGACTGGGACCCTTTGGAGGAAGTAAGTCACTGGGGGGCGTGTCTCTGAGGTGATGTGCCCAGATGTGCTCCCACACGCCCTCTTTACCATGACATTCTTCTTTACCACAGGCTGGAAAATACAAAGCCAACCAGAAAGAGCGGACTGAAACTTCTGAAAGCATGAGCCAAAGTAAATCCTTCCTCCTCTAAGTCATTTACATCAGGTATTTTTGTTATAGCAACAAAAGTCTGACCTATTCAATTAGCATTATCTTCTTAGACTTTGGAGTTCTGTGAGCCTTTTATAATTTTCTTACTTATTTTTAAAGGAAAAATAAGCTGATTCTCTTGATTTACAGTAAATGTAAATCATTACAGAAAATGTCACAGTTGATGAAGATGGTCTTTCTTACCTACCTTGGTTCACTTAATTCCCCTTTATCTTATTTTTATTTTTTCATCATATAGAGTATCTCATGTACCATGCAGCTACTGGAGTTAGTTGTTTGGAAGACAACAAAATGATCAGCTAAGAGGAGGACATGTGCCCCTGAGTGAAGTTGAGCTAATTTTTATTAACTGGTAATTTCCAAGCTAGTATGCAGAACAAGAGATGGCTCTGGAACAGTGGTTCTCAGCCTTCCTAATGCTGAGACACTTAATACAGCACCTCATGTTGTGGTGACCCCAACCATAACTTTATTTTGTTGTTACTTTATAACTGCAATTTTGCTACTGTTACGAGCCATATTGTAAACGTCTGTGTTTTCCTGTGGTCCCAGGCAGCCTCTGTGAAAAGGTGGTTCAACCCTCAGTGGGGTCGTAAACCTCAGATTGAGAACGACTGCTCTAGAGGGAACTCCAATGTTTCCTCCAAAGAGAAATTTGTTTCCTGAAAGATAAAGCGCGTCTGAATCTCATTTACTTCTAGATGAAACACTGCAGGAGGGTGGAGTCTGCGTTAACATTTCTAGTACCCTTGTATGAAAAACAAACAAACACAAACAGGCCTTCCAGTGGCAGTGCAGCTAGATATTGGTGTTGTATTGCTATAGGCCAAGGAGCACAAAAGTCTCTGGCCACCTTCAGGTTCACGGAGTGGTTTCTATTTCAAAGCCATTAGAGGGTGCCATGTGGGCCAACCCTTCGATTTCAGACTTCCAGACTCTAAGCTTCAAGTGAATTAATTTCAACTGTCATCATGTGTATATTGGGTTACATAGTCACAAGGAAGAGATGCAAGATACTAGAAGTGCCTCCACAGCTCTCAGCTCTCTTCTTTCTTCTCTGTGCTGCTTGAGATGTCCTGAAATCAGAGCACGGAGCCTCGTGGCTCAGGCAAATGTTCGCAAATGGAGAAAAGTCTTAAGTTCTTTATTTCTAATTTGCTTGGAGAGTTTTCATCTCCAAGCCTGTTACATTTCCTGAATATATGAACACTTTTTTTTTATTAAGAAAATGTGGTAAATATAAAAAAAATGTGCAGAAGTCTTTTCTGGCTCAGTCTTCATTTGGCCACTTCTCTACCTTTCTCTGCCAACACTGCCTGTCATGAGGGAATGTGAGGATTTCCCTCTTGCTCACTCCAGGCTCCTCACATATCTTAAAGATATTCTCTCTGTGTGTGTGTTGGTCTCTCTCTCTCTCTTCTTCTCTCTCTCTCTCTCTCTCACCCACATATCTTGTGGGTGTTTGTGTGTATGTGCACGTGCACACATAGTATCTTCTCCTTCTAAAAAATGGAGTGAAATGTGGTTTGGTTGAATAGTGTATTAATTAGGATGCAGTTACCGAAAAAAAAAATAGCAACCATCCAACCTTGCTAGAGCAGAAAGGGAATTGATACAAGATGTAGGTGTCTGACAGAAAAGCATTGGGCAGGACTTGAGCAGCACCCACATTCTGCCCTGCAGGGTATGGGGAGGTGGCTGCTTCTGCTGCAGAAACATTGGAGGCAGGAAGCTTGTTTGTAGAGTAATCCTGTCTGTGTCACGGTTTGTGCCAGCAAGATGGGAAGCTCCCATCTCTCTTCATAACCATTCTATATTCATATCTGGCATCAATTGCTTGAACTTAAATCACACCCAGGACCCCAGATGCAGAAAAGCCTCAGAAATAATGTTGCTTTTCACATTTGAGCCTCTGAAACCCAGAAGGACACACGAAGGGGCTGGAACGGATGCAGTGAACCAGACCTCAGTGTCAGCCAGGGGCAGGAGGGTGTTTCTTTGTTGCCATGGTCTTTTTTCAGGAGGGTGGGTTCAGGAAGCTAGCTCCAATTTGTATAACTTTTCCACTATGTCTTCTTTGGGCATACTATAACATTCTGCGTGCCTCTCTCCCCTGCTGTCTGGCAGTTTTGGATTATGAGATTTAACTCTTTGTGATGTCTTTCTGCGATGATTATGCTAGCACTTGGGGCTTGAACACTCCAGAAAATCAGAGTAGCCGTTTCCCAGTCCATGGGTAGAACTACTAGATTCCCTCACTAGAATGTCTTGCTAATGTGTTTGAAGCAAGACACAGCTCTCTAACCCTCTAAGTACTGTATCTCTCTGCCATGACTTTTGTTCTTGCAGCTCTGTTCCTGGGGTGGGATGCAGCCATGTCTAACAACAGCACCACATGGCACTCAGCCTCTAAATTACCTCCGATCAGCTCTCCATCCTTCTCTCCCATAATGCAGCTGACTGTCGGGTACTTTCGAAATAGGATCAACAACACATGCTGCTAATTGGCAGTAGCATACGATCACACATATGTAATTTGTGTGGTCTAGCCACCCTCTTCCACTGTGGCTCAAATCGTGCAAGAGAGCCTTGCAACAGCCCCTGGCAGCCAACAGGATAAAGATGCACTCTGGCAATGGTCCCACTTGGTCAGACAGGAAAGAGCATGAAGCTGAGATGGTGCCCAAGCCTGGCAGCCATCTTGAGCCTGTTAGTCAGGTGTAACAATGACAGGGCGGGTTAGCTGACCTGCATTTGTGTGGCTCTGGTGTTGGGTAAGAATCTGAGGGTTTTATGAACACCTGTGACTGCTGACTCCAGGCTCTGGCAAAGAGGAAACTACTGCCCAGCCCTCATGGGCTCATGATGCTCAGACTAATTGTGGCAGTAGCTCAGATCACACTGAATCTTAGGAAAAGGAACAATGGGCTCAGGGCCTGTGCATTATGCAGCTGCATGTGATGAGTCATATCATTCTGGTTTCATTTCCTGAGTCCTCAATCTGAATTGAATTTGTTTTTACAGAGTGCATCAATCAGTGGCATGACAGGAAACAGGTGGAATAGTGAGAGTTAATTAAAGGAAACTTACTTATTTTTAGATGGTGATAAAGACTTTGCTCGTGGACAAAGTGTGTGTGTGTGGTGTGTGTTTGTTTGTGTGTTTGTGTGTGTGTGTATGTGTGTGTGTGTGTGTGTGTAAGAAAAGCCTAATTCAGTTCTGAAGCACAAGAACAAAGGAGGTTGGAAGCCAAAATGCAAGGTGGGGCTGTTGACCAAAAAACAAAACAAAACAAAAAAAAAAACAAACCTAAGGCTATGTTGTTTTTGTATTTTTAATAGACCTACCCTCATCAGAGAAGCTTCTTCCTGCAGAATTAACACAGCGACCCACAACTGGACAACAGGCAGAGAGCTAGAGACTTTGAAATGAGGCCTGCTGATCAGTAACTGTCATAGTCTGGTTTCTATTGCTGTAGTAAAAACCATTGTGGAGAACTGCTTGTTTTCACCCTGGCCTTCACCTGGAGACAGGGGTAGGCAGGATGTTTTGCCAAGTTCACTTCCTTTTGTTTGTGTGAGGATCACACAGACAGGTGGTTGAGGTAAACAGGTTTGACTTCTCAATGAATCTCTTCATTGTATCGAGGTGCTTTGCTCTGATTATAAAAAGGAATTGTGGAATAAATTGGTGTGACAGTTTCTACTGGCAGCTCTCTCGAACTGATCCCATGTGTAGTGTGTGTGTGTGTGTGTGTGTTTTAATTTTTTTTCAGTCCTCTCTTCCCACTCAAGAACTGTTCGACTCTGCCAGCAGGCTCTAGTGGTTTGGTGCCTGAACAGGGAGATATGGGGAAGAAGTGAAGGACACCACAGTGTTGGGGAGCTCAGATCATAAAGTAAAAAGGGTGCAGTGAGTAAAATTCGAGAGTAAAAATGGGACAAGGCAGGAGACTCATGTTCCTTTTTTTGTATGGAATTTAATTAGAAATAGTATGTATATGTGGCACAGGACTGAGAAAGTGAAACTTTCAGGGTTAGAGAGAAAGAGGAAAGAAAGATGGGAGGCTTCGGGACAAAATGAGATTAATCATCGGCTCCCCCTAAAGAGTTATATGTCCCTCCTGATGATGATAATTTCTTGTTAGAAGAAGACTTTTAGGATGACTTAGATCCTGATGAGGTTGCAGAGTTGGAGGAAGAACAAACTAGGCAGAAAGAAGAAAATATACCTGAGTTTCCAGTTCTAGAGCAATTTGATGGACAGGATAATATGGTGAGAGTCCATGCTCCTATACCTTTTAAACAATTAAAAGGTTTGAAAATTGCATACGCTCAATATGGGTCTACAGCACCTTTTATTCAAGCTCTGTTAGAATCCTTGTCTACTGAGGCCTTCTGCCCAGGGGACTGGAAGCAATTAGCAAGAGAATGTTTAGCAGGAGATCATTTATTACAGAAGTCAAAATTCGCTGAGCAGTGTCAAGCAACAGCTAAAATCACTCAAGCTAGAAAAAGAAAAAAAGGCAGCTTCTAATTTCCCTGGTAAGAAAACTAATGGTTAATTCTGCTACAAAGCTTCTGTGGTCATAACAAATTGGATTCAACAAATAGCAAGGTGTTTTGTCTGTTTTGAACGTATAAGTTTACCATGTTCAATATATCTTGGTTATACATTATTGGTCATTGGATATATTTAAAATCTGCAAAAAATAAAAAGGGGGAGTTACATCCCCAAACACTACAGAATTATCTTTCTTAATCATGCTCTTTATTTTAAATTTTTTGAATGTGGATATGCAAGGCTGTTTTGTAGCTGATCGATCGGCACCATTAATACCAAAGATAATTATGTCCAAGTGAAATGGAAAGATCCAATTATGGGAATATGGCAGGGCCCCAACCCTGTATTACTATGGGGAAGAGGGCATGTTTGTGTTTTTCCATAGAATGCTAAAGGAGCCAGGGGGATCCCAGAAAGGTTGGTGTGATTTGGATTTGCGGGAGATGTTCCCTGGAAGGAGGATACTCCTGTGGTCACATTCTGCTCCCTGGAGAAGATGTGCAGAGAAACTTTTTAGATAAAATGTGACTGGACTTGATTGGTCTGGTAATCAGGACAATTTCAACAAAATTGGGAAGAATGAAAAAGAGGACTGAGATGGGACTTTGGTGGTTTGATTCTGGTTTTCAGTAGACTTGTATTTGGAAGCTTCCCACAGAAACTTTTGTGAGGCCCTGTGACTGCCTGTTTAAATTCTCCTTATGCTTTGTTGTTAAAATTTTTATATAAGATTCAAACTTTAATGTTTCTTATCAATGTAAACTAACAAACTGTATTTCTAAACTTTCAAATGGATATCAGGTTCTGGTTGTTCAATAGCCTTTTATTATGGTTCCTGTGAATGTTTCTCAGGCTTGGTATTCTGATAAGGGGTCATCTTTTAAGTCAGTTTTATGGAGTGTTATAGGACTTGGCTTATTACTCTTATTAGGAGTATGTCTCACACCAGTGATAATTAAGCGGATCTACATAAGATTAAACTTTAGTGTCTACCCTACCGGAGGTTGGTAGTCAAAGATGGGTAAGATCTCTCTGAGAAATATTCAACCTAAGACAGGGCATGAATGAAGGAATTCATGTACTAATTATGGGTAAGAATATATCTTTCAAGAGAGACAATCTAAGGCAGGCACAATTTTCTGCTTCATAGCTTTTAAGTTATGGTCAATTTTTAAAATACAAAAAAGGGAGACCTGTGAAGAGCTGCGTGTTTTCACTCTGGCGTTCACTTGGAGACAGGGATAGGCAGGATGTTTTGCCAAGTTCACTTCCTTTTGTTTGTGTGAGGATCACATATTCAGGTGGTTGAGGTAAGCAAGTTTGACTTCTCAATGGAATCTCTTCATTGTATTGAGTTGCTTAGCTCTGACTATAAAAAGGGATTGTGGAATAAACCAGTGTGACAGATTTTTACTGGCAGCCATGACTAAAATTAACTTGGGTTTATTTTATCTTACAGCTTATACTCCATTGTGAAGGGAAGTTGGGGCAGGAATCTGGAGGGAGGTGTGGAGGGACACTGCTTACTGGCTTGCTCCTCCTGGCCTGTTCAGTTTGCTCTCTTATACACCCCAGGGCTCCTTGCCTAGTGATGGCAGCACAGTGGGATGGGCCCGTCCACGTCAACTCTCAATCAAGAAAATGCCCCACGGACTAATCTGATTCAGGTGTTGTCTCAGTTGAGGTTCCTTCTCAAATGACTCTTATCTTGTGTCAAGCTGACAAACTAAACAACACACCATCCCCAAACACTCCAGGCTAAATAAGAGACTCTGTCCCAAGGGAGCAAGTAAGAGGGTCACCTTCCTCTAGTCTCCTAAGTGCACAGTGCGCGGGCACGCATGCGCGAGCGCATGCACGCATGCATGCACGCACGCGCACACACACATCAGTTAATGCTAGTATTTTTCTTTTTTAAAAAAATGATTAATTTATTTACTTTACATCCCAATTGCAGCTTTCCCTTCCTCAGTGGAACTGTTGGTTATGTCTCCTGCCCTTCCTGGATTAATAGATGGGCGATAGGACTTCTCCAAGCCAGTCCCATTCAGTCTGGGGGAAGTTTAGGTTGGAGCTGACCCACCACTGTCTGAGCAGAAAAATGATGGGACCTGAAGCATCCAACGGCAAGAGTGCACATTACTGGTTTTCTAGATCTCCTGAACTGCTCTGATTTTTTTGCTTTCTAATGCCTGGTTTGCAGCATTCTCCTTGATTCTGTGCAATGCTCCTTTTGCTGGTGGCCAGTGCTATTGTTCTCGCTTATGAGTGAAGTACCCGACAGGCACATCATTGTTGCCATGGCCCTGTCTGCTCCAGGTGGCAGCAGTGATCGTAGTGAGTGCTTCACAGACATAGTCCCTCACCACAGGCTTGCTCAGAGACGGCCCATCTTACAGCTAACAATACTGTGGCTCTAGTGCCCATCTTCCCCGCTGAGCTGGGGGTGGGGCAGATCATGACTCCTTACCACTTGTGGAACAAAATCCCCTTGCCTGCCCCCTGTACGCGTGCATTCATCAGAGCGTGGGCATGTGTGTACCACAGCATATGTATTGGAGCACACACTTGGGGTGTCCTTCCTGGCTTTTCCCCTTGCTTAAGACCAAGGTCTTTTGTTCATTCTTGCATGCTTGACAGTTGCTGGCCTGTGTGTTTCTGGGGATGCTCTTGTCTTCCCTCTCATTGTGCCATAGGAGCATGAGGACTACATCTGGGAGCGATAGCACCCGGTTTTTATGAGAGTTCTGGGAGTCCTAGCGGAAGCCATCGTGCTTGTACAGCAAGTACTGGAGCCACTGAGGCACTTCTCCAGCCCCTGGCCTCCTCTCCTGAGGGACTGCTATTGGCTGGCTTGGACAGTGCCTTCTTTTCCAAGCTTGTATATCTCCTCTGTCTAGACCAATTGTCTCTTCCCTTGGTAGCCTATACAAAACTTTGTTGTTTCCTCTGAGCAAGAGAAATCCTGATGGGTTTGAAGGACTTATGTGTCTTCTTCAATAAACAGTGCTATGAAAACATGCCATTCAATTGTTAGGAACTTTAATAGAAGAAGAAAAGCAAACCAAACCCAAATATGGCTAATTTCTTTAATTATCTATCATATAAAGATCTAAGAAAATCTTCATGATTTTCTGTCTTTTGACTGAAAAAATAATACATGGGGCACACCCTCCTCCTTGTCTCTCCTCCCTCTACTCCTATCTTATTGTGACATTTATGTATCCACAGCCATACCATGAATACATTTCATAGGCTGTGAAGAATTTCTAGGTGTGCAAATAATTTCTATTTGTCCATAATTGAATATATGTCATTATGTATAACAGCGTTTCTCTTGGAAGTGCTGACAAAATGAATGAAATCATGTCTTCAATAAATGAATCCCTAGTAACTCACTGACATTGATCATTAATAGGGCTTAATCAAAGTAATTGAGTCAAATAATTGGACCTATTTGGCCATCTGTCATCACTGGCTCACCTGGCTACAGCTCTCATCTCTCTCTCATCCACTCTTACCCTGAACTCTCTTTGCCTGGGTAACCTCTATCTGCTCAGTCTTGCACCCTTTAATTCTTTCAGGTCTCAGTTCTATCTCAGCACTCCTAAGACATTTTCTGATTAGATGGAATTTTGCCTTTGTATAAATATACATAAAAAATTCCAAGATACAATCTTCTACTCACATGTATTTATATTTCTCTGTGTATGTATGTATGCGTGCATGCATTTATGTACCTATTTGGATATTACATATTGTTTCATTTCTGTACTTACAGAACTTTTTCATGTTCTAAAGCCTAAGTATAACCAAGGCTCCATGTGTATTTAGCATATGTGCCCATTTAATGAGAAAAATTTTGGTTATTGATTTTCATATATCAACTTACATCCATAAATGAATAAGTTTTCAAAATTGCTTATTGGCAAAGTTACCTAAGACAAA
This sequence comes from Pachyuromys duprasi, assembly GCA_028658305.1. NCBI lineage: Eukaryota > Metazoa > Chordata > Mammalia > Rodentia > Muridae > Pachyuromys > Pachyuromys duprasi. Next base: position 23,934,032 of record CM053760.1, read on the forward strand.
TTTAGTGCCTGAAAAAGCTAACAGTGATTGTAGTAACCTGGGTGGTTGGGAAATTTCTTAGATGTTTGTCAATTAGTGAGAAAGTGCTGTATTGCTATTTACATTACCAGTCATACAATGTCAATTTCACTATGAAAGGAGAACACTATGTTTTGTGTTCCGTGAAACAACCCATAATGATTTAGTTTTCCTGTTATTTATATCACTCAGCTTTTTCCAAAAAAATATTTACGAATTGACACACGTGCAGAAACTAATAGGACACACAAGAAAAACCTTCTATATCGATACACACTGTCCTTCTTTATTGTACCAACTGCAACCTTATTTGATATGGTTCCTTTAGGTTCTGTGCTTCGCGTTTATTAATGAGTATTAGCATACTCAGGGTACTTCAGAAGAATATGAAAATGCAAGACTTGATCTGTTGAAGAGCTATAGCCACATGGGCCGGGCAGGCTGGTGAACAAGGAACTGTGCTTGCAAAATATTGTATGTGCTCTACTGTGCTTGCAAAATATTGTATGTGCTCTATAGGGAACATAACATAGCTCTGAATGAGGAATCTTGAAGAAGAGTTTCTTACTTCCATGGGAAGAGCACCTTCAGTGGTCCTGATGTTGACTGTTCTGATTGGGAACTAGTGAGCACACAGAGTTCTGGGTGTAACTCTTAAGATTAGCCTTATGAATTAGTGAGAGTTCTCCACAGAAACAGAATAAATACATAGGTGGACAAACAGATAAGCAGATAGAGAGTAAATACAGATGACCCTCAAAGAGCATAAGGTTAGACTACCCAGGTTTATTTGTAGAAATACTTGCTTTGTAAATTTTGAGACAACCTGAAACTTAATAAATGTAGCCTGGACATGTTGGGAAAACAAAGAAAAGGGTATATTATAAATATATATAAATAAATTTGTGTAGGTATTTTATATATAACTGTTGGAAATGGGTAAAGCCTTGAGCAGAAGGCTCCCCTCCCCTCGCTGATAATTGCTGACCCCCAGAAAATAACAGCTTTGCAGTTGGAGCCGGACATTCCGGAGATAAGAGGCCCCCAGGCGGAACGACATTCCAAGATAACCACAGAGACACCCAGGCGGAACCACTCCTCTCGCAGGAATGTTACCTTCCCCCTTCCCTACTTCTTCCTTTCTCTGCTTTTAAACTGATATGTTTCACCTGATTAAATCAGACCTTAACAAGGACACTGCTTGGTCTCGTTCTTCTTTCTCGTCCGTTTTTCTGGTTCCCCTCAGACTCCACGAATAACTAGGTCCCGTGGGTCGGGGCAAGTGGCGCCCAACGTGGGGCCGAGGTACGACCAGAGACCTTCAATGGATGGACCTGGGTCGCCAGCATCAAGGCGTCAGTAAACCCGAAAGTGACTTTTGGAGGACAGCAACTCAATTTCCCGTGAAACGTGCGTTCTCGCCACTCACGGAAAAAAGACACGTTTGGTAAGTGATATCTCCATCTATAAAAATGGGCCAAAAATTATCAAAAGAGGCAGTCTTCATTTGTGACCTCAAGGCCTCTCTCAGGGAAAGAGGAATTAGAGTCAAAAAGAAGGATCTAATTACATTTTTTGTCTTTGTGTCAGAAGTTTGTTGTAGAAGGACCTGAGATTAATCTTGCCAAATGAGATAAGGTTGGAGCCTGTCTCAATAAATTATTACATGACAAGGGACCTAATACAGTCCCCAAGCAGACCTTTAGTTATTGGACTCTGTAAAGAGTTTGTAGGACAGCAAAGCTGTCAGAGTTAGATTAGAAGATATTCTTAGTAACAGTAATAAACATTTCTTTTAAGGCATTAAGTAGTAAAATTAAACAATATCAGTAGACTAACAGCCGGCGTGTGTGATGTTTTAAAACAACAGATCATCTGGAGGTATCTCCATCCCTGACTTCAAGCTGTACTACAGAGC
>CM053760.1:23936467-24009619 GCA_028658305.1 Pachyuromys duprasi
CAGAATATCAAAGCAAATGCTGAGACTTATGGCCAACTGTTGGGCAGAGTGCATGGAATCTTACGAAAGATGTGGGAAATAGTAAGATAGGGAGAGGACAGGAGCTCCACAAGGAGAACAACAGAACCAAAAAATCTAAGCACAGGGGTCTTTCCTGAGACTGATAGTCCAACCAAGTACCATGCATGGAGAAAACCTAGAACCTCTGCACACATGTAGCCCATGGCAGTTCAGTATCCAAGTGGGTTCCATAATAATGGGAACAGGGACTGCTTCTGACATGAACTGATTAGCCTGCTCTTTGATCAGCTCACCTTGATGGGGGAGCAATCTTGTCAGGCCACAGAGGAAGACAATGTAGCCACTCCTGATGAGAGTTGATAGACTAGGATCAGAAGGAAGGAAAGGAAGACCTCCCCTATCAGTGGACTTGGGGAGGGGCATGTGTGGAGAAGGGGTAGGGAAGGTGGGATTGGGAGGGGACGAAGGAGGGGTTTATGGGGGGAATACAAAGTGAATAAAGTGTAATTAAAAGAAATTTTAAAAAAAGAAACAGATTTTAATTAATTATGGCCTTAGCATTAATTTCAAGTAAAAAATGATGGCATTGACATAAAATGTTCTAGAGCTAGCTAAAATTGCCCGAGTATTTCAATTTCTGACTATGTTTAAATTTTTAATTTTTAAAAAATATTAACCACTAAAAACTGCAACAAAGTTATCTCTACGTATTAGGAATCTTATACTCTAATGAACCTGATACTCTCTCTACTGAGAGACAAAGGGTAATCTATTCGCCAAAATATCGAAATACTTTTCCTTCTTGGACCCCTAGATACATGTTCACATGAAAACCTACATGGAGGCTTTACTCTCTTTCTTTAATGCCAGAGTTCCTATTATTTGTAGGAGACAATAGGTATGGAAAAATTGCCAAATGTGGGAAAAACAGGTGGTCAAGAAGATTAAAGAAATTCAAACCTGGGGGCTGTGTAATAGCGCTATGAAATCGTATCTGCAGAAAAGTAGCTGTTGATAGCTGGGCCTTCCATGAACAAATCCAGATGTTAAACAATGGCATGCATATAGACAAGTGAAATGTATTCACAGGGGTCAATTTGAAATATGCTAATAAATCATTTTCTTCCCAGCATGTTTATTTTTCATGCAAGCTAAATCACTGAAACATCTTCTTCACTCTCTGATGCACCAGCAATTTGTTTATATCCGCGAGAAGTCAATGAGCACAAAGGAACAATCTATCTACTAATATTTAAAGAGATATGGCTGGTGATTAACATTATTTAATCAGTCCAGGGAGAGATTATACAGGGAACTATGTCAACCCTCCAAAGGATGATATAAAACCTGACATTACATCTGTTTGATGGAGTAGTTAATACAATTCATCACTTAACAAAATCTGCAAGAATTAGGAATAAAAATATTCCTCCTCAATATGAGAATAAAGCCACTATATGGGATAGGAAGAAACTCATCAGTTTAAATATTTAAGAATCATTTTCTTTCAGTGTGACACTAAACGTAGGTGTGAGTTCTTATTCAATACAATTATTTCCTCAACACCAATGCCCAACTGTCTAAATCTAAGAATATAATAGTGGGAACAGCAGGAAGAAGTTCTTCTTTGAAGCCTATGTTTTAGTTTCTGGAAGTATGGGTAAGTGTACAAGTGTGCCTGTGTACATGTGTGAGTGTGTGTGTGTGTGTGTGTGAAGATAGATGAGAAATAAATACATAGATGGAAGTGTGGGTGGCATATTGTTTAATAAAATGGACAGAGGTTTAGGAGGCTCAGAGAAGGAGGATGAGAGTTTACATGCAGGCATCTAGGAAGGTCTCTGAGGAGCTGACTCTTGAGCAGCATGAGGAGGAAGTGGTGGAATGAGTGACATGGATACCTGGGAAACAGTTTTCCCAAGAAGGAAATAAACACAAACAGCACCTCTTCTGTTCAGGGAACCCCAAGGGGATCCGGCAGGTAGGCACGGGTGAGTGGGGGAGGACAGGAAGAGACTGACTTCCCTGGCGGAGCTGGTAGACCACACAGTACTTTGCAAAGGACTGTACAGATTTCTCGGGGGTTCCAGCGCAAGTATGAGAGCTGGCCTAAGTTCTGAAAGGTCACCCTAGTGACCTTCGGTTCTGTGGTTCGGAGGCCATCCCAGCAATCCCTGTGAGAGCGGATGGTAGCAGAGAGCAGATCATAACAAGTTGTGAAGGGTGGAGCTTCGGCTTGGCATCAAGGGTAGGATATGACTTTACCTTCAGTACCAGAAACAACTTTTCATTATACATCAGGGCACCTGAGACAGGCAACTAAAGGAAGAAAGATTCATTTGAGCCTGTGTATGGACAGGGGTCAGTGTGGTCAGCTGGATCAAGCACTTCGTGCCTGTCCCAATGCAGAACATCATGACAGGGAAGGTGGGGTGAGCCAAAGCTGATCACCTCCTGATGCCCAGGGAGAAGAAAGGGAAGAAAGAGGAAGAAGGGCGAAGAGAGGAAAAGAAGATGAGAGAGAAACAAGGAGGGCTGAGATATAACCCACACAGGCACACTCCCAGAGCTTCTTTTCAGCTAGTTTCAGGAAGTTCCTATCACCTCCCCATGTCCCATCAGCTTGTGAACACAGGTGCTAGCCTGTCCATGAAGTCAGACCCAGTCAACTTCCTCATAGAGCAGATTCTGGACACAGATGCACTGTGGGCCAAAGCTTAACATGAAGAGTCTTTGGGCTACATTTCAGATCTAAGCCATAATGGGGGGGGGGGAGGGCTTTCACATAACTGTTTTATAGATATTTCTGTTGTTGTACATGCGTGATAATGTACAGGAAATAAACCGAGCCCAAAGCTACCAAAGATAATGAAGTAGGCCAGAGCTCACACCCCAAGCCTCCCCCAGGGAGGTCCTCATGCTTGCCTGGCAGGCATTTTACCAACTGAGCCATCTTCCCAGGCCCCACATTAATTTTTTTAATGTTGCTTTTAGAAAATTTATGTCAATTACATTCTGATTCCTCCACTTAAACCAACTGATTTTTTTTAAATGACATTTTCCAACTTTAGCTCTAGATAGGTATTTTTCCATATCTGTATCATGATGAAAATTTTTTCTGCTATCTTTCCTTAAAGACCTTATGTAATAAATGTTACAATTTTCTAATTCAGATTTATAGGAAACAAACGTGGTTCTCACTCACGTGTCAGATTTTGGTAGACTACATGCTAATTGAGAATTCTCCTGAGGCTGAACATTTATGTGGTTTTTAGTCATTGTTTTCTATTTCAGGTACTTGTAAATAATATATCTTTTTAGTAACTTAAAATAACTTAAGGTTGCAGGCATTTTCTTCTAACGTATTTTTATGTTAAAATGTGAATTTTAATCAGTGTTCAGAGTTTGGGCTTTTGGTCTGACCATCATTGGGCTAGTCCATGAGTTCATAAGCTGATGGGCTGTGGGAAATGATGGAAACTCAGGAGATGGGACCTAGCTGAATGAAGGAGGTCTGGGGGTGTTCTTTTCCTGTCCTCTCTCCTCTCCTTCCCCTTCCAGTCTCCCCAGATGAAGCTAAGATGTTTTAATTGTATCTAAGACATTTTCTTACTGAAGGATTAGACTCACTCATAGTGCCATTTCTTCTTCATGACATACCTTTTTGAAAGATACATCAACTTCTCAGGGGTTGGGGTTTGTTCTCAGGTATGCTCTTTATGCGGAAAGTTATTTAATTTCCATACATTTTTAAATATATGATGCTAGGTATATATGTGATGCATATTTTTCTGTTGGGATCTTGGTAACTTTAGAGCTCTTATAAGTTCTTTATGCTATTTTTGCAATAAATCTCCTCCCACTATATTAATAGATTTGAAACCTACCAGAGATCCCCAAGCAACACTTAGTAAGGTTGTAGATATGATGCTAGGACTTCCTGCAATCACTTAAAACCAAGTACTTTTTATTTATTATATATATTATGTTTGTAGCAAATGCACAGATATTTCAAGAGTATTTGAAAATCTGCCTTAGTTAAGTTTCTTTACTCATTCCTGTGACAAAACATGTGACAGAAAAGGATCTGTGTGAAGGGGTGTGGTCCACCACGGCAGAAATGATGTGATGGGGCATGAGTGGCCCATCAGGGGCACTAGGAGTGTGAGAAAGCCAGTAAAGTGGCATCCACAATCAGCAGGCAGAGAGAGAGACAGACGGATGCTGTGCTCAGCTCACTTTTTTTTTCTTTTAATATTCAGCTGAGGAGCCCAGCCTGGGAGATGATGCCACCCACATTTAGAATGGGTTTTTCTTCTTCAGTTAAACCTTTCTGGATTCTCATAGGTGTGCCCAGAGGTGTGTCTCTTGCCAGGTGGACAACCAAGGTAAACCAGCACAGTATCTCCGTCCACTCTTTCTTTATGACTCCAGCAATGTCAGCCAGCTCCTTATTCAGTTAGAGAACTATACTACTTCTGTGTTCATTATTTAATTTTTAATTTAATTTTTATTACAGCTCATTCAGGTAAATTTTCCTTTTATAACAACAAAATAAGATTATTTCCAGCAGCGTGAAGAAGATAATTACGTTCTTTATAATTGTATTGTTTTCATATTATACATATTTTTTCTTATATACTTAAGTGATTCACTGCCCATTTATTTCAATGGTCAACTTTTCTCCTAATGAAATGTTACACTGGTTCAATTATTGTTGTTATAAATACACTCTACTTCAAGGGATAATTATCATTATTTTCACTAGCCTTCTAATGTTCATACCTATCTTTCCAAGCATAGAATTAAATATTTCAAATTTTATAATGCCAATGCCATCGTAGGTATTTTAGCTGAGGTTATATTAGAACTACCTATTGAACCACAAACAATGGCTTTTCTTATTTTATCTTCCTGTCCTATAGCAAGATGTATTTTTCTATATATCCAAGGTTTTCCCCTTACACACATGAAAAAAATGAGATTTTTGGATATGTATTATATGCGTTCGCACGAGTTTAACATGTAATTCAATTTCCTGGCTGTTGTAAACTGGAAGTGTTTTGCTACATTTTTAGCTGCCTTATAAATGTAGCTAAGTATCAGACTGGTTTTGTGTTGTATCACTTGGCCAGGACCTCTGAGTAGCAGAATGACCAGGGAGACCTATCCAAACTCAGGCTTATACAGGACAGCTGGGTCTTCCATGGTCAGCTTCTCTTGGGCCTCCATGGCTTCAAGCTACATCTTCTTGGCCCACTGGAGCTCTGCATTCCTGCCAGGAAGCACTTCACAGAGTAAAGTTGGCAGCAGGGTTTGGGCCTTCATTCTGGGCTGTGGTTACCATTCTGAAATGTCCCCCACAGCCTCATCTTTTGAAAGCACACGCAGAGGACTCTACCAAGGTCCAGCCTTTGAAGGAAGGTCCCTCCATGCCCCTCCTTACCAGACGAAAACATCTTGATTGATTGCCCTCCAAATTTGCTTCCTTGCCCATCATGGGGATAGACAACCCTGTTCCCTAGGAAAGAAGAATCCTTCCATTTGGAATTTCTTTCTCTTGGCTTCATTCAGGGCTTACAGACCTTAAAAAAATCACTTTACCAGCTTCTGGTGATTCACCTTAAATGTTGCCTGGAACTCTTCTACCCCCAACAGCCAGGGTAGTGATGGTGCCTCCTCTCATCTCTACAGCGCCCTAAGTAAAGATTTCTTTCATATTCACCTGACCCACTACCTCTAAAATAAAGCCTCAAAATGTTATTATTTTTGTTATTGATTATGCATTTTCCAAGTTTAAAAATGAAATGCAAAATTATTGGCTTTTGTATGTGTATATATGTGGTTTGCATGTGTTTGTATACATGTAATTTGCCTATGTGTATGTAAGAGAGAGAGAGAGAGAGAGAGAGAGAGAGAGAGAGAGAGAGAGAGAGAGAGAGAGAGAGAGAGAGAGAGAGAGAGAGAAAGGATCTCTATATTAAATCCAGAGTGCGACAATTTGGTTAGTGTAGCTAGCCAGCTTGCTCCAAGGATGCCTTGTCTCCAGCTTCTGAACACTAGGGCTGTTGGGGGTTGCTAATCTATCTGAAATTTGAATGGGTTCTGCGGATCCAAACTCTAGTCCACGCTTATAGAGCAAGCACTTTCTTTGCCATCTCCTCTCTTCTGCCCTGTCCCCTTGGATTCTTAGCCATAAGCTTTATGGGGTTTAATGACTAGGACTGTAATACACATTGAACTAAATTTCTGTGTTCCAAGGTATAGCTAGAACTCCAGGACTTTGTTTCTGAATATCTTGCTTTTCCAGAACCAGTTGTTAGATTATTTTTTTCTCCAGGGCATTCTGTTGGCATCTTTGTTAAAATGACCTGTTACATTTGTGTGGGTCTCTGTCTGAACCCAACCCAGGTTTGTTAGTCTATCTAAGTCTGTAATAAATCTTGAAATTAAATATTCTTCTATCTTTCTTTTCTAGTTGTTTTGACGATTCTAAGTTCCATGTGAACTTAGAATCTATCTGCCAATGTTTTCAAATGGCCAGTGTAGAGGCTGATAAAGTTCTACCAATTCTAGAGAACAATTTGGTGACTATTGACCTGATTCTGATTGACTATTGACTCTGATTCATGTTCAGTCTAGTCCTTATTTTTATTGGTAAAGATGTTTTTTTTTTATCAGAGTTCAGAATCCTTTTTCTTCAACGATTTCTCTAGGAATTAATATAAAATCAGACCTACTTCCTAGAACTCACCACTGATGGTATGCAGACAGAAGATTTTTTTTTCTAATCTCCTTTGCCCTTGGTTAACTCCATTTGTCTGTATTTTGTTTTCATTCTTGACACACACTTTGTAGGGCATATACTTCCACTTTGATAGCTTTTATTTGTTTTGTTTTGTGAAGACTATTCCTCAGTGTTCTTACACACTTCATTTTCAACAAGAAATCTATAGAAGTCTGCTGTCATCCCCATCCATTTCTTCTGTGATACACCTGTGTCTCTGTGGCCACAATTACTGATGATGAGAACTTTTATTATAATGTACCTTAGTGTAGTTTCTTCATGCTTATTTTGCTTAGATTTTTGTTTAGCATATGTATAATTTGGAGAAAGGTTTAGGCCTTGTTTAACCTATATCTTTTGTGTCTTTCTTCAGGTACAGAAATTACATATTGATTAGAGTTTTAAATTATCTCACAACTCACTAATTCTAATTGTGTTTAGTCTTTAAAACTGTTTTTGCTGTTAGGGGTGAAGAGATTTATCAGTGGTCTTATCTTCCAGAGGACTTGGCTTCAGTTCCCAGCACCCACACCTGGCAGCTCACAGCTGCTTGTAACTCCAGATGTGGTAGATCTGCTGTCCTCTTCTGGCTCCGTAAGCACCTGTACATGTGTGGCATGCATTCATATAAATATACACATACACATGAATAAAAAAAGTGTGCATGTTTCCCGGTGGTGGTGGCAGATGCCTTTAATCCCAGCACTCAGGAGGCAGATCTCTGAGTTCAAGGCCAACATGGTTCTACAGCTCCAGGGCAGACAGAAAACCCATGTCAAAAAAAAAAAAAAAAGAAAGGAAAAGAAAAGAAAAAGGTTGTATCTTTCATATCTCTGGAGTGAATTAGAGCTTTAATGTGATTTTCTGTCCATTTCTTTGTTAACAGTGGGTGATCTTGGTTATTTTTCTGTTTGGGGGCTCAAGTACTTCTTTCCATCAATAGTGGTTTTTAATAAATGTGAGACATTATAAATTTTACCTTGTTCGCTTCTGTGCAGTTTTTGTGTTTTTACAGATATTCTTTTGAGATTGTTTAAAAATGTAGCTCGTTTATGTGGAGACGGTTTAGTCCTTAGAGATCTTACTTCTCAGAGGTGTTAGGCAGATTCAGGTTAGCGACCAATCTATAGCTAATTACTCCTCACTGTTGCAGCAAGCACCTTCTGAGGATTCTGCTAATGTTTCATGATTTATGAGGTTTTCTAGCCTGGCTTCTGTGAGCACACACTGTTCAGACCCAAGTGTGAGCACAAGCCACAGTTCTTTCTGGGACTTTCACGTAGCTGTTTTCTTCCGTTTTTAGAACAAAACACCTGTGACACATTACCTAGAAAGTAGAAAAGAGTTATCCTTTGCCTGGAGTTTTGGCTATCTCATGCTCTTTATTGAGCATGGTATGATGGTGATGGTCACATCACGGTGGAAACACGGATGTGGACAATTGGTCACATCCTGAGCTACAGCAGAGAAAGAACAGGGTTCACAGTCCCTTCAGGAGCGCATCTCTAATTACCTATGGACCTCCATGTAGTCCCCACCTCAAAACATCTTTAAAATGATTTTATGAGTGTGTGTGTGTGTACTGTGAGCATGTGTAGAAACCGTTTTCCCCTTCCATCATGCAGGTCCTGGGGCTTGACTTCTGATCCTTAGACTTGACAGTAGGTGCCTTTAATCTGCTAAACCCTTTACATCTTAATCCTGCCACCTGCTACATACAGATCCTGGGAGGGGGGATGAGGGGGTGGGACTGACCTAGCAGTGAATAATGGTTTCTTCACGAGTATTTAGGGATAAGTTTTCAGCTGAATACTTGGTGAGTGATGATCCGAAGGAATCCAAAAGGAACATCTTCATACCTTCTTCCTCTTCGGTGCCCTGTGTTCCGAACTCTGTCCAACTTGGTTAACCTCTCTTCTGTGGCCTCTGAACAGTTCTAATTCAATTAATTCTGTGGCAATTATAAAATGTATCTCATTTGCTTCATATTTCTTATGGGTCATCATTTTGTCTTGTATTTATTATCTTGGAAAAACTGTGTGTTTTGTACAGTTTTTGTCTGTTTCATATGGGAGAATTAATCTGTCCTGTTACATTTGTCTCAACCAGTTGCAGACGTTCCTTCCTATCTAACTTAGTATAGTAGAGATATGTCCAATAAAATTAGATGCATCATTTGATAATCAAATAAATAGTTTAGAAATTGCACTTATTTCTAAATAGCCTTACAATTGCTATTAGCTGTTATTAGCTAAAAATAATTGTACAATGTGCCAAATTTATGACTTCAGATTATAAATCAAGTATGATTTGTTGTGGTCTATGTCTTTCCTAAAAAATCACTTCAGGTGGTTTTGGACACCAAAGCCTAAAAGTAAGGGTTACATAGAGCATGGACTAAAAATGATTTAAGGAAATAATAGTGGTAGCTGTTATACTATTGCCTGTCACATAGAATTAGATGTGGACATTCTGGCCATGCAATGTGCCAAGTTTGTTTAGCTTCTCTATTTTCACTATCAAAATGAGCGGGAAATTGGTGGGTTATCAATAGCTATTGAATGTCTACTATGTGTAGTCCAAAGAAAGGTCTGGTAGCTACCAGCAAGATGGTTCAGTGAGTAAAGGACTTGCTGAGAAATCCTAGCAATCACTTTAATTCCTGGAAGCCATGCAAAGGCAGAAAGAGCACTGACTCCATCAAGGGGTCCTCTGACCTCTACATGCACAGCATAGCATGTGTACCTGCACACACACACACACACACACACACACACACACACTCATTTTTTTTAAATAAAGGAAATAATGCTTGAATCTTACACCCAATTTGTGAGCACAAGACAAACTTCTTTCACGTAGGTTTCTGGAACTGAAGCCATCTTGTTAGGCTTGATAGCAAGTGCCTTCACCTGCTGAGCTTTCTAATTGGCCTAATGGCTAATGGCTAATTTTTGTAATGGTTTGTGATGATGTGACATAGACCTACCTTTTATTTGCACATTTTTAAATTCTTTAGTTTTGTACGTATGTGTTTGCCTGCATATATGTTTTTGTATATGTGATTTGTGTGCTTGTGTGTGTGTGTGTATGCCTGTAGGTGTGTGTGCTTGTATGTATATATTTCTGTGTGTGAATGTTTGTGTGTGCTTATGTATGTGTGTGTGTGTCTGTACAGATGGGTGTGTATATGTGTAGAAGTCAGAGAGCAACTTCTTAGTCAGTTTCTGCCTTTGACCCTTTGAGCCAGGGTCTCTTTGAGCCTTACTCTGCCTAGTTCAGGTTAACTGGCCCTGGAGCTGCAGGGCAGTTCAATCCTAGCTGCCTTAGGGGTGCTGGCATTGCAGCTGCACACCACCATATCTGGCTGTTTACGGGGGTTCCGGAGGTCTAACCCAGTTGTCTAGTTTGTGTGGATAGTCCTTCCAACTGCTGAGCCATCGCTTCAGCCTCTCACACCTGTATATAATATACTTTGATTATACTTGCCCGACCTCTCCTCTTTCCCTTCTCAAATAATCTCCCTTCTATTTACAAGTCTTTCTTTTTTAATCTAGATTCTGCATATGAGAAAAACCATTATGCTTGCTTTTGGGGGTATATCTTTTTTTTTTTTCTAAGCTCAATGTTCCTTGTTGCATTAACTGAAAACAACAGAATTTCATTCTTCCTGAATCCTAAAAACCACTCCAGTATACCTGACACCTGTTGGTCACGACTTGTTTGATAAATGTCAATTTAATGTGGATGAATTCTTCATTCCCAAAGCTGTTCCACAGTTGCTTAGACTTTCTCTGTCCCTACCTCCACTAATTCAGGGTTGCTCTTCCCCACCCTCTGATGCCTCCTCCACTCCCAGTCTATTCCTTTTTTTTTCACCAACTCCCCACATCCTACATGTTTCTAGAGTGATGTCCTTACTCCTGGTTCTTTATAATTAGTATTTGACACCTTCATCATTTCTCAACTTATTCTTGGTCATATGTACTGCTAGTCGTGCTTGATGTTTGGAGCAATGAGGATAAACAAAGACAAAGGGTACCACACCTTGCCTCCTCTGAGACAGAAGGTTCTCTGAACGCAGCAGGGCAGAGCTAGCAACTGTGCAAGTTTGAGTTGAACACTGAGAAGGCTACAGGCAAGGAGGGGCCAGAGTGAGGGCTCCCCAGCAGTAACCAGTGCTTCCTGAGTCATTATTTCTTGATCACCAATACTACGTTTTTGGTATTCTGGCACCCTCTGGCATGACCAGAGTGTCCTCATGGTTCTGGGCACAGTCATGCACCTTTGCTTTGAATCTTCAGGTCTTTGGTGGCAGGAAAAGATTCTCTCAGGGACTCCTGAGGTCAATGGTATTTAAATTTAGTCAAGTAACATGTAATAAAGGTTCAAGGTCATTAGGGCACCATAGAAGAAATAAGAGGAATATCTTTTCATCGAAAATGGTTTAGCAGCTACTCTGTGTGTGACCATATGAACACCTTAGAGTAGTAGTTCTCAACCCTCCTAATGCTGTGAGGCTTTAACACAGCTCTTCATATTGTGGTGACTCCCAGTCATAAAAATTTTACGATGCTACTTCGTAAATATTTGCTACTGTTATGAATCATAATGTAAATGTTTGATGAGGACCTGGGTTGGATCCCCAGATCCTGCATATACAAGTCTGGGCACGGTGGCACATACTTGTGACTCCTATGTTGGGGTAGTAAGGCTAGCCAGGACATGGGGCTCCCTGCTATCTAGCCTAGCTGAAACAAAACCAAGGTGACTAGAGCCTGAGCAATGATATCTGAGGTTACCCTCTGGCTTCCACACGCACGTGCACTCATATGCACGTGTATTTGTGAACACACACACACACACACACATAGGTGTGCACATACAAAGTATATAAGTATAGCAGTAGCTCTTATTCACAGAAATAGGTGAAAGCTATTTATTCTTTCCTTCCAACACTATTCCCGTATACACTGTCAGTTCCCTTGTTCCTGCACTTCACACCATCCAGTTAATTTTCAGGCATTTTAGGGGTGGCTACAGTAGGTGAGGAAAAGCAGAGATCAGAGAAAGACATTAGAAACTGCTGCCCGAAGTATCAGCAATTGACACTTTTAATTGATTTTAATAAGTTCTTAAGAAGCTATACATTTCACTGTGCTCCTGTAAAGATGCCTTCGTTTGTCTAATTTGGTGGAACTTTAGAGACACTGAATATATGACACCCATGCTATATAACAAACCTGGGTGGGCAGCCTCCTGATTTTCTTTTTCCACTGACATCCTCAAGGGAAACTACCCCAACAATATAATGTTTCAAGGCTAATTTGCCTTTTTTGTGTGTTAAGCGGTGTCCTTTCTTACAAATTAGCCTCCTCTGCCCTCCCTCTTCTGCACCAGGGAGGGTCCTTCAAAATTCCTAACAGGCAGCCCTGTGGAGAGATGGGAGGGAAGGGAGGGAGGGAGGAAGGGAGAGAGAGAGAGAGAGAGGTAGAGGGTGTCTGGCTGCGTACATGTGGTACAGGCAGGGGGATCAGAACGCTCACAGAACAGGCAGCGGATTCCCATGTTCTTCCTAAGTGTCAGCCCTGCGGGGGAGCTGTGCCTCCAGTCCTACTTGGAGAGGAAAAGTAGGTTTGGGGGAAGACAGAAGGGGCCAAACCTTAAGTGAGTCAGTCCTCACTTATCGCGCAGGCATCTGCTGATCTCCAGTGACTGCCTGGTGCCTCCTGGCCAGGCTCTTCCTCCCAGATACTTGCTTTAGCAGAAGAGACACACCTTTCTGCAGCAGGGAAACGCAACTGACCAGATTGCAAGCCGGTAGGTTGTGACATTCAGCATGTTTATGCAGCAGAATTTGCTGAGAGATGCAAGGGACGGGTTGGGGGAGGGCGTTGGTCGAGCTGGCTGATTTATCTGCAGTGGGGAATGTTTTATTTTAATTGTCAGTTCAAAGCAGGAATTGTCGCCTGTGCTGAGGTAGCAGCTAGAATTCGCTGTGTTCCAGACTCCCACGTTGCATTTGTGTTCGATGCGGTTTCTGCACGCAGCTTAGAGAAGCCAGGGAGAGCTCACCTTTAAATGAGCTTTGCTATGCTCTTCCTAAGCACACACCGTTCCCACTCCATCCTCCTAACAGCCCCCTGCCCTCCCCACCCCGTGGGAAATGTGGCCTAGCTTCACCTTGAGCCCTTGGCTCCCTAAGTCTGTATGTCCGGCTGCTTTGCCCTAGGTGTCTGTGGATGTGCTGCAGCTGCCCTGGGCCCAAGCAGACTGATTCAGCAAAAGCATCTGTGCATGGGAGTCTCAATCAGGGACCATGGCAGTGCAGCTGGTGCCGGACTCCGCTCTCAGCCTGCTGATGGTGAGTGTGCTGGGGAGAAGGTGGGGCCCAGCAGTGCCCACCCCAGCCTTCCCCTGACTCAGGGGCTGCTGCTATCTGCTGAGGCTGCTGCCATGGCTGCAGACATGTAAAGCACGGCTCTGCTTCCTCCAGCAGGCTCCTGTGAAAGGATTTCTTGGGTCAGAGGATTAGCGTGACTAAGCACTCTCAGGGAAAAGAAGCAGTAGATTTGCCATTTTGGAAACTTGTTGCTGAATGCTATTTTGAGAGACGTGCTTACAAACAGGTGCTATGGGTGCGTCCGAATAGATCTCAAGACACCTCCCCTTCGTGCTCAGCACCCTTTCCTCTGAGCCTTTTGAATCTAAATTCAGAGACTTGTGTTTGCTTGTTTGTTTGATTATTTTCCATGCAGCTGTGGGATTTATAAAAAGACTAATTTAATTATTTTTATTTTTATTTTTTGTCTCCAGTCCAAATGAATAAGGTTACCTTCTCAGGTTCCTTTAGAGGAGCAGGGAGGTTCAGGGTGCCCTTGTGACACTTCAGCTGCTGAGTTAGTGGGCACTTCTCTCCCCTCTGCAGTTGGCAGGGAGACACTCTGGCATTTATGTGTGTATGAACTGCTGACCTACTTTAGACCCCAAAGATTTTTATGATGTCAAGAAAGCTGTTGCTCTTAGAGCTTTGAGGCAAGCAAGGACAGCAGCTTACAACCCAATCGGCTTTCGGCTTGATCCTGGGTTCAGTTTGCTCTGCTGTCTCCGTGCCCCTTCCCTCCGCCTCCGGAAGAAGGCTTCGCCAGCTTGGCGTGGGAATGTACCTACCATTTACTCAGGAGACTCTATGAGCAGAGCTTAAGTGCTTCTGCTCTGTGTATTGATCTGTGTTTTCTGACTGCGATGGGAAAGTACAGCTTGGTGAGGGTTGATGAGTTTATTAAGGAGATTTGGGAGGAGTGGCTAGAGAGAGCTTGCCTCCTGGGCTCCGTTAGCCAAATAAATAAATAAAAATAAAAATAAAAATAAAAATGGCATTTGGGCCACAGAGCCACCTGAATTCCCAGAAACTGCATGGGTCTTTCTGACTTCCGGTCTACCAGAAGGAGGAATTAGAACAATTGAAAAGGCATTGTTATAGCTACTACTCATTAAATGGCTTCCCCGCTTACTAATGCCAAGGTGTGATATTGCTACATATTTCATTGTCTCCTATGGGTCAAATAAGCATGTGGTCAAAGTTCTGAGTATTTATTATGGTTGCTAGCACTATACTTCAATGTCTGTGAAGAGTAAGATGCTCTGAAGAAGGCTAGAATCACAGAATGTACACAAAAAACCACAACCAC
The DNA here is from genome assembly GCA_028658305.1 of Pachyuromys duprasi. Classification (NCBI taxonomy): domain Eukaryota; kingdom Metazoa; phylum Chordata; class Mammalia; order Rodentia; family Muridae; genus Pachyuromys; species Pachyuromys duprasi. The sequence continues at coordinate 23,950,967 of CM053760.1, forward strand.
ACATACCTGTGTGCATGCATATACATATGTGTTGTCTAATATTGCTTAGTAGATATAAATCCTGCAGTATGTTCACAGGGAGAAAAAGGTGTGTTAGGCCTGCCTCTCTGCCTCTGCACTGAATGCTCCTTGATACTTAGATAGATGTCTGTTTTACAACAAGACCCCAAGGGTAAGTCCATGGTACTCAAGCAAAACAAAGCGCTGAATGCCTTCCTACTTGGCTATTCCCACCATGCACCACCACTCGGGCCCTTGGCATTAATATTGTCTTAGCTATCTTTTCATTTCAGAGCTTATTCTCCACTAGTCAGTGCCTGTTGCCTAAGATCTCTGCCTAACATTTACCTCTCGCCTGGATTAGGGGATTGTGATCTTTTCTCTCTGGGAAGCGAGGAAAATAGCTCCTGACACAGAGATGGACCGTTAGATTAGAGCCCCCAGGAGCACTGCATGGAATCCAAGTCACTACACATTTTCTGGTTCATGTTTGGCTCAGGGAAGATTTCCTATCTGGACTTTGGTGCTTTCTGCCTTTTTATAGGGTAAATTCCAAAGACTGATTTACTTGATGTATTTTGTTATAATCCTCAAAAACTTATAAGCAAGTGAGAGAGAAAAGGAATGGGAAGAAGAGGCCATTTAGTGGAACTACCTTAGCTGTGAGTTCAGGAGGGAAGCTATGTTCGTTTTTGTGTATTTGCTCTTTAATCAGCCAATCAGCTCCCCGTATGTATTAAGCATCTGCTCTCTGGGGAGATTAGCTTGGTATAGTAGCACAAGCCATAGCTCATGACAGGACAGTTTCAGGGGAAATCAATACCGTGAGGGCTGAGTGTAGTTGGTTTACTGCTATCTGCTGTAAAGTCCTTGGGCTGCAGGAGTTACAGTCAGTTGAATGTTTATTTGGTTCTGGAAGCACCAGGGTCTGGAGCATTAAAGAGCCCTGCATTCTGTTTCTGTTTTGCCACTTACTGGTAATACTAAGATGCCACTTCCTCTCGGTGTCCTGGTTATGTCATTTGCTAACAGAGAGGGCCTAATCTCTTGGGGCCCTTTCACTCTGATGGGCAACAGTTAAGGTCTGTAACTATGCTCTCTGGGATGGAGTTCCTCAAGAGCCAGCTTGAGTAGTTATTCAATGTTGCCACTTTTTTTTTCTGCAGCCAAGCACACAAACAGCACTGCTTTTTAAAAAGGTGGGATTTGTTTCTACCCATATGGCTTTTCTGCCAGAGAGTGTATGTTTCAGATAATTAGCTGGTTGTTCACACTCTCCTGTCAAGAGCTCAACCCCACAGAAGTCTGCTTTATTCCCCTGGACAAAACCCACTGACCTCCAGACAGGGCCTAAGGTGCCATTCCCATGTGAGTCATTTGGGAGGGGTCCAGCGTTGTGTGCTTGTCCTATGGGAGGACTTCACTGATTATTTCAGCAGAGGGTGGGAAGATGCCTGTAACTCAAATGATCGCAGAAGGGTAGAGTCTTAGAGCAGACAGGCCCTGGCGAGAGGGCATCATCACATGCATCAGAGGCTCACCTACCCATCAGTGCAGAAATCCTGGGAATGGAAAGAAGGTACTTCTTTGTTCCCCATGCTGCTGCATGTGACTAATTATAGAGCTATCGGCTGTTTGTCATTTGTTGAGGTCTCATGAGTTCATGAAAACTGCAAAGGCTGGACCACACTGGCATCCAGGGATGTGCTATTGATTGTTGATCAATTAATTGACTGATGTGTGTTGATGTGGGATATTGCTATGTAGCCCAAGCTGTCCTGAAACACTTGCTCTGCTTGCCTCTTTCTGCTTCTGGAGGGTCAGGTTTACAGGAAGTGGCACCACACCTGCCTTGGTGATCATTCATTTTGTTCATCCAGAGTGTAGATGCGTGCTGAGAGGGGCCCAGGTGGTGATACACCATTTTGTGCCTTACATCATGAAGACTCATATCTTTGGGAGTGGAAGATTAAAGTATATTTAAAGCTTTTGTTACATTTGCTTGTGTGTGTGTATGTGTGTGTCTGTCTGTCTGTCTACATGCCTGTGGAAATCAAAGGATAAAATTTAAGAGTCAGTTCTGTCTTTCTACCATGTGGGTTCTGGGGAACAAACTTAGATCATGAGGCTCGGTGGCAAGTACATTTATACTGAACCATCTTGACAGCCCCACACTGGATTTTAGACTAAGTTAAGTAGCTAGGCAATAAATAATGAGAACTACGCTTTCCTATAAACAAAATGTTTTTGCATATGTTACCTAATTTCTTCCAAGACTCTTATTTTGAGACAAAAACACATGGTAATCAAACATTGAGAACCTGTCAATGTTCACACACCGGAAGTCTCAAAATCAAAGCTCTTTGCTATAGAATTTAAGCAAAGAGTTTGACACCCATGACCTTCTAACACTTTAGATGAGTGCTTTTTTGGCCTAGACTCAACTACTCTTTACTTCCAGTGTTTTCTGTTACAAAGTCTTGACCTCTTGTTTAATATGTGTCATTCCCTGTATTAATATGCAAGACTGAAAATATGGCACAAGTTGTTTAAAGATACCTGTGTTAAAAGTAACAGGAAGAACAACACATATATCCATTAGAGACTCAACATGTTGTCAATGTTCCATCCCTTGGACTGTATTTTGATGAATTTGCTAGGGTCGCCTTTAACAGTAGAAAGATTTGATATGTAAAAAACTCAAATTCACAAGTCAGAAAAATTAGTAAGTGATTCTTTTCAATGAATGGTGGAAGCGAAGGAGACTAGCTGGTTTCAGATGTCTGCCCTTCTTTTGGCATACACGGGTTTCCTCAAATTCTTTTTTCCTAAGACATTTTTCTTTTCATTTAGATATCTTCCTTTTTAACTATTAGTTGTTGAGTTCATATTCCATATAAGAAACATAGGAGCCAGTCACTGTCTTTAACAAACTTATGGCTGGGTTGAACAAGACAGGGTAGTTGTCTGGGAGCGAGAAGGCAACTTCTCTAACTGAGAAATGTATAAGAAAGCTTGGGAGAATCATGATCACGTGACAACTAGATGAACCTTCATAGAACACATCACCAAGTGAGCCTGGGGCCAAAAGCCTGGATTCAAAGGCTCTAGGGTGCACCCAGAGTGGGGTATGGGTTCTTGAAGCTTAGGTAAAAATCCTAAAGAATGGAGGGTTAAGAGAGAGTTTGAGGTGAAGGGAGTGGGTAGATATTAGTGGAGTCTGGCTTGTGTTTGGTGCTCTGACTCTTTGGCTGGATCTCTTTGGAGGACAAAGGGTTACAAAGTCAGGAGGGCGGTTGGAGGTGCTCTTGGAAGAGTCACAGTATTGGTTCTGTTACTATGGTACCCAGCTTCCCTCTCCCTCTGACCTGTGACAGGTTTGTTGTTCAGAGTTTATAATGGGCTTTCCCCACATCCCAAATGGCCAAAGGTAAATAGAAACTGAGTTCTGTCCCAAGAAATCTTGCTTCTGAATCACTAATACTAAGTTTTATGTTTTCCAGGCTGCTTTTGTGTTTGTAGTTTTGCTACATGCTCTACACAACACAGGAAAGTCAGGAAATGTGTCTCTTTGCTGTGTGAAGAAGCTAAGGCCCAGAGAGGATAAACTGCATGCCCAACATGCCTCGGATAGCTTGTGATGATGCTGAGCTATTGCCCTGAGTTTAATACTGATAATCTGTATTGAAAGTCAGAGACTAATAATTACATGCTAGCACCAGTTTTTAAAAGTTTTTTTCAAGCCTGGCTATCTAATCACAGATCATGAGTATTTGGATATAAGTTAGAGCTGATTATTAATGCCATTTACCTTCTGTTGTAGTTAAGAATAGGAGAACTGTTTGCAAACATCTCTGGGAAGTGGTCATGCCAATGTTACTTCTGAGTCAGTGGCAGGACTTAATTCATTTATCCATCCTAAATTCAGCTATCTGTCTTCTAAGGTTTGATTTTTTGATGCACATCTAACATCCTGATATTAGCTAATTTTAGTTAGTATTTAATGTGTAAATGTATCCCTTTCAAAAGGAGAGATTTGAGGTCAATGATAATAAAACTCAGACTAACTTTTGCCAGATTTTTAAATTTTCATTTTCTATCTGATATCTTATTATGTGTAAATAACAGACTTTCTCTAACCACAATATTTGTAAAAACAGGAAAAAAGGAATTCACTGAACTATGTAGTTGAGGGTCCTTCACCCAGAGTTACCAGTCCTGAGGGGTAATGGGCACAGGTAAGTGAGTAAGCAAGTTTCTCCTCAGCTAGTCATGGCTGACATGTCCCCTCTGGCCCTCTGGATAATGGGCTGGCCCTGGACCAATAACAGGATCCGGCATTGGAGATTTTTGAGTAGGCAGGTTAGATTCTGGTTCTTAGACCTCTGAGGAACTAAGAGGTATCAACTGGCTGGTGATCCTACCTAATCAATGGCAGCCCCAAACAGGGAAGGGCTGTATTCAGGAGGGGGGACGGGCACTGGCAAGACAGAGATGAAAGAGACCCTCTTACAATGCCCTTGGTACCTTAGACACCATAACAGTGCTCCAGCAAAATTAGCAGGAGAGATAAAACACCAATGAATGAATCCCCAGACCACAGGGCAACCTTCCTTCAAAATAAATGTGTTTGGGAAACCCCAATTATATGATTGTTTTTATTTTGATAGATTGAACAACTCCCACCATCTGTAAAATGAGACGGTAATTACATATAAGACTTAAGATAACTCACTGAACTGCACATGCAAAGTATTTAGCACTGTTTTTGGCCCAAAGAAAATATAGGCTCGGTATTAGTAAGCATTTTCTTTATCTTAAGCTAACATAAAATGACTATGTGTCTATCTATCTGAACTTATCTCCTTGGTTTCCTATATGAGCCAAACTCAATAAAAAAAAATGGTAGTTGCCCAATTCTGTCTCGGCACCCGAGTCTCCAGGCAACAAATGACAACTTTTGGATGAACGGCCAAAGCATTTGGGAAAAAGGTGTTCGCAGGGTCATGAAAACCAATTCTAGTCACACACAGATTGGAATTTACATTCCTGTCTTAAATAACCAACAAAACTTTCTTACCCTCTGAAGATAAATGACTAAAGTATGGGCAGCAATATGTTCCCTCTGGCAAATGTCAGATGCATGCCTTCCAGAGCTGCCACACATGATGGGACGGCTGCAAGAGCATCTCTGCTAAAAATTAATTGCATGGCTGCTATGCAAAGCTTAATAGCAGTTTGGAGAACATATGTTGCAGATATAGGTAGCAGTTTCTCATTGAGTTGTGCGCCAGGATGCGTTGTCTAACAGAACATACAGTATTTAGCCTGGTCATGATCAAAGGTCCCGGAAGCCGGCTTAACTAAAGCCATGTGGTAAATATCAAACGAGGAGAACTGAATTCCAATGTCAAGGTAACAGTGGTTGGCAACTCACGCTGTATTACAATGAGTGCTTTTTACAAGCCTGGATATTGAAATCTCAGTCTCACAGTCTAGACCTGGAGAAGCAATTTCCTGAGTGGAAGATCCAATTCATCTCCCCAGGCAACACCATGTATGCCCATAGTATTAGCTATCATCTGCACATTAATGGTTTCCAAATCACATCTTTGGCACAGGCCTGGCCCCAGCCTCTGATGGCTTACAAATTCAAACTTATCAGCTTTATCCCTTTGCTTATCTCACAGGTGCTTCAAACTCAGCCCTCCACTCCCTGCAAAGGTGATTTCTGCTCCTCTCCCTGGCCTATATACTCTTGTATGGGACTCACCTTTGACTCCTTGCTGTCTCTCGGGCCACTTCAGTTTTCTCAGGCTGTCTAATCCAGTCCTTCCTGCCCTTTACCCTTCCCTCTCCTTAATGTAAGCCTACATCCTTTCTGGGGCATCTGGACTGCCTCTTACCTGCCACCTGCTTCTAGTCTCTTTGTACTTAAAAAAAAATCAAGGCTGTCATTTTCCATTGAAATTTTCCACTGATACTTGACAGTACCTGAGATGAGCCTCGAGCTTCTAATATTCCACACTAGTCATTTAAAGGTCAGGTCTCTGCCAAACCATTTCCCCATCCCACTGCTCTGACCTCAACCTCTCCATTGCTTTACAATGATTGTACTCTGATACATAAGTTTCAAGGTGACTTTGTCATTTTGGAGTAGGTTTATGTATGGTGCAACCAAAATATGTCAGGCTGCTTCTATATAATGCACATTACTGCATTATAGCCAGTTTTTTCAAGGGAGTGGGAAAATACTGTAAAGATTATAAGTATAATGGAGAGAATATACAATAAAGTCACATAGTTGCTCCTGTTATTGTCAAGAAGAATGCATTTGTACCCAGTTGTATCTGCCATACATTTATACAGCTGTCAGCAGAGAAGTCTCATCCACACCAGCATCACCACAACCCCGAGTGACGCATAACACTTCCACACCAGGGTGGCTCCATGTCAGTCACAGTAGGAGTTCAGAGCTTTGCTGTAATCCTGCAGGACCACTGTCCTTTGAGCAGTCAGTCCTTTGTTGACTAAAAGGTTACATGGTACATAGCTGTGTCTCTGTCCACCAATAACACACTTACTCAAGACAGAGACTTCCAAACAGATGTCGTTCTGTGATTTCTTTTATTGCTATGAGATACTTAACATACATTTCTGCTTTCCTTAATAGATTGTGTCTCATAAACAGAGAACATCTCATCTACTCACTCAACCCATTCTTCTTGAGCAGCCATTCTCTTCCCGATACTTGAGTTTTTCCTTCTGGTCTCTGGGATTGAATTTAGGGGCTGATACATGCTAGGCAAGCATGCTGCCACTGATCTACGTGCGTCTTCAGTCCCTGATACTCTTCAGCACAAGGGACAAAGCACAAGACAAATAAGCCTTCTGTGATCACCAAGCTTACAGTCTCCTGGGGAAAAGCAAAAATGAAACAGATTCTCCATCAGGGTGAAGGGAGACTTGGTATGAAAGCGGATTGGCAGGAGAGGTTCTGGCCTAAATGAAGCTGAGGATTCATGCCATAGAGGAGAAGGGAAACTGGCTGGGTTGGGACCAGGTGAGGTACCACATTTCAAATCCTCTGGGCAGGACCTGCGTTTGAGCTGTCTGCACTTGGGAGACTCTGAGTTTCGAGGAAAGAACAGATGATTGGCTGTTGAGGCTTTTGAGGTTTCGTTTAGTTTGTTAGACAAAAGCAGAGTGCTGTGGGAGATGGGGGTACGGTGAGAAAGCCAATGTAGAGTCAATTACTGGGATTTGCGGGGACGGTGGGTAAGATGAAAGGGGACAGAGAACAGGGGTATTCTTGGAGAACTTTTCCACAACGGATCCCAGCTTAAATTTGAGAATGCCAGTTGTGGGACTACAGGGACTGTGACATCCCATGAACCATACTTGTTTGGGGAATGGGGTTTGAAGAATTGCAGTTCACTCAGCCTCACCCATTTGAAGGTGCTGCTTGCAATGAAACTTTCTGGCAGTGAGGGCTGATGGGCAGATGGCAGGTAGCAATACAGGCTACAGTGAGCCAGTAATTAGATTTGGACTAGAAGCAGGTCTTAGGTGAAGAGAAAGGAGAGCAAGGCAAACCTGAGAGGGGGCATTGGCACAGATGGGATTCAAATGAGTTTATATTGGGACATGATGAAAGGCAGCATTTGAGTGAGATAATGTTACCCTGACTTTTCTTTTTTTAATTAATTCAGTAATTTCTTTTACATCTTGATCACATTTTCCCCTCCCACCTCTCTTCCCAGTCCCTGTGTCTCACCTCACCTCCCTCTCATCCTCCTGTCCTCCCTTTCTCCTCAGAAAAGGCTCAGAAAAAGGGAGGATATCAACTTGCTTTGGCATATCCAGATGTAGTAGGACTAGGAGCATCTCCTCCTACTGTGGCTAGACAAGGCAGCCCAGTTAGGGGAAAGGGACCCCAAGGCGGGCAACAGAGTCAGAGACAGCTCTAGCTCTGCACCATTGTTACATATGTGCCGAGGGCCTACACCCATCCCATGCATGCTCTCTGGTAGCTCAGTCTCTGTGGGTCCCCATGGGCCCAGGTTAGTTGGCTCTATATGTTTTCCTGTGGTGTCCTTGACCTGTCTTGTTCCTTCAGTTCTTTGTATCCCTCATCTATGGAATCCCCCAAGCTCCACCTGTTTGGCTGTGGGTCCCTCATCTGTTTCCATCGGTTGCTGGGATGCCTCTTGGATGACAGTTATGCCAAGTGCCTACCTGGAAATACAGAAGAGTATCATTAATAGTGTCAGGGGTGGGCTCTCTCTCAGGGTCTCAAGCTGAGCCAGTCTTTGGTTGGCCATTCCCTCAATTTCTGCTCTGTCTTTACCCCTACGTGTCTTGTGGGCAGGAGGAATTTGGGGTCTAAGGTGTTGTGGCTGAGTTGGTGCTCCAGTATCTCCATTGGATGTCTTTTCTGGTTATAGGAGCTTGATATTCCCATTGTTAGGAGTCTTAGCTAGGGTCACCCTCATAGATTCCTTGGAGTATCTATTGTCCTAGGTTTCTAACTCTTCCCAGAAATATTCATCCCATTCCAGCTCTTTCTCCCCATACTGTCTCCCTCAGTCCTCCCTCCACTTGATCCCTCCTGCTCACCTCTGCTTCCCCTCCCCAGCCTGGCCTTCTCCCTCCCTCCACCCCTGATGTCTATTCCATTTCCCTTTCTCAGTTAGAGTCTCGTGTCTCCCTTGGGCCCTCCTGTTATTTAGCTTCTTTGGGTCTGGGCATTGCAGCATGGTTATCCTGTTCTTTATGGCTACTATCCACTTAAAAATGAGTACATGTTTATCTTTCTAGGTCTAGGTCACCTCACTCAGGATGATCTTTTCTAGTTCTACCCATTTGCCTGCAAATTGCATGATGTCGTTGTTTTTAATAGCTGAGTGATATTTCATTGAGTAAACATAGCACACAATGGAATGCTACTCAGGTACTGACTATTCAATTAGCTTTCCTTGTGAGGAATATACCACCTGGTCTGGATGAAGCCGTCTTAGAGATTTTCTGTCATGTGTTCCAGTGCCATTCCATTGTATGATGGCACTTTCCTTCAGAGCACAACCTGAGCTAAGAGCACTCAGAAGAAACTAATGTAAACTTCCAAATCATCTATGATTGTCTAACTCTCACGTGTGGGAAGACCCAGCATTCTGTCACTACCTTTACACTTTGTGACTTCAAATAACCACCATGTTTCCTAATTTGGGGTAAGGAGTTCCTGTGGTGTACAGTGTGATGGCTTGAGCTATGTAGGGGTACTCAACTGATAGCACTTAATCACCAGAGCCTGTAAACTTCTGGACTTTATCTTCACTCACAAGTTTGGGCAGGGGTGACCCTTGTCACCAAAACCACAGTTGGTCTGTTTAACACAGCATTGACAAAGCCCTCTCCACATGGCCTGCAATTTCCTAACATAGTTGTTTCTAAAGTATTGGGCCTGTAAACTTCTGGACATTATCTCCACTCACAAGTTTGGGCAGGGGTGACCCTTGTCACCAAAACCACAGTTGGTCTGTTTCACACAGCATTGACAAAGCCCTCTCCACATGGCCTGCAATTTCCTAACATAGTTGTTTCTAAAGTATTGGGGTACACAGTGTCCCTAAGTCCCAAACTATGTCTGAGCAGATATGGAAGAACTTTGCAAACTTCTGTTGAGGTCCCTTCAGGAATTCATGCACATTTGTTGGGGCTGCACTTTCTTGGTCACAGGTGTGTAATTAAGGTGAGATTTAAGTGAACAGAATATTGAGAGTCTATGAATGAAGGAGGAGGAGTCATCATTGTTTATAAAAAAAAGTTTAACAACCATAGTAGGTGCTTATTGCCTGTAACTTGATTCAAGTTATTTGATGGACTTTGATCCAAGCTGAATCCTCTTTACTCTGAGGACCCAGTCTGTAATTGATTGGTTGAATAGTTTGATCTCTGAAGAAGCCAAAACTATGGGGATGGCACAAAGTCACAGGTGCACATGAATGTTGGAAGTCGGCCTTGGTTTTGGTTTATCTGAAGTCGTCCATCTACCTTGACTGTGAGGTTGGCTCTCTCACTGGGACTTGGAGCTCACTGATTCGGATGAGATGGTTGGACAGCAAGCACCAGGGAATCTTTCTGCCTCCACTTCTCCAGAACTAGGATTGTAAGCACATGTCCTCTCCACCCAACGTTTTATGTGGATGTTGGGATCAAATCAAGTCCTCGTGGCTGAACAGCAGACACTTTACTAGCTATCTTTCCAATCTCTGAAGAAGGCAGTTTTGTTTTTCCTACTGCAAAGACTCTGCCCTTTGAATTTTCAGATTTTCCTCCAAACTACACACCTGGGAGTCATGTATTTAGCAGCGTGCTGTGCCACAGAGAACACATAGGGTATGTGTAAATCACTAGGAAAAGTCGGATTTGCTTGCTTTGTGGCCTCTAAGGTCACAGAGTTTAGTTTGCATTGATTACAGAAGCTGATAAAGCAATAGCCTTGCTTCTTTTACATGCTTGGTATTTAGACTAATAACTTGTTTTGTGTCTTTATTGCCCATGTGTCAAGGTAAAAGAAGGACATAGCTTGGTACTAAGTCTCAAATGTTCTTTTTTTTCTTGTGAGGTGCTTGAGTGTAATTGAGCTGTAATGAACATGGCTAAGGTCATTTCCCAAGAATTAATGAACAAGAGGATGTGTTCTTGGCCAGAGGCTGATTCTTTGGTCGTTAACCTAGTTGGTCATTAATATTGTCCAGGAATGCTTTACACTAGGCCATTACAACCCACGCCATATGTTGCTACCACAGGGAAACAAGAACATTACCTGTGTCAATAACTATTTGTTTTCTTTCTGTTCTCATGACTACTGATGGAGGCTGCCCTTTTAATACTTTTTTTCCCAAAGGCCTGAAGCAGCAAGGTCATGAAGGAGAGAAAGGGAAGGGAATGAAAGAGAGGAAGGGGGGATAGGATGGGGGAAAGAAGGGGCAGGGGATAAGGACGGGAAGAAAGTCAAGGAAGATAAAGATAGTACCTATGTAGCAGAGTCGAAGCTGAGGGTTTATGTTCTTTTCCATGTTTGTATCTTAAAATTTCCTCATTAAAATATATCTTAAAAATTTCAAGCTAGTACCTGGTCAGGGAAATCAGTAATTGGAGCTTTGCTGAGTGAAATCTCTCATTGTTTTGTAGACTTTGTGACCGTGTTCTTTCTCCCCAAGCACAGGGTCTTTTCTCTTTCTTGACTTGCTCTCCTATTTCTCTTCCCTCTTTTTCCTCCTCACATTTTCCCTTTCTAAAACAACTTATGGAGGATGTCAATCAGAGTCAGCCTGGTCAGTGCAGAGAAATATGTGTATAAATATCACTTGATCCCTGATGTCAAGAAGTTTAGAGTTTAGTTAGAAAGGCCAATACACAAATAACTTTGATGCAATTGGGTAAATGCTGTATTACTGAGCAAAGGAGCAAAACACAAAGACCTATGAAGTGTCTCCAAAGGTTCTGGTGGGGTGTGTTCTGTGTCGGAGTCTCACGATTAAGCCCAGGATTGCCTGGAATTCACTGTGTAGTTGAGAATGTCCTCAGATTCATATTATCTTCTTCTCTCTACCTGTGGAATGCCAGAATTATGGTATATACCACATTTAGCTTCCTGTGAGATTTGAAGGAGTTTGGTGAGGTTTATGGAAGGCACGGGTGATAGTGAGGCACAGATCCAGGAAGGACAATCACGCGCTAGCACAAAGAAAAGAGTCTTCAGTACTAGCGATTGTGTCACATTCTTGTACAGAGAAGACAAGAGGGAATAAGAAAGAAAAAGCCAAAATTTGTCTTGGGGCAGACACTAAATACCTTTTAAATACATAACAAGCCTGAAATTCCATGGGTAATCATTCACAGTTTTAAACGTGGGATGGCGTGGTAAGAGCTGAGCTACAGAAATATTACTATAGAAATTTGGTTTGAATGTAAAACTCCGTAGGTCTGTACTTGTATACTTACCCCCGCGCCACACACACACTCTCCTGGGCTGTATTCCTTAAGATTGTAAGCCACAAGAAAACCTCCCCACCCTTAAGTTACGATCTTGTAAGATGTTTGCTCACAGCAACGAGAAACACATTTAATGCCGGGGGTCACATGGAAAATGGAAAGAAGCAGAAGAACCTGAGCTAAAGGCACACGATTGAGAAGTAAAGTGGGCATGCATGAATGGAGGAACCAATGCATTTTCATGAGCTGCATTTGAGAGGAGACACAATTTGAGGGAGATGGTAGGTCATAGCTGCTTCAGCTTACTAAGTGAAATAAAATAAACACCTGCTCAAAGGAGCCTTAAAATAAAGTTCTTAAAATTGTGTGTGTGTGTGTGTGTGTGTGTTGGAGTGGGGTGCATGTACATTTGCACACCTACCACGGTGTCCACATAAACGTTAAAAGACAACATTTGGGGATCAGTTCTCCCCTTCTGTCTTGCTGGGGCAGGGTCTCTCTCCTTGTTTTGACCATTGCACAGTATAGTGCAGGCCGGCTGGCCTGAGAACTAAGAACTGACAATTTTGTTTCTGCCCACCATCTTCTCCACGGGAATGCTAGGATTACAAATGTGTATCACCGTACCTAGCTTTCTATGTGGCTTCTATAGACTCAGGGTCACCAGGCTTGCACAGTAAACACTTTTAGTCACTGAGCCATGTCTAGCATAGGACAGTCATTTGGTTCACACATTAGGTCATAAGGTGAAGCTGTGCCCATACTCTGGCTCTGGTTCCATCTGTATCCTCATTACTCTTATGTGGTTAGGTTCTACTTTTGCCTATAACCCTTGTCTCCCTGCTGACTTCCCTCACATGATTCCAGCCCTTACAGCATCTGCTCTGTGTGCTTCCTCATTCAAGCCTAGGGAGAAAGAGAACATGGGCGCAATAAATTCTATTTCCTCAGTTCAAAATATGGGGAGTCCTGGCAAGGGGCTTCTCACAGTTCCGTCACATGGTAGAAGGCAGGAAGATAAGAGACCAAGAGGTACTAAAAGTACACTTTTATTCAGATACCAGTCCTCCTCATGAGGGGAGAATCTTCATGGCCTACATCACCTCAAAAGATCAATTTAATGTAGTTACAATGACAATTAGACTTCAATATGAGCTTTTGGAAGAGACAAACCTTCATACAAATAGTACTTTTCATTTTGAACTGGTCCTTAGATGAGGGATGCGGAATGTCCATTCTTGGCTAGCTGTGCCAGTGTCCACTGCTGTGGCTGGGAATGGGCACATTCCCACAATCTTCCATTAAAGAGGAGAGTGGTGCCTGTGTAGGCAGCCTACAGCGTCTGTGGCTGAAAAAGAACAACCCATGTAGAAGAATTTGGGCAAAAAGGAGGTTAGGTATGGGCAATGAATTTACTAAGGACAAAGACCATGACTCCTTCACCATTGTTCAGCTTTTAGTTCAATGCCTGTCACATAGCAAATGCTCAGAAACATGTTTCATGTGAATAAAGATGCCCAGGAAAAGATTCTATTAGAACTTCATGTGTACATGATGTCTAAAGTCTAAACTGCTGCAATATATCATGTAAACTATATAGATATATATGATACATATATTATATACATGCTATATATGTATATGATATACATAAGCAAAATTATATAAATATATAAGATATGAGCAAAATTCCAAGGTAGAATAAGGCAAGGGAGAAGGTTACAGAGATGAAGAAAGTCTGCTGAGTTTGTAAATGGTACAAAAAAATGAAAACTGGAAAACTTTATCCAAAAGAATGAAATATACATATAACGTTTTGCCTAGGTCAATCTGCCAATGATACGTAGAAAACTGCTGAAGGAATAAAGATGGAGAATGAGCAGCCAAATCAGAAGTGCTTTGGTTTTATATGTGAGGCAGGGGAATAGTCAGACATGACTTATATCATGTATATTATATCTGCATAAATATATATTACGTTTGTATATTTGTACTGGGTAAGAAGTTAGATACAAAGAAGAACTAGTTTTAAAGGTCTAATGCTACCTGTGTTTGCCATATGTTCATTTCAGAAACTTGTTGAGATGCTCATTTGTGGGAAACTGAAGAAGACTTTTGGGCTGGGTATACATGTTCAGGATCTTCAGTGTTCAGGTGATGGTTACAGGAGCATGAAAGAATGGAAACGAACTGAAGAGTGTAGACTGAAGTCATGGATGAAGCACAGAGGAGAATGGCACTAAGAGGAGCTGTCTAAGAAGGGAAAGAGAAAAATAAGGGAAGGCGATCCAGGAGCGTGTACTATATTAAATGAAAAGAGAGTAGAGATTTTTAAGAACAAAGACAGAGTAATTAATCTTTAAGTGCAGCAGAGAGATTAAGAAAATTAAAAATCAAAAACCACTTAGAAGATTTGTCAATCTGGAAGGCAGTGAAGATATTATAGTGAGAAGCCTTCGGAGTGAATAGACATGGGAGTCGTGTTTGCAAGTTAATATTGCAGGGGGAATATGACATAGCATGTAAATGCACAGAGAAGGCCTTTCTAAGAGATGAAGAGCGAAGATGTTTAATATTATTCTGAGTACTGGAAAGAAGCAAGGGAGGGTTTCCAGAGTTGGAGAAATAGGTTAGAAATACCGACTCAAGAAAGGAGGCTCGCAGAGATTAAAGATGAAAAATAACTGACAATGCATAACTAAGAAAACAAGTGGCTCCAAGTGTCATATTCATCATATCTATGCGCAAAAGCGAAAAGAAGAGCTAAAGAGAGCTTTTCCTAACTCTTCCTGATCAAAAAGTAAAGTATTTTCCCAAATCTTCTCCAAATTCTTCTTCCTTCTCTCTCGCTCTCGGCTAGATCAAAACACACACTATATGTTATATATTGTAGGTTTCTTAGTTCTGTGCCACAATTCTCTCTCCAAAATTATTTGCTAAGTTATAGAGGTCGGAGATCTAAGAAGGTGTTTTCTAGAATTCCTTACAGCTAGGGTTCAGTATGAGATCTGGTTTCTACTTCCTCACTGGTTTCAGACATAGAGGAGTAAATTGGGGCAACCTGAAGAAACAGTTACAGCTTAGATTTTCTTAGAAATAAGTTGGAATATATTTTTTTGCAGATAAGCTCTTACAGAAGTGCCAGTGACTGGCCTTTAATGTCAGAGGTCATTACATATCGAGGGTGGTATATGTTCTTTGGGAATCCCGTGGTATGGGTTGGTTATTCATCTTAGTTATCTGATTCCCCGATATTTTAGTTTATTTTCCTTTGTGATAAAATGTTTCAACCAGATCAACTTAAGAGATAAAGGATTTATATATTATGTTGTCTCACACTTCAGAATTAGTGGAGGGGAAGTCAAGGTAGAAGGAGCTTAAAGCTACTGGTCACAGCACATTTAGAGTCAAGCAGAACTTAGAAATATATGCACGCATGCTTAGTTTCTCCTCCACTTACACAATGCAGACTTTCCTTCTCAGGGAATGGACCCACCCATAATTATGATAGGTCTGCCCACATCAATTAATATAATCAAGATCATCCCCACACCCATGCTCAGTGATCTATCTCATTTTCCAGGTGACTCTAGATTCTGTTGAGTTGACAATTAACACCAACCATGCCTATATTTTTCTTGCTCTCACCCAGTGTGTGTGTATGGGAGCGGTATGTTTGTATGGAGGTGTTCCTACCAATGATGACACATGTAGAGGACAGAGGTCACCATTAGTTTCTTCCACGGTCTCTTCTCCATTTGAGATTTTGAGATGGGGTTTCTGACTAAACCTGGAGCTTGCTTATTTTGGCTGAACTGGCTGGCCAGCCATTCCTGGAATCTACCTGCCTCAAACACCAATACTATGGGTGCAGCCCAGCTATGCCCAGCTTTTCATGTAGGTGCTGAGGATCCAAATTCATGATCTTGTGTTTATATGGTAAGCAATTTGCCCATGGAACAAACTCCCCATCCCTGTACTCATATATTCTTTTCTTTCTAGTACCTGGTCACAAATGCCTTTCTGCTGAAACTAATTAGACTGGGTTTCATTGTCTGCAACTAAAACTCTAAATAAAGGTCTCTGCATCTTTCTTGGAGGTTAGGAAAGATGTAGCTGATCATTTTAGCCTCTTCTTGTTGCAAAGGAGATGCTAATGGGTACTACACAGATAACCAAAACCACTGTCTATGGGTAAATGTAGGCATTTCTGGAATGCAAAAAAAAAATAGGACATACTAGACAAATGATTTCTTTCATTTTGGACATGAATTTTTCCAGAGAAATCCACAATACTAAAAATATAATCATTATTCTGTGAAAGTGATTGATATGAAGAGTATGAAACCTACCCAACTTTAATCTCTTGCCACTCCAGGCTCTGCCACAGTCAAGTCCCCTGTCCAGCATAATGGTAACAAAATAGTTAGAATCTGATAAAGAAAGAGCAAGCCACTTTTAAAAAATGGGTTCCATTCAATTATGATCATATAGACAGAAAGTAATAGCATAAAGATTTTAAAACCTTCATATATATTCAGCCATATGCATCTTCATTCTAAGTCCTGTGAAAATTTGAGAATTCCCTTTTTTGGTTTTAAAAATGAAAACACTTTTATGGTTAAAATCATTTTAAATACAAACAACTATATAATAAAAATGAGCTTCCCTCCTACCTCAGGTTCTTAGTTTTTTGCATGCCTTTGCAGAAATTTCCTGCACATATGTGATCTCTTTCCTTGTTAGTCCTTACAGCTCAGTAACATTCTTTATAAAGGTTCTGCGGTTTTTGTTACATGGATGACTCACAATATATTTAATAGTCTCCTACTGATGGGCATTTAGGCTGTTTTAATATATTATAATTGCAAACTGCCCTACAGTGAACATTCATGTGCAGACATTTTTGTACAAATGGCTGGAGCATGTCATGGGACAAAATTCTGAGTGGAGAATGATAGATCAAGATTATATCTCTTTAAATTTTTATAAATATTACCTAATTACTGTCTTCAAAAAGTGCATCATGCCAATTTTTTAAAGTTTCTACTTTGAAAACTCTAGTTCAGTAAGAGCCAGTTTGTATGAGCTTGTGGGGAGGAGGTAGATTATGAGAGAAGTGAGCTGGTCTCTAAAGGGTATTTATAATCTTACTGTATAAACAATTACAGCATTAAATGTCTGCAAAATTCAAGTGGCAAATGAGCTGCGAATATCAATTGCACATCTGCTGCATCTCAAAGGCAGATGGCCTTTTAATTTTATATCCCAAGAATTATACCCAAATTTCATTCCCTTCCTCAGAACACTTCCTCACTCTTTTTACTTTCACTGAGAAAATGGATTGTCACACTTTTCAAATATCAAGTGAATTTTAACATAAATTGCCAGGAAACTATGTTGCATCTTGTATTAAGCAGATATCAACGGTTGATTGACATTTAACCCATGAACCCAGAAAGAAAACACCATCCCAGTTGTCAGGGACCTTAAAATCCAGGTTGAGAAATCAACATTTAAACCCAAATGGTGACATGCCAGATGAAGAGGAATAAGTGTTCTGCTGTATAATTTAACTCTCCACACTTGGAAAGACAAAGAAGGAAGAGATTGTTTTTCATTGGAGCTTGGAGCGGCTGTCAGAGGCTCTTAGGAGACAGATGGGTGTTGGCTTGGGCTAGGGCACAAGAAAAAGACAGAAAGGCAAGAAGAAGGAAAGGGGAGGGAAACAAATTGGGGTTGAGTAGTGCAGAGGAGAATGTATAAGATTATGTAAATATGGGAGGACAGAGTCGGACTATGTAACAAAGGACCCTGCTTATCATGAGTTATAGGGGCAACATGAAACCAATGCAGCCAACTGACAAGGTAGTTGATGAACGAAAGTATATAATGTGTGCAGGATACTCCTGAAGGATCGAACTGGCTCAGGCATGGTTTCTTGCACACAGCATCAGGAGTTACAATTGACATCGTAGTATCACACACATGTAATGTGACCCTTACGTTCAAAGCTTAGTGAATTTACCTAAATGTCACAGAGGCTGGCATAGCTGTTTTCTGAATATCTGCCCAACAAGCATTATATCAAAGAAGACCTGGCTGATGGTGGGGTCATCCAACAAGGAGATGAATGGGAAGGATAATGCAGCATTCCAGGTGTATGACCACAAAGGGCCAGGTTTGCAGTGACTGGTAGAGAGTGACCCTGCTGGTGGAACTCAGGCTTGGAGAGACGTAAAAGAGGAAGGGAAACGTATAAAGTAACCTAGTAAATGCTACTGATAGCATCCCGACTCCAGGCTAAGCACTAAAGGGAAGCAAAACACTGTCCAAGACAGTGCCCCATTCAGGGAATTTTCAGTGTGAGCAGGTTGAGAGTGTAAAGAAAGGAACAAGGACAAATACTGGGAGAGCCGAAGAGAGATCGACATAAACGCTGTGGAGATTCAAACAAGAGGTCTCAGACGGCTAGGGAGCGGGAGCGACACACAAAGTATTGGACCCCGAGGAGGTATTAGAGCACAGTTTATAGTATTGGACAAGAATGGCTAGAAGAGTGATGCCCCAGTATAAAAATGACCAAGGACAAAGGAAATCACAAGTACATTGGACAACGGCCAGTTTGCTGGGTATTTAGATGAAACACAGGGACAGTAGAAGGAAGGTGTATGAAATCAGACCAGAAGGGATTTTCCTTTAGTCATTGTACTTTCATTCTAGTAGGAGGCAGGTATCAGAACTCACCTCCCCCTTTTCTCAGTTGTATAC
Organism: Pachyuromys duprasi; assembly: GCA_028658305.1. Lineage (NCBI taxonomy): Eukaryota > Metazoa > Chordata > Mammalia > Rodentia > Muridae > Pachyuromys > Pachyuromys duprasi. The sequence goes on from CM053760.1 coordinate 23,969,738, forward strand.
CTGTGAATATGTGGTGTGTGTGTGGAGGGGGGGGTACCTGCAAACACCCAAGGTTTACATCACTATCTTCTTCAATTGTTCTTTACTTTGGTGTTTGATACAGTCTCCCCCTAGACCTGGAACTTACTAATTCAGATAGGCTGACTAGCTAGGAAGCTGTAGGGCTCTTGTCTCCTCTCCACTTCCACAGAGATGAGATTATGGCCATAGACCTGACCTCCCCACCACATGGGTTCCGGGGTGTGGCATGTCAGACTCACGGTCTCATGTAGGCATGGCAAGTGGTTACTGCCTGAGCCATCTCCTAAGCTCCAGAACACCTTTTTAGTAAACAGCAGCAGTGGCCATGCAGGCATTTCCAATCAATGCCTCCAGTTCTTTGAAGAAGGCACTAGCTGTTAAACCTAAGACTTGAAAGCAGTGCAGTAACTACTCCTAGATGAAAGACATGTGCAGAGGGAGAAGCATCTTTGAATTTAAAAAAAGAATTCACTATTTCATATGAAAGCAGGGCTGTCTTTCCCCCTCAATCTGCTTCTGCATAATTTTAGTCTATTTTTCTAATTATGGTAACTGAACAAGAAAAGTCCCAACTGCTGTTCGCATTCTTACAACTTCTCAAGGAAAAAAAAAATAACTTGGAAGTCCGTATCTATGCCAGAGAAAATGAAACAAAGACAGGGCGTTAATTTTCTTTGTGTAAGTTGTCTTTGGCACATTTCTTTTCTTTCCCTGCCCAAGCAATTTAAAAAGAGTATCATTCAAGACCAATTAAAGGGATTTGGATGGGGTTCTGAGTTTGCGGTTGGTATCAATCAATTGTGCAATTTGGCCATCAATAGCCCTTCCAAAATGGCTGCATTTAACTGTAGCTGAAGGATTAGAAATGAAACTGCAGTAAGTGAGTCCTCCTTTGTCTGAAAGACAGAGCTTCAAAGGGCTAAAATTTGGGGTTTTCTTCATTGTTTGAATCAAAGGTTGTCTATTTGGCAAACAAAACAATGTGGCTTCAAGTGCCTTGGATACTTGGCCAGTGAATTTTGGCCACTACCTCTTAACAACAGAATCACAGCGAATCTAGTGGAGAGAAAGAAAGGACAGCAAGGCAGGGAGTAGGAAACTGAAGTTAGGACTCTGTGAGGGAGTACTGTGAGCAAGGACCGGTTCCAAGGAGGCAGAAGTATCAGTTCCCCGTTGAGACAGATTCCCGGCATTCTCCAGAGCTTGCTGAGAAAGAATGCTGGGAGCAGGGGCAGGGGCAGGCAAATGAACACTCCTGGACAACATTGTTGATGGAGGGTTCTCAATCACTGCTCCTTATATCTGAAAGTCCTGCAGTGAAGCTGACTGTCCATCTTTCAAGTTATCACCCTGGAAAAGGACTACTTCTGGGTCTTCCCTCTACTTTTCTCTTGTGGGTTAACAAATGAGAGAGGTGTTCCAGTTGGGGAGGGGGGTTCTTCCTTGGGGTGGATGTAAAGCATTGTTCCTAGGATGTCTGCAAGACAGAGCAGAGAGTGTGCTTATGTTCATTCTTTATCTAGATTAGTTTTGGAGAGTATGATCCCCTACTAGGCATGCTCATCGTGATTGGCTGATCGGTCTCCCTGAAACACTCTTCCTTTTCATGATATATTGATTTAGTCCCTGAACATTTCTCTGGTTTATCCTTGGGCTCAAATGAGAAGCTTTTAAATGTTTCTTACGTTCCTGTGATAGTGAACTGTAAAAAAAATGCAGCAGAGAGACATATGAGAAGTCAGAAGAATGAAAGAAAAGACTGCCATTCAGACCAGCTGAAAGGAGTTCAGATGGGGCTCTGAATCTGTGGTCTGTCTCAGTCAATAGTACAATTTGACCATCAATAGACTTTGAAAGGGTCTTCCAAAATGGCTGCATTTAACTGTACCTGATGGGTTAGAAATGAACCTCCAATGAATGGTCCTCTTTTGTTTGAAAGACCGAGCTTTGGTTTACTGGGAATTGGTTTTTCTCTTCATTGTTCAAAGGAACATTTGTCAATTGGCAGTGTATACCAGTAACAGAGAAGAGGAAAAACATGTTTTCAAGAAATACAGCTTTGTTTCAAGTGTTTTCCATTTTCTTGGGCCCATGTAAGAGAGGGGAGTAGACTCTTCCTGGGACCCAAAACAAGTATCTTTATGTAGTTACTAATTTCCTAAATTCCCTTCTCAACTATTCTCCCAGGTTCCCTTTCCCTTCATACCCCAGTCCCCTCCTCACCACATAAATTTCTATAGATTGAGAGTTTCAGATATTTAAGGTAAACTATATCATTTGGTCAATGGATAAATCATGTCACATTTTCAAAAACTTGAGAAATGTTAAGGCGAGGATTATAAATACTACAGCTCAAGCCAAACCTCATTGGGTATTTGCTGAGTCAAAACCTCTTCTCTCCATCTTTTCTTGTAACAAGTACAGTCTCCTCATAGTGCCATTGGTCTGAATTGTGGGCTTAAATGTCAGGCCAGACTTCTCTAGCTTCTTCCCATGTAGAAAATGCACAGTGCATTGTATAGAAGGCCTTTGACCACAGTTCCTGCTGCTTAGACATTACTACTTATTAGGATGTCTGTAAACCCAGCATTGGACACATCAGCCTAGTGTTCTCTCTGATCAGCTGCTTATGATATTATGAGATTTACCTGGTTACTGTATTTGGTTCCTGTGTGTATCCGTCTATGGGATTCTCCTCAATAAACTTATTTCTCACAAGAATAGAGCTGGTGGCCTGTGTGTGTTGGAGAAAGACGATTTTCACTGCTTCTTCTTTTCCATTTGATCTTGATTGACTTGTATTTTCCTTTTAAGTCTTGTGTAATTCTTTTCCCCAATGAAGAACTTTACAGTTCCTGCTGCAACTTTAATGTCCCTATGTGTATGTATGCGTGTATATTGTGAGTGTGGGTTACACATGCATGACTGTTTCTTACAGCATGAAACTTCACTCCAGGCGGCACAGTTACAAACCTTTGTAAAGAAGTGGGCATGTGTGGGAGGGAGAGGTTGAAGTCAAGAGACGAGATATCGTCAAATCATGAGCACAGTATTATGGTGGAAGCAGAGTGCTCAATTCATGGTAACCACTCATGAGGATACCGCAGGAAATCACAGGTCCACCCAAGAGTTATCCAACTGAAGGCAAATGGGCCCAAGTGTTGATGTACTTGATGTACCAGCATCCCTTTGCTACTTAGTGAGAGCTGCCTTGGGAGAATTTGTTCTCAGAAACATATGTTTTGCCACTTGTGTGCTTGTGGGGAAAGATGGTTCTTCTGCTAGGCGACAGGGTTCTCAGGTAAAGTCTCAATCAGTGGAACAGTTGGAAGGAGACCCACAGGATATAGATGGTCCTTATCACAGTCCCAATGAGCAAAGCATTCACTCTGAGCTTGGCCACAGGAGAGGAATGGTAGGTATACTCAGTCCAATCAACCCTTCAGTGAACACCAGAATGGCACACAGTTGACAGCAGGAGAGGATGGAAAATGTAGTGGCACATGGTGAGATAAAGAGATGCCACCTATAGTTGCCAAGAACGACTTCACATGTTTTACCAATCCTACGTCCCGCAAGGTCATAATCATTAGGGAAATGCTAACCAGTCAAAGCCAAATGGGATACACTGACCCTCCAAGGACGGAAATGCTCATGAAATAAAAGCCTGAAGAGAACAGCAAGGGCATGGAGACTATGAGGGAAAGTAGAGGCTGCTGTGCCATGATGGTAAGAATGTAAAATGGTGCAACTATAATGGAAGAAGGCATGTCAAGAAGGCCTGTCAGACAGAATTACTGTAAGATCCAGCAATTCTACTTCTGGGATTGAAAGTGGATTTTGTGAGCTTCTTGTACATCTTTCTAACAACCTTTCAACAATAGTCAAAAGATAAGGTGCCCAAGCTTCCACCAGAGACAAATGGATAAACTTGCGGCATATACATGCAATGGAATACTGTTTCAGCCTTAAAAAGGAAAGAAATTCGATATATACTGCAATGTGGACAGACCTTGAAAACATTATGCTATGTGAAATAAACCTTTCATTCAAAGGAAATATTAAATGATTCTACTAATATAAGATAAACCTAATAATAAAATTCAGAGAGAGAAAGAAGAATGATGGCTGGAGGGGCTAAAAGTTTGTTGGGATCAGGGTAGAAAAAAGCTACTGGAAACCTGCTTCCTCCACCTCTTATTTGTAAGACCTAAGTTTCCTTATCTCAGCCACCACATATGCCTATCATCTTGGTATCTCCTGATACAGCCCAACACAGTTGACTTTACTGGTTTCCCATTTGTGCCCCCTCCAATGCAGTCTAGGGTCCTGAGCATTCTGAAGAGGACACTTTTATGGTTTAGATTAAAAGTGTTTCCCCCAGAAGTTTCTGTGTTAAAGACTTGGTCCCCAGCTGATGCTACCATTTTATTGACTGGGTCAATAAAATTGTATTGATTGGGTCAAGAAGTGTAGTAATCAGTTCACAGCTGGGCAGACTGTTAGCCAGTGGTTCTTGGCTATATGAGCTCACGCCTTTGAGCAGCATGTTTTGGTCTACCTCCTCTGCCTCTCTTCATCTGGCTACCATGAAGTGAGCCGCAGCACTCTGCCTCCACGTCAGCCTCAGCAGAGGTTCAGCAGCAACAGAGCTAGCCAGCGACTGCCTGACACCTGTGAAACTATGAGCCTAAATAAATGTTTCAATTTCAACTGTTTTTTCTTGAGCATCTTTTCACAGTGTTGGAACCTAACAGCAAGACACTACAGATTTTCGTGGTCTACCTTTCTTTTCCAGGAGGAGTTCAGACTGAAGGCTATTCCCAAAGCAAGGACATAGTAGCCAGCTGACATTACTGAGTACTGATGTTGACCATCTCTCCAAACACTGCCCATGCTTTCCAGATGCAGTCTACTGCAGGATGACTAGCATAGCAGCATCCACTAAGCATTACCTTGACCAAGTGGAGCAGAATCTTTGTTGGAGTAAGAATGGGCTCATTCTTTTACCCTATGTGAAGCAGTTGGGTACATGCTATAGAACTGATTTCAATCCTAGTAGTGTCAAACATGGGGGTTAAGGGTCCTTTGAAGGAACCTTTTGAAAATGTCATGAGTACTGCTTGTGTAACTGGGTGGCCCTATGTTTGGGCACAGGCAGGCACTGCCATTTCACAAGGGCTCTTTAGAGGATTCTACAGTTACTCATCGCTGTAGGACAAATCTGGGCACCTTGGTTTGGCCCTGTGTGAAGAATAGGATTCCTACTGGAGACACTTTACTTATAGCACCAAGTTTCCTATTCCTCCAAGATCAAAGCCATTTTTCCCTGTCAAGTTTTATTCTTGAGAGTCCCTATATTTAGATTTGAAGCTTAAGTATAGAGCTTACTGCTGGCCCTGTTCTGTTCCATGAAGTTACTTAAAAAGGACTGCCAGAGGCATTAGATAGATAGATAGATAGATAGATAGATAGATAGATAGATAGATAGATAGATAGCTGAGAGAGACCATGTTTAGATGGCCATCTGAGCATCAGTCAGAATTTGTATATTTTAGCAACTTGGCACCCCAACTATTCTCTCTTCTTGCATTGAGCTCTCCTCTTGTTTCATCAGGTGATGGGCACTCTGTTCCTTTCTATTTCTTCATGGTCATTCACAGTATTTTACACTGATGGCCTTTGTAAGTGTCACTCAAACGCTGGTCTCTATCACTGGGTTACACAGCCTCATGAGATCAAGATGTGAGCCTATCTTTGTCACCACAGACAGCTGGCATTTAGCCTAGTGCCTGGCTGAAGTATTGTCATATGAAATTAATAAGGATAGGGTAGGTCCCAGAATTAAAAAGAAAACAACATTTTACAGAGTACCTAGTCACAAGTATGACACTGAGCAAGCAAATGTGGGACAGAAAGTTTGTGTGGCATAAAGATCAGACCCCAGAAAAGCCATGCTCATCTTAGTCCAGCATAGCTTAAGCTGGCTCTCTTGTGTAATTGGGAACTGATGGGCTCAATAAAGTAATTCATTTTCACATATGAGTTACCTGGACAACCTGGCTGTTGAAGAGTGTGGCACTCATTTTTAAGCTCTATTTTATTTGGGGTTCCTCAAAGTCTCTCCCATCAACTCCCCAACCCTAGGTAGAAGAAAGAAGGTTGGGAGAGAGAGGGAGCACAGAGCCCTTTACTTCTCCCAGCTGTGTAGGGTTGACAGGTTCTTAGGAGCTATACCAATCTCCATCAACAGCAAACGAGCCCACAGTCTCTTCTACGCTGCTGCATTGGAACATTTCTCCATCTGTCCAAACTGCCACTCGCCACACTCCACACCCTCTCTCTCCAGGCTCTCCTGTCTAATCCCTCAGAGTCCTAGACCACTCCCCTCTCTGTGCTGCACAAGGCAGGCACCAACTAGCAAAGGCCATGCCCAGCAGGAAGCAATTATCAGCTGTGGACAAACTAAAGCCCAAACTAAAATCCCACTTGGGATTAAAACAAAAACATATTTTCATAACATAACTGAGTTTTTAAAGAAGCCAAAACTTCCATTATAGAAAAGACCTCTCAAGGACTTTGAACACAATATTTTCTGTTAAGGAAATGCAGCCTGCTTAGAAAGGGGGAACAGAACTGCTGGTGTGTTATTCATGTACTTAGGTGCATAGACAGGGTTCCTCAGTGGGTTCCAGGGTAAGTGTGTTCCCTGGGAAACTATCCTCCAGCTTTGCCTGTTTGTATTCTTTTAATGTCTTCCTCTCATCTTTGCCTCTCCATGCTGCCTGTAGCCGGCAGAAAGCCCACCTACCCTGTGATAACTTTGTTCCCTTCTCCTCAACACCCCCTCCTCCCATGTCTTAGCTTAGGCAAAGCACACTTTATTGGATTCTTCTAATCTTTCCTGACAGATCAATTCTTCTGGGGTCTTAATTATTCATGTGGCTCTCCCTTGAATTTCCTTCAGGCTACTGGCTCTTTTGAGGCAGTAGTCTTGCTTGACTGAGGCAGCTCATTTATTTCCCAGGAGGTGGGCATCTGTGCTCAGGGCCAGGACTCTAAAGAGGGCAGATCAGGGTGGGGGATGGTTGAGGAGGCAGGGGAGGTAAGGTGTCCTGCAGGGAGAGAAGTTAGAAGGTCTTGTTTTAAAATCAGGCTCTTCTACTCAGGAGCTGGCAAAGTTATTCAACTTCTTCAGAGATCTCAATTGTAAAAGAAGGTACAAAAAAATGTTCATTAATTGTCAGGCTCATCACAAATATTAAGTAGTAGGGTGTCACTAGTGGTCCGTCCTTAGAACCTTTAGTAGTCTTGTAAACAGCAAGCTTCCCTTCCTCTAGCACAATGGTTCTTGACCCGTGGGTTGTGACCCCCACTGGGTCAAATATCCCATATCCTGCATAGCAGATATTTACATAAACAATTCCCAACAATAGTAAAATTATAGTTATGAAGTAGCAACAAAATGTTATGGTTGGGGGTCACTGCAACATGAGGAACTGGACTAAGGGTCACAGCATTAGGAATTGAGAAGCACTTCTACCATATGGCCTTCCACACACAGCTCCTCTGTGGCTGGCCGCAGGACTGGACTCATGCCACTGAATGAGTGCAGTCCTCTGTGGTAAGTTCTTACAGCTAGAATACAATCAGAACAAAGAAAGGTGTCCACGGGAATTAGGAAAGTCAGCCATGGGACGGATAGGATAAAGACCTTTTAACACAAGAAGCTTGATGTCTTGTCTATAGATTACAGAATTAGCCTCCTGGAAATTGTCATGCTTGTAAGACTTCTAAAACACCCATCCCCCAAGACTGACCCAGCCAGGGCAATGGATATCTTGTGACCAGGAAAATAATTCAATCCTGAGTAATATGGGACTTTTGGCTACCCTGCAACCTAACTTTTCCCTAGAACTGTGAGTAACTCCACCATAAAGTTAGACCACAAACACCATCTTATTCTGGAACAATGCCATGCTCAGCTCTTTATCTAGTGCAGAATCTGAAGCTCTTCCCTGAATGGTTCCACATTACTGCCCCAGCCTCATCTACATGACCTCCTCCCGTACATATGGCCCTTAACAGCAGCTCCCCGCCCTCGCCCTCTGATGCGCCCTCTCACACACAGCCCGTTTTTTTGTTGTTGTTGTTTGTTTGTTTCTTCCTGCCTACCAACCTAGCATCCGGACATGCTTTTTCCTATAAAATCTATTAGCACATACCTTGATAACCACCAAATAGCTGGCCAACAGCCAGAGTGGAATCCCAAGGCTCAGGAGCCTCACAGACAGATTTATCAGTTGCTGGGTTGAAAAATTATGTCCTAAATGATTCCACGTGAAAATGCACATGAGAATCTGGGAATACAGCCCTGTGGTAGAGTATCTTCCTAGCATGTATAAGGCCCTACAATCCTTTCCTGTTACTGATGGGAGACAAAATCACATGGAAGAGTGGGCAATGGTGGACTTAGAATCCCTGATGGTTGCATGGCTGGAGCCCTCAGACAGAGCACTGGGTGTCCATGAAGCACAAAGTTCACCTCATTCAGATACTGAGAGCGAGTTCCAAGTTTCTTTGTGTCTTTCTTTTTATGGAGAAATAGTTGTCCCTACTAAGTCATCTCTCAAAACTGAGAAGATGAAAACCAAACCAAGGACTTCCTATGCTTGTCCCCGTTCACATACACTGATGTCTAGCACGTCTCTCATTCATTTAGTCATCTGAAGATGGGGGTTGTGGCGTAATGCACAAGTTAGCAAGCTCTTTCTGGAGAGGATTACATAGTAAATATGGCAGGGTATGGGGTTATTTTTGCAACTCCTCAAGCTTATTGCTCTAGTGTGAAAACAACCTTAGATAAACAGGTGAGCAAAGGAACTTTATTCATAACAATAGGCATTGGACTGCATTTGGCTTCAGGACATCTCCAATCCCCATATAGTCTATGCCTCTCATTTTACAAATGGTAAATTGCAGAAATCAGTTGCTCGCTTGTTATAGAAGGGATGTTAGACCTCAACTTTTCAGGGGGGAAGAGATGGCTCAGCGGTTATGAGCACTGCCTGCTCTTCTACGGGGCTCAGGGTCAATTCACAGCAACCGTACAGTGGCACACAACTGTCGGTAACGCCATTCCTTGGGGATCTACTGCCCTCTTCTGGCCTCCACAGGCATCACATTCAGGTAATACATAAACGGGCAGCACATCCACCCACATAAATACTACTGCTAATATATTTAAAAGCTTTTCAATTCACAAAAGCCCCCTCCCCCACACAAAAACAGCACTTCGTGTTCTCATTCTTGTTCACCCCTGTGTATCTGTAGGCTCCCCGGGCTCTATTTTCTTTCCGGAGGAAGTTGAAGATGAGTTAGGACTGGAGTAAATCTCCTGCCAGGCCAGCCAACTCTTTTTGCATTTTTTTTTTCCTTACAGCCAAGAAGATACTTCTGGCTAAGCAATTATAAAGATAAAAGAGTAATAGGGAGGAAATAAAAAGCAAAAATGTTTCAAATGTTCTTAAGTGAGGAGAGCACTTAAGATGTCACTACCTTTCCCAGAAGATCGTTTGGCGTGTTTACTCTGGGTCAGTTTTAAACTGCTGCATCCCGGGCTATTTTCAAGAAAAGTAAGCTTTTTTTTGGAAGCTTACCATACTCAATTTTGGTGTGTCTTTGTACATAGATAATTTCTCATTAAGTATTAAGTCTGTCTCTCTGTCTCTGTCTCTGTCTCTCTCTCTCAGACACACACACACTTTCTGGAGGGCATGACTGTTCAGCCAGGCTGGAAGTCAGCATCCCAGCAACCCTCCTCTCTATACTCCTTCAGCCTCTAATAATGGGGTAACAGGTGCACACAGCTGTGCCTGATGTGGTATGAGATGCAGGCAATCTGAACTCAGGTTCTCAGGATTGCCTGGAAAGCACTTTTACCCACCGACCTATTCTCCCCAGATCTGCCCCCTTTTTTATTCTGTGTAATGGAAATGTGGAGGCAGATGCATGATTAAACACTTGCCCAGGACATGCAAGGACCTGTATTTAAGTCTGTACATTACACCCCAAATGGTGAATGAAATCAGAATGTCCATCTTGCTATCTACCTTTCTCATGTGCATTCTTTCCAGAGGGGTACTTACCATTCAGTCCCAGCCATAGCCAGATTTTGCAGACTGTATCTATTCCTATCTCTTGGTACCCAATGCCACTGGATAAAGGTTTTCTCAGGACACAGATAGTACCTGAAGTTCCCACATCAGGAGGTGAGCTGAGTGAGACAAATTTCTTAGTCTACTGGGAACAGGAACATTGAGATAAAAGTAGCTGAAATGGAAAGTTCAGGAATTACAAGGCCCTGAATGACCACAGCAGGTCTCTTCTTTAAACCAAGAGAACAATAACAACAACAACAACAACAAAACAACTCTAGATGTTTCTCTTGACTGGCAGTTTCTTAATCACTTTTTGTTAAATTGGAGTATATAAGATTTTTAGTATAAGGTGAATATTTTAAGTTTTTTTTTAATTTATTTATTTTTATCTCAATCACAGGTTAGGTACTTTGAATCCCAGGCGTAGCCCCCTCCCCCATTCCCCCCTACCCTCCCACTCCCTCCCTCATCTCCCTCTTCCCCGCCCCCTCCAAGTCCACCAACAGGGGAGGACCTCCTTCCCTTCCATCCAACCCCAGCTTATCCTGTCTCCTCAGGGCTGGCTGCAATGTCCTCCCCTGGGATCTAGCCAGTCTGTCACTCTCCAGCTTGTATGGGGGAGGGTCAAAGAGTCAGCCATCAAGATCATGACTGAAACAGTCCCTGTTTCCCTGAATAGGGTCTTCAGTCCTACACCGAGTTATCAAGCAAGAAACCAAATAATCCAATTAAAAAATGGGGTATGGAGCTAAAAAGAGAACTGACTGTAGAGGATTATAGAATGGCAGAAAAACACTTAAAGAAATGCTCAATGTCCTTAGCTATCAGAGAGAATGCAAATCAAAACGACTCTGAGATTTCACCTTACACCCTCCAGAATAGCTAAGATCAAAAACTCTAGTGACAATGCATGTTGGAGAGGCTGTGGAGAAAGAGGAACCCTCCTCCATTGCTGGTGGGAATATTTTAAGTTTTAGAAAAAAAAATCCTCCCCATAAATCTGGCTACCACAGTGACATGATGGTAGAACCATGGGAAACTTCCCTACCTTCCTACTTGCCATGGAATGATTAAAAAATTCCAACACCATGTTGGTGTTGGACTCCGCTCATCCCTTTCCCTCCTGTGAACCCAGTCTGCATTTGCACAGACTGGTCCTCCTTGGCGTCGGTACTTTAGGAAGGGAGGGGATGTCATTACTAAAAATATCTATAACCGATCTCAGTTTCTGCATTCATTAAGAAGCCAGGGTCCTCAAGGATATTGCCAGCCTAAACCGCAGATCAACAGGAAACCCACTGAGTGATGCCAAGAACCGCCACTACACAATTGTGAGACCCAATCACAGCCCCACTCGGCACACCTGAGCCCACCGTAACCTTCTCACGGCCTGCTTGGCAAGCAGATGAGTGCTGGCATTTAACAGAGCTTGTGGTTTTGAGGAGAGCACAGCAGCGAATCTTACTGAGTGGATTTAGGTTGCGGTGACCTTTCTACGCCATTATAAACAGTGTCAGCAGGTTAACGAGATGCAAGGATGCGCTGCTGTTGTAGAGAGAAGCTCTCTGTCTTTCCTAGGCTTTTGGTGGATGTTATTAAGAATAGCACAGGCCTCCACTTTTGCTTGTTCGCTCCTGTGGGTCTAGTTGGATTTGGGTCCACTTCTGTTATGATCATGATGACAATATGAAGGGTCAGTGAACTATGGGTTGTGTGATATTGTGCAGAAATATTGCACTCAGCGTAAACGCACAGGCCCGGCCTTATTACTTCATCTGCCTCCAGCCATGTGGACATGGAGGACAGTTAGTGTTTGTGAGCTGGTCTATTTTATTAGTGCACACGAGGTCATGTGGACCTCCAGCCTGCAGAGCTCTGCCTCCTAGCATCGTTAATGGCTTAAAGCAAAGACACGGCTATTTCTTTTATTAAAAGTACAAAATACACACCTGCCACAAAAGAACATAACAAATAAATCAAATGTGCAGCGTAAGGGAAAATGTAGTAAGCACCCGTGTACCGTCCAGCCTCCGAGAACCAATATCAGTAGCACACAATGTTTATCCCTTCCTTACACCACTGCCTTTGCCCTGCCTGAAGCTAAAATAGCTTAAGGAGTGTGATGTTAGCCTGTGTTTGTGTTAAGTGCGCCTTTACTTTTCTTTCTTATATTTTATAAATTTTATTATAAGAAAACATCACATAGGGAAATGAACTAGACTTAAACTCTATCCATCTCAATGGATAGAGTTAGACTAATCATTCTGAAGCTATGGAGCTTAGCATTGGATTTTATGCTTTCCTTATCAAACACATTTTCATACATTTGTCTACCACCAAAAATAAAAACTTGATGGCAGAGTGTGAACTAGAAAAACAGCTCTGTATCCTCTCGGAACCCGTACCCATTCTGTGTGTTCAGTCCAGGCTCATCCCTCATAGTCTTTCTGGTTCTCTTTCCTACATATTAGACTGAAACACTTTTTCTGGCAGTTTGTTCTATATGTGTAGCCATCTCCAAATAATGTGCTTGATATTGTCTAGTTGAGGAACTGTGTGTGTGCTTCATTTTCTTCTTCATGTCTGTGTTTGTGTGTACGATATGTGTGCATTTCGTGTAGAAGACAGTGGACAACCCTGGTGTCATTTCTCAGGCACTGTCTACCTTATTTTCAATTTCTTTGAGATAGGTTCTCTCACTGACCTGGGGACTTGCCGAGTAGGCTAGATTGGCTGGGTGGTGAGCTCTAGGGGTTCATCCGTCCCTGCCTCACCAGCCGGAGAGTGCTAGCTTGCACCATCATACCTGGCTCTTGCCAATGTGGACTTTGGGGATCAAACTCAGGTCCTAACCTACAGGGAAAGCACCTTACTGACTGAAAATTTTTCTTTCTTCTTTGTCTTAATGTTAACTTTGAGCTTCCTTCACACTGACATAGCAATGTTCAGTTATGAATGTGCCACAATTCATTCATTCACTGTACTGTAGATGGACATCTAGACTGTTCTGGGAATTTTGCTAGTAGGGCCTTGCTATTTGAGCATTCTTAAATGTGTTTCCTGGCAGCTAAAAGCATGCATTTCTGTACGGTTCACAACAAAGAGTGGGCTTACCGGATTTTAGCCACCAAAGCATACTGCTATATTGACAGACATTCTAGTTTAACCAGCAGTTGGCAGGCGATGCTTCTTTTTGTTTGTATTTTAGTTTCTTATATCTGTATGCAGGATTTGAATTGCCACCTGATAGGGTGAAAGAATTATCTAAGGATGAGATGATTTTCATCATTTACCTAATTACCATAAGACATTTTTACATAATCCAGTTCTTGTTTTTGCATATTTTCCTACCTGGTCTTTTTCTTATTAATTTTGTTACTTTGTTACAAACTTATGATTCGTATACTGTGCTAAGTTATAAATATAACACTTGGTAGCATGCATTTTCACTCTTTTGAACACAATATCTTGATCCAGCTATAGTCAAACTTAGAAGTCTTTTCTTCCGGGATTATACTGCCATGGTTGTTTAATGTATTCAGCATACTGATGAACTTCTATTTCCTCTAAAAGTTTTCTCACTTTCCCTGATGAATTTAATGAAATTCACCTGACTTACTTTTGTGTCGCAGCCGAGAAAGGGAAGTAACTTAATTTCTTTCATGTGGAATCACATGAATGAATTGTCTGTCTCTTCCTGCTACCTCTGTGTCCTCTGTGATCAAACAGAGCTCTATATATCACTCAAGTATTTAGGAGAACTCTGTTCCATTAACCCACGTCTTACAGCCATCCAATCAATACAGCATAAATCGGTAAAGTGTGATATCTGCTCGACATCTCTCCTTCCCTATTGATCTGTAGGAACATCTCAATTGTTGTATACCTTTATGTTTCCAAATCCTATTTGAGAATCTGAAATTTAAACATGTATCAGGTTTGAGGAAATTGCATTTTTTTTGCTTTTGGACTCCTAGCTATGAACTATTTAGCTATTCATTTAGCTCACTGAAGTCTTCATGCATTTTCATTTGTTCCTGAGAAGTATGTGTTCATCGGTGTCTTCCACTTGAGTGATGTAAAAGTAAGCTTGATACACACCCCCGTAAAATGGATTGAATTTTTAAGTTATTTAAATTAATCTCTTAAATTGGCTATTAAGAGTTCATGAGTTCTTTTGACTTCTGTATTGATGGTTAGTGATCACTACTCTTTGTCACTTGGCCATTTTTTGAGTTTTAATTTTCAAATACACACCTACATTATAGTTCAGGTCACTCTCACATTTCTCAGGATAAATAAAGAGCTGGTGAGAGGGGGACCCCTCTCTTGTCTCAGCCCTATATCCCTGTCTTCAGCGTAGAAAATCATTTCATTTAGAGAATCAGTTCCTCCTGAAAATTGATTTGGAAATGGAGGACACACACTTCGGTTCTCCACAGGAGTCTAGGGTGAGCTTAGTGAAGGTGACACTTTGAGTTTCTTGGGTAGGAGCTACTTTGTCATTTTTGACAGCACAAAATTATTGTCTTAATACCCAGTGTTCAACCCTAGAATTTACCATTCCAGCTATTTTTTTTTGCTGAAATAAGCCCAGGAACTGGCAGAGGCCAGTCTTAAGAAGGTCAAGGATGCTGCTTCCGTATGGTGAATTGTCAGTAGCAACACAGGGACACAGGGTAAGGCAGGAGAGGGACCAGTTATTGTCTATTTAAAAAAAATGCTTCTCTTGTATGTTACATCCTGACCATTCTTTTCCCTCCGTTCTCTCCCCTCAGCCCCTCCCCCTCTCCTTCTTTTCTCCCCCAGATCCACTCTTTCTCCGCTTCAGAAAGGGGCAGGCCTCCCAGAGATAGCAACCAAACATGACACGTCAAGTTGCAATAAGACTAGGCACCTCTGTTCAGGAAGTAGTCTCCTGTGCTAATGAGTTCTAGGGTCTTCCCCACTTTTTCTTCTAACCGGTTTAGTGTGTCTGGTTTTATGGTGAGGTCTTTGATCCACTCGGGCTTTAGCTTTGTGCAAGGTGATAAATATGGATCTATTTTCATTTTTCTGCATACAGATTTCCAGTTGGACCAGCACCATTTGTTGAAGATGCTGTCTTTTTTCCATTGAATGGTTTTGGCTTCTTTGTCAAAAATCAAGTTTCCATAGGTGTGTGGGTTCATTTCTGGGTCTTCTATTCGGTTCCATTGATCCACTATTCTGTTTCTATGCCAATACCATGCAGTTTTTATTATTTTTTTAATCCTTATATATATATATAGAGAGAGAGAGAAAAGAGATGAAAATAAACTTGTAATTAGATACACTCTATGCATTTTTTTCTTTTCATATGTGTGTGCATGCTATGTTTTTGTAATACACGTGTGCATGTGCATGTAAGTGCATATAGTAGCCTGCGGTTGACGCTGAGAAACATCCATAATTACTCTTCTACCTTATTCTGTGAGGCAGAGTCTCTCACTAAGGCCCAGAGTGTGCCAATATGGCTAGTCTGGCTTGCCAACTTGCTGTGCAAATCCCCTGTCTTTGCCTTTTTAGGCTGGAATTGGGAGTTAATTTATACACATAACTAGCATTTATGTGCTTTTTCTGGAAATCTGAACTCAGGTCCTGAAGTGGCCAGAGCTTTAACCATTGAGCCATCTTCCCAGCCTCCTACTATATGTAATTTCTTTTATTTTTATTCTTGTGTGGTGTTAGTTTTAAGCTTTGCCACTCACTATGTTGTTTTAACAACTGTATCCTTTGGTGGGTACCATTCTGATCTGAAACCTTTTGGACCTGAGAGCTTTCTCAGTTAAAGTTAGCTTTTTAATATGAATTCAAACCCAAGGGTAATAGATGTAGCTGGGAGTTACGCTTCAAGATGCTGAGTGAGTGATATTTAGCAAGCGCTGCCTCTGCTGATCCTGCCTTGCGATAATCCCCTTGGATTTGATGAATTTGCACTTTTGGCTCAAACTGAAACTCATGGGACCCACTAGCATCCTTTGACGACAAAGCTTTTAACTGTCTAGTGACAATGTTGGGCTTGAGCACTTACAACCCTTTCCAGAGAGATGTACCTTGATGTTATTTCAAACCTCAAGAAATCGCATTTTATGGTGGCTTAAACAGTGTTTCCAGGCTGAAGAAAGGGGGCATGCTCATGTGGATCATAAGCCAGTCTGAGAGCAGCCACATAAGGAGAGAGATTCCTGGTGTCAATTTTGTGCAGAGGAATTTCATTTTGAATTCTTGTATTGGTGGGATGCTGTATCAAATGGTAAGCACATCACATCTGTCTCTGTTTTCTTCCACCTGAATGCCTCAACTGGCTTTTCAGTTACAGGGATCACCTGTGACCTATGATCTGAGTTCTGCTGACCTTTCAGTTTCTTAATTTGACTTTATTTTGCCTTTTGTCATAGAAGTTGCCCAGGATATGTCTTTGGGAGTGTGACTCACCAGTTAGCCTTTGGACCAGTAAGTAAAGACATTCTCCTCAAAGCTGGTATCAGGGCTGTGTTGGAATTGATTCTTTTCTCTGTCCCTCCCATCTTTACTTAATCTACAGCTTCTCCATGGTTTGAGCAGAGACAATGAGTCATTTTATTAGAGGACTTGCCTGGAGACTTCCGGAAGGATGGATGAATCACAGATGCTTGTTAATCTTGTCTGCCAGCAACAGTTATCTAAGTAGTCTGTAAGCTTCATCTGAACAGTCCACTCTGGCCCAGGGGCTTCATGCTACCAAGGATAATTATGATGTGATGTGGCCCATCAGAAATTCATCAACTTACTTAAAAATTGGGACATGGGCAAAGTTTTTGTAGCCTGATTTTATATATGTAGCTGTTATATATAGCATTTACTTGTAGATGATAATATCATGTTATAATATTAAAATGTTGACCACATCTGGACAAGTTCCTAGTATCTTGAGAGAAGAACGTTCAGGCCCCTGTGGGCATCCTCATACACAGCTCCTCCAATCATTATCTTGCCCTGTGTCCCCTCTCTGTGATAACTCACCTACATCAGAATCAAGACAGAAGAGGTTACACAGGATTAGAACTGGACAGATGAATTGCATAATGGTTAAGGGTGGATGTTTAATTGATGTAGCATTTAATCTGGGAAGCAGAGAAACTTCTGGGATGTATCCTGATGATTGTTACACAAATTGGCAAATTTTATGCTACTACATTTTGCTCAAATTGTCTTCATTTGCCATTACTGTCATAATAAAGCACAATGGTCTAAATGTAAACATACTTTTCCCTCCCTGGAGGTTAGGAGTCTGAGGCCAGAGTGTTAGGGACATTGAATTCCTCCCACGCCCCCTTTTTTTGTCCTGCTGAAAGACATCCTCTTCAATGTCTTCAAATACACGTCCCTATGCAAGCATCTCTGCTCTGTTTTTTTCCTTCTTAGATAAAACCTCTCAAATTGGCTAAAAACCCATTTAACCTCATCACCTCTTCAAAAGCTTTACCTCAAATTCAGCCACCTTGTGAGGTGGGGAGCTAGAGCATCAGCACATAGATTCTGAAGATACACATTCAACTCCAGAGCAGCAATAAAATGTAGTTGGGGTTGGTTTATCTGAAGAAGCAAAATCCTTAAATTCCTAACTCAGTTGTTCTCAAATGAAGGAAGAGGGTTGACTATGAGGTTTTGTCAAAACTCACCTCCCTAGGGTCTCTTAGAATTCATAGACTTTGGTGTTTTAAAATCCTTCCCTAGGATAGAAAAATAGAATGGACTTAATAACTTCCAGAGCAAACCCCAGAGCTCCGAGTCAGTAAGATCTGCTTGGACATGACAGCTATGTTTAATTTTTACAAACTGATGTGTACAAATGTTTCTATACATTTATATTTGGTAAATGGTTTTAAGTTTAGTGGGCCTGAGTGAGGAGGAATTTTATAGTGTATACAGCTAAGGTCAGAGTGACAAAAAGTCACATTAATAGGAGGGTGAATCACTTTGATACTTTTCTACCAAGCTGAAGTTTCAGGAAGTTGGTCTGTGACATTCCCTGTCTTTATTTACCTTTCTGCCTCAGTGAACTGCCCTTCTCTAGTCTGTGTTGTCCTGGTGAATGCTACTCAAGTTAGATTACAAAATTGCTCTTTGTCATAACTTTCCATCCACCATCACATCCATCAGTGTGTAGAAGAAGACGAGTGAAATCAGAAGTCAGGAGCCCAGGGTAGATTAACTTATTCTTTCACTGAGCATTCTGGTGATAGATAGTGAGCAGTCTTCATTCTGTAGATCTCAGTTTCCTCCCATTCAAGACATGTGATATGTGTAGGATGGGTTAGAAGCAAAGCCTGTTGTAGCAGGATTGAGAAGTGGGATTCATGGGGATTGAATGGTGAGGGCCAAAGCCCTCTGAAGGACCAATGCCATTGCCATAGGAATGGGTTAATTATAGAGAGAGCAGGGGGCTATAAGATTAGCCAGAGCTGGTCCTCATGTTTTCTTGCTTGACTCATGTGTGCCTTTCACTGTCAGTTATGGTGTGAGGTAATATGGCAGGTGCAGGTGCATGCTCTTGAACTTGCCAGCCTCCAGAGTTGTGAGCTACATCAATATTTGTGTGTGTGTGTGTGTGTGTGTGTGTGTACATGGGCATTCATGCATTCAGGAGATATAGGAATGTGTGGATGCCCAAGCATGTTTGTGTTCATGTGTGTGGAGATCAGAGGTCAACCTCAGCTGTCATTCCTTAGATGAGATCCACCTTGTTTTCCTAGACAGGGTCTCTTCCTGGCACCTGGGACTTGTTCACTAGGTCAGGCTAGCTGACCAGCAGGTCCCAGGTGCTGCCTATCTTCACCACTGCAGTGGGATGTACGCCACCACTCCCAGCTTTTTCCTATAAGGTCTGGAGGTACAAACTCCATGCTTGCACAGCAGATATCTTACCATCTCAGCCACCTTAGCAGCCCTGACTATGTCTTCTTCATAAAAAAAAGCCAGTCTGTGGTATTCTGTTATAGCAACACAAAACAGACTAAAACAATTGTCTTGGGTTGAATCTGCCTCACACTCTCTGACTACCAGTGGATCAGTGTGAGCAAGGTCACTGCAGTAGAGGCTAGCATAGCCTAAAAATTGTCTCTGTCTCACTCAGCTACATTAGAGGGAAAAAGATGCCCATGTTTGCCTCAGGTGATAAAACAAGGAAATCAAATACTACAGAGATAAAGAAGGAGGACAGATCTGAAGCCGCAATTAAGTAGGGAAAAGAAACATATATTTATTCCTAAGAACACAAGATTAAAAAGCAAAATAGAAAAGCGATCGCACTCGGCTCTCCCGGCTCTGGTCTCTTTGTAATATTTGTCAGACAAGAAGAAATTGATTGCTTCATTAGACCAGGCTGAGCTCCCGGAGGGAAGGATATGCTGCCTGCTTTACGTGGTCAACTGAAAAATGCAAGATCCCATTCAAACTCAAGCCAGAGCAAGCGAGAGTCTTTTCTAATCTTAGCCATACATCCACTGAACCCATGTCACTTCTTCAGGCTTGTGCGCCAGTTCAAAAGAAAAAAAAATAAATCAAAGAGAGGGGCTAGGCTTGTGGATTCCAAGAAAGGATAATGAAAGACAGACTTCTGGCAGCATGGGATGGGGTGGATGGCTTTAGGTGGTGGATTGTTTGCTGAACAACACAAGGACTTCAGTTTGGTTACCAAAAGCACCACAAAAAAGCAAGCTGTGGTAGCTTATGATGCCAGGGCTAGGAACCAGAGCAGGTGGGTCCCTGGGGCCCGTCGGTTATGCTGTGAATGTGAAGTGTCTCCTATTGGCTCATGTGTTTGAAATGTTGTCCTCGGGTGGTTGTGCTGTCTAGGGAGGCTGGGGAACCTTGGAGCCTAGCAGCAAGGCTGTAGGTTGGGTCTTAAATATCAAAGGCTTGATCCAGCTCTGGCTCCAGCCTGAGCTCTCTGCTGCCTGGTGTCTCTGATCACGAGCTACCCCATCCCACTGCTGCCTTGTCTCTTGCACAGGGATGGACTGTATCGCCTTTAAGCTTCAAGCCAGAACAGATTCTTCCTCTCTTAATCTGCCTTTCTATATCAGGCATTTCATCACACCAGTGAGAAAAATAACCGATACAGTGCTCACCTGTTACATTCCTACAAAGACAGTTTTTAGTTAAGGCTGCTTAGATTTAATTCTCGAGTGACTTAAGAGTTAGGACCTAACATGGCCAGGCCCTACCTTTGGGAGAATGGGAGACTTATTTCAAACTGTCTTGAAATGGAGTCCCAACATTTCAGAAGTCCAGAATGCCAGAGAAAGAGTGCTAGACATTGTAGAGGACACCCCAGTGCTGGGAGCCGGAGCTCTGGTCAAGTCAGCTGTTGGCAACTGTGGCATGAAACAGTTGAGAACTATTCAAAAAAAAGAGGAAGTCGGAGTGTCTGACCTTCTGGTTGATCTTCAGCCGCTGTGTTGATAACTAAAGCACATTGACAAGGTAGAGGAGCTCAGGTCCCTGGGAGAACGGAACCTAGAGAAGGGAGGATACTTGAGTTTCTATATCTCTGGGTCTTGCTAGGCTTAGGACCCCTGTCTACACAGGCAATGAGCTTAAGAGGCTATGTGAGTATCCTCAGTCAGACTCTTGTCATCAGAGAGGGAAGGCTAGGACAGATACAGGGGAGAAAATAAAGAAGCTGGGGGAAGGGCTTGCCTGTTTGTCCTCATTTGCTGTGGGGTTCCCCCCTCTCTCTTTCTCTTTCTCTCTCCCTCCCTATATTTCTCTATCTCTGTGAGAGCCTCTGTCTTCAAATGTCTCTCTGCCTCTCTCCCTCTCTCCCCCACCCTTCTCCCCCTCAGAGGCTGACTTCCTTGCCTAAGGATGCTTGGGCTATATTTTTACCTTGGTTATCTTGAAGAACATAAGTAAGAGACTACAAAACAGGGAGATTTGTTAGCTTGGCTCATGCAATTGGGAGTTAGGATTCCAATGCATAGATGTGCGAGTTGGGAAAAGCACATGTTCTGTCCAAGGCATCTTCCATCTCTTCCAGACAAGCAATTGCTGTCTGCAAGTTGGACAGCCAGAGCCAGGCAGCTGGTGCTTAGTCTGAGAAGCTGGAAGCCTCAGAACAAGGGAGATCAAGGATGCAGCCATAATACAGAGCTCAAGGCCTAGATGCTGTTGGGATCTGTTGATGTGAGCTGGCTGAGCTGCTGAAGAACTTGGTATCCACACCACAGGCCCTGGTGGCAGCTGCAATGCATTGTGAATTTACTTGGGGCTTGTATGCACCAATTGGCTTTCTTCTTCTCCACTCTTACTTGCCTCAGGCCTACAGCCCACTGGACCATGCTGCCCACAATCAAGGCAGGCTGCTGCACTCATAGTCCCTCTCACACACACCAGTCTTTTCTCTGCAGATGCCCCTGCACCCAGGAGGGTATCTTATTAATTATAGACATCTCTCAGTTCTCCTAAGTTGACCATCAAGATTAACCCTCATGGGCTATTGTAGCAAAATCCTACAGATAGGGTGGATTAAACAAGGTGTTTATTTCTCATAGTTCTAGAAGTTGGTACACACAAAAGCAAATCACTGGAAGATTCTAGTTAGTGCTCACTTCCTCACATGCGATGTAAGAGACAGCAAAGCTCTCTGGGAACCTTTTTACGGGTCACAACGCAAAGGCCCTATATTCCAACACAATAGTCTTGGAAGATAAGATTTCAACATAGACTTGGAATTTGGGCAAGGCACACATGCAGTTCAGAGCATCCTTCATCCCTTCTAGACAACCGTGATGGCTTCTCCTAAAAATGTCACTGAGCCATCACACCTATGCCAACTGCACCCCCGCAGAGGTGAGAATTGTGAGAGAACAGAGTGGGGCAACAGCATGCTGATGTTCACATCAGGAAGGTCAGGGATTCTCACTCCAAACAAGCACGAGGTAGCCAGAAAGCAAGGCCCTCTGTAGTCTCTTCTGGACTTTTCCTCCAGTCTTGGGGAATGAGTGAACATGACACCAAGGTCAGGCTTTTCTTGTATAATTTTATCCTACTTTGAACTTTCTAGGGCAGGAACAGAAGCCAGAAGCAGAGGGCCAAAAGGGGTGAGTTTGTACTCTGAAATGGGAGCATTGAGTTCCTGCATTGAAAGGCCTCTCAGCTAGGGCCTCCTCATTAAGACATTCTGAAGAGATTCCTCTCTCTCAATAGCTTTCCCAAGAGAATGTTGGAAAGCAAATGCTGGGTGGCAGGGTTTGTGCCAAGCAGCTTTTGTGGAGGTCTTGGGGAGACTCCTTAGAGGAAGTATCCATATTGAGCCACAACTCTGATTGTCAAACTGGTCACATTAGCTTCTCCGCTGTTTGTATGTAGGTCTCATGAACTCTCAGTGCCCTGAGACAGGCAGTGTGCTGAAGCTGATGGTCATGAAACTCAGCAATTTTAGTACAAGTTTTAGAGCCAAGAGTCCTTGCACATTAACCAAGACAGCATACTTGTTTTTTTCATCAGGGAAACCCACCCCCTACATACAAGTCATATGAGTTGGTCAATGTCCAACGCAGCAAAGCCTTAAAACGAAAACTAGGTCTCTTCACCTCCTCTGCTCTTTTGCAGTTTTGAAGACCGGGAGTGGGACTGGGGAGCTAGTTCAGTGACAGAGACTCCCTGAGAAACACACAATAATAACAACAATAATAATGATAATGGCGATATCATGAGACTGGAAGTGGACTACTGATGAAAAAAGTTAATTTTACCTAAATTCCTTGATATTTGCATTTACCCATCAGTTCATCCCAGTGTGGTCTGGCCAGCCACACTCTAGCCTGAACTACAAAACAAATCGAAACACCTTAACAGTGTCAACTGAAATGTAGCCTGGCCTTGTTCTCTGCTCTTGGGAACATTCTGTTCACTTCTCCTCCACTCCTGCTCTTTGTAGTGTCTGATGTATTGGCAGGAACTTATTCAAATAATGACTGTTATGTTACAGTTGAGGAGCCCCCCACAGGCTCATGGGTTTGAACACTCAGCTGGTGGTGCTATTTTAGGAGATTTTTGAAACCCTTAGGAGGTAGGACTTAGATATGGGAAGTGGGTTACTAAGGGGTGGGGTGGTATCAGGCTTGTCCCAGTATAGCCCAGCCCCCGTTCCAGCTCTGGTCCAAGCTCTCTAGCTCTTGGTCCACTGCAGCCATAGCTTCTTGCGTGAAGACATGCTTTCTGCAGTACTGGAATCTACCATCTCAAACCCTGAGCCCAAACAAATCACCCTCCATTACATTGCCTCTTGTCATGTATTCAGTCACAGTGGCAAGAAATGTGACCAACCACATAGTTGTTTGTGGAGATACATACAGGGTCTAAAAGCCACAGTAGGAATGTTTTCCGCTTGTCAGGTGATGGTGGCACACGCCTTTGATCCCAGTACTCAGGTGGATCTCTATGAGTCTGAAGCCAAGATGTTCTACCAGTGAATTCCAGAACAGCCAGGGCTATACAGAGAAACCCTGTTTAAAACAAACAAACAAACAGACAAATAACAACAAAACACACACATACAAAAGAATTCTTTTCTCTCCCCCAATACATTCTGTTCATCTACACTGCCCAATGCTATGCTGTGCCAATATTCTTTTGGATTCCTCAAGTAGATTGTATTATCAGTCTGGTTTGGGGAGGACTGAGATGCCAGGCACTCAGGAGGACCTAGGTGAACTTGTAGAGACAGGATGGAAGAGACTGGCATTAGCCAGGAGCTGGTGTTAGGACCTGTGTTTTGAAGGTTTGACCAGGACGGGAGGAAACTTACCAAAGACTGTAAGAAACAGAGCAGTCCTAGAATGTTGAGACCAAACAAAGAGGCAGACAAAAAGGCAGAGTAAGCCTGTATATTAAAATTCCATTTCTTTTTATGTAAACTTACTTTTAAAATTTCTTTACTTTATATTCCCCTTGTAGCCCTTTTCCTCATCTGCTCATAGTCCCACACTCCCTCACCTCTCTCTCCTCCCCCTTCCCTAGTCCTCAGAAATACGGAGCCTTCCTCTCCTAGGAGCTGACCCCAGCCTAGCAAGTCTCATCAGGATTGCCTACATCCTCTTTCTCTGTGGTTGGTAAGGCCACTCCACCAAGGGGAAGTGATCAAAGAGTGGGCAACAGAGTCCATGTCAGACACAGCCTCTACTCCCCTTTCTAGGGAACCCACACAGTGACTGAGCTGTCTGTCTGGTACATTTGAGCAAGGGTCTATGTCCTCTCCGTACGTGGTCCTTGGTTGGTGTATCAGTCTTCACAGGCCCCTGGGGCCCAGATTTGTTGGCTCTGTTGGTCTTCTTGTGGAGTGCCTGCTCCTCCACCCCACCCCCCACCTTCCATCAGACAACCTGTGCTTGGCCCGAACTTTGGCTGTGAGTCTCAGCATCTGCTTGATCCCCTGCTTGGTGGAGTCTTTCAGAGAACATCTACGGTAGGCTCCCATCCTGTTCCCTCTTTTCAACAGCTTCCAGTGTCTATTCTAATTGCCCTTCTGAGTGAGGATTAAGCATCCTCCCTAGGGTCCTCATTGTTATTTAGCTTCTTTAGGTCTGTAGATTATAGTATGGTTATACTGTTTTATATGGCTAATATCTGCTTATAAGTGGGCATATACCATGTGTGTCTGAGTCTGGGTTGCCTCACTTAGGATGATCTTTTGCAGGTCCATCCATTTGCCTGCAAATTTCATGATATCCTTGTTTTTGATAGCTGAATAGTATTCCATTGTGTAGATGTACCTCAGTTTCTACTCTTTGGTTGAGGGACATTTGAGTTGTTTCCAGTTTCTGGATACAAATAAAGCCACTATGAACATAGCTGAGCAAATGTCTTTGTTATATGGTGGAGCATCTTTCAAGTATATTGCCAGGAGTGGTATAGCTGTTCCCAATTTTCTGAGAAAGCAGCAGATTGATTTTCAAAGCAGTTGTACAAATGTGCATTCCTACTTGCAACCACCATCATGTGCTGTAACTTGAGTTTTTGATCTTAGCCATTCTGTTAAGTGTAAGATGGAATCTCAGAGTTGTTTTGATTTGCATTTTCCTGGTGAAAAGAAATGCCTTTGAGCATTTCTTTAAGTGCTTTTTTGACCATTTGAAATTCCTCTGTTGAGAATACTCTGTTTAGTTCTATACCCTATTTTTTAAATATTGGATTATTTGGTTTGTTGGCGTTTAATTTATTGAGTTCTTTATATATTTTGGATATTAGCCCTATATTAGTCAAATGTAGGATTGATGAAGATCTTTTCCCTGTCTATAGGCTGCCATTTTATCCGATTGACAATGTCAGAATATCAGAAAAATGCCATATGATATTCCTAGTTGGCTTTATTTTTATATGGAAACTAGTCATTAAATTAGAACACTCTTTCACATAAAGTTGTTCCAAACACAAGTATTGGAAGCTGTTGTTGTCAAGAAGGAAGAAGAAAGCCATCACTGAACACAGCTATGCCTTAACATTGGTCCTGAGAACATCTCTCACAGGAACCTTTGGAAGTTTGCTAGTGAATGATTCAAAAAAAAAAAAAAAAAGATGAGTTCCCAGAGTTAACATGCAGCAAGTAAAAATGTTTCTACAGTTTGATCTATTTCCAGATGGCTCACTGCATTTGGAAACAGGGCTAGGAGGGGAAATTCTCGCCCCCCTCCCATATACACACAAAGTACATATCTGTGGGTCACAATCCCTTTGGGGGTCGAAAGACCCTCTCACAGGGCTCACACATCAGATATCCTGCATATCAGATATTTACATTACAATTTATAATAGTAGAAAAATTATAGTTATGAAGTAGCAATGAAAATAATTTATGGTTTGGGGTCACCACAACATGAGGAGCCGTATTAAAGGGCTACAGCGTTAAGAAGGCTGAGAGCCACTGCTAGAAGGACTCCTAGAGGGAGACAGACCATTAAGATACGGAGAAATCGGAGAGGCAGTTAAGGAAACTGGCCCATGGGGCTACAGGGGCTGCCACGTCCCATAACTGGGCATCTCAATCTGGAGAAACAGGGAGCCAGTAACAGGCCTCAGCCTATGTCTGGAGGTTTCATGACCAATAAAAATAATAGTAATCATAAGCAGTAATGACTCAGCCAAGGCTGAACAGGTCGTAGAGGACAGGGTACTGGTGAGTGTCCAAAGGCAGGAGAATCTGGAGTTCTGACATGCAAGCACCGGAGGTAGAGGCAGCAACCAGGGTCCAAAGAGAATGACATTACCTTCTGCCTTCTTCTCCCTTTCTTAGCTGGATAGTTTATGCCTGCACTCTAGGAGCTCCTATGGGCTCCTGGACCGAGGGAGCTCCTGTGGACCACAGACTGAGGGAGGGAGCTCCTGTGGACTCTCAGATCGAGGGAGCATCTGTGAACTCTCAGACCAGGTACTCAGACATGCCTGTGGTTGCTCAACTAAATGCCACACAGGCCTCCTTTCCAGCAGAAGAGAGACTACCAGCTCGCTGCCTGCTGCAGCAGAGGGACTAATCAATGAAATAATTGAGACTAGATCCTTGGTTTCCTTAGTGATGATCCCTTCATTATTAATAACTACTATTAGCTTTTAATTATTAACCATTCATTTTATCAAATTGGCATCTCAAAGCCATCATTACTTCGGAAATATATTTGAGGTTAAGGACTTATTGGGGCATGATGCATTTGGGAAGCTGGGGCAGGAGGATTGCCATGAACTCATATAGCTAGTAGAATCACCTCAGAAGAGTGGAACGCTTTTCAGTTTAAGATCAGAGAAAGATAAGTAAAAATGGAATTGGGTCAGAGGGATGCCACACCACTGGCTTTGAAGATGAAGACAGGGATCATGAAGCAAGTCATGAAGGGACTGTAGAAGCTGGGGACATCCCCCTAAAGCTGACAGCTTGATCTGAGCTCACGCCCGGCCTCTCTGCTCTGTGCAACTATAAGATGTGTGTCTTTAGGCTGCTATGTCTCTGATGATTTGTCATAGCAACAATGGAAAAGGAATATGACCGTGAAAGACTTGAAGGCTTTCTATAAAACAGTCAGTTTGAACACAACCAGCCTTTGAGATGGATGCTTCAGGGATATTCTTTTTTGTCTCTTGCTAGAAGTGCGTATGTGTGTGTATGCCAGAGGTCAATGTCATGTACCTTTTTCAATCACCCTCTATCTTATTTTTTGAGACCAGGTTTCTCACGGAAACTGGGGCTTAAGTCCTAGGAGTTCTTTGGCTTCTGCCTCCCTAGTGCTGGGATTCCAGGCATGGACCACCATGCCCAGCCTTTTCACATAATTTCTGGGCAACTGAATTAGGTCTTTGAGCATAGCGAGAGCTTTGTCCACTAAGCCCATCTCCCTGGCCTTACAAGGACACTGTTTGATACTGCAATATATCCGAATCCTCATGCCTTCATAAATAGCCACCACCAGACAACCTTATCCCACCCCATCGCCCCAGGGCCACAGTAGCATGAGTTACAGTCTCACACACAATAATTTAAACAGACAAGCTAAAATGTTTCTGGAGTTTGTCATTCTTTCCCTTCAGTTATTTTACCAAAACCTCAGAAAATTTCATCACTGGCAATTTGGTGGCTCTTGTTCCCAAGGCATGTGTTTAGCAGACAATTGTCACTAGTAGTCAATTCAAGTGTGGCAATATTTTTAATGCAATTGAAATATGATTGTAAACTGGGGCCACCACAGAATACTCTACCTATTCTGAAGAACTGCCTCAGCTTCCTGGATGGTTTGAAATCACAGAAAATGCTAAGTTGTCTTGGCTGGTTGCTGGCTTGGTTGGGGCAGAGCATTGCCTCCGTCCTATGTAAGCTTTGCATTTCCATGGGGGGTGTCATACGGCTTTCACAATGCTGCCAGTATATCACAGAAGTAACTGTTTGCTTCCTCATGGAAGCAGGGGTCCAACTGGCAGTGAGACACCTGGGAACCTTTCTCTGCTTCACTGGAGCCCCTGGCGGGCAGGTCGCTCATGAAGAGCCTCGGCTATTTCCCCCATGTTTCTTGGTATGAGGATGAATGGAACGTAAGCGAACTGCAACGCCCTTTCTAGCACGTCACCTTTTGTGTAGTTAGGCATCTCTGCAGAAGCAACTAGACCTAGGACTAAAGCCATATGGATGGATAATTTCCAGGGCGCTCACTGATTAGACTAGATATAAAGGAATAATGTTCAGATCATGCCAAGGGTAATGCAAGAGGTTTGCTTTGTTCAGAGAAGTTATCCTTTGCTGAGTGACATTTTAATTGAGAAGAATTGTTTGTTTCTTACTGCTCAGCTGTGCTCTGAGCTGGGAGTTTTACTTTACACAAAAAGCCAAACTCCCAGCAAATATATGACTAAGTAGATAATAGAAAGGTAAGCAGACAGATGATAGATATCTATGTACAAGTACATACTAAATATAGTAATTATTATTCCTGTTTTTACTTGAAAGACAGAAACACACATACAAGTAAGAATACTATTGCCTACTGATCATTTTTCTATGCATGCTTCATTGACACAGCATGGGTGAAATAATTGTTGCTTTAAAGGTTATAAAACAGGTTAGTTGCCCACAAATAAAGTGCTGAACTAGAGCTAGATAAATATTTCAGGTTTCCTCCATTTAACATTAGGTAAAGCAGATACATAAAATCCCGAATGGATTACTTCCTTTGTGCATGTCTGCAGTTAGTAATTAGGTATCTAGGCTTGATGAACAAGCCCATTTTTGTAATACAATGGTATCTGAGTCTTCACAAGATAAATGCCATTCTTCAAGATTCAGTCAGTAAACAAAAGAGTCAGGAATCAAATCCAAACATCAGAAAATTTGAATTTACTTAGTTGTACCTAATGTGTAATTAATGTATGAACATTAAATCAAAAGTTATTTATAGTTTAAAATGGGTTATTAACCTTAATGAATTTCTAGAAGGTTGAATTGCAAATAGAGGAGGAAAGAAACCAGAGTGTTGATCATTCTGGATATAAAATACATATTCTGGCCAAGCAGGGTACTAGCACAATTATTAATAAGAAAAGGACCTTAGCATTGGTCGTATCTGTGTGTAAACTGTAATGTCTTTTTTTTCCTAATTGACAATAAACAAGTTGATTGCTGAGACTCTAGTTTCTTTATTGTTAAAATGGGCAATAATAACTTCTTTCCAGGGAATACTATAGAGGATGACTACAGTCACCTTGATACCTAAACCACACAAAGACCCAACAAGAAAGAGAACTTCAGACCTATCTCTCTCATGAACATTGATGCAAAAATACTCAACAAAATACTTGCAAACCAAATCCAAGAACACATAAAAGATATCCAACATGATCAAGTAGGCTTCATCCCAGGTATGTAGGGGTGGTTCAATATATGGAGATTCATCAATATAACCCACCATATAAGCAAACTGAAGGAGAAAAAACCATGTGGTTTTATCATGGTCATCTCATTACATGCTGAAAAAAGCATTTGACAAAATCCAACAACCATTTCATGTTTAAAGTCATGGAGAGTTCAGGGATACAAAGCACATACCTAAACATAGTAAAGAAAATATACAGCAATTCTATAACTAACATCAAATTAAATGGAGGAAAAACTTAAATTAATCCCACTGAAATCAGGGACAAGGCAAGGCTACCCACTCTCTCCATATCTCTTTAACATAGTACTTGAAGTCCCAGCTAGAGCAATAAGACAAATAAAGGAGATCAAAGGGATATAAATCAGAAAGAAGTCAAAGTATCACTATTTACAGATTATATATATATATATATATATATATATATATATATATATATATATATATAAGTGACCCCAAAGATTCAACCAGAGAACTCCTTCAGCTGATAAACACCTTCAGCAAAGTGGCTGGATACAAAATTAACTCAAAAACATCAGTGGCCCTCCTGTATACAAAAGACAAAAGGGCCGAGAAAGAAATTAGGAAAACTACACCCTTCACAATAGCCACAAATAACATAAAGTACCTTGGTGTGACTGTATCCAAGCAAGTCAAAGACCTGTTTGAAACAGACTTCAAGTCTCTGAAGAAAGAAATAGAAGAAGATATCAGAAGATAGAAATATCTCCCATGCTCATGGATCAGTAGGATTTACATAGTGAAAATGGCCATCCTGCCAAAAGCAATCTACAGATTCAATGCAATTCCCATCAAAATACCAGCACAATTTTTTACAGAAATTGAAAGAACAATTCTCAATTTTATATGAAAAAACAAACAAACAAAAAACCCAGAATCTCCAAAACAATCCTCTACAACAACAGATCATCTGGAGGTATCTCCATCCCCGACCTCAAGCTGTACTACAGAGCAATAGTAATAAAAACCGCATGGTACTGGCATAGAAACAGAATGGTGGATCAATGGAATAAAATAGAAGACCCAGAAATGAACCCACACACCTATGAATACTTGATTTTTAACAAAGAAGCCAAAACCATACAATGGAAAAAAGACAACATCTTCAACAAATGGTGCTGTTCTAACTGGATGTGTACATGTAGAAAAATGCAAATAGATCCATATTTATCACCCAGCACAAACTAAAGTCCAGTGGATCAAAGACCTTAACATAAAACCAGACACACTAAACCTGTAAGAAGAAAAAGTGGGGAAGACCCTAGAACTCATTGGCACAGGAGACTACTTCTGGAACAGAACACCAACAGCATAGGCTCTAAGATGAACAATCAATAAATGGGACCCCATGAAACTAAAAAGCTTCTATAAAGCAAAGGACACTGTCATCAGAACAAAACGACTGCCTACAGACTGGGAAAGGGTCTTCACCAACCCCATATCTGACATATGGCTAATATCCAGAATATATAAAGCACTCAAGAAGTTAAACAACAACAAATCAAGTAATCCAATTAAAAAATGGGGTACAGAGCTAAACAGAGAATTCTCAATAGAGGAATATTGAATGGCAGAGAAACACTTAAAGTAATGTTCAATGTCCTCAGTCATCAGGGAAATGCAAATCAAAACAACCCTGAGATTTCACCTTATGCCCATCAGAATGGTTAAGATCAAAAACTCAAATGACAATACATGCTGGAGAGGATGTGGAGAAAGGGGAACCCTCCTCCATTACTGGTGGGAATGTATACTTGTACAATCACTTTGGAAATCAATCTGGTGCTTTCTCAGACAATTAGGAATAGTGCTACCTCAAGATCCAGCTATATCACCTCTAGGCATATATCCAAAATATGATCGAGTATACAACAAGGACATTTGCACAACCTTGTTTGTAGAAGCTTTATTCGTAATAGCAAGAACCTGGACACAACCCAGATGTACCTCAACTGAGGAATGGATACATAAATTGTGGTACATTTACACAATGGAATATTACTCAGCAATTAGGAAATCAAGAAAGTTTCAGGTAAATGGTGGGAACTAGAAAAGATCATCCCAAGTGAGGTATCCCAGAAACAGAAAGACACACATTTTATATACTCACTTATAAGTGGATATTAGACATATAATATAGGATAAACATAATAAAATCTGTACAACTAAAGAAGCGAAGGAAGAAGGAGGACCCTGGGTAAAATTATCAATCTTCAACCAGAAAGGCAAATGGGATAGACATCAGAAGAGGAAGAAAACAGGGAACAAAACAGGAACCTACCACAGAGGGCCTCTGAAAGACTCTACCCAGCAGGGTATCAAAACAGATGCTGAGACTCATAGTCAAACTTTGGGCAGAGTGCAGGGAATCTTATGAAAGAAGAGGGAGATAGAAAGACCTGGAGGGGTCAGGAGCTTCAAAAGGAGAACAACAGAACAAGAAAATATCTAGGCCTAGGGGTCTTTTCTGAGACTGATACTCCAAACAAGGACCATGCATTGAGATAACCTAGAACCCCTGTCATGATGTAGCCCATGGCAGCTCAGTCTCCATGTGGGTTCCATAGTAAGGGGAACAGGGGCTGTCTCTGACATAAACTCAGTGGCTGGCTCATTGATCACCTCCGCCTGAGGGGCTGCAGTTCTACCAGGCCACAGAGGAAGACAATGCAGCCACTCCTGATGAGACCTGATCTGATAGGCTAGGGTCATATGGAAAAGGAGTAGGAATTCCTCTATCAGTGGAATTGGGGAGGGTTACAGGAAGAGAAGAGGGAGGAAGGGTAAGGTTGGGAGGGGACGATGGAGGGGGCTACAGCAGG
Organism: Pachyuromys duprasi; assembly: GCA_028658305.1. Classification (NCBI taxonomy): domain Eukaryota; kingdom Metazoa; phylum Chordata; class Mammalia; order Rodentia; family Muridae; genus Pachyuromys; species Pachyuromys duprasi. The sequence continues at coordinate 24,002,174 of CM053760.1, forward strand.
GATATAAAGTGAATAAATTGTAATAAATAAAACAAATAAATACATTTAAAAATTGAGTATGAAGATACATCTTTGGACTGCACTTTTGTGCATGTGTGTGATATATGTATGTGTACATGTTTGTGTATGTGTGTACCTATGTGTTTGTGTGTGTGCATATATATGCATGTATTTGTGCATGTGGAGATAAGAGTTTTGCATCAAGTATCTTCCTCTATCAATGATCACTTTTTCTTTCTTGCTTGCTTGCTTGCTTGCTTTCTTCTTGCTTGCTTCTTTTCTGTTTTTTGTTTTTTTTGTGTTTTTTTTTTTTTGAGACAAGGTCTCTCACCTAACCTGAGGTTTACTGATTTAACAAGATTACCTAACCAGCGGGTCCCAGCGATACATGCATTTCCTCCTCCCCAGGTCTAGGCTGTGGGTTCTCAGCACCATGCCCAGCTTTTTACATGGGTGCTGGGGGTCTGGTCAAGTCCTCAGGCTTGCATGGCAAGTGCTTTATGGGGTATACCATCTTCACAGCCTCATGCAAAAGATTCTCCTTGCTCTTGTGCTCTGTCTCTTCACCTTTTAGCCATGTTCACAGGAACTGCCGAACAGAGCACATGCAGCTTCACTGTCTGGAGAGACCCGGGGTGACAAAATAAGCCAGCTTTAGAAGATGGAAATGCTGTACATCTCCACACATGTGGAGAAACAGAAATGCTGATTACCTTGCATTTATCATTATACATATGTATTAGATTATTATACTATAGTCTATGAAGATGCACATCATGTATCAATTAATCTAAAATAATAAGTCAGGTACTGTAGTGTGTGCCTGTAATTCCAACACCTGGGAGGCAGAGACAGGATTCTCGTGAGTTTGAGGCCAGCCTGGCTTACAAAGTGAATTTCAAGGTTAGGGTGAAGTTCAGAACAAGATCCTGCCTCAGACAGCTACGTTAAAGGGCTAGAGAGGTGACTCAGTGGTTAAGAGTGTATTGCTCTCACAGAGGATCCAAGGTTGGCCCAAGGTTATCCATGTCTGTCTGCTCAAAACCTCCTGCACCTCCTGCACTCCATCTCTAGGTGATCTGACATCATCTTCCGGCCTCCTGCACCTGCACTGATGTGTATGTACATCCCCTCACACAAACGCACACACACAATTAAAAATAATGATAAACCTAAATAGAACGTAAATTAGGGTTGGAAAGGGGGCTGAATGGATAGAGCACTGGCTAGGTTAGGAGGAAGACTGGGATTTGGATCCTCAGAGCCAGTGTAAAAATCAGACAAGAATGACAGTGGTCTGTCATCACAGCTCTCGGGAAGAGACCAGGGATCCCTGCGGCAAGCTGGTTAACTCAACGAGTTGGAACTGGTAATCTCCAGGTTCAGCCACAGACATACAATTTTAAATTATTTGTTTATTCAGTAAATAAAGTGAATCAAGGTTAAAAAGCACACCGGACATCAACTCTGAGCCTCCACACATATGTACACACACTTGCATCAACACACAAACACAGTTTGTTATATGCCCACACATAATATAAGCATAAACACACACAGAAACATTCTTAAGTAATTGACTAATTAATAATAAATCACTAAAAGTAAGTTTTAATTCATCAGGTTTTGTAACTCAGTTAGATCCCCTTTCTCAGTTCAGGCATGGGCTTTATTTGTAGAATCACAATTGATGACACTGTCATTGCATGCTTTTGTCCTGCTAGCTGTGTCTGTCTGCCTGCCCCAGGCATCACGTCACTCCAATAAAAAGGATCTTGTCAACAACAGCCCTATTGAATGCTTCCAAGGAATTCCAAAGAAGAAATTTTGTTCTTGATTATTTCCCTGATGCAGTGTGGGATTCATATTTTTGCTACCTTGATGATATAAATCATACATTAATTTCAAAATGTTTTTTATACGCATCTACTCACCCTCAAATTCCTGGTGTTCCCTGGGGAATGGTAAAAGGATATAATTTATAATAGTGTAATTAACTTTTGACTATGCTTGCAATTATGTTTCTTGAAGTCTTCACAGTTAGAGAAAAATTAAGGTGTTTAAATGAATGTGTACTCTGAAGTATAAAAATATGATTTCCCTCCATTCATTGTTTTCTTTCGTGAATGTATTGGATTTATATAATTCATCTTTGGGAAAATGGTTTTTACACAGATTTTTCTGCTTTATGCTCTTCAGAGTGTTAGCACACATACAGAACACAACACACACCAGCAGTCCTCAACATTAAATGAAACAGAAAGATTCTTTTTTCATTTGGCAGTTCAATCATATTTTACCCCAAACGATTACTAATAATCTTCAGGCATCTTTTCAAACTATTTTCGACTTTGGCAAAAATGTCCTTGAGGGATAAACAGTGATTGCTCAGCTGGGGCACATCTTATTTACTCCTCTTTCCCAACCCAGAACATTTTTCATTATCTGGAGAGATGTGGGGGGTCATGAAAACTAGCAGGAGCGGTTGTTGCCAACCTCTAGTCAATCACGAGCAAGGATATAATTCAGCAGGGGAAGGGAGATGGTTCAGTTGGCAAAGGGCAGGCACTGGGACCTGTCTCCCATCTCTAGGACCCACAAGAAGAGCCAGCTATGGAGATGCACACCTGCATTCCCAGCCTTGGGAAGGCAGAGAAATGGATCCCTTGGCTAGATAGTTGGTGAGCTCCAGGCCAGCAAGAGACCTCGTGTCAAGGGTAGATGCTATCTGAAGAACAACGCAGGCTTTCTTCCACATGAGACACGCACACATACCCGCGCGCATGCGCGCGCATGCATGCACACAAGCACACATGCACCACAGAAATCCTACCATACACAGAGCAACTCTCCTTGACAAAGAATTCACTGGTCCAGGAACTGATCAAGGCTGGGAAACCCATGCAAAGCCTATAACAAGTTATACTCACTGGCTCCAGGTACTCACAACAATTTTATGGTTATCTTCAGTTTCTTTCCTTCCAGGTCTTGACCTCTGTGCCGGGGGGAAGGGGAGCTGTTAGTTGGGATCCGGGGCTTGTCTGTGTAGTTCTCTGTTTTTGAGTAAATTACAATCTAGTCTTAGATACTCCTCTCCCCGACCAGAACTGCTGCTGCTGCACCGGGTGACATTTGATCATTCTCAGTGACTACGTGATATAACGCTCATTATTCATCATGAGGGCATAAGTTCAGATACCCAGAACCCAAATAAAATCCACATGTATGCTGCCATTATGGAGGCTCCCTGAGACACACAGGCCGTATCTGTGAGCTCCAGGTTAGATGGGAGAGTAAGTAAGGAAGATACCTTATGACTAATGTGCGCACATAGCCACATTAATACATCTATACAACAGACACACATGTGCATGTATATGTGCCTATGAAAATACATAACACACACACACACACACACAATTTTTCTGGAAGTAATGGGTTTTCTCAGTATAGCACAAATCCCAAGATATTTGTCAAATCTCCATAGAGACCTCAAGGATAAGAAACTAAACCAAATGAAACCTTTCTTGCTGCACTGTCTTTCTCTGTAGCCTGGTAAGACTTGCCCCCTCCCCCTCAGAGGGAGGTGATCAAAGAACAGGCCATAGGGTCAGAGGGAAGGGGAAGAGGACCTCCCCTATCATTGGACTTGGGGAGGAGCATGGAAGGAGGAAGAAAGGAGGGTGGGATTGGAAGGGGGTGAGGGATGGAGTTACAGCTGGGATACAAAGTGAATAAATTATAATAAATTAAAAAAGAAATTAAAAACAGTTTTTAAAAACCTTTCTTGCCCTCCTCCTATGGATGCAGTCAAGGATAACACACCATTCACATTAAGTTAGGTATTATTTTAAACTAAGAGCATTGAATGAGGGGGTTTAAAATAATCATGATAATGCAAATGAATGCATTTTGTTATAATTATCTTGCCCTTTGAAATTCTAAATTCAAGGCAGCACAGAGATCTTATTATATGAAATTGTGTATCAGGGATATCAAGTATTTTATATTTCATCCGGTTCTTGCCAGAAGCTCAGAGAAAAAAATAAACCTACTGCTTTTGATCTGTTTTAGAGATGCAGACATTGATGGACCAGAGACATCAGGTGGCTCATCCAAGAACTAAATGATGAGTGGTTGGAGTCAGTCACAGATGACCCACTTCTGAATTCCTTATCAACTGCTTGCCACCTCTCTGGATTAGAGAGGCATGATGTCAGGATCGCTCTACCCCACCAAGCAAATCTAGACTGGCTTCCCTTGTGGGACTGATGTCTTCCCTGACATGTGCGCACACTGTCTCTTCTGCTTATAAAGTTGACATCCACACTTGACACCAAGACATCAATGCCAATGACAGTCAGCATCTTTGATCAAGAAGCTTCATGTCTAGCCCTGAATTTCACTGAGATTCCCATGGATATCTATCAGTTCAGGGACATGATTTCATAGATTGAACTCATAGCACCTCTAACATTCTCTAAGGTCTCCAAGAGAGTGGGGCAGCGGAAGAACCACAGGGTCTCTCACTGGCCTGGAACTTGCCAAATAGGCTAGGCTACATGGCCAATGAGCTTACCTCCCTAATAAGTACAGGGATTGCACATATATGCTGCCCTAAAAAAATATCTACTCCATGTGTGTATATAAACATGTGCCACAGTCACATGTGGAGTTCAGAGGACATTGTGTGTGAGTTAGTTCTCTCCTTCTACCATGTTGGTTTCAGGAGTCTAACTTAGATCAGCAGGGTTGATAGTCAGTACCTTGACCTACTACTGACCCACCTCATCAGCCCCCATCTCAATTTATTAAAGATGGAGACTCTGGGGACTGACCTCAGATCTTCATGCTTGCAGGACAAGTACTTTGCCAACTCATCTATTTTCCCATTCCTAGAAAAATGACATTTTAATCAATTTGAACTTCTATCTCCCAAGTCTTTGTCAAGAGACTCACCCTAAGTTGTACCACAATTCTTTTGCCACCAAGGCTCAAAGTGACATTCCACTAAGGGATGCCTGCTTGACTTCAGGTACCAGGTGGTAAAAAGCCACTTGATACAACATTCACAGAAGTGGCTGCATAAAAAGTTTACAGGTTGTGAGGGGCAAAAGGCTTGTCTTCCAGAATTTGGGATGATATTGATGAATCATGGTATTCAATGATCAGTTACTTCTTGGGTCAGAAGAAAGAAGGGAAAAGAGAATGTGGAATTATAGTATTTATTTAAATGGTCTATAGGAATTCCTGTTATACAGGTAGAATAGCATTATAACAAATTAAAAGTGAAAACATGTTATTTTTATAGTAGGTTGATACTAGTACATAGTATAACCTTTGAATATGGATGATAGGTGCTAAATATCTGCAGACTGAATTTATTTATTGTTTTGGATAAGTGGGCAATGCATTATGGTCCAGTTATACATAATTTATACATGTGGATTTTTCAAAAGCAATGACTACTTTTGAGGGAAATAATTCAGTGATAACATGGCATATTCAGCCTACTTATTTCTTTCCCTGCTTCAGATTCTGTACCCATGTGTAGCTGGGATCAAAGAAAAGGCAGAATTATACAGCTCAATGACCTTTGTTCTGTTCTGTGGAGCAGGAACGGCTGAAATGTGCCCAGGGATTCCTGGCAGTTGCTTCCTCTCTGCTCAGTTGCTCCATCTTTGAACTGGGCATAATAATAATTACTAGCTTCACAGGAGGGCAGAATGGATTAATGAGCTAATCTTGTAAAGCTCCTGGCAGGTGAGACGTTCTTGAGCGATGCTACGATTGTGCTCATTAGTTTTCCTTGACACTCTGGGAGTGAGTCTTAGCAAGGAGATGGGTAATTAATGCCACCGCTCTTCATGGCTAGCACGATGCCTGCTCACAGGAGGGAAGAGCCCAGGACTTCTTTGGCCCATTGCTTCCTTTGCATTAGAGAGAGAGGATATGTGTGGTTCCCAGTGAAAATGAATTGCTTCAGAGCTCCTCTGAATGCTTCTTTGAAAATTATCCCTTCTCCGCTTACACTCTAGCTCCACAGCACCTAGAAGCTTGAGGAGCTCAACCTTGGGATCCCACCGTAGAGAACACACACCCCTTCAATATCTTCCTGAGCCAACAAGTAACTGTTTATGAGGATCCAAGGAAGCCAGAGGCAACTGTGGGCTCAGCTGACCACCTGGTGATGGGTGAAGGTGATTTACAATGAATAGCCTTAATATTCCAAAGCACACACAATGGATGCACCTGTTTAAATGAAAATGACAACAAGACCAGTTCATGCAACAAAGGACAGCAACGTAAATTTGGTGTGGCTCTTAGCAGCCAGCCTGCTCAGCAGTGTTAAAAGCCATCTTGATGTTTTTGCCACGTCTTGCACTATGCAGGTAGGCCCAATGCCTTATATATGTGTATGGGATTTGACTCTACCAAGCAGCAGCTTCATTCAGGCATAGGTCATCAGGATGTTACACCACCTCCTGAGAGCAGACATTAGTTTCTTGCTTTCTAGAATCAAGTCAGACCCGAACTTATATCTCTGTTTCCTTTACTGCTGCCCGTTGAGAAGTAGCACACAAGGTTCCTTCCACAGACCACGTGTTGTGAAAACACATTCTCAAGCTAGGATGGCAAAGGCCCTCAGCTAGAGGAACAAATGTGTTCGTTCTTTACACCCCCATACTTGCCCTGATGGACAGAATGGGAACAGCACTGACCGGGATTGCTCTGTGCTGTTTTACTGGCCTGGCCTCCCATGTCTCTGATGAATTGGTGAGCTATTCTGTATGCTCACTTGTTTAATTTACTTGTAAAAGAAATGGTTCTGCTAAGACAGACAGGCCTTCTCACCAGAGGTTCTAATCAACCAGCACCATCACCTGAGACCCCCCACAGCCCCCGCCATGGCCACCCCAAGGTCTGTGGTGCTCTGTCTGTATTTTTTTTTCTCCATCACTGAACTCATCCAAAATTCTTCAAAAAAGCAAACAGGTTCATTTCAAATTCCTCCCACTCTTCACCACCCAAGAGTCTTTTGTGTGCCTTTAAATGATGAGCTCTGGCAAGAATCGGAGCGGGGAGAACGAGATGAAAACGAAGTGGTCCATGAGGAAGAACACTTTGCTCCTGCCTCTGCCTTGCTAACGTTGCCAACCACCGTGTGCATTAGACTAAGCTCTCCCTCTTTTTTACATAAAGCTGCATCTTTAACAATTTTGTCTGTCTGTTTGTTTTGTATGAGAACACACGATTTATGGTGCATGACTATGTGGAAGCCTAAGGCCAATGTTTGAAAACAGATTCTCACCTTCTATTACATGGGTCCCGAGACCAAAGTCAGGTTGTCAGGCTTGGTGGCAATCCTCTCTACATGCTGAGCCATTGAGCCATAAGCACTGATTTTTTTAGTACCACTCATAAACACATATGTGTGGAGTATGT
>CM053760.1:24010119-24092278 GCA_028658305.1 Pachyuromys duprasi
CAGAATATCAAAGCAGATGCTGAGACTTATGGCCAACTGTTGGGCAGAGTGCATGGAATCTTACAAAAGATGTGGAAAATAGTAAGATAGGGAGAGGACAGGAGCTCCACAAGGAGAGCAACAGAACCAAAAATCTGAGCACAGGGGTCTTTCCTGAGACTGATACTCCAATCAAGTACCATGCATGGAGAAAACCTAGAAGCCCTGCACACATGTAGCCCATGGCAGTTCGGTATCCAAGTGGGTTCCATAATAATGGGAACAGGGACTGCCTCTGACATGAACTGATTGGCCTGCTCTTTGATCACCTCACCCTGATGGGGGAGCTGCCTTACCAGGCCACAGCAGAAGACAATGCAACCACTCCTGATGAGAGCTGATAGACTAGGATCAGAAGGAAGGAAAGGAAGACCTCCCCTATCAGTGGACGTGGAGAGGGGCATGTTGTGGAGAAGGGAGAGGGAAGGTGGGATTAGGAGAGGAGGAGGGAGGGGAGGGGTTTATGGGGGGATACAAAGTGAATAAAGTGTAATTAATAATAAAAAGATTACAATAAAATTTTTAAAAAGAAAAAAAAAAGAAAAGAACCAACATCTGCAATGTTGTTTTCTTCTGATCTACACAGCATAAATGTGGCATATGCACACACAAATGCACATATACACAAATAATAAATGCGGAAATAAGTAAATAAATGAGAGGGGAGACTTATACAGATAAAGAGAAAAACACAGAAGGAAATAGAACCTCAAAGGAGGTCATGTTGTCCTGGTTAAAATCCAAGGACTTAGTAGCCAGGGTGCCTGGTTGGAATCCTTGCTGTTATGTAATCTTGACTTCTTTTTTATTTTTATTTTTTGATATTAATCACAGATTATTTACTTTGTATCCCAGCTGTAGCCCCTTCCCTTATTCCCTCCCCAATCCCACCCTTCCTCCCTCATCTCCTCCCTGTCCCTTTCAAAGTCCACTGCTAGGGGAGGTCCTCCTCCCCTTCCATCTGACCCTAACTTATCAGGTATCTTCTGTAAAATGGGTCTTGTAATGGGATGATGTTGATGAGGATAGGTTAACATCATATGATATTTAGAGTTGTACCTCATGCTTTGTACCTCTTATAGTTGTATATTCTCTTACTAATTGTTGTTTAATCATGACTGCAAACTAACCTAAAATACAGAGGTGTTAATGGGCTTTGGATGGGGGTGGAAGAACCCAGTTATGATCCTTGATTTCCTAGACAATTTGAACGTGGCCCATGTATTTGTCAGCATGTCATACCATAAAAGCACGTTTGCTGCTCTGCAAGTTCGAATGAGTGACCCAAAGAGCATAGCCTCATTTTCTCGCAGCTCACCAGACAGAACCAGAATTCTTTCATTGCTCCTCTATTCTAATAAGAATATCTTCCACTTCTCAATTGCATGTAACCATTTACTGGGGTGGGTTGAAGTAGAGAATTTAGTTGTTCAGCTAGCCAGCAAAGTGATTAATATTTGCTGACTTGTATTACAAAAGAAACACAACGCGTTTATTTAAATGACAGCGTTCCCATTCCCAGAACAGAGAATGATGTGAACGCCTCATACATGTGGTCCTTAAAGACCCTGATCAAGCTGGGGAGGTGGCTCAGTGGGTAAAGTGTTTACTGCATAAGCCTGATGATCTGAGTCTAGGTTCCTAGGACTGGCAGAAATCTAAGGTGCAATGCTTGTATCTATAATCCCAATGTCTCCTACCGGAAGATAGGAGGAGACAGGAAAATTGCTGGAAGCTCTGTCCATGGGACAGACAGCCTGGTATATGCAGCAGTGAACATGAGAGGCCATGTCTCAAAGTGAACAAGAGAGACCATGCCTCAAATAAAGCTGAAGGTAAGGGCTAGTAACCAGAATTGTCCTCTGACTTCCACACATGTGCTATGGTACCTGTGTGACAGAAAAGTAACAAATACACCTTCCCTTAAGTCATGATACTGTGTAGCCTCTCTCTCCACAACTGTGGGGGTGGAAGGAAGTCCTTTTGGCCACATCTTGTCAACATTTTGTTGTCTTTCCTATTTCGTATTTTTGATTGTAGCCACTCTAATTCAAAGGAGACACTTCTTCATTGTGGTTGTAATTGTAGGAAATAATTTGCCTTTTTAAGAACCTATGTTCTTGAGTGTTCTTAAAATCAAAGTTGAAAATTGTGAGCAGAACTGGGAATGTTTGCATCATACTGATGAAGGAGGAGAGAGGTGTTGACAGCCGAATAACTGAGGCCGGAAGGTGCCTTGCATGGCGAACACATTAACTTCGGTTCTCATCTTAAACCCAGTTGCACAGTCTATGAGGTGGCTGGCCATGAACGAGAACGCTCTTAACCTGTGAGTTAATGCTATGCAGAACAGCTGGCTGCCATCTGACTGGATCAGCACTTGACCTCTGAGCCCAGGAGGGCATATCAGCCATCCCTGTGTTATTGCAGCTGCTTCGTGGCTTGACCTGTTGACAAAGTCACCATTTGGTGTCAATATTTGCAAAATGGATAAGCACCCTTTGCTAGATGGTTTTGTGTGTATGGATAAAAATTTATTAGTCCAGTCCAAAGATAAATAGGTCCCGTGCAGAATTCTGATGACCTTGGAAGTAGAGGAGGGTCCACGTGGTAAGGAAAAGAGAGGAGATGTGAGTGGACACTGAATTGTGGTGTGTTTGTTTGGGGGTCACCCTCAACTAGATGAGGGAAATCCTGCATATCCTTCCCTTTATTATTCTCTGGATGATACCAGGTGGTGCCTTTCTTTAAGACTGGCATAGCTGTGAATGAGGGGAGAGGGACAGACTGATTTCCCCACCACTGGACCTTAGCATAGACCAGTGGTTCTCCATCTTCCTAAAGCTGCCCCCCTTTAGTACAGTTCCTCATGTTGCGGTGACCCTAACCATTATATTATTTTCATTGCTACTTCATAACTGTGATTTTGCTACTGCTTTGTACCATAATGTAAACATAGGACATGTAGGATATCTGACCTGTGACACCTTTGAACAGCTGTTAGACCCTCAAAGGGGGTGTGACCCACAGATTGAAAGCCAGCTGCCATAGACTCTTCAAGGTAACCTTTCCCTTAAGAAGGTATTATTACTTTTCTCAAACACTTTATGATATCAGGAAGAGACAGAAGCATAGATGAGAAAAGGAATGGGGATCACGTGACTAGGAAGCGCTTACTGAGACTGGTGGTCCTCAGGTCCTATGCACTAGGCGAGAAGGTTCTGCACTCTGCTCCCCTCTCCCAAGAGGGAAAGCAAAGCAACCGTTAACAGGGATTTGCAACCCAGTGTTGCTGCATGGAATTTTACAAAATGAAGTCAATTCAAACCTTTCCTCTTCAAGAATGCTTTTCTCTGTTTAAATAATGGATACTTAGGGTTAAAAGTGTAAATAAAGAAAATTATAAAATAAAATATTAAAATGACTTCGACCCTCATCCCCGTGCCAAGAGATGGAAAGATCTTAAGTTATCAATAAATGGCTTCTCTGGAAGGTTTTACAATTGTGTCATTCTTGCAGGAATATGAATGGCACTGTGTCAGTACCTGAATAAACTATGAACGACTGAAAAAGATGGGCCAATTTTATAAATGAAGACTGACAGACAAATTGTTTTAAATATTTTTATTAATATGATTATTGCCAATATGTGTTGTTTTAAGTTACAAAGTTGGTTCATACTTTTAATGTTTTGAAAGGTTTATGGAGTTTTATTGATCAGTAAAAGCACTATATCTGGCACATAATTTATGTTATTGTTACTATAAAGATTTTGCCTTATTTTTGTCTATTACATTTTTATGACTGTAGTCTTTTCTTACAGGTTTATTGGAGTATAATTAAGATAAACAACTGAACAAATTTTAAGTGTACAGTATTTGGTAAACTTTGCATTTATACACAGTTTTTAAAGTATCACCATAACAAAAATAATAAACATACTCATCACTCCCTCTTGCAGATCCTTATTTCTGCTTCCAGCAATAACTATTCTAAATTCTGAAAGTAGACATTTGTTTGAAATACCTAGGAGTTTTTATAAAATAATTCATATAATTTCCATTCCTGCAGGGATTCCTTCACTCAGCGTAGTTATTTTGAAACACTCGGGCTGGAACACAAAGCATTGAGCCTGCTAACCCAGCCTCTTCCAACTGAGCCACACCCCAGGCTGTCACCAGCCAATCAGAGCCTCGCTAAGGCTTAGGCTTCATCATAAAAGGTCTGAAGCAACGTTTCCTTAGAGGTGCTCAGCTGGTTAAGGGCACCCTTAACCTGTGTTCAGAATGAAGGTCGCCAGAACTGTCCCCATCACAAGCATATAGCATCTGACTTGGAGCTCTACAGACTCATGTCATTTCTGCATAGTCCTGATTCCAATGATGATGAAACAAATAGAAAACCTAAACTGAAGTCTAGCTTTCAAGTAGCACTATTCTTAATTCTTCAAAACATCATTAAAAAAAAAGAACCAGGAACTATTAAAGTTTAGAGAGACTAGAAAGACAAAAACTGAATGAAGCAGGTGATCATTTAGAATTCTCTTTTGTGAAAGGATGTCATTAGGACAAATGACAAAAGTCTCAAGGTGTCTAGATTACATGATAATATGAGGTTAATGCTTAGTTCATGATTTTTTAAGAAATATTTAGTACATTGATTTATTCAGTGGTGTGTGTGTGTGTGTGTGTGTGTGTGTGTGTGTTTGTGTATGTGTGTTTGGTTCTTTTCATCCACCATGTAGGACCTGGGACTGAACTCAGGTGACCAGGCTTGACAGCAAGGACCTTTACCCACGGAGACATCTTGCCAGCCCATGGAATGTTACTACCCACATTTAAAGTGGCTCTTTGCACCTCAGTTAACCCAGTCTAGAAATTCCATCTCAGGCAAGCCTAGATGTTTGTTTCCATGGCTATCTGAAAGCCCATCAAAATGAACCCACCAAATCTTCTACACTATTCACTAGAAACAAGACAGTAGCTCCACCTACCCTGGAAGAGAAGAGATTGGGTGTGAATTAAATGCCAGGGGGTGGAGACTATATTAGAAGCTGCCTATTGGGAGCTTTTGGGATTTTATTGGTCCCTGTGCCTACTTCCATCTTTTCCGATGGACACCAACCTCTCAACAAAGGCAAGTTCTTAAGTGCAGCTTAAAATCACCTGACCAGATATGTAGCTGTGACTTTCTAAGAGGCATCTTTGCTTCTTCTTGGCTATAAACACAGGTAGCCTTGTAGTACCTTCTTAGGTCCATTATTATGAGCCATCTAGGGCTGACATTATAAAAGCTTGCATGTGATCCCTGTGACTTCTGGGCACCCCTTAATAAATGTCATTCCCTTTCTGCTCACTGGGTCATGTCTTTATCAGCCAACCTCTGCCGGACTTGGAGACACCCTGGGGGTAGAGAATGTGTCATTTTTTTCTAAGTCCATTACTTCCCACCTAGCACAACCTTGATGCCAGGGACTAGGTCAAAGAGAACTGGCAAATGTCTAGGAGAGTTTGCTTGATTTTTGGCCCTACTGGAGGTCTGACATATGGCCAAGCAGCTTACACGCTTAGCTGCTTCTACAAGACAGACTGTTTTACCTGGATGGTTGTAATAGAGCACACAAGGAGATTATGGACCTGATAACTTCCCAGGATTACAAACTTAATCTTTTCTCCTTAATTGGAAAACCCTTTCCATAGGACAACACCTTTGAAGAAAAGTAGAAGTGGTAACAATTTAGAAAACAAGAATCTGCTTCCTGCCAGGCATTTCTTCTCTCCTTTCTATGCCCCTGAGTTCTCACTGTTGTGGTCACCACCTGAATAATGCTCTTCTTTCTCTTGTCGCTCTTTCTCTCTCACACACTCTTTCACTCTCTTTCTCTGTCTCTCTCTGTGTGTCTGTTTCTCTCTATCTCTCTGTGAATCTTTCTATCTCTCTGTCTGTCTGTCTCTGTCTCTCTGTCTCTCTCTGACCTGGAGCAGCAGAAAAGCAAAACTAAGAGAATAATCATATTAAATTCCATGTCCAGAAATTAGCAGAATCAATATGTCTTCTTGTTCCCCATTCATCTTGAACATGTGTATACAACTTAAATAAAATTAGAGCTAGGCAGATGGCTCAGTTGGTAAAGCACCTGCTGTACAAACATGAGTCCCTGAGTTCAAATCTTGAACATCTGTGTGAAATCCAGGCATGGTGGTACATATCAGAATCCTAGCACTGTTGAGAAAAGAGATGCAGGAGGCTCACTAGAGCTCTCTGACAACCTGTGTAGCCAAGCAGCGAGCTCTAGGTTCAGTGAGAGACCCTGTCTCAAAATGTAAGGTGGAGAGTCATTGTGGAAGACACCCAATATTTACTTCTGCCTCCACACACACACATACACAAGCACACAAACCTATACATGCATGTGCACCAGGGACAAAGAAAAAGGAGACCAAACACACACACACAATACTACACATACACACCCAGAGAGGCACACACTAACATACACAACATAAAAATTAAATAAAAATAGAATCGTATTGCACAACCTCTCATTTTGTTCCATGGTTGCACAGCATGGCTTCTGAGTATCCTAGTGCATGCAGATATTTTAGCTTGAGGCCATGCACCCATCTTGAATGTTGAGTGTGTTTCCAAGGGTCTAACCCTTGCAAAATGAAAACATGTGATTAATTTGTATATGTGTTAAATCATTTTGCTCATACTTGGTAACTTTGCTTAAAGAATCCTATAAGTGAACTTTTCAGGGTCAGATGTTGGTGTGACTATTATAATTAATGCTGAGAACAGCCAGAATGTTCTGGAAAAGGATTTGGCTCCATAGTAGTTATGAACTGCAGGCCACCATAGGAGACATGAGCAGTATAGATTGTAGTTCACTAGTCGGGATACCCCAGCTGCTAGTCCCAACAATTACTCTCTAGCTTTTTGATCTTAGGAGAGTCACCTCAACTTCATGACCTGTCAAATGAGGTTAATAATCTCACCTAATTTGGGGCTGTAGATCTACTTAGTTCTGCCAAGATCGTCCCTTAAAAAAGAAGTCCTTGGCAAATGCTGAATACCTCAAGATTTGGAGATACTATTTCAATTACCTTAATCTGAAAAACAAAGTGTGTGATGTTTAATCTTAATCTTGTCAGCCCTATTGCATCTGGAATCCACTAAGAAACACACTTTCGGGTGGACCAGTAAAGGTGTTTCCAGGAAGGATTGACTGAGCAGAGAAAATCCTCCCCCATAGTAGATGGGATCATTCCTGGTGGCAATCCAGATCTGAGGGGCCTAATGAGAAAAGCTGTTTCCTTTGCCTGCTTGTTTTGACTTCTGTGAGTGCATCTACTTTGTTTTTACTTCTGCCATTATTGCCACCATCATTTGCTGACCAGAGAACTGTAGAACCCAGTTCCTTTGGCCTATGAACTTAGACTTAAACAAAAACAAACAACTGTGGATCTCCAGGAATCCTCTAGGCCTTCAGTGGCAGATGATGAGGCATGCAGGTGCACGGACAGAGCGGCTACTGGATCTCAGCCTGTCTCATGTGAAGACAGCCATTGTTGTGCTATCCAGACTGTACCCCGTAAGGCAACCTAATAAGTTCCCGTTGAATAGATTTTCATTCTATCAGCTGTGGTTCCTTCAGAAAATCTTGACTAATGGCCATGGCATTGCTTAAGGGAAACACATTGACCAAAAGAGGCTTCAATCAATGCATTCAGGATTCTTTCCAAGGTTTCCTGACAGAATCAGTAAACACGTAGGAGAACAATCAGTCAAGCACATTTTATGGCTGTTATTCCTAGGAATATGCCTATTTGGATGTGTGTATCAGATGCTATTGTAAGCAAGCCCACTGGAGATTCCTTCAAAGGGCAATACAGTAGGCAGATGTAGTGGCTTTGCCGCGGAGTCTCGATATCAGGAAAACGAAGGCAGGAAAATTGTCAAGTCTGAGGACAACCTGGTTTAGACAGTAAAGCTCTGTCTCTGAAAACCAAACCAATCCAAACCAACCAGACAAATAAATAAAAGGCAATGAGGTCAAGGGTTATATATTGAAGAGCTCATAAATATACAGCACGTCTTGAATAAACCAGACAACTGTCCTGATGCTGTATGGAGGCATATCGACTCTTGGGATAAAATTTGCAGTGTTAGTGTACCATACCCCAAACAATTGAGATGGAAATGAAGATAATGTGTCCTAGAAAAATGAAACTAAATGACTCAAAATTGGCCCTGGAGATAATTCATACAATTTACGAATAAAATTATGTAATGATATGTAAGACTGGAAAAGCAATATCTCTACTTTAATGTATTATTTAGAGTGTGTGATTTTAAATATGCATGTGCAGCCGAATTGATAAAATGAATTTCCTAAGTCATATTTATTTTTCTACATCCCTAGTAGTTTATAAATCAGCTAGATAAAAGTTTTATTGAAGGATTTTCTCATTGAGTATGATGGCTTTCCCCATATGGGAAGATTTATGAGTTCCCTAATTCACGATGCTGTGTGAAAATAAAACAGGCTGTTTACACAGTGCTTTGTACTCTGTATAGCGCACAGCAGATACTCAGTGAATGCTAGATCCTGTTATGTATGGAGTACTGGACAGTAGTTGGAAAATAGCTGATAACATCCACTGAGGTCCCAAGGTAGAGACAGTGTGAAGGTCCCAGGAGAGAGAAATGGGAACAAAATGGGCCGAGGATAGGACTTGGCTGGTGAACTCCTTGCATAGCACACATGAGCCCTTGGCTCACCTGGTCTGCAGCACCGCATAAACTACAGGCGTATAATCTCAGCATTCAAAAAATGAGGAGGATCCGGAGCTTGGGGCCATCCTCAGCAACAGAGAAATTTTGAAGTCAACCTGGACTATGGGATACCTAGTCTCCCAAAGAAAGGAAAATAAAATCAAGATATTTTATTTCTTCAGAACAAATAGAAGTAAGAAATTGGGGCTGGGACTCCACCTCAGGCTGAGACTTCCAATGTGTATATTAGGTCCCTTACCTCAGAGGCTTCTACTCGCTCCTTCTTAACTGGAACTTGGCTACATGGAGCTGACGTATCAAGCTGAAGACATGTGCCTTTCCTATCCACTTTCTCTGCCAGGTTGCAATGTATGGAGCTTTAGGCTACAGTCCAGAAAACTGACCTGGAAGGAAGAGAGAGAAGGAGGGAAAAAGAGAGAGAGGAAAGGAGGTAAAGAAGAAATAAGGGAAGGAGGGAAGGAGAGAGAGACAGACATAGAGAGAGATGGAGAGAAGGGAAGGAGCAGGGAGAGAAATAAGATCAATCTCCTTGCTGACCTACCCACTTCAGCAGAAAACAAAGGAAATGGCAAGAATTTAATATCATCTTATTTCCTTGGAAAGACACCAATAGCTGTGTTTTCAGCTTGTTATTGTTCTAGGCACCACTCGAATGTCTGCATCCCAGGAAGTCAGAAGCCTAAGTTGAGTCTGGTGGTCCACAGCTCAAAAGAGACCATGTGGAACAGAGCTGAGTTCAACTGAGCTACTCTCAGGAGCTCCCTCCAGCCATGCAAGTGGTAAACTGGCCTCTCCTGGAAGGCAGTGGGGTGATGGCATTCTCCAACCTGTGCTGGCCTGGTCTTGGATTAACTGGACCCTCTGTGCAGCCAGCAGTTTATATCTGTGTTCCAAGGTGGGTAGGGTTGTTCTGAGTGAGCTGTTTGTATGATGCCCAGCCTGGATAGTAAGCCCACTGACCCCAGGCACTTCACGTGAATTCAGAATGGCATAATCCCTCCTTTGAGGAAATCCTTCTCCTGAGGAAAACTGATTTTTTGTTTGACAGTTTCCAAGGGCTACCCATTGCCTTTAGCAGACATTTGCCCAAGCTGTACCTGCTCTCTGGAAGTTTTACAGACTGACAACAGCTGCCTCCCTCTTCCTGCCTCTATGCCTGACACTCTTCTCTTCTTGCTGTCTGTTGCATATTCTAGCTACCACTTGGAGCAAAACCTTCTCTAAGGTTTTAGTTCCTTGAAAACAGTCTTTCATCCCCTCTCTGGCTTAGAATTTCATAGCATCTGATATAAATGGTATCAAACACATTTGTCTAGTGTACTTTATCTTTGGTCAAGTAACGTAGTCAGTCACAGCTCACTGAGCCAAAGCCAGGAAAGGGTGTGAGTGAGTACACCTGTGTGTGTATATGTGTGTACGTGTGCACATATGTTAATGCATGTATACATGTGTATGTATAAGTTGGTATGTATAAGTGTGCCTTCTTTGTTGCTTTGCACCAGCACTTCTTGGACCTCTGCTAGTTATTGATTGGTAACCCCCTGTGGTTAGAAAATTAGGCTTCCTGGTTAGTGATGATAAGTTTCACCCTGCCTCTAGCTCTACAACACCCTTGCATGGAAGACTAGCCCTTTCTTTAGATGGTAGGTGATTCAAAAAGAAATCAAATGCTGATAAGAACTTTCTCTAGAGATTCATGCTGAACCTGGAACCACTTGAGTCTTTTTGGAGCCCCTTTCTAATAGTAGATCAAATAGCCCGGGAGCCGCTCTGGCTCTATGGATAAAATAGTACAGCTAAAGTCTTGCCAAAGATGTCTCTAGCTTCCTTTTAACTGATTACTTTTGGTTGCTATGGCAACCGTGGAAGTGGGTATTGGTTTGCTCAGGCTGCCATGGCAAAGCACTTCAGACTGGATGGCTTACAAAGCAAAATTTACTTTCTCATAGTGCTGTGAACTAGAAACCCAAGGTCAAGGGATCAGCAGGGTCTGCTCCTTCTGAGACTTTCTTCTGTGACTGGCAGGTGATGTAGGCTCATGGTCCTCCTGTTTGTCTGTCTCAAATTCCTCTTTTTTATAGACTTCAATCCTATTGCATTAGGGCCCCTCCAGTGACTTTATTTTACTTAATTACCTCTTAAATGGCTCCAACTCTCGAGAAAACCACACTCTAAAGTACCAGCAGTTAGGACTTTAACATGTCAGTTTTCATGGTACCATGATTCAGCCCTTCACAGGGCTAAACAGATTTATTTTTTTACATTTTCTTCTGTTGAAAAAAATATATTTTCTCACATATTATAGACTGATTATGGCTTCTCCTCTCTCAAGTTCTCCCAGGTCCTTCCCACCTCCCCTCCCATCTGAATCCCACTCCCTTTCTGTCTCTCCTTAGAAAACAAATGGGCTTCTAAGGGATAATAATAAAATATTTTAAGATAAAACAAAAAGTAACACATCGGAGTTGGAAACAATACATAAGTAAGTAAATGGAAAAGAGCCCAATGGAAGGCATGAGAATTAGAGACCCACTCATTCTCACACACAGAACCCCCCCTCCTCCACACACAAAACATAACTGGAAGCGATAATATATGCAGAGGACCTGGTGCAGACCCATGCAGGCCCTGTGTGTGCTGCCTCGTTCTCTCTGAGTTCACATGAGTTTTATTCACATTGATTAGGACAGCCTTGTTCTCCTGGCGTCCTCCATTCCCTCTCTGGCTCCTACACTTTTTCTGCCTCCTCTTCTTCAGGCTTCCCTGAGCCCTGGGGGCAGGGATTTGAAGGAGGCATTCCATTTAGGGCTGAGTGTTCCAAGGTCTCTCACTATTTACATAATGTCTGTCTGTGGGTCTCCATGTTTCTTGCCATCTGCTGCAGGAGGAAGTTTCTCTGATGATGACTGGATTCTTGATTTTTTTTTTAATGCCAAAATTCTGAGTCTAGATGTTCCTCCCAGACACACATACTGTGTATTAGTGGTATGAAGTTGTTTTCTTCCCCCACTTATGCATCCCTTGGAGTAGACATTATCACCATTTTACTTATGAGAAGACTGAAGTAGATGAAAGATCACCTGCCTGTGCCTCAGAGCTAGTCCTTGTACTGATGACCCCAGGGGACTATCTCCAGCAGCCATGCCTCTTCTTTTCTCTTTCTTTCTTATTCTATTAATTACGCCATGCCTCTTCTCTGTGCTGACCTGCAGCTGGGACTTAGCCGACTGTTCTCTCCCACTGGTCTTGTCTCTAGAAATTTCAGAAGGGAACGTGAACTCATAAATCCTCTGTGCTCAAGGCCAGGCTCCAGTCATGTGGCATTTGTGAGCAAGCCTGTGACAAGGATGAGTGTAAGGGGGCCAGTGCTCCCCCCTGACAGTGTGGAAGCAGGAGTGATGCCTTTGTGCAGATCCTATGCTCAAGGGCTATCTGCACTTAGAAGATCACTGCTTTCCCAACAAAACTGTTCTTCTACAAAGACGGTCTCTATGTAGTGAGAGAGAGATACCATCTTCTCTTCCTTGGGAAGTAAACACAGAGGTGATAGTGATTCAAGGCTCATGTTCAGACTAAACACAGATATTAAAGGGACTGCTGGATTACAGTAGGAAGAATGTAGGTTTTGAAATCTTATGTATTAGCCTTTGCTCATAAAGGCAACTCTCCTGAGTAATTTGTTAAGTTGTTTTATGGGATGTGAGTATATGTATGAAGCTGTGCCCAGCCAGGTAGGTGGAGGCCAGAGACCAAAACTGAATGTCTTCATTAATCACTGTCTACCTTATCCTTTGAGACATACTCTCTCACAGAATCTGGAGCTCATGGTTTTGTCTAAATTGGCTGGCCAGTGAGCCCGTAGGATCTGCTTATCTTCTGCACCACCCCTTCCTAGCTGTCAGAGTTATATACATGTGGCACCATGCCTGGATTTTTATGTGTATTCTTGTTTCATTTCTGTTTCTGTCATAAAATACCCTAACAAAAAGCAAACCAGGGGAAAGGAAAGATTTATTTGGTTTACAGTTCCATGTACAGTTTGTTATTGTGGGGAAGTCAAGGCAGGAGCTTAAAGTGTCACATGCATAGTCAAGGGCAGAAAGTAGGTATATGTGTGGGTCTTTGCCTGCTCTCGGGTGACTTTCTCTTGTATAGTTCAAGACAATACCCCACATATATGCCTACATACTAACCTGGTCTAGATCATTCCTCATGAATGCTTTATTCCCAGGTGATTCTGGGTTGTATCAGGTTGACAGTTAACAGTAACTAGCATGATATGGGAGTTGAGTATCTAAAGTCAGATTCTTGCTCTTGCAAGGCAAGCACTTTACCCACTCAGCCATTTCCCTATCACCTTGAATAATCTTTAGGATGTGATTGCTCCATCTGAAAAAATAGCATATATTGTCTTTATACAGGGTCATTACAAGGCTAGACATTATGTAAATTCCCTCAGTATACTGTTTTGTTTTGTTTTATAGAAATAACAGGTTAGGCTACACTGTAACGGCAAGTGACCATCAATCTAGGTTATATGGTATAATTATTTACATCTTGTATCATAAGTCTGTCCATGGCTCTTCACTCTGATAGAAGAGGCACCATCTCAAGCACTGCTAAATACCTGACGAGAAGCAATTTAACAAATGGAGGGTTTATCTTGGCTCACAGTTTTTAGTGATACAGTCCATCACAGTGGGGAAGGTATTGGTGGCAGGTGTGAGAGGTATAGTCACATTGTGCTTGTAGTGAGGAAGGACAGAAGGATGAATAACGCTATCTTGTTTCTACTTTTCATTCAACCTGTAGAATAATACCACCCACATTTAGGGTGGGTCTTCCTTCTTCAGATAAGCCTTTCTAGAAATATTCTCGTATATATGGCCAGAGGTATGTTTCCATGGTGAGTCTCAGTCCATTCGAGTTGAAAACGAAGGTTAGCCATTTGGTGGATACTGTAGTTACTATGTTTAACTGTTGAGAGACTTCTGTGCTGTTGTCAGTATTGCCTGCATCACGCTCCAGATTACCAGCTCTATCTATGCCTTTGAGGTTTCTCTCCTCGCCCGCCCTTCCTGTCCAGGAAGAGCTGGGGAGTGTTTGTGGTTCTCTTTCACATTATTTGTGCAAAGGACAGAGTCTCTCTTGTGTCCCATTGATCACGGTGTAATTTGGCATTTATTGCTCCCTCCTCCTTGTTTTAATTTCTAATTTTCTCCAGAGGTCATGGCTGGAGGCATAGGTTATACTTTAAGTCCTTAAAAAGAGCATGAGAATGCAGAAGTTATCCTTTATATGTCTTTATTGGACTTATGTCATTTTTTATTAACACTAATATACTACCTACACCTACAGGCTATCTATCACTGAACTTCTCAAAGATCCTTAGCAATGCCAAGTGAGGAGAGTCTGCAAGATCTAATATAGCCATACGGTCCCATAGAGGATTACAAGAATAACATGAATTTGAGGAATTCTTTTAATTTCAGTTAGCACCTGACTCATAGGTATGCAAGATGCTCCTAAGTTCATGCTACTGTGGGAAGAGGAATACTTGGGAAAGTTTAAAGCCTAATTTTCAGAAGTTCACCCACCTTTCTCCACCCTCTGTGAGACACTGGGTGGCAACCAGTGTCTTCTCCTTAGAATTTGTATCTGTGTTCCCACGATTGTTTATCTCTTCACTTTTGAAATGGGGACCTCTTCTACTTCTCCTGACTCTTAAGTGTGAGAAGGTTCTGGTCTCCTTTGTTTCTGTACTTCACCTGTGGCACCAGGTACAGACACTTCCAGAAAGTGTGGGGACGACAGCAGTGATTTCTTCCCTACTAATAGCCATTAGTGCAGACTGAGTGTACTTACTACTCAGTGTTGTCAGGGCAAATAGCAACAGTAGCCCAGGTCACCTACTACCCCTGTGCTTAACATTCCAAGCACAGCAGCCCCATGAGACCCATGCTTAGGGAAACAAAAGATACCCCAAAGATGAAATGTTCTATCACTGCCAAATCCCTGTAAACTTTGACTGTGTTAGTTCCCCTTTGTCACTGCCAAATACGTGACAGAATCAGCCTAAGGGAGAGAGTAATTTATCAGGGCTCAGGAAGTTAGACTCCATCAACCCAGAGGAAGGTATGGTATCAGGCTTAGAACACCATGTTGGGAATGTCTGACAATTTCTCCTGGGACACCCAACAGGAAGCAGAAAGCTTAGGCAGAAAGTGAAACCAGTTGAACTATGAACTTAAAACACTGGTGCTAGGGTCTTACATCTGCAATTCAAGCTCCGTGTCCAAAAGTTTTTCCAACAGTGTTCCCAACAGCCCTGCTGGCTGAGGATCATGTGTTCACTTTACATCTAAACCATAATACCTCCCAAGGGTGCTCTGGGGGTCATACTTTTGTCCTTTTAGAAAGAGATGAATGTTCAACACTTTTTGTTTGCTTGTTTTTGCCAATTCTTTAAAACCATATTGCTACCAAAATACTGGAGAATCACTCCATGGTTGCCAAATACACTAAGGTCTCTTCTTGAGGTTTGTAGCCTCATTAATAAAAATAATTTAAGAATTGACTCAAATGGAAGCTCTAGGACAGTTTCATGAAATTTTTTCTTTTAAAATATATTAAATTTTAAAACAAATAAACAAGCTGCCTTCCAGGGCAGGCAGCCTGTTAATCTCAGCAGTTGTCCAGAGTAGGCAAAGTAGAAGAAAGGTAAAAATCATGCTCTTTAGGTTACCAACATGCCAATGTACCAAAGGTACATTGAAGGCACAAAGGCTTTGGGGAAGGCTTGAGGAAGCCCAAAGTACCAGAAAAGTATACTTAGGTTCTGGCCAGCATCTGAAAGAGACAGAAAGAAGAAAACAAGAAAGCCAAACTCAGCTCAGCTCAGTTTACATCGTAATTTCTGTCTTTCCTAGGGTTTCTATTGCTGTGAAGAGACATGGCTACCATAATAATTCTTATGAAGGGAAATGTTTAATTGGGGATGGCTTACAGGTTCAGAGTTCTAGTCCATTGTTATCATCGTGGAGAGCATGGCAGCATGCAGGCAGACATGGTGCTGGAGAAAGAGCCTGGAATTCTACATCTGGATCTCTGGAGTGACAGGGACACTGGGCCTGGCTTGAACTTCTAGAACCTCAAAGTCCACCCCCAGTGACACACTTCCTCCAGTGAGGGCACACATACTATGGCAAGGCTGTACCTCTTAATAATGAGACTATGGGGCCATTTTAATTCAAACCACTACAGGAACTATGTAAAGGAAAAGTACATGACACACAGAAAATGCTATAAAAAATACATGGGATTTATCTCAACGTTATGGGGGGGGCACTCTCAAGAGTGAAAATGGGCAGTGACCAAAGGGACCAGTGCAAAGAACACTTTCAAAGAATGAGAGTAGACAGTAGCCAGAGAAGACATTGTGTAAATCATATACGTGAGGAGTGAAAGCAGACAAGGGACAAAGAGACCATTGTGTAGAGCATACTCTGAAGGGATGAGAATGGCCAACAGCCATGCAGACCATTATTTAGGGTATACTCTTGAGATGTGCGAGTGGATGGTGGCCAAAGGCAGCATGTGTACAACACATTATCAAGGGACAAGAGTAGATGATAGCCAAGAAGACCATTTCTCAACCTACATTTTAGGTAAGTTTTGTAATATCTTATATGTGTAGTGTACCTACGTGTGGAGGCCAGAGGTTAGTCTAGGCTACTGTTCTGTATACACACCTTGTTTTTTGAGACTGTTTCTCATTGGCCTGGAACTCGCTGTTTAAATTAGGCTAACTGGCTAGTGAGTCCTGCCTGTCTCTGTTGTCCCAGAGCTGGGATTATATCTGTGACCACACATGACTCTTTTACTAAGTTATATCCCCAATTCCTCTACTATTTCTTATACTCCCTAGATCAGATTCCTTGAGAGTGTCTTCATGTCTAGGTGATGGACAGGCTCATATTGATTAATTCTTGAGAGAGAATAATGGCATGCTTTTCTTCTCTCTGGTTAGGTAGTAATCTTAAGATCTTTTGGGCTATTCACAATGTCATGCCTCTACTTCGGGCCAGAAACACAGGTTCATATCCCATTCTTTTGCACAATAATCAAAGTCCTTCTTTTTCAGTCCCTGCTTTTGCAGGATAGTGATTGTGAAAATGGAGTCCAACCTCAGTGATTTCCAAGCCTGTGAGTGTTTGACTAGCAGTTTGAGGCAGAGTATCCCTATTTTGCCCATCATGGTCTTGAATTTATGGGTTTCACCTCAGTTTCTTGGGTAACTGAGACTAAGATGTGCACCACCATGTGTGGGCTGGAAGACTATGATTTTACACTAACATTTAAAAATAAACTTCTAATGAAATCTGTCTTATGCCAAAGGAAAAATCTTAGTTGCTGAATAATTAGCTTTACCAGAACATAAGGCTTTGGGTGATGGGGGAGCTAACTTTTGCAGGAAGATTCTAGGAGCTGCTTCACATAGTTCTGTAACCATGTTGAAGTCCTGCAGGAGAGAAGATATTCTGAAGAGAGACACTTGTCCCCTCCTTCAACTACCAGACTTTTTTCACATGAGTTTAACAGGCTTGCAGATAGGTCTTGAAACTTAAAAGTGACTTCCAAAGAAAACAGAGAGAAGGCTCAACTCTCCACCTATCAAATGAGTGAGCCTGGGAATGAGTTCCCATCAATGAAGACCTCACATCCCACAATCCCATTTCTTTCTATGGGACTTAAACAAAACAGAACAGAGGCCCATTCACTCATCCCTAAGGAAGGACAGCCTGTCTCACAGGTAAATCTGTATGTTCTGGCTTTGCAAACCTCACAGCTTTCTACAAACTCTAAAGTGGTCATAGTACCATAGGGAAGGAATTAGATTTCTCTCTTCACATTTGGCAAACTACATATGAATCAGGTTTCATTTCTCTGGAATACAGAGAAACTGAGGCAGCCAGTATATGGACCTAAATGCTGGGTAACAGTTTTAGCCACATTGCTATTGTGTTTTTCCAGAAAGAGCTTGGGTCAAAGGCAGCCTT
The DNA here is from genome assembly GCA_028658305.1 of Pachyuromys duprasi. Lineage (NCBI taxonomy): Eukaryota > Metazoa > Chordata > Mammalia > Rodentia > Muridae > Pachyuromys > Pachyuromys duprasi. The sequence continues at coordinate 24,028,017 of CM053760.1, forward strand.
CACTATATTCACTTTCTTCTGTGAATGGGGACTGAGTGGCTATTTCATAAATATGGTGACATGAAATGAAATTTCACATTAACTGGGATGTTTTATTATGTTACTTCATGGGTCATTTTTTAATGTGGGTTATTTTATAGAGCTGTGTTATCATTAGCTTGAAAGCCCTGAATTTTTGGTGGGAGATACTCTGCTCTCATTAGAGCGACAGGGAGGTATGGAGGGTATGGGGGCTGAAGCTAACTGAACAGAGGCAACTGCTGTCTTTGCAAAATGTGGAGCCATTAGGAGGATCAATCAGTAGGGGGTGGTGTAATCCACCAACACAGGCATTTTCCACACAGTTCTGTTGGTGCATCTCAATGCAAAATGGTCCAGGATTTTTTTTCCAAGTGCATTAAAGAGGAAAGTATCCCAGCAGGGGCTTAATAAAGGATTTTTCCCTCTATGCCCCCCCCGCTTGATTTTTTATTCTTGCAACAAGCTTCATAGTTTGGAATTCATTTTTGATGTCAGTGTTGTGAATATTAAGTAGGGAAGGGAATGAGGCCAAGCTGTTACCTTGTAATAAAAATCAGACACGAGTCCTTTCCCACTGCCTGCATAAGGTGTGACAGTTTGGGAGCTGGCATTTTGCTCACTCAGTGAGCAATATTTAATAGTAACAGTTAAACCTTGAGCAGGTCATAGTGAGATTATGACCTCTATGCATTTGTGAGGGGCTCCTGTACTCTAGGGCATACACTTGAACCTTCTACCGGACACCAAAGATGTCTTGTTGCCACTGAATTAAACTAAACATGCAAGTGTTGCCCGTAACAACAGTTGCTAGGCGACCTTTGCCAGCCTGTGGAGGGGTGGGAAAAATTGTGGATCATGGCGCTATTTATCCTCATACACCAGCAGTCTTGTTGAGGGAAGGAACCGACACACATGACAGAAATGTCACATGCACACTAGAAGGGAAGTGTGTGCTGGGCAATTTTGAATAGTTGCCACACCCCTGCCTGTGTGATTCCTGACTGAAACTCTCACTATATAGTCACACAGCTGCATGCTGGAACTAGATTTACAGTGCGACCATCCCACCTCTTGTAGGGGAGGCTAGGAAGAGCACGGGAGAGGAGTAATGAAGATGTCATTCCTGTACCAACAGTATGGAGACTGTAGCTTTGGCAACAACTGACATAGCTCCACGTATGACCAACACTCACTCCAGATAAGCACTAGTTTAGAATATCAATTATTCAGGTATGGTGGCACCTACTTGTAATCCTGCTGACTCTGGAGACTGAGGCAGAAGAACTGCTGTGAGTTGTGAGCCAGCCTGGGATACATATAAAGAACCTGCATCAGACTATCTTCTGACATAAACTAGTTTGAATTTCATGCTATGAGGCATGAAGACTGTCACTATAGACTGTTTACTGTTTTGGGTATGAATGGTATATGTGAAGGGCATATACCATGTGTATGTGTGTACCATATACATGTGCCCTTGACATGTGTGTGAGAGGTCATGAATGAGCTTGTGTGTGTGCGTATGTGCACATATGTAGGCCAGAAGACAACCTCTGGAATCATTCCTTAGATGTCCACCTTGTTCTTCGAATCACTGTCTCTCATTAGTCTGATACTCACCCGTAGGCTAGGCTGACTGGCTCAGGGCTCCTCCTCTCTGCGTCCTCCCAGAGCTGGGATTATTAACATGTGCCACCACACAATAGCAAAGGGCTATTTACTCTTAAAGGTTGGGCCAGCTCCGCAAAGTGTCCCCGCTGTTCATTGAGCAAATTATTTGGACATCATTGGAACCTAAACAATTGTTTCCAAAGTGAAAACCACTATTTAAGAGTGCCTGCTCACTAGTTTCTCTCTCTCAACTCCGCTCTCGGCAGCTGGGCTGAGAGCCACACAGTTTAAGACTTTAGATTGTAGATGGATTGAAACCCACCCTGACTCCACCTCTCTCTCTCTCTCTCTCTCTCTTTTTTTGCCAGGCCCAAAAGAACAATTCTCAACAAGCCTTTTAAAGAAACAATTCTATAAAGCCACCTTTAACTAGAGCAAATTAAGAAGTTTGTGAGTGTATTAATCCATGTAGAGTCGGACAATGAAGGCAACTCTTGTATTTCAGACCTTCCAGCTCCTGAGTGAGCCCCTTCATCACCGCAAAAGAACAGAAAAGGAAGGGGTCTCTAGAATGTTTTCTATGAAAGTTCCAGATGATTAAAATGCCAGAAGCTTTGGGGTGAAATGTCAGACCCATCTTCCGCATTCTGCTTTCTTCTCAAGGTTAGAATCACGCATAGATGCTACTTTTGCAGGTTACAAGCAAGGAAGAATAGAAATCACTCAGCAGAGGGAAGAGTTTATCTCCTTGTAAATACAAGAGGGACAAAGGAAACAGCTATGTAGAGGGGGCTTTAGAGAGACAATGGGACAAAGAACAAAATTATTTCCCAGAGGAAGAAATAAAATGAGTGATGATCTAATTAGGTGGCAGAACAGCACACAGTGGTAAGTCCCTGACTCTGGGATCACGTCTGAGCTCACCTGTTGTTTCTCCTGCTATTGCACATCCACATCAGGACAGATTTTTCATCCAGAAAAGCCTCTGCTTCTCCTATAAATGTGGGCCATAACTATTTTTAGCTCCTCTGGCAGAGCGTACGAATCAGATGACAGGGAAAAAGAAGAGCCTTTGCATTGTGCTTGGCACAGGGGAACTGGTAGCAGGTGCTGGTGTGGTGTAGCTGGTATCTTACTGTTACTGTTAAATGGCTGGGAAAGCTCTTGGGCACAACTCCGAAAGGGAGCAACAGGGAGTTGACCACAGAGCAGCCAATGGTGCTTAGCCCATAATAGGAAGGGGGTAGTGTGCCCATTGTAGGAGGTGGGATGCAAGAGCTGCATCAACAGACCTATTCCGGGGCCCTGGAATGTCATGGATGGAATGAGGTGCAAATGCTACTACAAGCAGGTGAGAGACCGGGGCTGTGTTACTTTGCCACTAGGGGATAGTAGAAGACCTCAGCCTACAGGCTCAGCAGGCTCAGCAGGCAATGCTTCAGCGGAACCAGAGTAAACAGTGGATTCCCAAAAGGGACATATAATGGTCAACATAATGAATAGCACTTGACTTCCATTTGGAAGTTCCCCACATTATCCGTTTAGGTCTGGCAAAAGCCTGGGGCCTTTTTCCTTTTTTCTTTCTTTCTTCCTTTCTTTCTCTTCCCTTTCTGTATCTAACAAAGAGGAAAACTTTGCTCGAAGCGTATGACTTATCCCTGGTGAAAGGGGTCAACCCAAGAAGTATAGGAAACATGACCTAGTATGTGACTGCTAACCCCTAAGTCCCATATCCCTGAACTGTGGCTTACTGTGCTGATGTTGGCTGTACCCAGGTCACTCTCCCTTCAGTGAGCTTCAGGGCGACTGTGAGATGGCACTTCATGTGGGCCCAGAAGCTCACCTGAACTGTACCTTAGTGTTCTATCAGTTCCTCACAGCCCACGAACTCTGAACCAGGAATTTATTTTTGAGAACAGTTTTCTGGATAGAAACTAGGAGGAACTGGTCAGCTCCCATTCCAAAAGAGGCAATTTGAGACACATTCTACAAGGCTCCCTAGGGATCCCCAGCGATACTGAATCCCTCCCATCCTGTCTCCGTATTAAGCCTGGTAACATTACGTGGCAGCTTTTCTTCTCCCCCTCTCTCCTGCCATCCTGAGATTTCCTCATGGATCAAACACTCACACCCTGAACAAAAGGTTCTAAACCAAGACAGGTTTGTGAATCTTCAGTAAAGATGCTCTGATCTAGTCTTTAAGTAGATGTAGGCTAAAACCCAAAGTCCAAGGTCCCAAATGAGGCAGGTGAATTTTTGCCAAAGCATCCATTGTCCTTACGTCTCCTGCATTCTGATGTTTGTATGTGGGATTGGCTGTCTGCTTGTTTCTTGGCTGACCGTCTTCTGAACCTGTTGCTGACTTGGGAATTGTGAATGGTAGACTCCTGCTGCCCAGGTTGGACTGAGCATGTTTGTGACTGAGACCCACACATTTGGATGTCCCTGCCTGGGTTTCAGCATTGCCACAAATACACACCATGTAATAGTTAGAGAGTAGATGGGAGCCATCCAAGTTTCAGTGAGGTCCAACATCCTGTTGCAACTTGGACCTCACCCCTCACTCACCCTGATTCTTGTACTTTAGTGACCTTCTCATTTCAATAACATCCATAGAACTTTCCAGCAACATTTCTTTTGCTTGAATCAGCCAGCACCACTTTCTTGTATTACAACCAAAAGCCTTTATCCATGCTGCTAAGAGACCAAGCCAAGAGTCCTTGAATGGGGGCATCACACTTGGGAAAAAATGCCCCTCTTAAATATCTGGGATGAGGTTGGGATGGGATTTTTCTTTGTGCTTTATTACATCAGCTCGATGACATAGGCACTAAGAAGACCATCCCTTGTAGAAAGTCTTCAAGACTTGAAAGACTTGAAGAAAGACTTCAAGAATGTGAACATAAAGCTAGGAGGGACTCCTTGGAGAGCCATCATGTAGGAGGCTGGATGGAGGCCCTACTGTTTTCATATTCTTTTTATTGAATGTTTGCTGTGGGATTTGCTAAGAGTCTTTTATATTAGGAAGTTACATCTCTCTCTTATTTATTTCAATGTTAAGGGAGGGGGACTAGTGCTTTATGCAAACTGAACATGTACTCTTCTATTGCACTACATTGCTAGCCCTTGAAGAGACTGCAAATTCAACCCAAGGGTTTGCGCATGCTTGCTAGGTGGGTACAATACCACTCATCTATATCCTTATTGTCCTTGCATCTTTAAATGTCAAAATTTGGATTCATGTGTGTATGTATGTGCATGTTTGTGTGCGTTCACATATATGTGTGTACATGTGGAATCAGAGAACAACCTCAGACATTGTTTCTTGAATGCCATTCACCTTGGTTTTTTTTGAAACAGGGTCTCTCACTGACCTGGAATTTGTCAGGTAGGCTAGGCTCACTGGCCAGCAACCCCTAGTGATCCCCTCTGCCTCCCATGCTCTAGGGTTACCCACATGTGCCTATGGATTTCGGGAATTGAACTCAGGTTGTCATGATTGCATGGCAAGCACCTTTCCCTCTGACTTATATCTTCAGCACCCTCAAAGATTGGAATGTTTGAAAATCATGGTCAAATATTTAGAATAGGGATTCTGGTGTGTATTTATTACGTGTATTTAGGAACTCATGGCAGCTCAATTCTAATGACTTCCTTTGCCTGCCAGATGGCAAAATGAGCAAGAATTCCCAAGGACAGAAGATACTCTGCTGTACTGGGACTCTCTCAAACCCTTTCTATGAATGCTGCAACACTACAGTTGTCTGGGGCTGACTGGAGAGACCTTGGTAGGAGGCTCAACAATGGAACACGTGGCTGTGGCTGCTGCTGTAATACTCATGTTAACAGGCATAACAAATGCTCAGTAACAATACCCCACTGAAAAAAAATGGACATGATTTACACTGACATGGAAGTTGTATTACAGATCATAGAAGGGTAGGTAGGTAGGTATATAGATAGATATCTTTATGGTTATTTTCATTCAAAAATTTTATATATGACTAACCATAAAACTCTTTACAGCCTTGCAGAGGTAAGCTCTCTGGAAAGGAGGCAGAGGTGTGGCTCTGCCCAGTGACAGGATAGGTTACCCCTCCCCTTCCCCAATGGTACAGCACAGGCTGAAATCCATATCTTCTCAGCCTCAGGCATCCATAAGTGCAGCATCACTGGGTACTGACACCACCTGAAACACAGGGTAACAGTGACTGACAATGCAGCCCTGGATATCACGACTCCCCACCCCTTTCTTAAAGTTTTAGGAAACAGGGAAACAGACCAGCATCTTTAGAAATGTGATGTTAAGCTTTCAGACATAAACCATGCAGCATTTCATTTATCCACTTCTCTGCTGCTGAGCACAAGGAGAACATGCTGCGTTCTGGGTGAGCCAGGGGAGAACATCTTGTTTCTTATTCCATCAGCTCAGGAGAAGATTCTTAGCCCCCTTTATCTTCAGACAGCATCCAATAAAAGATGAGTGGACTGTCAACAATGGCAAAACATTGCCCTTTCAGAATCTCTTCCCTCTGTGACTTTGATGTATAGTTGTAGAATGACTTTCAAAAACCCCTCCCAGGCCTCTTAACTACCAGGTTAAAACAGCCATGATGGGGAGGGGCTGAGGAGCTGCCAGGCCTAGCAGCATACACCTTTAAACACAGAACTAAAAGTGCCGAAACAGGCAGCTTTTTAAAGGCCAATTGGTCAGTCAATCTAGCTGGATCAGCAAGCTCCAGGTTCAGTGAGAGACTCTGATGGGAAAAAGATACGGTAGAGAGCAGCTGACAAAGATGTCCAGGATCACCTTCTGGTCCCCCAAACACATGTGTACCCACTGTGCATGAACATAGATAGGTGTGTGTGCTCTCACACACAGAGAAGTTGAAGAAGCCTCTGAGTATGATGTCAGTACCACGTCACGGAAACCAGCTGGGCTGCCTGGGTGTCCACAATCTCACACAGCTTCTTCCAGGCCTCTGCCTGTGCTAAGGGTATTCTTACACGGAGAAACAAAAGCAATTAGCCTTTCAGCCCACCCGATCATGTTCTCGTCTAGTCTGTTCCTGTTCTTGTGGATTTGCAAAGCTCTTACTTCTTACACTGCTTCGGGCCACCAGAAAGTCCCAGATGACTGACTTTTGTGAGAGGGAGATCCCCCAGAGTTGGGTAGTTCTTGGGATAGCTGTTTTTGGTCCTTGCTGGAGGTAGTGGAGGGCACTCTGTTCACAGCAAACAGTCAGTGATTGCTTCTGCTGTCCTGGGTCTCTATGAGTATCACCAGTCGCTCACAATAACCCTGTGGTGGAGATATTATTCCCACGTAGAGACAAGAAAACAGAGTCTCAAAAGGGTTTAGAAGGTACCAAAGAATCATGCAACATGCCAGGCCTGAATTGGAATGCAGAACTGTGTACTCATAAATTGATGTTTGGATTTGGGGGTGTGGCTTGGGTTGGAAGAATGCTGCCTGGCATGGTCAAAGTCCTGGACTCAATCACCAACAATACAGATGAAAGAAATGAAGGTTATTTTTTTCCTACTGTAGAACCCTGTCTGTACCACAAAAGTTATTGTGTGGGCTTAGGAGAATTGGTGATGGTTCTTAGGAGTAGAAATTATGATAGCTGGGACAGAAGCAAATGATAGTAACAGCTGCTGCTATGAGACTCCTGCTGCATGCCAGCGCTGCTGGGTGTTCTAAATTTGCAATACTCCTTAATTTTGTGCTTTAAAGACTTTGTTCCCATTTTATAGGTGGGGAGGCTGAGGCCTACAATAGCTAAGGAAATTTGCCTGTGACACACAGCTAATAATGAGCAGAGGTGGTACCCAGACTCCACATCTTAACCACCCCTCAGAGGTGACAACCAATAAAAGCATCTCGAAATTCATCAGTTTTGACACATAATGCCTGGGGTGGTGTGATTCTGACTTGGGAAGTCTGCCATATGAGTTAGCCTCTGTGGTCCATGAGGAGGTGCAGCAAACATCATGATCTGTGCAAAAAAGAAAAGTTATAATTAAAAAGAAGAGCAGGGACTGTGTTTACACGAAACCCTCCATTGTTGAGATTGGAAACCTCTCTCACAATTAAATCAGCTCACCTCTATAGACACGGATAAAATGGAGCAAATTGTATTTTCCACCAATTCTCAGAGGGCATGAACTCAACTTTTAGAGTTCACAGAACAATTCACATTTTTCTGTGGGGCGTGATGGCCCCGTATAGAGAGCATAGTCTTGCTGGACTGAAGGCTTCCTGTTGGGCTTCAGCGCTGTGGCTCCAGGGACTCACTTCTCTCTCTATGTTTTATATAGAACTGATGGACTTTAAAGTGCTTGGATTTTAACTTAAAGATGTGTGTGTGCGTGTGTGTGTGTGCATGTATATGCATATATGCGTGCATGCATGTGTGATCTATTAAAATAGTTTGAAAAATAAAAGGAAAACATCAGGAGGACCAAGGGTGTAGCTCAGCGGTAGGGGGTTTGTTTTGTACATGCATACCCCTACCTTCAGTCTTCAGTGCTACAAGAGATTGGGGGAGAGGAAAAGACATTCAAATGCAATACACACACACACACACACACACACACACACACACACATATTCCTCTGTGATTCCATTTTCATACCTGATTTTATTTTAAGGGGCGCAGCTACTTAAAGAAGTTACAATAGCAAGGGAAATCTATATGAACAGGAAATCCCAGAAGTACTTATGTTAGGCTGTTGGATGTAGTTTCATGCTTATGCCCTGGTTAAAATGGTACTGAGAGAGCATTTAGCATGGGAACTAAGTACCCTTGAGCCAGCTGATAAAGAGAAGCTATAAGCTAAACTGATCTCCCACACACACACTCCCTGCTTTTGAACAGTGAGGGCCTAGTCACGATTTTTCTTAATATAAGGAAATTAATTGGATACATTTTTCAATTACTAAAAAAATAAACAAATGGAAATTGGTGATTTGTTTTCATCCAGAACTTAATCTGCATTAACTCAATTACTCCAGATACATGAATTCCCCTTTTGGGTTGATTATAAGTTGGCTCCAATCGTTTTTATTGTTTTCTCTGTGATAAAAATGTATGCCTTGTCTTGAGTGCCCTTGCTGCTTTTCCAGAGGAACAGAGTTCAGTTCCCAGCACTTACATTGGGCCACTTACAACCCCCTTTTACTCCAGATTTGGCGGATATGATACCTTCCTCTAGTATTATACTAACATGGACACAAACAAACATACACACAATTTAAAATAATTTTAAAAATCTTACAAATCTTCAGTTCTGTTGCTCTCTTGTTCCTAAACAGCGCGTTCTCAAATGAACTTCACTGTGCAGTTGTTACGTGGACCACAGCTGCCTGTTTTTCTTAAGCCATCAAGGCAAAGTCATCTTTTCTTCTGCAAAATTAAACATCTGCAGACTGGCTGATGAAAAGGTATACATGCAAATAATCTCATGGAACTCTCGTAAGGGTTGGCAGAGGCCTCAGTAACAATTATACTCAACAACAGGCTTAAATGGGATGGTCCCAATCAAACTGGCGCACATGATCACTGTACTTTTGTGAAAATATTGTCATTGTATACTGTCTTCAGTATATAAAATTTTAATTCTAGCCCACCAATTTTGCAACAAAAATGGTTATTTCCAAACATTATCAACAGCTTTAAGAATAGATATGTGATTTTATTAGAAAGCTTAGTTAGAGAAATGATTATGAAGTTACTCTTCTCTATGATTACTTAACAATGACTTTCATTGCCACCTGTGGGTCAGGAATATATGTGAGGTGCAAGGGAGGTGATTGTGTGGGGAACAAAGTCTAACCCATCTCAAAGTTTCTCATCTAGTGAAGAAAGTGTATGAAGATGGACCACACTGGTATTTTGTGACAAGTGCTAAAGAGATATTATGTGAAAATAAAAAGAGGAAACTTCATACATTGTTGGTGTGGTGTTCAGCTGAGCATTTATGGTGACTGGAAGAAAGAAGAAGTGGACATGAGAAGAGGGGTTCCAAGTTGAAGAGAGGAATGTTTGAAGCTCTGGGTTTACAGAAAACTTGTCCCCTAAGAAGGGATGGACATGGTGGACCAGTTTCTCTGTACGTGCAGCAGTAGCCACAGTCAGTGAGTACCAGAGCCTGCCGTGGCTTAGAACTAGTGCTAACAAGTTTTGAGTTTAGACTGACTGTCATGGTCACCACTGAAAGTCATGAAAAGCAACAGAAAGGCTTCAGAAGAAGCCCTCTTGGTCTGTATTGGGGAACTAATTAGGGTTTCCCCAATGGTCTTGGGGACGGAATAGAGAGCAGGAAAATAGGAAAGAAGCCTACCAGGAGACAAAGAGAAGCCATGGGAGAGCCACACTGGTGGTAACCACAGTGACTGGGAATACTTGGATGTTGACTCAGGGTGTTATTGATAGCTTTGATGTGGTGGGTGATGGAGGGCAGGGGTTTAAAGACAGTTAGTACTGGAGTTAAGTTGCATTTCTCCAATATTCCTTTGTTGAGATCTTTGCCGCTGTTGTCTTTATAATAAGATGACATTTGGAAACAGACATGGGGGGTGGGGAATGAGAAGACACAGGTAAAAATTGTACATCTCAACACCCAGTGGGAAGATCTAGAGCAGTTTCTCCCTCGTGGCTTGCAGAAAAGATCAATCCTGGAGAAAACTTAAGCTTGGACTTCCAGCCTCCAAAAAGATGAAATGGTGGTCTTCTGTGATATAAGCCTCCAAGGTTAAGGAGCAGGAGTAAAGAGGGTTCCTGCTATGGGTAGTGGGAACAGTTTTGAGTCTGTTGGCTGTGGTTTAGTTGGCTTTGGGATGGATGGTTAAGGCTCAGGAGAGAAAGCTGGCTATGTAGTTACTGATTTGGGAGAATCCCTGTCAATGTAAATAGTGTCTAACACAGCAGAGGGGACCCTAGGGACAATATGTATGTGGAAGGTGACATGATAGGGGGTGAACTCTGCTCTGACTTTGAGACTGAATTCTTTGCTTCCATAAGAAATAAATTAGAAAGAGCTTTGTCATGTGCTATCTTGAAATAGTTGCCATAGGAACCAGCACTAGAGTAGCATATAGCAAGACCAAACAGAGGCTGTCTGTAGATACCACTTGCGTTTGGAAATTGACCCTTGAGATGGTCCTAGAACAATGAAAGATTCTGACACACATAACTTTGTCAGAAACAAGAGCTAGAAAACCCAACTACTAAATCACTAATTTCTGATAATAAATAGAAGCAGGAGGTAGGACATGTGTGTGTGTCTGTCTAATCAGCTTCTTTGGCAAATGGAAGAAGAGATTGGGAGAGAAACACATTATTACAGGCATCAGAGGGTTGTTTTGTGTATGTGAATGGATAAATGTTATAAGTAGAATTTTACCTGTGTAAGCTGGCTTATCAGATGCTGGTATCTGAAAACTCTTTACAGATTCAATAGTTCAGAATTTCACAAAGATGTAAGCAATTTTAACATTCAAAACTACTTTCCAGGCAATATATTAGCCTGTCTTTTAGATGTTTAATGGGTTTTTGTTTTTTTAAAACAGTGTCTCATGTTGCTCAGGCTGGCATTATTGCTATCTACCTGAGGATTATCTCAAACCTTCCTGTTTTACTTCCCAAGTACTGGGATTATAGATTCTGCCACCTTTGAGAATTGTTTGGATTTTTTTAGACAGGGTCTCAATTCATAGCCCAGGAATTCATTATGTGGTCACCCCTGATCTCAAACTCAAACTCATGGCAAGCCTCACTAGTGCTGGGAGTCCAGGTGTGCTTTGTCGGGTCTGCTATTAACCAGCCTTTTAAAGGGCGGTAAACACGATCTTTTTTTTAAAGGGTGAAGCTGAAAGAAGACAAAAAATAAGTAACATAAAATTCAGAGGGGATTCTCCCAGGATCCCCATCTCATGGAGAATCAAAACATGGAAAATAACAACCATCCAGTGTCAAGAGTTCTAGGAAAACTGCAGAAGACCTCAGGAGGCCATCCTGTGCAGAGGAGGGGGTCCATCTGCAGGTGGTTGTTACGTGTTTAGAAGCAAAAATCTCCAATCTTCAGACATTTTTTAAGAAACAGGGATATTTTTTCTGAGGTTGGCTTTCTGATATATATATATATATTATATATTATATATAATATATAACATAATATATATTATATATAATAATATATATATTAAAATAAGGAGGCACAGATTTAGGTCTTTTCCTTGGAGTAGCAGATCATCCCTATCCTCTTTGTTAAATGGGTAAACATCTCATCCTGCAGAGCTGTGGACTCTGAGGGTCCCCTGGCACCAATTTATCTTATCACAGAGTGGGATTTGAGGGAACACCAAGCAAAGCTGTTTTCTGCAGATGATTGATTTTAGCTAGACTTTTTAGCAGGGATGAATTAATAGGAGTGTGGAGGTGCTGGGAGGAAATCCATACTGCAGGGACCTATGCAATCATGGAGGAGAGTTCAGCAACAGGGAGGTGGAGGAATTATAGCCTGTTCCCTCCAGTCACAGGAGCCTTTTCCCATAACATATATGTGACTCTTTGCAGGCCAAGAACCATAAAGATTATATCTAAGCTGCAATGGCACAGGGATCCATTGTCTTCCCTAGGATGACTCTTTCTAGAAATAGGAAAGCTTTGACTCAGTCTGGGGGAATAAACACAATGAATTCTTGGCTATCAGTGTTCTTAGTCCTGACAGGGAAAAAATACTAGAAAGGGGGCATTATACTGACCTGCTTTATCTGGAAGTGAAAACCATAAAGAGCTTCATCTCATGAGAAGTAGGAGATCCCTTACCAGTGGTTCTCAATATCTATTAATTTTAGAGCCCACTGAGTCACCAGCATCTAGTAGTGCTGTAAGAAACCTTAAGCAATGTTTATCTTTGCTTCATTCTGGTCCTGCCCTGAACTCCTTTATTTAAATTTATGACTGATGCTGAACATGGGAGGAAGGGTGTGGCACCAGTAAAATGAGAAGGGCCATATGCAGCAAGAATCACATTTCGAATGTTTTAAACATAGTTTCTAACTTGTATTTCTTTATGCTATTAATTTATACTGTCTGTTGTACCTGAAGGTTTTAGTTTCTGCCTCTTGCTGTTTCTTCTTCCCTCTCTTGTTCTTTTTTCCTTCCTGCTTTCCAAGGAAGATCTTGACTATAAGGTCCCTGAATAGCTATCATTACCTTTTGCAGGTTTGCTCAGTGGTGAGCTCATGTTTAGCTATGCTTACCTGCACCTCTGCTTCCAAATTCAAAGCTGCATGGAGTAATGAAACCTTTTGCTAAGAGACGCTGACTGAGGTTTGTTGATAATTATTCTTCCCTGCCAATAAAGAATACAAACACACAGGGGTTTCTAATGATTTCACAGCTAATTTTATGCACAAAAAATAATTAGCATCATGTAATTTTTCTTGCCAGATTGAGTCTTATTTGAATATCGAAAAATATGCCATTTTAAAATAATTTCATACTTTACTAATGAACTAAAATTGAGACATTGGATGCATATGGCATGTAGATGCTGGTGGGCAAGTGCAAAATCATCCTCAAAAGAAGACAGAAATGCCCAAACCCACCAGAGGCAGTTACCTTTCTTCAAGAGAGACAACAGGCATAGGCTGTTATCTAGAAAAAATAAAGCTTCCTCACTACTCAATAAAGAACTGTAGCCCCTTTGGTAACACTGATGGGTTCAGACATAAAATCGCTGACATGGGAATTCCTTGAATTACCAAATACAGATATACTTGGAATTTTCTTTAATATTAAAAGATGATAGATAAATATATAAGCATACCAATCCAGTTTTAAAGAAAAAAAGTGTAACTTAGCTTAGTTACAATGGAAAACAGTATAGCATTTCCTCAGAAAACTAAACACAGAACTGCTGTATGATTCAGCCATTTTACTTCTGGATATGTTTCTGGGTATAGACTCACAGATGAACAGAGAAAGAATGCATCATACATACAAGAGAGAGATAGAAATGGAGAGGGGGGGAGGGAACTGAGAGAGGGGGTATTGTTCATCCATAAAAAGAAAAGATATCTTATCACTGGGTGAAACTAGAGGCCTTCATGTAAGTAAAACAACCCAAAAAATGTGAAATGAAGTGCTGCAGAGTCTTTCTTATACATGAAGTTACAATAAGCTGACCTGCAAATAGAATACTGATTATTAGGGACTGGGAAGGGAGAGGAAGAAGAAAGATAGTTTGAGATGATTGATACATATAATATGCATGAATAGGAGTGCCACACAGCATCCCATTAATATGTAATAGTAAAATATTAATACTTGAAATATACTAATGAAACACAAGAGGAAAAGAACAGTGTAGAGAATCTGTCACCGATCACACCATAGAGGGTTCACTCTAACAGAGGTAGGAAGAGTATTTGGCCTTAGTATCTGTCCCAGCTAGGGACAGATGTATCCCACTTGATCCCACAGTCTTCCTTCTTCACAATACTCAAGACAATGAAACTAGGCCTCCATTTCCACCAAAGGCTCAGGTTTGGCTCTGTTACCCACAACCTCTGTACCCTAAGTAGTCACCCCATGCCTATTTAGAGCAAGCGCTGGATCTAGATCTCTCCATGGTCCTGACTTGGTCCAGAAAAGGCACCTCACCTCCCATCAAAAAGACAGCACATTTGGTGACATGTCAGCTATGTATGCACCTGTTTCTCCTGTGCCCACTTTCTGGGTGGTCCCATACAGAGGGGATCCCTTTCTGGATCTACATCCTGGTGGACACCCTGGTAGGCACCAGTCTCACCTAGTGTGAACTTTCCAGTGAGGCTGAAATCTCAGACCACAGAATTTTCAAGAAGAAAACAAAACATGTCAATGTTTTCCAGCCAAGAAAACATGCCTTTCATAGGATAGCAAGGGTCTTCCCACTGGAGGCTGGGGCTTCTATGATTAGTAACATTTAAAAAAACTATTGATTCTTTGTGAGTGTCACATCATGCACCCCAATGCAACTCATCCCCCCAACCCTTTTACCTGTTCTCTGCCTTTACAACCTCCCACCAAAAGAGAATAAAAAGCTAAAACTAAAACAATAAACAAAACAAAACATAGAGAACATCTTATCATAGAACCTGTAGTGTGACACAGCGTGTCTCACAGTGTACCCTTTTTTTTAAATGGACATCTGGGTTGGTTCCAGGTTTTCTCTATTTTTTTTGATATAATTGTTTTTATTTTTATATTAATTACAGTTTATTTACTTTGTGTCCCACTGTGGCCCCCTCTTTCATTCCCTCCTAATCCCACCCTCCCTCCCTTATCTCCTCCTTGCCCCTCTCTAAGTCCACTTATAGGGTCCCCTTCCATCTGACCCTAGTTTATCAGGTCTCACCAGGACTGGCTGCAATGTCCTCCTCTAGCAGAAGCTAGGCTGCTTCTCCCAAGGGGGGCTGGGGAAGTGTCAAGGAGCTAGCCATGGAGTTCATGCCAGAGACAGTCCCTGTTCCCCTTACTAGGGAAGCCACTTGGATACTGAGCTACCATGGGCTACATCTGAGGTGGGGTTCTAGATTATATCCATGCATGGTGCCTTGTTGGAGAATCAGTCCCAGACAAGTCCCTGTGCCCAGATACATTTGGTCCTTGTGGAGCTCCTGTTCTCTCCAGGTCTTACTAATTCTCTCTCCTTTCGTATGATTCCCTGCACTCTGCCCAAAGTTTAGTTATGAGTCTCAGCATCTTCTTAGATACACTGGTAGAGTCTTTCAGAGGCCTTCTATGGTAGGCTCCTATCCTGCTTCTCATTTTCTTCTACTTCCAATGTCCATCCTATTTGTCTAAGTAAGGATTGATCTTCTTACCCTGGGTCCTCCTTCTTGTTTAGCTTCTTTAAGTGTACAGATTTTAGTATGTTTATGCTGTCTTATCTTATAGGTCTATTATCCACTTATAAGTGAGTATATACAATGTGTGTCTTTCTCCTTCTGGGATACCTCACTCGGGATGATCTTTTCCAGGTCCCACCATTTACCTGCAAATTTCATGTTTTCCTTGTTTTTAATTGCTGAGTAGTATTCTATTGTGTAAATGTACCACAATTTCTGCATCCATTCCTCCGTTGAGGGACATCTGGGTTGTTTTCAGGTTCTGGCTATTATGAATAAAGCTGCCACAAATATGGTTGAGCATATGTCCTTGTTGTGTACTTGAGCATCTTTTGGATATATGCCTAGGAGTGGTATAGCTGGATCTTGAGGAAGCAGTATTCGTAATTGTCTAAGAAAGCACCAAATTGATTTCCAGAGTGGTTGTACAAGTTTGCATTCCCACCAACAATGGAGGAGGGTTCCCCTTTCTCCACAACCTCTCCAGCATGTGATGTCACTTAAATTTTTGATCTTAGCCATTCTGGTGGGTGTAAGGTGAAATCTCAGGGTGGTTTTGATTTGTATCTCCCTAATGGCTAAAGATGTTGAGCATTTCTTTAAGTGTTTTTCTGCCAATCTACAATCCTCTACAGAGAGTTCTCTGTTTAGCTCTGTACCCCATTTTTTAATTGTATCACAGTGTATCCTTTTGTCCACACTTCTTTACTTGCAAATGTTTGAGGCCTCTGGCTTCTGCTATGCCATCAGTATTGGATCCTCACCTAGATTCCTCTCATTTATCCTGTTGTAGCCAGGTGTCATGAGATCTTGTAGCTTTGGATCTGCAGGACCTTTGACCGGTGTCGTAATGAGGGTGAAATGGTGCATTCTGAAGTAATAGGCTTCTGTTGTTCTTGGGAGAGCCTCCTGAATGATTAGTTAATACTCACCTTCAATCACACGTTTGCGATATTATTTTAAGCCTTCTTCAAGATCTGCAAATAAAACCCCTAAGAAAAGCTTCCCTCATGAGTGGAAGAAGCCTCTGTGCACCTTGCTAACATAATCTGTGGGAACTGTGTCATTACTCTCAGTTGTATTGTACTTGTTTTTAATCTCCCACTAGCTTCATGTTCTCCCTCAGAAGAAAGACCCCAAACTATAAAATCACATTTTTACTTTTAACTTATGAAGGTCAAAAATTACAGTTAAAAGAAAAGAAATTCACTCTTTAATGCTTTGGCATAGATTTGGCAATCTGTGGTCCTAATAATTACATTCTGCTGTTATTAACTTAACAATACCCTGCAATTTAAGTAGCAGACTTAAACTCTGGGTCCTTTCATCCCTGAACACTGCATATTGATGGCTTTAATTATTGAAGCCCAGGCTTGTTTTTCACTAAAATGTGCACGTGGAATTTAAAGTAACTTTTGAACTCCTGGGAGTTTTCTATGACTTTTCAATTAACATCAAGACAGTGGCTCCTGGAGTTGATGGAATCTACCTTTCTGTTTAACTGGTTGTTGTTATAACATTTTAACAGGGCATCTTGTGTGTGTGTGTTTGTGTGTGTGTGTGTGTGTGTGTGTGTGTTTGAAAAACACAGATGAGTGTGCATGTGTGCGTTATTACTGCACATGTGTGTGATGCGTGCACCTGTGTGTGCACATGCACACACCTGTGAGGAAGCCAGAGGCGAGAATGTCAGGTGTCCTGCTCTGTCACTTCACTCTTGGCCTCTCCCTTTGAGGCAGGATCTGTCACTGAACCAGAGTTAGCCTGGCAGCTAGTAATTCCCAGCTATCCCCCTGTCTCCACGCTCAGCAGTGCCAGGGTTACAGGCATGCCCAGTCATGCCCAGTTTTTTTTACATGGGTGCTGGGGATTTGAACTCAGTTCCTCATGCTTGCCCAGCCAGCACTCTTGCCCAGTCCCCCAGCTCTAACATTTTAAAACTTTACATTCTGTCTGAAATCTAAACTAAAGGGCCCAGTTCATCATGTTTACTCTGAATTATTAGTAATAAGTTTGGAAAATAGGATAATGTGATTTTTTTTAGTATATACCTGTTAGCTTTATTGATGTAATTCATTTTTATATTATTTTGTATTTAAGAGTATCTTAGCAGAGGAACTATCACTTCTGTAAGTCTTTGTTTATGATTAGGGATAGCACAAAGCACACTTTAAATCACAGTCAGTTTCCATCCTCTTGTCAGAATGCCATAGTTTTCAGTTTTTGTTTGTGTGTGTGTACGTGATGACATGATGGTGTATTTCAAGGCACATAGAAAGCATGCCAAATACAAGGTAGGGTACCCCCAGGGGTTTGTGATTTGTAAGCTTGGTCACCTATATGGCAATGTTAAGAAGCGATAGGACCTTCCAGAGGAGGAGCCCAGGGAAAGGCCTTTAGGACATTGGAGATTTCCCCTGAAAAGATGAGTGTAATTCATCTGGGTACAGTTGGTTCCCATGGAAGAGACCGTTATAAAAATACCAAGATTGGCTCTACCACATACTTCGGTTACCTGTTTTTTATGTATGCTTAATCTCACACTCCCACTGAGATGCCATCTGCCATGATGTGACAGCCGTGGGGGTTGTGTGTGTATGGCGCTTATCAGAGTCATGCCATGCTGTTTGGATTTGCAATATCCAAAAGAGTAAGCTGAACAAACCTCACTTTTTTATAACTACCCTTACTTTGGATATTTTGTTATAGCAACCTTAAAAAAACTAATATACAAGGTCGTCAGTGCATCATGGTAGGGCTCTGTACGTCAAAATTAAATCAGTGAATATTGATTCAGTAAGGAGAGTTCTTGTCTGGAAGAGACTCATAAATTTTAGAACAATACAATGGATAAATATAGACATATATTAAAACAAACTACAAAACAATGCTTTATTAACTAATTAGGCATACATGCTCTCAGTTCAAACAATATGCTATTGAGTTTTAGAGCCCGCAAGCACCTTCGGAATAACCTGCTCCCGCTCGTTTATTTCCCAAAAACCAAGACAAAGGCCAGAAATGTTAGGTGATTTGTCTGAGTCCACTCAGCTTGTAAATAGAGGGGCCTGGCTAAGCTGGTGCTATGTGGACCATTACTTCCTAGCTGCACAATCTGAGATGGAGTCTGGAGGACCACATTCAGCATCTCCCTGCCGACCATGCAGGCTGGGACATGTACTGTACATGGTTGGGAGGTACCATACTGTGGATTTTGAGACCACCACCTAGGGAAGTCTTTCGCCTAGACTAAAGGAGGATTTGTGTGGACAAAGCAGTAGGGCTCTTTCACTCTCTTCACCCCAGAGGGCGGTTTGGTCTCCAGAGAGTGCTTTAGGCAAGAGTATTCAGATTTTTATCTTCTGGACAGTGGGTAGGGCTTAAAGATTTGATTTGGATTTGAAAACCAGATCCGCAGCTCACTATGTGTGTGATCTTAGCCCTCTCTGGGCTCCAAAGTAATCATAGCACCTGCTTGCTCTTCAAGGTTGTTATGCAGAGCAAAATGAAGTCAGGGGCTTAGAGATGACTCAGTCACTAAAGTGTTGCTTGTGTAAGCATGAGGAGCTGAACTTGAAAACCCCAAGCCCACATTAACAGATCTGAAATAGTGGCACGCACTGGTAATCCTGGCCCTGGGGAGGTTGAGGCAGGCAGATCCCCAAGATGCATGCCGCTAGGCACTTTATCCTAACTGGCCAAAAAGGTGAGCTTCAGGCAAATAAGAGACCCTTTTACCAATTAAAAAAACAAAATTGTGGACAGTAGCTAATGACCAACACCCTCTGGCCTCCATGTGGACACACATACATGTGTGTAAGCTCCTGCATGCATGCACGCACACACACACACACACACACACACACACACACACACACTAGTATCATAAAACTATTTTCAAAGTACCTGTTTATTTGTGCCTATGACATAAACATTCAGTGTCATAACCAGGAATGTTCTGATTTACCCTGTGTTCCTGAACCCAGCCCTTTGTTTGCCCTGAGTGAATCTTCTGAGAACCTGCTGACTTCGAGCAAGTCCTTTTGTGGTGGTGTGAATAAGAATGACATCCATAGGCTCGAATATTTGATGTCACTTAGTCATCAGGGAATGGTACTGCTTGGGAAGGATTAGGAGGTGTGGCCTTGTAGGAGTAGGTGTGACCTTACTGAAGGAAGAATGTGACTGGGGTTATGCATTCAGGTTTCTAAAGCCTGAAACACGGCTTAGTGTCAGTCTTTCTCTCTTCCAATGGAGCAGATTGTAGCTCTCAGCTACTGCCCCAGTGTCTGCCTGCATGCCACCACGCCCCCTGCCGTGATGAAAATGTGTAGTAGAAGTTTTGGTGTCTTTATATAATGTAGCCCAGTTATGTTGCGTTATGTAAACATGTTTGTGTTTTAATCCCGGGAGTCAGATATGTGGCTAGCTCAGATTGTCCACAGCAGCAGACTATTTGTCTTATGCAGGCTCTGAGAGGGGTATGATCTCAAGAGAGAACAAATGCCAGAGCCAGGAGAGAGATAGGGAGGGATGTAGGGGAGGAAGCTCTGAGAAAGAAGGAGGAGGCCGCCCCACCCCCGACTGTTCCTGGTTGCTGTTGATGACATTTGGCAAGAAGTTAAGATATCCTGAAATGAAGATTGGACTTGCCCCAAGGAACTTAGTGACCCTATCCAACAGGAAGTAGCTAAAGAGAACTATGCCTTTCTCCCCACTAATGTTCCCTCTCTCCTACCTGGTATTAGGGTGTGGGAAGGGATTGGTGTGGAGAAGGGAGAAACCAAGATATAAGAAACCAAATAAAATAGATTTTAAAACATGCGAACAACATTGAGCATTTCTTTAAGTGTTTCTCTGCCATTCGATATCCCTGTATGGAGAGTTCTCTGTTTAGCTCCATACCCCATTTTTTTAATTGGATTACTTGATTTGTTGCTTTTCAACTTCTGTAGTTCTTTTTATATACTGGATATTAGCCCTCTGTCAGAAGTAGGATTGGTAAAGATCCTTTCCCAGTCTGTAGGCAGTTGTTTTGTTTTGATGACAGTGTCCTTCGCTTTACAGAAGCTTTTCAGTTTCATGAGGTCCCATTTATTGATTGTTGCTCTTAGGGCCTGTGCTGTTGGTGTTCTATTCAGGAAGTTGTCTCCTGTGCCAATGAGTTCAAGGCTCTTCCCCACTTTTTCTTCTAACCAATTTAACGTGTCTGGTTTTATGTTGAGGTCTTTGATCCACTAGGACTTTAGTTTTGTGCAGGGTGATAAGTATGGATCTGTTTGCATTTTTCTACATGTAAACATCCAGTTAGACAAGCACCATTTATTGAAGATGCTATCTTTTTTTCCATTGTATGGTTTTGGCATCTTTGTCAAAAATCAGGTGTTCCTAAGTGTGTGGGTTTATTTCTGGGTCTTCTATTTGGTTCCCCTCCTTTCTGTTTCTATGCCAATACCATGCAATTTTTATTACTGTTGCTCTATAGTACAGCTTGAGATCAGGGATGGAAATACCTCCAGAAGATCTTTGTTGTAGAGGATTGTTTTAGCAATTCTGGGTTTCTTTTTATTCCACATGAAGTTGAGAATTTTTCTTTCGAGTTCTGTAAAGAATTGTGTTGGTAATTTCATGGGAACTGCATTGAATCTGTAGGTTGCTTTTGGTAAGATGGCCATTTTTACTATGGCCATTTTTACTATGTTAGTCCTGCCAAGCCATGAGCATAGGAGATCTTTCCATCTTCTGATATCTTCTTCTAATTCTTTCTCATGCAATTTCATTAGCCATCAGGGAAATGCAAATCAAATGCAACGACCCTGAGATTTTACCTTACACCATCAGAATGGCCAAAATAAAAACTCAAGTGATAACACATGCTGCAGAGGTTGTGGAGAAAGGGGAACACTCCTCCACTGCTGGTGGAAATGTAAACTTGTACAACCACTCTGGAAATCAATCTGGCGCTTCCTCAGACAACTAGGAATAGCGCTTCCTCAAGATCCAGCTATACCATTCCTAGGCATATATCCAAAAGACGCTCAAGTACACAATAAGGACATTTGCTCAACCATATTTCTAGCAGCTTTATTTGTAATAGCCAGAAGCTGGAAACAACCCAGGTGCCCCTCAGCTGAGGAATGGATACAGAAATTGTGGTACATCTACACAATGGAATATTACTCAGCAATAAAAAACAAGGATATCATGAAATTTGCAGGTAAATGGTAGGAACTGGAAAGTATCATCCTGAATGAACTATCCCAGAAGCAGAAAGACACACATGGTATATACTCACTCATGTAGACATATAAAATACGATAAACCTGCTAAAATCTGTACACCTAAAGAAACTAATCAAGAGGGAGGACTCTGGCTAAAATGCTCAATCCCCAGCCAGAAAGGCAAAGCAGATTGACATCAGAAGAGGAAAACAGGAAACAAGCTAGGAGCCTGTCACAGAGAGCCCCTGAAAGACTCTGCCCTGCAGAATATCAAAGCAGATGCTGAGACTTATGGCCAACTGTTGGGCAGAGTGCATGGAATCTTATGAAAGAAGTGGGAAATAGTAAGATAGGGAGAGGACAGGAGCTCCACAAGAACAACAGAACCAAAAAATCTGAGCACAGGGGCCTTTCCTGAGATTGATACTCCAATCAAGTACCATGCATGGAGAAAACCTAGAAGCCCTGCACAGATGTAGCCCATGGCAGTTCAGTGTCCAAGTGGGTTCCATAATAATGGGAACAGGGACTGCTTCTGACATGAACTGATTGGCCTGCTCTTTGATCACCTCACCCTGATGGGGGAGCAGCCTTACTAGGCCACAGAGGAAGACAATGCAACCACTCCTGATGAGAGCTGATAGACTAGGATCAGAAGGAAGGAAAGGAAGACCTCCCCTATCAGTGGACTTGGGAAGGGGCATGTGTGGAGTAGGGGGAGGAAAGGTGGGATTGGGAGGGGAGGAGGGGGCTTTAGGGGGGATACAAACTGAATAAAGGGTAATTAATAAAAATTAAAAAAAACAAAAAAACGTGCTGACAATAACGGATTAAGTCTTTGAAACTGTAAGCAAGCCCCAATTAAATGCTTTCTCTTATAATAGTTACTTTTGTTATGCTGTCTCTTCCCAGCAATAGAACACTGACTAAAATACCTTTCCACTGTCTTCATGGCAGCAGTTGAAGCAAAGGAAGAAGACAGAGTAACTATCCACCTGGACTGTAGTAAAAGTTACACTCATGAGCAGAGCCCTCTAACAGCTCTGCCCTGGTGGTAACAAGCCACTCTGTGACCCACTCAACAGCCTAAGGGCTTTCAAACTTTGGAATCTCCTCTTTAAAACCAATGCACCATCCTTTCCCTAACAAATATTGAAACAAAATCACCAGCAGCCAGTCTCTTGGTAACCTGCTGTATGCTTTAAGGATAATATAAAAATGGTTGATACACGATGGGTCCCTATGTGGTTTTGCAGCCTCCTGGCAGTGGGGATATGTGCATTCAGAAAGAATAGTACTCTGAATTCTGAATTTTGCTCTTTTCTTACTTAGCAGTAACAAAATCGTCATGTCATTTCCCCCTGCTGCTGGGTGGTGGCAGCAAGGTGCAGTTCCCATGTGGTCCAGAAGGTATGCAGCTGGTGCTACTGTATGCTATATTGCTAAGCTCTGATGCTGGCTTGTTCAGGTGCATCAAATGCATTGTTTTGCTTGCAGTCTGGTGTACAATGAGTAGTTGAGATGTAACTTTGTGGTGAGTGAAGCAGCATCTCTGTACATGCATCTTCTCTGGCGTCCATTCTGCAGAGCAGCAGAGCTGAGCTTGGGTTCAACACTTCAGGGGCAAAGTGATTTACCCTCTCAGGAGTGTATATCCGTTTTTTCCACTGAGTGGAAATAAGATCACTAGGTGTCGGGAGCTCAGGGGAAACATTGATACAGCTGAGTAGATGAAGATGGCTGGAGACATCCTATCTCTTGCTAGAAATAAAAGGTCCAAAGAGGCAAAAGGATAATGATGTACCATCTCTGATAATTTCTATTCTTCCTGGGCTTTCTCTTGGCGCTCCTAATACAAAGGCTCTGTGGGCATTGTTGAGCTGAGTAGTGCCTTGCATTCCACAGGGAGGAGGCAGTGTGATGCTCAAGAGCCTATTCCTTCTTCCCCTGGGAGAGGAGGTCCAATTTGGAACTGTCCTGGGGCACATTTCCTTCAGCCCAGACAAAGACATAACTGTTTCTGAACATCAAAGGGTATGTCTAGTCACACCCCAGGCATCATTTTAGAGCTTGATGCTACCTCATTATGTCACAGTTTTCCAATAAAGAGACTAGAAGCACCCGCCTTTTCCCCATGCTAAAACATCAGTGAGGGGACTCCAGGCTTTTAAGCCCTTCAGATGTAAATCTCTCTCTGGCAGCCCCTCTCCAGCTTCCATTAGGAAATTGGTTTATAATGTGTTATATGGGTGACAGTTTTTCAAGTCACTTAATTGGAATTGTTCCTGCGATTTTTACTTAACTCTTAGATCCCAGTCCTAAACACTCTGTGATCTTTGGAACTTTAGGAAGTCCAGGCTGCAGAGATGGCTCAGTGTGTGTGTGTGTGTGTGTGTGTGTGTCACACTTGTCATGTAACTGTGAGTACTTGGGTTTGAATCTCCACAACACATGGGAAGCTAGCCACAGTAGCTCAAGTGAAAACTCGGCATGCCTGTGGAGGTAGAGCATTCTGATCCTGGGAAAAACAAAGACTACCCCTGCTTTACCTTTGAACAGAGCAGCCAGACAATGCCGCAGACAGAAGCCCAAGGCTTCCCCATAGTTCTAGAATTAAAAATACAGCAGCTTCAGACTTATCCAATACCCAAAAGGGCTGGAAGAGAGAATGAAGCAGGACCTGGGAACACTATGGACACTAGCTTTTCCATCCAGCCTGGAAGTGTGACATTACTTCAGTGCCCACTTGAAGTCTCCTTTGATAGAAGCAGAACAGCAATCCCTCTGTGAGACTCAGTTTATCTCCTTATAAATGTGAGAATGTGGATTCATGAGTGAGCAGAGATCAGCCTGACTTTGACATCTCAGACTTTAGAAAGAAGTGGCTGATCTTCCTTCAGAGTTGGGAGCCCTGGACAAGAAGCTTACCGAGTGTCCCTCTTCCCCAGACACGGTTACTACAATGAGCTTTGGCCCATCAGTCTTTTAGAACCACCTAGAAAAGACCTTGTCCTTCCCCCATAGTGCCCACCTGGTACATAAAAGGGGGGCATGTGAGTGTGAGGACAAGCAGGCCAGAGGGCTACTGAAGTCCTTTTTTGTGATAGGTGTGGTATCCTTCACCAAGGGCCCGGGGTAAATAGAAGTGGGCACCATGAGCATAGATTATTCTCTTATTAGCCATAACCACAATCCCAGATTCTGAACTCTCGAGAAAGCATAGAGTATTTAGTCCACAGCTTTGCTTTAATTATGTTAAGATGATGCTTATACTGGCTCTTCACAGTTACAAACGTAGTATGTGCTCAAGGTATAGTATATGTATCCCTTACCCAAATGATAACTGTTTCTTGTTTCTGAACATTTGCATATACACATAGTAAGATGATAATCAAACCTTAACACATATATCACTTGTATTTTATTGACTCTTTATATCCAGACAGTACAGTTAATTTATGCAATAATTAGCATGACTGTGTTTTAACTTCTTATGCGCTCACTTAGTAAATTGTCCATTTTGGGCATTATGTTGCACTCAAAATGTTGCCTATTTTGGAGAATTTTGAATTTTTGGATCTGTGGCTTAGAATGCTTACATTGTATGAGAACGAAAAGTCAACCAATATAAAGGAAGAAATTTGGAGCTGGAGAGATTATCCAAGAGAACATACTGCTCTTACAGAAGACTTAAGATCAGTTTTCAGCACACAGTAGGGCAGCTCAGAACTGCTTGCAACTCTAGATCCATGGGACATCTTCTCCTGACTTCTGTGGGCACACAGTGCACATAAACCCACATAGGCACACATACATACATACATATATACATACATGCATACATACATATATACATATAAGTAAAGACAAATATCTTTTTTAAAAAGGAAATAGGAATCACTAGCAATCTCTCTGTTCAGATTCCTGCGATGCTGATGCTGCTGTCTCATCTGTATTCTCTGTGTGTGCACATTTGTAAGCTTCTATGTGTTTATTGCATTTTGTCACATA
This sequence comes from Pachyuromys duprasi, assembly GCA_028658305.1. NCBI lineage: Eukaryota > Metazoa > Chordata > Mammalia > Rodentia > Muridae > Pachyuromys > Pachyuromys duprasi. The sequence goes on from CM053760.1 coordinate 24,053,787, forward strand.
AGCTGTCACAATCACTGACATTTATGAGTCTCTAACCTGTGTTCTGCATTGTCTCAAACAATTTATGAAGTCTATTTCATTTAACCTCTACAGAGAACCTAAAGTGAGGGACTGGTAGTGTAGTAAATGTATAGATGGAAAGATTGGGGTCTGGGTTGAAGTCACATTGTGTATGCCAGGCATATCTGCCACTAGTTGTTCTCCGAAAGCGTGGTTCCTGATGCTTACATCCCTTGCCAGAGAATGAATAAATTGTTTATTAACCATTTCCTTCCTCTGAGCATTTTATGTCCCCTGCCTAGATTCTTATAAGTAACACAGTAAAAAAAAAATACTGGGATGACCTGTGCATATGTCATAAGAATACAGGTATTCAGCATAATATTACGAATGATTTTCCTTAGATTTGTTGATTTGATCTGGAAGTAGTGGCTTCCCTGACAAATTAACTCTATTTTTTATTATTGTCAATGGGGCGTGAATCTGTTGATTTTACCCTCCGGTGTTGTTTATGATTAAAAACATGCATTGGTTTGGTTTTTTGTTTGTTTGTATGTTTTTTAGGTAGAATGTTTGCCTAACAAGCAAGAAACTCTGAATGTGAATAGCAGCACCAGAAATAGCAACAGAGACAAACAAGCAAAAAGATGCTCTGTTTGCTTCCCTTCTTAAAGTTTGAATATTTAGGTAGGTGATTAACAAGAGGTATTCTGTGTGCCCCCTAAGAGACAGGAAAGAAAGGAGCACCACAATGAAAATGAAATGAAATGAAAATGGAAATGTATTAAAATTCAAATCATAGACTTCTAGTTATGAAGACAGTTGCAGCTGTAAGATTTCTTTCTAACTATACATCTCCACAAGTTAAGTGCTGGCTGGTTGTCAGTTTGTTGCTGGGATGGAGGGAAGCAATGTGAACTTGGTGTGTTGAGAAGGTTATGAGCCCCGAGTACGTCTTTGTGGTGATGCGAACATCCATTAGATTATCTGGATGTCGAGCTTTGAAAGACCTTAGCAACCAATCAACTTCTGAGCTCATGTCACCGATAGCGGCCCATACTGTACATCAAATGGACAAGAGAGCCAGCTCCCAGGAAAGCTAGCAAGGAGCAAGCCTTTCTGTTGGAATCCACTTGCCCAGAATACACAGTAAATTGCAAGAGGAATGGGAGTCTTGGGAATGGTAAGCTCTGAAGCTAGCCATTGTCCTTGTGTAATAAGCACACAGCAGATAACAAGTCTAGACCAGAGCAGGCAAGAGCCCCTCTACCTTCCACTACAAGGGTAACCAAGCAGGATACTTAGTAGCCCCAAAGAGTATCTATGTACCTCCACCCTACTTCTCCTTGGCGTTGTCCTTGTTGCATTTAAGAGGCTAGAACTGTGAACCTCCACCCTCATGCAGGGCATTGGCTGGTCCTGGTACCAGGAGAGGAAAGCTTTCACTGTTATAAGAGCGAGAAGGGACTGCATATGCACTGTAAACAGGAAGTTTACAAAATTCAGAATGGCCACATTAGATTATAGATGTACGAAGAAAAGAAAGTGAGAAGGGGGTCTTGGGAAAGCCCTGTACGATTAGGAAAAGATGTTGCATTTTGCATCATCCAGTGACCAGAGGCTGAAGTCTTGCAATGCTGAACCCAGTTTCTCAATAGCCAGAATCACATGCTATCTAGGGAATCTCTGGATTCTTATTCCCTACTCCTACTGATTTCTAGTAATCCAGGAATCAGGTCAGGCATGCCATCAGAGTGCCAGAAAGCTTCTTGTAATATAAATACATGTGTTCACTGAAAGTCAAGCTCTGTAAGCATTTGTGGCCTTTCTGTGTGTAGGGCTGTATGTAGGTATGTGTGACAGCATGTGCACATACATGTGGGGGCATGAGTGGTGAATACTATGTGTATATTATGTGTATATGATGTAGAGGTTGATGTAGATTATCTACCTCATTTGCTCTTTGCATTGTTGGGGGGAGAGAGGGTCTGTCACTGAATGTATTGATTTAGCAAGTCTAGCTGGGCAGCAAGCCCCAGGGAGCCTCCTGTCTCTGCCTTCTGAAGTTGAAATTACAAACACACACTGTGCTAACACATGGAGCTCTTTACACTGGTGATGGGGATCGAACTCAGGTCCTCATGCTTATAATGCAAGCATTTACAGTCTGCCCGATTTGCTCAGACCCCCTTTCATGGTCTTCCTGTAGAGAGGGAAATGCCCTACGTCACCACTGGCCAGTTTAGTAAGCACAGCCACACAGAATCCTTAGTGACCAGTGCAATTGAGCAACGAAATTTTCAATGTACTCTAACCAATTTTTATTCAAAATGGATGGCAGCATCGCATGGTACAGAGATGACAAGAAAAGGAAAGCATTCTCATTTCAATGGCTAATGTTTTTTAATTGTATTTTTATATAAAATTTTAATCTCTGTTGGCTCAAGGAAGTCAAATATTGCATTTAATCCGAAAAAAGAATGAGCAAACAGAGCTTTGCTAAGGAGGGTGGCAGCAGAATGTTAACTCAAGGTGGGGAATTTGCTTAAGTCTGCCTTTGTGTGACTCTCTGAGCTTCACTGGGTGCTGGGGCATCTTCCCGGATAAAGCGGTTATTTTGGAGCCTCGGTGTTTTCAGGCTCAATAGACTTGATATTTCATACAGCTGGGCTATCCTGGGCATGAAAAGCCTCTCTTTCAGCTTCAGATTCCCCTGTTTCTTCCAGATGCACAGATGTGAACATGATGCCTGAGGCGCAGTCTCCCAGTGCGGATCTGGTAAAGACAGCCTACATATAGAAATAAATAAGTTGCCACTCAATGGAGGAGAAAGAGCGTGCCCTACCGAAGGCACCTGATCCATACCAAGTGCAATTCTTTGATCAGGTGGCTCCTCATCTTTTTCTTTCACATTTAAAAAGAAGAATTTTGAGATGGGCTTGGTGTCACAGGCCTGCAATCCCCAGTGCCAAAGAGGCTGCAACAGGAAGATGGAAGCTCAGTGCCTGCCTGGCTCCAAATCCCAGCCTGAGAAACTCAATGAGACCCTGTCCCAAAATACAAAGCCGGGGATAGGACTCAGTAATAGATGACCTGCCTAGTATGTAAGTGTATGTGAGGCCCTGGGTTCAAACCACAGTGCAATACGCGTAAAGGAATTAACCCCAGCTATGGTAATTAGCATTGTCTTAAAATGATTTAGTGCATTATGACCCACCAGTTGAGAACCACTGTAGGAAAATACCTGCAGTGCAGTCATTTTGTGCAAAATCATTTTGAAGAAAATCATAAATCCTTCCAAAAGAAGGACATCTTTGAATCCTGGGAAATTCCAGTTCAATGTCAAACTAAGACAGTTGGGTGCCCCCTTCTTGTAATTGAGAGCCACTAAATTCAGAAGTGAGGGGGGGGGTGGAATTCTATGAAACAGCCAAACATGGTGACTCAAAGACTCAGTGATGGGGACAGAGAAATAAGAGAACACTCAGCTGATCCATATGCGAGAGAGAGGTGAAGCCAAGTGATCTATTGTTGATGAAGTTACAACATATCTACCCATTTCCACATGCCCAGGCATCTTCTAGGATCTCGTGCTATCTTTTCGGACACCCACTGTAAATGAATATCTAGCAAGAAGAAATTTAATGGAAACAGGGCTTATTTGGGCACACAGTTTCATGGCCCAGGAACTGTGGTGTCTGGGGTTTGCTCCATAGTGGCAAGAACTCACAGCATGACCTATTTATCTCTGTGGATTAAGCAACATTCTCAGGCCACAACTGGGGTGAACCACAGCCCTTTAGCTCCAGGCTTGTGTTTGCCATCTAATCCCTACACCCAAAAGTCTCCACAGCCTTCCAATGTATAACTGCCAGCTAGAGAGAAATATTCAAACACAAGAGCCTTGGCGGGACATTTCACATCCAAACCATAAAAATACCCACCCATAGTGAAGTTACACTGAAGAACCATTTACTTTTGGATTTTCCCTTCTGAGAATAAAGCCTTCAGAATTGGATTTAAATCCAATATTAGCCTTCAATTCAAATATTCAAATTCTTTAAGTTCCCCTGTGGGGAGCAAGACCAACCCAAGACCTTCTCAGAAGCCCCAGTGAAAGGACAAAGGGAATTTTCATTCTCTGTCCTCGTCCATGAATGGACTTAGCAAGGCCTGCCTGACTCAGTGTCTCAGAGGAGCCAAGGCTGTGGCTACTCAGGACCCAAGTCTTCTTGTCTCGGCTCTGGTATCAGTCCTATAGCAGCTGTGTCTGTGTCTGAGGTATATCTTGTATTTTCTTTGCCAATGGTGATTTAGCTCTCTGCTGACCTGGTCCAACACCCCCTCCAAAAATACTATATAAGAGATTTGCTTAGCATAAGGCAAAGCTTGTGAAAACCCCCCAGACCCGAGATTGTATCTATCTTTTTATCCCCCGGTATCTCACCATCAGGACCCTGTCAACAAGGACCTGCTGGTCCAGATCAATTGGTGCCTGAATAGGAATACAGAACTAAAGTTCCATTTGTCCTTTCAGCTGAACCTTGGAGAAATTTTTGAGTAAGTGGCTCCCTATGTACCACAAATCTATTTGCTAACAGGTACATTTTAGTGCTTGATCAGAAATAAACTTGATACTAACTCTGTGCATGAAGCTCAGCATGACCAGAAACCCTGGGATGAAACAGTGCAAAGTAGATGGGTTTTGAGTGGCTTAAGGTTGAATTGATCTTAGTAAGGGACCACTTTTAGACTGAGCTACTTTAGGTTTCCATTAGTCATAGTTCCATGAGTACATGCGCAAATACGTATGTGTGACTGTATGCTTGTCTGCACATAGGGCTAGACTGTCTCACCAACAAACCATGTGTTTGAAAATAAAATACAGAATAGGCTTTTGCAGTTCCTGGTACTGACTTCCTTTTCCCTGGAAAATCTGCATTGAAATGGCTACATAGATCCTTGAGAAGTAATGAATAAAGAGACACAACAGCTAGTATAGAAATACAGATTCCCTCAGCTTATGATGGGGTTATGCCGTGATTAATCCATCCCAAATTGAAACTATCACCAGTCAGAAAATATTTAACATACCAAAGCTTCTGAATATTCTCACTTAGCCTGGATGACTTTTACCATGCTCAAAATCTTAGCCAACAGCTGAACAAAATCATCTAATGTACAGTATGCTCTAAAATAATGTTGAATACCTCATGTAGTATATGGAACACTAGTGAAAATTAGGATATTAGGCAGGCATACTTTTGCATCATCATAAAAAAATCATGAATGTAATGATTATATGTTAAGGACCAACCAATTGTTATCCCGAATTTAAAATTTCAGGGTAAAACGGTGATAGCAGATGTGCTGAGGAGAAGGCTCGGTTGGTAAAGTCCTTGCTGCACGAACATGAGAATCTGAATTATATTCCACAGAGCTCATGTAAAATAGTGGGGTATGCGATGCACGCCCACGATCCCAGTGCTCTGGAGGTACAGACAGACGACACCTGCGGCTGGCTGGCCAGCCAGTCCAGCCTAACCAGCCAACTCCAGGTTCAGTGAGAAACCCTGCCTGTCTCAAAAAATAACAAGGAAGACACGCAGTTGCATCTGGCCTTCACGCACATACATACTCTCGCCACATGAGCACACGCTAATGCGTACACATAAACATATACATGTGCACACAAAGAAGTGGTGAAGAGCGGCATCATTCAGATTCTTAGATTGTATGTGCTCAGAGTGGGCATGGGAAATTAAGACAGTTGATGCAATGACTGGCTACCCTTGTGAGCGACCTTCCCTGGGCTATCTACATGAAGGGAGCTCTGATTCACCTAATCCATGCAGCTACTACTATTGACTTTATCATAAAACACATCCTCCAAAAAAGAACCAGCATCGCTCTGGGCGATATGGTCATGAATATTACCCCTTCCCGCTGGCAATCATGTAGGAATTGATTGGACTCAGCGTGACTCCTCCTTGCTACAGTGTGCACCTGGAGATCTCACTGCATGAAGAGTCAGACTGGATGTTCAAAATTGAGCAAGTTTATTTATTATCTGAAGAGTGAGGTGGATAAATGGGGAACCTCGGGGAAATAATTTTCAGAGGTAACATTCAGCTTCAAGCGGGTGTGGAGTCTCTCTGTTGTTTCCTGAGAGCAGCTGATTTTTTTTTTAATATAAAGAAACATGCAGAGACTTTTTTTTTCCAGAAAGATTTACTATCTCATATCAAAATGATTCTCACCCAGGTATAGTTTTCTTGTTAAATTTCACTGACATCCTGGGTCTGATACTTGAAAAATGGTTTCTGGTAGGGTTTTTTTTTTATTTTGTTTTCCCTCTCCACTTCTAATTTACTGGATTGTAATAGGTAATATCTTTAACCCCTTTTGGACCTGTTTCTACAAAAGCAAAAATAAAAACCAGGCTGTCTAACCTACATAAAGAGGAATGTCAAGGGAACAAGAACATTATTTTTGACGTAATAGAAGAAAGAAACTGCCTATGTTATAGTACTAATAATTTTCATTATTCTCTTTAAACCTGCCCAGAGAATAAGACTCACTGCTTCACTTATAAAGAACATCAGGTGAGGAAAGAGATGATCTAACGCCTCAGTCAACTGAAAAGGAGGGGGTCCCTTCTGTATGCCTTCCTGCAGTTCATGGTTTTCAGCCCCTGCTATCTGAGCAATCAGAGGCAGCATTTCAGTAAGGGCACTTGAAGCACAAGTAGAATGCCTGTTAGACCAAAAGGAAGTTATAATATTTCATTTAAGAAGACATAAGAGAATTCTGAAACCTGAGAGTTCATAAACTCTATCTGTTGACTTCCCAGATGGTAAAAGCCCTAAAATAGAAATTATCATTCTGTGCTACCTTCTTCCCATAGTGCTTTCTGTAGTCCACTAGAAAAAAGGGATTTCAGTATACAGTCGATTAATAAGGATGTCGTGTAAAGGTAGACGGGCTAAGGAGAAAATAACCTGGTGTCGCCTGTTTGGATTTTGTTTGTCGTTGGCATGAATAGTTCACTGTAAATTTATAAAGTATGAAACTGAGAGCTCATTATTTCTCATTGAAATATTGTTATGTTTTGTTTCTGTGTATTTATAGACATAGACACACATGCATGCACACGTGCATGTGAGGAGTTTGTGTATATATCTAAGACAAAAGCTTTGCCACTTATGAAATAGTTACTAGCTATTTTAATTAATATTCTACTATGAATATTTTTCTCAGGTAAAATAGTGCTAAAGATATGGTTTTAGGTGCATGGTGACATAATAACATTTTCCTGTAGAGTGTGGACATTTTAAATCTTAATTTAAAAAAACTATGATGATTTCTTTTTATTCTGGTGTCTTCAGCCTACAGTCCATCTTTGGCCTCAAATGCATGAGGCCAAAGATAGTTGTGAATGTAGCCCAACATAAAAATTATAAGCTTACTTAAAACATTACAAGATTTTTTTCCACTGCGATCTTTTGGTAATTCACTATCACATTTCTTGAATGTAGACATTGTAGATGACAATATGGTGGACAATATTCAAAGCCTGGACATAGCTGCATGTGGAATGCAGACTGCCTGAGACACAGACACATCAAGAAAGGTCTATCCTCAGGGTCTTGATTGCCTTTGCTATGCGCTCACTAACTTCTCCCATCTTTTTCTTGTGTGTGCTCCTTATCCATGAGTGTTCACTTCACTGTGAGTAGGAAGGTATATCTGTCTTTTGGGGAAGCACAAACAACCAGTTCTCTCCCCTAGTTATCAGAAAGGCAGCGAGCAGAAAGAGGGACTCTCAGAGACTTACACAAGAGAATCAGGGACAAGATATCTCCCAACAAAGAGAATCCCAGGGAAAGACTACCTCATTGACAAAGTTTTGCCCAGCTTTTACAAAACTAATAGAAGTTATTCTCAAACTATTAACAACAACAACAAACAAACAAAAGAAATTTTACCCTGTGGGATGACCCTGTGAGGTCAGGATTAGCCTTTTACCAAAAGCAGATGCGAATGCAAACACAGAGACAATAGAAGATTACAGAGCAGCACCCCTTATGAACAGAGTTGAGAAGTTTTTGACAAAAAGGTCACAAACCAATTCTGACTACACACCAAAAAGACTACACACTGTGAATAAGTGTGTATTATTCCAAGGCTATATGGATGGTTCAATATGCATAAATCAAAAAATGTAATGACTCCAACCAAGAGACTAAAAATCAGAAAGCGTGCAATCATATAAACAGTTGCAAAATATCATTCAATAAAATTTAATTTTAGCACTACTAATAGCAGTACCATCATGAACCATCATAACCATCATCATCATCATAATAGTCTAGGCCATATCTCATGGCACAATTCTATAGTCCCAACAACCAACATGAGAGGCTGAGGCAGGAAACGGCAATGTCCAGGACACTTTGGGCTATGGAGTAAGGCCAAGGCCAATATAGGCAATATGGTGAGAATCTGTTTACTTTGTGTAAACAGAACCAAGTCTTTGGCTATAGGTCACAGTAGAACATTTGCCTAGCAAGTGAAGGGCCCAGGGTTCAATCCCTAGTATGGGAGAGGTATCTATATACGACACCTCACAGCCAGAAATACTGAGTAAGGTGAGTAAAGACATAAGCAATTCATTCTAAGATAAGAAACAAGGTCAAGGTTGACTCACTGTAATCAACACCATATTCTAAGTCTGAGTAGTAATTTAAAAGAAAAAAATAAAAGGCAACTAAATAAGAGGGCAGGAGATCAAATTATCTCTACTTGCAAATAGCATGATTCTATATGGCAAGAAAGCTAGATGTACCAAGAATGCTAAAACTGACCAGCCAATTCAGTATGGTTGCACAATATGAGATCATTTTCAGAAATCAGTGGTATTTGTATATATTGTCATCAAAATTGTTGCAAAAACCATATTAACAATGGCTGTAACAGCAAAATAACCCATATAAATTAATTTAACCAAGGAAGTGGGTTATATTGCCAGTGAAAATTACAGAACATCAATGAAAGAAACTAAAGATAACACACAAAATGAGAGCACATTCCATTTTATAGACTGATTAATATTGTTAACATGCCCATGCTATCCAGAGTAATCTACAGAGGCAGTACAATTTCTATCAAATACTAATGACATTCTTCACAGAAATAGGAACAGAAAAAAAATGTTCCTAAAATTTAGATAAAACCACTAAAGATTCTGACTAGCAGGAACATTCCTGAGCAAAACATAAAAAGCTGGAGGCAGTGTAACATTTCAGCCCAAACACTCTGCAAAGGACACACACATGGAGCAGTGCAGTAGGCTAGTGGATGTACAATAACAGCCGCATAATTATGATCTGTTTTCAACAATAACAAACCAGCAAGAATATACATTAGGAAAATAAGTCTCCTCAATGACAGCTTCAAGGAAGACTGGCTATTGACAGGCAGAAGAAGGAAGCTAGAGCTCTTTCTCTTGTGTCTTCTAGAAGCACATATATAGGAAACACCCTGAGACATTGTCTAAGCAAAGACTTTTCTTTCTGCCACAACCACTGAGTGCACCAGCTACAAAGGTGAAAATGGACCGATGAGATTGGCCTCATTCTAAAAACTGCTTCGCAGCAAACGGAATGATCAAGAGTCAAAAAGATGACTGACAGATGGGAGAATATTTGCAAACTTTTTACTCATCATGCGAGTAACAACCAGAATAACCAATAAAATCTTAATAATAATCATGATAGTCTCCCAGTGAAAATGGACGGTTCTCAAAAGACATGCAAATGGCCAGTGAGAGTATGAGAATATTCTTAACTCTCTACTCATCAGGAAGGTACAAATTAAAACCATGGCGAGATATCACGCCCCTCTGTGTGTGTGTTCACGTTTGTGCAGGTGCATGTGTATGGGTGCATGTGTGTACATGTAAAGATGTCACTCTTAGGCATCACTCTTGAGAAAATGGTGTCTCTCTGGCCTGAAGTTTGGTGAGTAAGGTAGAGTGGCTGGTCAGGCAGCTCCGGGGATCTGAGTCTCTCTGTTTCCCCAGTTCTGGATTACAAATATGTTGTCTTCCCATTACTGTGTACAATGAATGAATGACAAATGCACTTCACTATGCTCTCCTTTTTAATATGAGTTCTAAGGATTGAACTTAGGTCCTTGTGCTTGCTTAATAAACTCTTTGCCAACTGAACCATTTTTCCAGTCCTAAGAGATCATTTTATTTCAGTTAGAATGTGTACAATCAAACACACACACACACACATTCAATATTGGCAAGGACGTGAAGAAAGGGGAACTCTCCTTCACTGTTAATAGGAATGCAAATTAGTCCAACCATTATGGAAAACAGTATGGAGGTTCCTCAAAACATTAAACATAGAGCTGCCATATGATCTGGCAATCCCACTCCCGGGCGTATATCCAAAGGAGAGAAACCCAACATGTCAGAGAAATATCTATGCTCACATGTTAATGCAGCACTATTCATACTAGCCAACATGTAAAACCAACCTAGAACTCTGTCAGTAGATGCACAGATAAAGGAAATGGAACCTTATTTGCCATAAAAAGAATAAAATTCTGTAATTTACTGCAACATGGATGTAACTCAAGAACCTTGGGCTCTGTGACATGTCCTGAAAGATAAACACTGCACATTCTCTCCAATCAAAAAAGTGAAACTTGATCCCGGAAGTCAAGAAGAGTGATTTCTACAGCCAGGGAAGGAGACAGAGGCAGGGCTGGTGGAGATACGGGTAATGGATTCAAGGGTTCCATTGCGTGAGAGGAATAGCTTCCAATGTTCTGTAGCACAATAGGGTGACTATGGCTGAAAATATTAACAGGTATGAGAGATCCATTAAAACAGCTCATAAATCTGGATTGTCCTTAATACAAAAATATGGTAACTCTCCAAGGTACTTGACGGTCTCAAAGTTCCCGTGGGATGATGAAAATATTTCAGAACTAGAATAAGGTCTCAGCTGTGCACTGTCAATGTGTGAAGTGGCTAATGTGAGTGATATGAATTTCACTTTAGTTCCAAAGGAAGGAATTCCAGATGATTGTGTGAAACTCAGACTCATCCTACAAAAGCTAAGGTACCTTTTGGAGCATATAGTATGCACCCATGGCATCAGGATGAGAGCCAAGGTACCCATGTGGTATAGAAGCAGCATGAGGAATACAGTACCCAAGTGGCATAGAGTCCATGCCCAAGGCATCAACATGAGGACACAGTGTAGGCATAGGGCAGCTGAGGTAGAGTCGAGGTGACACAGAGGTGACTGAGAAAGAGACAAGTGAATGTAAAAACTACCAGTACCCTTGTGAACAATGGAGGTGGGTGTTATGTGGCCTATATCCTGGATTTATTCTCTGGCAGAGTTTTCAGAGGATTTTGAAGGCCTACTTCTACACACACACACACACACACACACATGCATACACATGCACACACACTCACACTCACTCTGTATGTCAGTGAATGTGAGTAATGATCAGAGTCAGTAACAAGTATCCATGGCAGCATCTCCACTACGTCTTTACAAAGCATCCAGAATCAGAGCAGGTGGGAAACTCCGCAGGGTCTTCATTGAAAGGTTTCTGGCTTTACCAACATGTGTAGTTAGTTACACACACTTTAGCCCTAGGCTTTCAATTCCTTAAAAGCATATTTTCAAAGACTATAGCATGGAAGTTTCTCTAGGTTGCATCAGCCTTGAAAACGGAAGATGCTTAATCATCATTCAGAAGGGTAAACAGTATAGACATCAGAAATGGGAGAAGATGGGGAAGAGGACAGGAGTCTAGCACAGAGGGTCTCTGAAAGACTCTTCCCAGCAGGGTATCAAAGCAGATGCTGAGACTCATAGCCAAACTTTGGGCAGAGTGCAGGGAGTCTTATGGAAGAAGGGAAAGATAGAAAGACCTGGAAGAGACAGGAGCTCCAAAAGGAGAGCAACAGAACCAAAAAGTCTGGGCCCAGATGGGCCTCAGAGACCAATGCACCAACCAAGGACCATGCATAAAGAGGATCTAGCCCCCCTGCTCAAATGTAACCCATAGGCAGCTCAATCTCCATGTGGGTTCCTTAGTAAGGGGAGCAGGGCCTGTATCTGACATGGACTCAGTGGCCGTGTCCTTGAAATCGGAAGACTTGCAATAGCATGAGATGCAAGTTGGAGAGAGTAACCATTCACAAAAGAACTAATTAAAAAAAAAAAGTATTCAGACGTAACTAGGCTAAGAAGTAAGCCAGTGACCTGATAAGAGGACCTGGAGTTGAAACTAAAATATCACAGTGATATTTCTGAGCATAAGCTCTTAAAGGCAAAAACAAAACAACAAACCCTAAAACCAAAACAAACAACAACAAAATAATTGCAAATGAAGTAGCAGTCTGTGACTATGGAAGATTACATTGGTCAATCAAATGGTGTTCAGTTTCTTCCCTACGAATCCTCCAGCCTCTATAAAGCCTTGGATGTGAAGAATCCCATTAGCTACAGCGGAAGAGGCAAGGCAGAAGCATGTGATGGTGTCGGACAAGCCATACCTCTTGGCACTGGAGTCTGGTTCCAGCTGTTGTTATTTTTGCCCATGCGGCACTAGCCTTCAGTGCCATCTATACCAACCCTTCACCATTCTGTCTACACCACAACTACAGGTGATGCCCAGTTCCACAAATATACAGCACTTGTTGGAACTCCTGCAGTCCTCCTCAGTGGTTTCCTCTCTACCCAGCCGTCCACGGATGGCAGCCTGCAGAGTCTTCTACTCCAGCATCACCTCATCCTGCTCCACAAACCTCCTCTGATCAGCTCAAAATGGCTTTTGTCTCTTCTCTGTCTACTAAGTTTTAAGCTCCCAGAATCCTGGTCTGTGCCACGATCTGCATGCATTCCCGCAGCTCTCCATTTACTCCACAAGCTTTTACTGTGTAGTCTCTGTATGATAACGTAGTGTTAGGGTTAAAAAGCAGCAAAGTCCACTTCTGGTTTCTGTAGTTTTGTTTTTGTTTCATATAATGAGGTCTCCAGATAGAAAACCCACATGGTACACGTGTTCAGAGCCTCCACAGCAGAGTTACAATGCCAGGTCCGTTACTTAGTATCTTATTCTTGATTGCTGGGTAGATTAATTTAGAAGCAACCTACCAGAGGAAAAGCAACGTGCCATTTCATTGACTTACAGGCAGCCTGTATGTGTTTAAAGTTATCTGCAGTAGGGGCATCTTCTTCAGGTTCTTCCCTAGATCATGAGTGCCAGAAATCTTATTCAAACAAAACACAAAATTAGCCATTTTTGGTCCAGAGTGGAATTTCTGAAAACAGTGTTTAACTTGACCTAGATATTGACAAGGCTAAGAGCAGAATCCTTGATGGTAGAGTCAGCAAATACAGGCTGTTCTTCTTCGTTTCTTTGTGGCATTACTGTCTGTGCAAATACACTTAATTCTCATCGCTGGGTACACAGTGCTGACAAGTGCAGCCTACTGAGGTGATGGTAAATGTAATATGAATAAGTCATCCTTTGCTAATCCTGGAAGAAAGGATGTGATGCAAAAATGCTTCAGATCATCCAAGGAAGTCATTACGTTTTCAGACTGAGTAACCTGGAGCAGAGACACACAGAGCTGTCTGGAAGCACAGAGTAAGAGTTTCATGTTGGTAATGACATATTCACAGATGCACTTGAACCTTTTCCTAACGCTGTGGAGAGCACATGAAGGCCCTTCTGCGGAGAGCTTTATAGAGAAGAAAATAAATAAGATTGAGGGATTCTAGAACTCTCTTATGAAGAGAGGTTCAAAGGAAACTCTTTCATGTACCAGGTTGAAACTGGATGAATAAAAACAGGGTAGGGGACCCTATCACACAGCGGTGGAAAAACTTAGGTGTTTGTTTGTTTGTTTGTTTTTAGCAACACTTCTCTATGTGTATTACATTTCCTGAGTAAATATAATTTTTATCTTGTTTTCTTTGAAAATAAATAGGTTATACAAATTTCTGTTTTAACAAGCTAATTAATATCTTTTGAGTAAGTAAGAAAATATGTTTGAAATTTGTGAGTAATGCACTAAATGTGTGATGTGATATATACTTTGTTAGAGTGAGAGATAGAAATGTAGTTCAGTGGTAGAGCCTTTATTTGCCTATTATGGACAAGGACATAAGTTCTAGCCCTAGCACTGAAAAAGAAAGGTTAAATAGGTGAAGTCACTGTTTGCTGAGATTGCAGTTCAGTGGTAAGGTAGAGTGCTTGCCTTGCATGTGTGAGGCCTTTGGTTCTAACCCAAGCAGAGACAAAGAGAAATTAAAACAATAACAATAACAAAACTGTGTGTTATGCAGAGGTAACAATCCTGTAAGCAGTGCTCATAAAAATGGAGAATGAGATACCTCCTATTCCAGATCTAGAAGAACAGTTTTACACAAAGCTTGGGAAAGTCAGTGAACTGGCATCATCTTGGATGATGGAGGATGGAAACTTTAGAGACAAGAGCAACAGAGAAGTTACTGTGCTCCATCAGTGGAGATGCAGAGCTGTGAATGAGCACTCCACTGCTTCTCATAAAGTGAGATCAGTCAGGAGCAGTGGAGACGAAAGCCTGGGTGCAGTTGTCAAAGGAGAGTCTGGTAGACACAGATAGCCTAGTGAGAAAGTGATTGTAACTGTGGAATAAAGAAGAAATAAGAAGCGAGAATAAAATGGCATGAAGATAATAGGGAAAGTATAGGGAAAAAATATCCTTACTCATAAAGAGGCCCAGCGTTTACCAGGAAGGAGGGAAAACCCAGCCAGTTGAGCTGAAAAACCTAGTCTAAATGTGAAAGCGAGGTATGTGTACCAAAGCTGGGAATATTCATCAATGTGTTAAATGTCACACATTCTAAAAATATGAGAGAGATTTTAACAGCCTGTAAAGACCGGTGATTAGAATCTTGCTTCTATGATGCTATAGCAATTCAGATGGCTCTTAGGTTTCCATGGCAACAGCCAACACTACTTTTTGTTCTTCTTTGAAGTCACACGACACCTGATGTAACACTTAGGGAACAGAGAGAACAGCCAATTACAGTTCCTAATCAGTGACACGGACACCATGGGTTGCTATGAAGACTTTCATTGGCCTTATGGGTTATAGCTGTCAGAGCCAGTGAGATGGCTAAGCAGGTAAATACAACTCTCTCCAGGCCTGAGTTCAGCCTCCAAGACTGGTGGAAGGAGAGAATCAATTTCTGCAAGTTATACTCTGACATCAAAATGCATATTGTAGCACGTTTGCCAACACACACACACAAATAAAAGAAAAGCAATAATTTTTTTTAAAGATTTATTTATTATGCCTACAATGTTCTGTCTGCATGTACACCTACACACCAGAAGAGGGCACCACATATCATTAGAGATGGTTGTGAGCCACAATGTGGTCGCTGGCAACTGAACTCAGGACCTTTGGAAGAGCAGCCAGTGTTCTTAACCTCTGAGCCATCTCTCCAGTCTGAGTGAAAAAATAAGTTTTTAAAAATAAGCTTTAACTGGTTGGTAGGGTCTGGCGCTTACTGGGTGTTCTCTTGGTCTTCATTAGCTGATGCTCTATGTAAGTTTATGAATTGCATGTCCATTTAGGTAGGATTCCCTTAGGCGTCCACTTGGAATGTCTAATTGTCTTGATTGTGCCACCGATACACTGGGTTAGCCATGAACAGCTTGCCATTTTCACCTCAGGATGAACAAGAGACTCATCTGCCAGCTAAGGACAACTGCTCTATCAGGACACGTGGAAAAGTCATGTAGTTGCTTGTTTCTTTGTTTTCCATTGATGGAATAGAAACAATCACCAACACCTTCTTCTTACTCAAAGGGGAAGGTCTGCAAAGCATTTAGGCAAGTTTTGTCAGCTGGTTTTTTTTTTTTTTTGGCATGTCTGAAAGAAACAACAATCTTGGGGTTGTGTATAGAGGTACCAAGATGCTACAGATGTCAACATGGAGTCAGGTAGAACACAGTACTTGCATGAGACAGAGGGGAACTTCCTTTGAGCATTCATTACAAGGGCTCAGTTTCCAAAGCTTTTGCCATTGTCAGGCTGAGGGAGTTAAGATCTATAAACTTACAGGTACTAGACACAATGCTGATGCTAACACATTACTGTCTGGATGGTTGTCACTGGCCCTCCTTAGTTATCTTTCCCTTTAGTGTGAAAGAATTTATAGGGGAGCAGAGACGGCCCATGTATCTTTGTCCTCTTCCTCTTACTTTTTTCTTAAACCCACACGCTTGCATTCTTCCTAGGTTGCTGTGGGTTTAAAAGGTGAGACAGTGATATAGGTGTTCTTGGGGCTAAGAACATTCTAGCAATGCTATAGCAGCAGTGTTGATGGAAGTTATTAAGCTCTTATCTCCAGGCTACTGGATAGAGAAACAGAAAATACAGAGCTGGGAGACCTTGTGCTTAAAAGCTTAAATGCAGTTGAAGGTTAAAAGATAAAAAAGGACACAAAGTAACCTGAACTAAATGCCAACTGTGCAGAATAGATGGATGGATGGGACCTGGTTACTCAGAGAATGTTCCTGAAAGAGAGTTGATACGCACTTGGAGGAGGCATACTATTTACTGAGTGCTTATTAAGTAATGGACATTGGGCCCTTTGCCTGCTTTTTCTCATGGATTGAAAGGTAGATTCATGATAAGATAATGCACATAGAAGGGAATGATTGTTAGCATAGAAGCTGGTTGTATAATGCTTTTGCCAGGAGGGTGGACATCAGAAAGAGGACGCCGGATAACTCCAAAGGCCCAAAGAAGGACTTTGGGTGTAAGAAGAAGCTAAAAAACAAAACAAAAACAAACAAACAAACAAAACCAATTTTTTCAGAGAATTCTTTGTCCACAACCATGGGGCTTGAGAGAGAGAGAGAGAGAGAGAGAGAGAGAGAGAGACAGAGACAGAGACAGAGACAGAGACAGAGACAGAGACAGAGAGACAGAGAGACAGATCCAAGACTGTGGAAAGCAGTGAGATCAATGAAATGATTCAAGCATTGAACTATGGACAACAGCGTAGCAAAGGCATAAATGAAGGGTGAGTACAGAGACAGATGGAATAATTGCTATGGAGAAGAGTGTTTGCATGATGTAAGGACAGATCTCATTGGAGGAAAAAAAAGATGGATTTGATTATTAAGTTTGAAAAGACTATAAGGCAGAGATCTCTGCTACAGAATACTAACAAGCTGAGGACTGCCCAATGGGGGCTGCTGGGATGCGCCTCATCACCTTAATCCTAGGGAAAGTTAGTAGATATGGATCAGTTACGCTTCTCATTGCTGAGACCAGATACCTGATAAGGAGGGAAGGAAGGATTTATTTGGGCTTGCAAT
The DNA here is from genome assembly GCA_028658305.1 of Pachyuromys duprasi. Taxonomy (NCBI): domain Eukaryota; kingdom Metazoa; phylum Chordata; class Mammalia; order Rodentia; family Muridae; genus Pachyuromys; species Pachyuromys duprasi. Next base: position 24,071,217 of record CM053760.1, read on the forward strand.
TTGAAGGAATATTTGTCTACCATAGCAGGGAAGTCATGGTGACAGGGAAATGATGCTGTATCTGCAGCCAGGAAGCAGAGAGTGCGTCTTCAAACTACAAGACACACTCCCAGCTACTCACTTTATCCCATCAAGGACCCATCTCTAGACAGTTCCACAATCTTCCAAAACAGCTGAGGACCTACTTCAAATATATGAACCTTTGGGGGACATTCCACATTCACATCGTGACAACATGGTTTACCTTCCCAACACACACTATTTCTTCTCACCCAAGGGGCCATGAAAGAAAGCAAACTCAAAATGGCCACATCTACTCACTTCAAAATCCATCCTTCAGTGAGCATTTGTTGAGTCCCTCCTCTGTAATGATGTAATAATGATCTTTCTTCTACTTGCAGCCATGGCTTCGGGCTGTTTTCTTAAGTACATTTGTGGGTGATTAGAGAAATCTGGGCAAAACAAATGTCCACGAAGATAGTTTTCTAAATCATTCCACTGTAATAACTTGATTCCTTTGTTTCATACACAAAAGACAGGATGCCGAGGAAGACATGGTCTTAACCTCCTGTAACCTTTGGAAAGCCATCAAACTCTCTGGGTCTTGCCTTACTTATTTGTAAACTGAGGGAATAGATTAAGTAACGTATAATTCAACTCTGATATCCTACAGTTTTTATATCATGTAGTTAGGCTTAGTGGTGTTTTTTAAGGAACAGCGTCACTGCTTTTGTGAGCATAGGCTACTTCTTGTGAATAAATATAGTCTAGGAATGTTAGCTCGCAGCCAGGGCCATCAGGCACTGTGGTCTCTTGCTGACTCTCTAACCAAAACCCCAAGACTCTTAGGGTTCCAATAAACCAATGAATTCTTAAATTACATTCTCTTCTGTCATATGGCTGCAAATATAGTTGAGAGAAAGAATGCTCATTCCCTTTGTGAAGGTCAGAGGCATTAGACTGACTATAAGATAACAGGCCCTGAGACCACAGCCTCACCTTTACTACACTCGTTCTAGCCTACTCCACCAATCTGCAGTGTTCCACTCATCACAGGCCCGGATAGCTGACCTGCTGGCTCCCAGGTTTGCTCTTTATTTCTGCCTTTGTCATAAATGGCTCTGCTCTTACTGTGCTCTTGCCTGCTGCCTGCGCTCTTGCCAAGCCATTTTCTGTGGAGAGGCACTAAGTGTGTCTCTTCCCTGCTGTCATCAGCACTTTATCATGCTCTCTGCAGAACCTGGCCACCATTTCCCTTGCTGGATCCTGCCCACAGCTTCAAATACTCTGGACTCCACATCCCCAGTGGCTAGGTAGGTACCAGCCCTCTCTGTTCTTGACTTTGTGACTCTATAGAACTGCCATAGATGCCCCTCCCCAGTGTGGCTCCTGATAGGAGAACTGCTCTGCTGTGGATGACAACTGTTCACTGATAGACGCTATAATCCCAAACCATGACTGTCCCCTGTAACATCTGTCCCTGGAGCTTTTAACCGGGCAGTCTTTTTTCTCTTCCTAATATTGTACCTATTTTTCCATCAGGAAATATCTCTGCATTTGTAATTATCTATCTCTATTTTTTAATGGATTTAGAGAACCATGGGGAGGTTAATGTGCATTAGAAAGCATGAATAGTGTGACAGCATTTGCCAGGGTTCTTGGGACCCATCTTTGCTGCAATATTCTGATCGTCTTCATTTTTGCCTCTGTTTCCTGAGACATATCTCAAAATATTATCTGGACTGTCCTCAAACTCACATTGGTCTTTCAATCTCTGCCTCTTGGGTGTTGTCTTATAACTGTGTGTCATCACCCAACTCAGCAGAACACTTTATTTTTATTTTCACACAGGTATGTGTGTGCAGCATGGATGTGCACATGTATGAAAGCTTGCATATGTGTGGGTACATGTGTGTCCTTCTGCTTGTAGAAGGCCAAGTTTGACATAGCAAGTCTTCCTCAACTACTCTGCACCTTATACATTGAGGCAGGATCTCTTAATTGAACCCAGGGCTCACTAATATAGGCTAGTCTAGCTAAGAGTTTGCTCTGGGATCCTTTCTCTCAACCTTTTGAGTGCTGGAATTATAGGTGGACTACTATGCCTTCCTGGCTTCTACCTGGGTTCTGAGAGTTCAAATTCTAGTGCACATGAATGTGTATCAAATGCTTTAGCCACTGAGCCATCCCCGAAGCCTGGGGAGTGGAAACCTTTGTTCTCTAAAACCACTCCTAGATGTTGAAACCACTCAGAGGTAGATTCTTCATCTATCTCTGAAGAATGATGAGGACTAAAGAAAAGAATGAAAAGCATCCATTGATGAATCATTTTTCTGGGGTCTCTCAGGAGCAAAAGTCTTAGGCAAATGGCTCTTTCTGGGTTCTTGAAATAAGCGTGCAAAACAGACTGCCACATAGGCATTGCATTACACCATGTTATACACTCAAGAGCAAAGTAGGATGAAATGCTAATTCTCAGCTATGTGCCTAGGAACAACCTGTCCAGACAAGGGCTGGGGCTAAGGATGATCAACATGTCGAATAGCCTTGGGTTTTTAACAAAGAAATAGCAAAGTCAAGGCCCTAGGAACCAGATCCAAAGCATTCTTTTCTCCTTGGCATTGTTTTCTTTTTATTCCACGCTCTCTGGTTGCATAGCTGTCTAAACACATTCTGACATGAATGGGAAATGCCCTGGACTCCTTAGTGGTCATGTTTGTTTATGCTCCACTGCTGGCATGTGCCTGCACAATCACATCCTTGCAGTTCCGAAGATGCTGTTACAGAAATCCAGCATTTCCTTTATAAACAGAAAAAGACAAGATGGGCTTTTGAATAAGCCCAAGCCTCTTCTCTTCCACTGCTAACATATATAGTTCCTCTGCAGCACACCTGGGCTCCTTAGAAGGGAAGTGTTTGAAAGTTTCTTCACAGAGAGGTGAAGGGAAAGCTGTCCTGCCATGCTTGGCCATGCATTGCAGCTGGTGAGTAGGGTACACTTAGGAGATGGACCACAGCTGTCTTGCACAAAATACTTCAGACTTCATTAAGCAAGTGAATTGTCTTAAATTTTAAAATATTATCCTATTCACCTTTGAGTAGCAACTTTTCAAGTTTCAAACTTAATAGAATAGAATGTTGTCTAAGAAAAGCTCAGCATAGTCATAGCCAGTAGCCCATAGCAGCTCAGTATCCAAGTGGGTGCCCTAGTAAGAGGCACAGGGGCTGTCTCTGACATGAACTCAGTGGCTAGCTCTTTGAGGAGCAGCCTTACCAGGCCACGGAGGAAGACAATGCAACCAGTCCTGTTGAGACTGATAGGCGAGGGCCAGAGCTCCCGGAGGGGAGGAGGACCTCTCTATCAATGGACTTGGGGAGTAGCATGGGAAGAGATGAGGGAGGGAGAGTGGGATTGGGAGGGAATGAGAAAGGGGGCTACAGCTGAGATACAAAGTGAATAAACTGTAATTAATATTAAAAATTAAATTAAAATTAAAAAACAAAAAACAAAACAAAACAAAAAAAACTAGGTTTGGGCCTGAGAGCTTTAGTGATCTGCTTTTTAAAGGCCAAGTGCCTTTCACCAAACTATTTTCCTGTAAATCGTGCGTGGAAACCATACAAAGGGTTAAAATAGAGGGATTTTGCCCCATGGCTACCATCACACTAATAATTTCTTTTGGTTTTTATGATTAATTACCAATATACTTAAAATCAATATAATTCTCATCTTAAGTTTGATTCCTTAGGTTCAGGCTGAGGTTCTGAGTGAGGAGAGATCCTTTTTCATTAGAAAGAAGGCATAAACATTTATTTCCGTGGCTGATGAGAATCCAGTCATCTCTATGGCTTCAGGCACTGGAACCTTTTCTTCTGTTCACAGAAAATAACAGCATGGTAGTTCCCTTTTAGGGGACACATTTAAATATCAAGGTAGATATGTGTTTCACAGAACCAGAATTCATTCCAAGTTCTTGAATAAAAGATACCGTGATAGCGGGTCTTTATAGAATCACACCTCCCATTCGTCTTTCAAGGTAGGTGTTTCTAAGGGAGTGTAACAAGGGAGCATACCCCTGAATGTGGGGCGGTCATTCTACAAGCTCGAATCCAGGGCTAAACAAACAGAGGGAGAGGAGAAAGCTGGCCAAGCATGGGCAGTTTTCTTTCTGTGCTTGCTGATCTATGCATAGGTGGCAAGCATCCTCACGCTCCTGTCCCCCAGGCAAGGAGCAGCTCAAGGTACCACACCTCCCTCTCTCTGTGGACAGTACCTTGAAGATGTGAGCCAAAATAGGCGCCTCTTAGTTAAGTTGCTACCTGTCAGGTATTTGGTCACAACAAGGAGAAAAGCAGCTAATACCAGTTCCCATCACTATGCACTATTGCTTTCATTCTCTTGACTCGGAAAAAAAAAAATTCCAATTGAACAATTACTTCTTTGTACCTTCAGTTGAAACTGACCAAGAAACTTGGGATTTAGCAGTAGAGGGCTAGAGAGATGACTCAGCACATGATGCTCCTGTTCTGTTCCTAGCATCTATCTGACAGCCACAAACCCCTGGAACTGTAATTCTAGGGGGTCCAGTGCCCTCTCCTGGCCTCCCTGGGCACCAATTTGTATGTATGTGGCATATATAAAAGTCATGCAAATTCACACACCTACACTAAATAAATAAATCCTTATTTAAAAGGTTTAGAATTGATTTGAAAAATTAATCAGAATTTATAAAAAATGTACAGAGGGGTTTATTTGTTGTATGGAAAGCCACAATATAAGCCAAATCCCATTAGGTAATCCCTGTACTTTAATGAAGGGCCCTGTCAAATATGATGCAGGTGTCTTTATTTTATTTTAACTTCTAAAATTAAATAATTTTAAAGGTGCTTTTAATATAAAAAAGAGTTCCCTGCAGAGTTTTCAATAAATGCACAATTTTTCAAGAGACTTCTAATGATGGCAAGGGAACCCTGATATTGCCTTCATTTATGGTGTAAAAATGTTTTCAGGTAGAGCAAGGTATGAATTAAGTTTTAAATTGAGAAACTATGTGACCTGGAGTTCACTCCTCAGAACTCATGAATCTACTGCTTCCTCTTGTCTTCAAATAAGATATTTTCTGCCAGGGCTGGAGAGATGGCTTGGTGGTTAAGAGCACTTGCTCTCTTCCAGGGAACCCAGCTTCAATTCCCAGCCCCCACATGTCAGCGCACAACCTTCTTAAGTCCACTTCAGGGGATCGATGCCTCTTCTGGCTTTCTTGGACATGAGGCATGCACCTGATAGACATATATATACAAGACCAAACACCCATACCGTTAAAATAAAATAATTGCATTTTCTGCCTCTCTACTTTATTCACACAAGTTGTTCTTGAAATCCTCTCTCGGCACTATGATGCCATCCATTTATCATGACAGCCCTACAGACAGAGGAAAGCCAGCTTCCTAGATGGGAGTGCAGTGCAGCGATTGCTCAGTGGAAGAGTCTGCTTAGCATGCAGGAGAACCTGGGTTCAATCCTTCCACAAACAACCAGTGCTCTGTGTAAAGCATCCGTCTTGGGGGAAATTGATACCTATTCTAACCTTTGGTTCCACTTTCATTGTTCAACTTTCTCTGCTAGTTTCTGCTCAGCATAATGTCAACCATTTGTCTAAGCCACTGCCAGTCCCAATCTCTGGAGTTCTTCAACAGCTGCAACTATTATCCTTCATCCTAGTGACCTCAGAACAGGGCCTCACAGGCAATAGATAGTAGATTCTCCACTCGTGCACGTGGCTTGAGGGACACTCACAACAGCTCAGCACCAAACTTAGGTTATCTCAGTCATCAGTGTGTCCTTCCCCACAGCCTGAGTCTATGATGGGCTCAGTGCAGAACAATGTTCTTGTCCAGTTTATACAGCTTGAGGTTCTGACAAGTCTCAGAAGCACAGAGTCATCGTCTTTGATCACTGCCACTTTTCTATCATCCTGGCAGTGTTTGGATAAAAATGGGGGCAATTTGGCTGTAGTGATAGGATTGCTTCTTAGCAGAAAAGGAAACCCAAGTAAGCAAATAAAACTTCAAAATGATTTATGTGAGGCCTGACACTCCTAAACATTTGACAGAGTTATCAAGGAAAGGATGTTCTATCTTAATCATTTAATAGCATCTACATGTATTGGAATAGCTTGCTTTATATCCCTCTATGAATTAGCTCTTATTGTCACTGGTACAAAATACTTGATAATTTAAGGGAAGAATGACTTCGTCCATGATTGGAGAGGACATCAGTCCACATTCTTGTGAGAAGAGAGTCGAAGTACAGAAGTGGGGTGTATGGCAGAGGCCCTTTACATCCTAGGTGGCCAGCATATGTAGACCTGAGATGGAGACATGAAGTGGCTGTCATTTTCAAGTCCTGTCCCCAGCAACTGCTTCCTGATGCCTAGACCAGTTCAAATGGCCAGGCCTGTGGGAGAGGCACTTTACAGTAAAAGCATAAGCACTGTCCACCACATGGACACTATAACATACTCACACTATATACACACAACACATTTACACACACACACTATGTTCACATACACATATTATGCACACAGAGTATACACACGCCACACACACATACACACACCAGACACACATACATAGACACTATGCATACACAGACTACACACACTATACACACATACCAGATACACATACCTACACACTATACACACACACACACACACACATTTTCATTTAACCGAAAAGAAAATGTTTTCTTACCTATGACCTTCAGTACAAATTCTCATTTGGGAACTTTAAAATATCTACCCCAACAGAAACACAAGGGTTCAAACAATGCTTTCTCGTGCATCTTTCCTTGGAGTTGGGAGAAGGTTAAAGAGACATGCTAGCTCCCGCTCTGCAGGTGCCATGTCTTAGCTTCCTCCCTCAGTGTTTCCCAAATGTCTCCTGAGGAATCCCTAGAGCAATGGTCTGGTAGGCAACGCTCCTGGGTTTCTCTGTCCCAACAAAGGCCGGTAAATGGAAAGTCTTAAAGGGGAAAAAAGGGCAAATATTTCTTTTCAAAAGGTTCATAATAATCACTCTGTCTTTTATGTATTTTCAGCAAACCCATGAGTAGATAAAGACCTATTTCCAACTCAAGTTTTTATGATAATGACAAAAAAAAAAACCCCACAGTTCTATTTTCTCCACTGTGTGGCTTTTTTCAGAGAGCCAGGAAGCGCCTCACCCAAGGAAGACGTCTCCCAGGGCTGGATTCCAATTAACTTCTGTACCAAGTGCTGATAACTTTAGGCAGTCACCGTTCCTTAGAAAATGGGGCAGAGAATCTAAAAGATCATAAAGACAAGATGACTGATCAACCAAGACCCGGTGCTGTCTGTTTTCCCCAGCTGGCCATAACTGTAGAGGATAGTGAAGAAAACACAGTGAGTGCTAACTGCGATAGTCAGTAGCGTGACGGTTGTGGGGAAGCTTATTTAGAGTGCTGATTTTGGTACGGAGGCGCAGACATCACTTTCATGATCACATGGCGCGTCCACACGGTGACTTCTCCTGGGTCTGGTAGAATAGGAAGAACTCAAGACATGGAGTTGTAGACCCATGTTTGGGGTCTCCATTCTGGATCTGCTCTGTGTGCCTGTGTACACATGCGTGCAATTTCTTCGTCTTTGTTTTTTGATGCCAGCTCTCTTACTGAAGCTGGACTGAGTCAGATAGAGTGCCTGATCAGCAAGCCCGGGGGTCTTTCTGTCCCTGCACCACCGGCACCAAAGTTACAGGCACACAGCACCACTCACAGGTTTCTATGTGGGACCTGGGGATCCGAACTCGGGTCCTTACGCTTACACAGCGAGCATCTGACCCACTGAGCTGTATCCCCTGGGTATACACTTTAGGAGCTCCGAGGTCTTGGGCTAGCCATTGAATCTGTGGGCTGCATAAGAAACACGAGGCTTGATGTCATATAATAATAAACTTTTTATTTTGAAGTTTGCAATGTCATTCATGGAGACTAGGGGTCAGCTGCTCTGGCTAGCTAATTTCTGAGTCGTTGGCTTGCTCATTAGTATATGCATCGACTCTTTCCTAGTGTTTCTCTTGAGATCAGCAGGCTAGCTTGGCTGTTGCTTCCCCATGGACGTTCCAAAGATTTTACCTTATCAGTTTATCCTACTATCTGAAGCAAGCCCCAGAGTCATACACATAGAAATCAAGAGTGTGGCAGAGTCATGTGGCAAATATCATGGGTAACGCAAATGCATGGATAGCTTGGACCCAATGATGCTCTTTACCATAGCCTTTATTCTCTCCTTCTCTGGCCCTCATCTGTTAAGTTGGGAGAGATGAGATACTTGTGAACACAAAACCAGATGCAACTTAACGGAACCCAGTATAAGTCCTAGAAAAATGGGTTAAGGTTCAATAATTACCGCTTTCTTTCACCTCACCTCTCCACCCTCATAAAAAGGGAAATTGATACCTGCCATGCTGAACTGGATAATTTATTGTAGTGTTCCTTAAAGTTAACATGTGAAAGCCCTTCAAAAGAATCCCACATGCTCTATAATTTTTGTAATATAACAACTTACAGAATGTTTATCCTTATTCAGACATGAATAAATTCAAGTATTTTAGTCCCGTTTTTCACTGAGTACTTTTTAGCACTTTGTCAGTGATGACTTTCCCTGTGGCACACTACAGTTTGTATTATAAGCCTAAGCATGTGTTTTAGGATGAGAGTTGGGGTTGCCAGGAAGTTGACTTGAAGCATTTTAGTTAAATAGCTCACTCAGTGTTAATCTAGGTATCCAGAACTCATCCTGGAAGCTAGCTACAATTCTTTTGTTGGTTAGTTTGTTTGTTTTTAATTTATTTTTTATTTATTACAATTTATTTACTTTGTATCCCAGCTGTAGCCCCCTCCCTCATCCCCTCCCAATCCTGCCTTCCCTCCCTCCCTCTTATCCCCCCATGCCCTTCCCCCAGTCCACTGATAGGGGAGGTCCTCCTCCCCTTCTATCTGACCCTAGCCTATTAGTTTCATCAGGACTGCCTACATTTTCTTCCTCTGTGGCCTGGTAAGGCTGCCCAACCCCTCAGGGGGAGATGACAAAGAGCCAGCCACAGAGTTCATGTCAGAGACAGCCCCTGTTCCAGTTACTAGGGAACCCACTTGGAGGTTGGAGTATCAGTCTCAGAAAAGACCCCTGTGCCCAGATATTTTGGCTCTGTTACTCTCCTTGTGGAGCTCCTGACCCTCCAAGTCTTTCTCTCTCCCCCTTCCTTCATAAGATTCCCATCATTCTGCCCAAAGTTTAGCTATAGTCTCAGCATATGCTTTGATACCCTGCTGGGTAGAGTCTTTCAGAGGCCCTCCATGGTAGACTCCTGTCCTGTTCCATTTTCTCTCTCTTCCAGTGTCTATCACATTTGCCTTTCTGAATGAGAATTGAAGCATTTTATGCGGGGTCCTCCTTCTTGCTTAGCTTCTTTAGGTGTACAGATTTTAGTATGATTATCCTATATTATATGTCTAATATCCACTTATAAGTGAGTAATACCATTTGTATCTTTCTGCTTCTAGGATACCTCACTAAGGATGACCTTTTCTAGTTCCCACCATTTACCTGAAAGTTTCATGATCTCCATGTTTTAAATTACTGAATAGTATTCTATTGTGTAAATGTGCCACAGTTTCTGTATCCATTCCTCAATTGAGGGACATCTGGGTTGTTTCCAAATTCTTGCTAATATGAATAAAGCTCCTACAAACATGGTTGAGCAAATGTCCTTGTTGTATACTTGAACATATTTTGGATATATGCCAAGGAGAGGTATAGCTGGATCTTGAGGTAGCACTGTTCCTAATTGTCTGAGAAAGTGCCAGATTTATTTCCAAAGTGCTTGTACAAGTTTACATTCCCACCAGCAATGGAGGAGAGTTCCCCTTTCTTCACATCCTCTCCAGCATGTGTTGTCACTTGAGTTTTTGATCTTAGCCATTCTGATGAGTATAAGGTAAAATCTCAGGGTTGTTGCATTTGATTTGCATTTCCCTGATGACTAAGGACATTGAACATTTCTTTTAAGTGTTTCTTTGCCATTTGATATTCCTCTATTGAGAATTCTCTGTTTAGCTCTGTACACCATTTTTAAATTGGATTACTTGATTCGTTGCTTTTTATCTTCTTGAATTATTTATATATTCTAGATATTAGCCCTCTGACAGATATGAGCTTGATGAAGATCCTTTCCCAGTCTGTAGGCTGTGGTTTTGTTCTGACGACAGTGTCCCTTGCTTTACAGAAGCTTTTCAGTTTCATAAGGTCCCATTTATTGATTGGTGATCTTAGAGCCTGTGCTGTTGGTGTTGTGTTCAGGAAGTTGTTTCTTGTGCCAATGAGGTCAAGGCTCTTCCCCACTTTTTTTTCTTACAGGTTTAGTGTGTCTGGTTTTATATTGAGGTCTTTGATCCACTTGGACTTTAGTTTTGTGCAGGGTAATAAGTATGGATCTATTTTCATTTTTCTACATGTAGACATCCAGTTAGCCCAACACCATTTGTAGAAGATGCTATCTTTTTTCCATTGTACGGTTTTGGCATCTTTGTTAAAAATCCACGAGTGTATGGGTTTATTTCTGGATCTTCTATTAGATTCCATTGATCCACCATTCCGTTTCTATGCCAATACCATGCAGTTTTTATTACTGTTACTCTATAGTACAGCTTGAGATCAGGGATGGAGATACCTCCAGAAGATCTTTTATCATAGAGGATTGTTATCGTAGAGGATTGTCTGGGTTTCTTGCTTTTCCATATGATGTTGAGAATTTTTCTTTCAAGGTCTTTAAAGAATTGCATTGGTAGTTCAATGAGAATTGCATTGAATCTGTAGATTGCTTTTGGTAAGATGGCCATTTTTACTATGTTAATCCTGCCAAGCCATGAGCATGGGAGATCATTCCATTTTCTGATATCTTCTTCTATTTCTTTCTTCAGAGACTTAAAGGTTTTTTCATATGAGTCTTTGATTTGCTTGGTTAGAGTTACACTAAGGTACTTTATGTCCTTTGTGGCTATTGTAAAAGGTGTTGTTTCTCTAATTTCTTTATCATCTCATTTGTTTTTCGTATACAGGAGGGCTACTGATTTTTTTTTAGTTAATTTTTTACCCATCAACTTTGCTGAAGGTGTTTCTCAGCTATAGGAGTTCCCTGGTAGACTTGTTGGGGTCACTCATGTATACTATCATATCAGTGATATTTTGACTTCTTCCTTTCCAATTTGAATCCCCTTGATATCCTTTAATTGTCTTGTTGCTCTAGCAAGGACTTCAAGAAGAGATTCTGAGAGAATGGGCAGCCTTGCCTTGTCCCTGATTTCAGTGGAATTGATTTAAGTTTCTCTCTATTTAGTTTGGTTATCTTCAATTCTTTACTACCCTAAAGCTGAAGTATTAATGAGGATGTTTGTAAATAAGAAGGACAGTGTAAGGCCTGAATGGTTGTCAGGTTGCAATCCTCTTACCTTAATGAATGGAAAACTGTTTATGAAGCAGGGGCATTGCAGGCCCCATATAAAGATTCTTAATTGTGCAGAGAGCTGTGATCCCCAGAGACTCCAGGGAACTTAAGGAGATTAACATTGAAAATGGCAAGGATGCTAAGAACAAAGGGTCAGTGTTTCAGTGTGGCTGAGATGTGAAGCCTGAGCTACTGGCTATGATACACCTTATAGCCCTCATGGCATTTACACGTGTTTCTTGTCTAAAGAAGTTTCATTTGAAGTTTTCACTTCTCTCTCTCTCTCTCTCTCTCTCTCTCTCTCTCTCTGTGTGTGTGTGTGTGTGTGTGTCCCCCCCCCTTGTGTGTGTGTGTGTGTTTTCAATATCCAAATGGAAACAAAGAATGACTCAAAGGACAAGGCCATTGGCTAGAGGTTCCAACATGGAGATGTTCCCTCTGTGATGTAGAAGCCCTCATCTCATAGTGGAAAGCCTTTTAGCTGGATTTCAGCCAAGATTCTCTTTCAAAGCAGTACCCAGTTTCCACATGTTTAACACTCATTACCTTTTTCTCTGAAAACCAGGTCCATCTCAGGTTATAAATCTTGCCCTTCTGGATGGTAGAGGATCTTTAAGAATATGAGGCTTCAAGCAGAAAGCACTCCCAGTTCAAACCACTCTGACATGGAACTGGGCAAGTTGTTCCCCCATAGCTAAATACTTTTGAAATGGTGAACATTACATAGATCTTCAGGGTGCCCATACTGGTCACCGACCGTGTATACTTATTGCCAGGTTGAAGTAGTTCCTAAGTCTAACACAGCTTCTCCCCCCTCTCTGGGTGTCCCTTCCCTCCTCAAAATATTGAGTCACTTTATGCATTACACATGAGCAGTGAGCACTGATATTTAAAGGGCTCAAGAATGATAGGCAATAACTTGACATTGCATTTTATAAATAACTGCCTCTTTTTTAGAGAGAGAAGACCTTTTGCCTGAGAAGTGCCCTGGCTTGTGGTAGATTGCCGATGAATATTGGATTCATGAATAAATAAGTGGTTGAGGTACTGAATATTAATGCATCAGCCTAAAATAATAGTTTCTCGTGCTTACCTTAGCAACCTCCCACTACTAAACAACAGAAAGTAGATATGCTGCTAACACTTTGGAGGCCTTAGATTGGCACAGAAGATTTGTACCAATGGGCTGGAAACTGTGTGCCGGGATTAGCCTCACTGTGCTGGATGTAGCTCTGTTAGGTGGATGTGTGACTCAGCTAAAACTTCCTTGAAGTAAGACTGGGAAGAATATCTCCCTTAAGAGAGCAGAGGAAGAGAATTAGGTAAGCTAATGGTGGGAGACACTCAGTGCAGTGCCTGGCACAAAGTCAGTGACGGCCATCAGAAGTGGGAGCAACAGAGCAGTGCCATCTCAGGCGCTAAGAAACATGTCTTGGGTCCTTTGTATCCCTGGAGTTTGGTGTTCTCTGCAACCTCACAGATTGCAAGGAAAACAGGAGAAATGGAAGCTAAGGAGATAACTGGGTGAGTAAATGCTTTCTGTGTGAGTATGAGAACCCAAGTGCCCAACACCCCCCCCCCCAAAATGTAAAAACTCCAGGGACTCGTGGGTGAAATTGTAAATCTGGAGCTATGGAGGCATCTTGGGGCTTGCTGGCCAGCCAAGTAGCCTGAGAGATGAGGTTAAGTGAGAGGACCTGTCTCAAAAATTAAGGTGGGAAAGGATGGAGGAACACAGGACATCAGCCTTCGGCCGTCACACAGCGTACACACATGCACATAGGAAAGAGTGGAAAAGTCAACGTGACAAACAACCCTAGATTCCAGGGACGTGGAGTTGGAGAAGTTGAGTATAAACAACCAGAAGAATTACGTTCCTCTTGGAGGTACTATATATATAGGATTTTCGAAATTCCTTCCCAGAATCCCTTCCTCTGGCTTTGAAAGGCTGTTCAGGTTCCAAAAACCACGAGTGGAGTCTGTCAGACACCAAGCAGCCCAAATCAGGATCAGTGTAACTTTTTCCTAAACGGTGACACAGTTCCACTCTACTCTATCCACTTAGGAACATTTCGGGAGTCCATACAGAGAAACAGGAAATGTCCTACCAAAGCTAAAAGGTCAAGGAGAGAACTTTGTGCATGACTGGAAAAGCAGGTGAGGGGATTCTAGCACTGGGAAGGGTGTAAAACAAAGCAGAATGTTCTAGACCAGGTTTGTTTAGTGCCTAGAAGCAAGTAATGGATGTAGCTCGTCACTGAGCAATCAATCACAACGAAAGTAGTTTCATGAGTGAGTGACATCTCAACAGCGAAAGCCAATAAGCCCATGTCAGTGTTTCAGAGAAGTTAGAGAGGTAAACAATGGCTCTTTTCCATGAATAAAGGAAAGTGAGTTTCTCCCCTGACACCCCCAAAGTAAAGCCTGCTGGCACGAAGAGGATAGGTGTGGAGAGGAGAATGGAAGTGTAATTAAGGATGGAGGTAAGGGAATAGAATTCTTGTGAAGACAAGTCAGTTTACGTTTCCTCAGAGAAAGGTGACAGTGAATCTCCAGATCAGAGAAATGTCACACGGATATTAGTGCCTGAAGTCAACTGAGAAGATCTACAATCCCAGTAACATGGGCAGAAGTTTACAGAATGAGGTCACAGGTGGAAGGCTTTGATGGGCTGGCAGAGTTTTTATCATTTCTGCTATAGAGCTGTGGGGATCAGGCCTTAGGCTATGCTGTTCCCAAGTGTCCTTAGGAACTAGAAGAAGCCTGAACCAGACTACAGCCTGAATATTGGAGCTCTCTGATGAATGAATGAAAAGAATATCTAGGAGACTCCAAATACTGAAAAACTGAATAAGACCAAGTGACAACTAAGGTAGTCCTGAAGAAAATAAAGGTCTGGAAGTCCCCAAAAGTGGTGGGAGTCTTTTATGTTAGGACATGGTCCAGCACTCAGTTTCTCTTGATCTGTCAGGATGTTGAGAGTCTAAACAAAAAGGTGAGTATTTGGCTAAGTGAGAATGCAGTTTCAGCCTAGTACATGAACTTGCATAGAGATGTGCTGAGCATAGAGAACTCCAGTGCAGGCAAAGAGGTCAGTCAGGGGTCAAGAGAGTTCTTTAGCCCATGGCTTTGAGAACTGGTGGAGGAAAGGTGGATTAAAAAAGGGTACTTAACCCTTTTATAAAGTCAGTGAAGGAAGATGCAGAGTAAGAAGGTCCACCTACATTTTCCCGGAGGGTAATGTGTAGATTCTCTCATCTTGGAGACATGTTGGGAGCCGGGTCTAAGAGCAGCAGGTAAAAAGAACAAGTTCCATTCCAGAGGCAAGGGACAGATTACAGTAGCTGCAAACACCGTAGGTCGCTTCACAGCTGCTGTGTTTCAGATGTCTGAATGAACATGCCCTCAAGCTCTTAGAAAGACATGAGTGTTCCTAATTACGATGCAGTCCTCACCCACTGAGAGGCATGTACTGAATTCTTACCACATTGAGAATCCTTCAAGCCAAAAAAAGTACATCTTTTCAAGTTCATTACATTCCAGTTCAGGTCTTCAGTATTTTTCTTTTATTATCTGCTTTTTCCAAGTCACTGGTAATACTAAATGAAACAGCTAGTCTTGAACAATAATATCTCACACACATACACACACACATACACAAAACCCCCACCATACCATACACACACATGCATAGACACACATTTACACATATGTACACACAGGCAGGAACACATAATCCCCTTTATAACATACATACTACACAATACTACCCACACCATGCACATCACACACACACACATACACACACACCCATACCTCCTCATAACCCCCTTTACAAAACACATCACATATACATACTGCCCACAATATACACCCACAAACACCACACACACATGCACACACAACTCCTTTTAACACACACCCACACAAATATAACCCCAAATAACATGGCACAGACACACACATACACACACACTCATATGTACATGCATACACACACTTAGAGACAGACAGACACAGAGAGAGAGAATGAGAATTCTTGTGGAGACAAATCAGTTTATGTCTCCTCAGAGAAAGTTGGTGAATCTCCAGAATGGAGAAATGTCACACAGCAGCCCTTGAAGTCAAGCGGAGAAAACATAAGCAGGTTTACAATCCCAGTAACTGTCTAATACTTAGCTCTTCTGGAACGGAATCCATACATTTGATTTTGAAACTTTCCCGGAGAAGATATATTGAAACATCTGCTCAAACAGCAAAAGTTCCAGCTCACTGTTCAGATGTTGTGTCTACACTGGTTTTAACAAATGCTTATTTTGAAATATATAAGTGGCATGACTTTTTTTTCCTCTGATTTCTGAATATGGACCAGAAAACCATCTGAATAATGGTGTCAACTGATTCCATTCCTATCACGATCCCCTTTTCTAAAAAGGAAGGTGGGTGGATGGATGGATGGATGGATGGATGGATGGATGGATGGATGGACGGACGGATGGATGGATGCAGCCCTACTCCTGAGAGAACTTGCTGCTTCCTGAAGCTGGGAGGCTGGGACGGTCAGGCAGCTCAGTTCCGTTTGGCCTCCTCCAGTTTGGGTGAGCTGCCCTGTGTAGTTTGTTCGGACCACTTTTCTTGCTCAAATACGATACCTACGACAGAGATCATTTATCAAGTGAGCATGGTACAGGGAGAGCTGTAGGCAGATTATGGAAAGAGAGAGGGAGGAGAGAGAGGGAGGAGAGAGCACCGGAGAGAAGAGAGGGGGAAGAGGGCGAGGAGGGGAGCTGACTTCTTTCTCAGGCACCTCAGGCACCGGGGATTCAAGTTAGACCGCTCGCGGCGCAGCGGCGCCACCCGGGTGAGCGGAGCCTCTGGCGGCTCCAGGCATGGCTCTTTTCGTGTGGGATGCTTAAGGCGGGCGCACAGCGGAGTAACTTGCAGAAGAGAGAAACTGCCATGAGGATTCCGCCAAAATGGAAGGTCTTCTCTCTCCAATGAGAACCAAGGTAGGGGGGACTAAACCCCGATTTCTTTGCGCGCTCCTTGGCGGTTCAGGAAAGGCTCAGCGAAAGGGAAGGTTGTGCGAGCTTTTGTCTCATTTCAGAACTAGGTTGGCGAATGCAACTGGACCTCTCAGAGAATAGCTTTGCCTCCAAGGCAGGGCGATTGCCGTCTGTGGGAAGGGGAGAGCTGGGGGGAGACGAGGACCATCTGTCAGCGTGGACAATGGGAATCTTAGTAAAAGAGTTTGCCTCTCAGTTGACTAGACAGCCATATTTTAGCAGGATTTCCAATCATTCTTGCTGTGGGACCGGAGCTGCCCTCTCAGCTGCTGGTGTGCTTGCAGGAAGTACCGATTTCTCAGGCTGCGCTGATGTTTTGCAGGATGGGTCCTGCATTTAAGGCAAAGAGCATGCCCAGCTCACACTGGAACATCCCCCTCGGCTCCTCCTCTGGTTCAGAGAAGGAGGATGGGGAAGATTCGCTATTGAAAGTAGGTTAATGCATTCTGGAAAGCGTTGTGTTCTCTGAAAACTAGCCGACCTGCGCAAGAGATTTGAGAGCAGCGCTAATCAAACACACCTTGAACTTGTTCCGGAAGCCTGTTTAAAAAAAATTTCTGGGAGACTGATCCCAGCCTCCCGGAGACTCCGAGCGTTTTTTTTTTTTTCTTTGCCTGGAGTTTGCTTTTTACTTGATAAAGGGGATGCCATGAATATGGAATTTCCCAAGGAAAGCTCAGATGAAGAAAGGGCTGTTAGACACCTACTGAATTCATGCATAACTTTGAACGGATGCTGAAAGTTTTAAATAATGCTAGCAATATTCCCTTTCTTTACTAATTAATATTCAGTTTTAGGAGGTAAATAGCTCTTTAAACATGTAGCAGTGGTGACGCCAGTAGGATCGGGCGTTGATTTAACTTGTTTCTTTGACTTTTGGCTAGTGATTCAAACACCAACAGGGCCTTTTGTCAACGAAATGTTTTTGTTTGTTTTGTTGTTGTTTGTTTTGTTGTTTCCCCCTTCTAGTTAATGTGACTGACATTTTGCGAGAACATTGGAATGTTAGAACGCGCATGAAAGCCCCACGTGGGGGGAGGGCATTCTTCTGGGTTCACCCATCCTTTGATAATCATCCTTCATTAGGACTGCCCCAAGTGACAGTTGGTTACAAAGATTCTAATTCCAGCTGCTTGGCTGGCTGGCTGGCAGATCTCCTTGGAGACCCCCTGTGGCAGCCTGTTGTTCTCCCCTCCCTAGGTGAGGTCAGGTTGCTCGCAGACAGTGCATTCTAAATACTCATCTCTGAAGGTAGCATGCAGAGAGCATACAGTTTTCAGGGCTGCGGAGAAAATGGCAAATGCAGTTGGCTTCTTATTTCTCCTTATTGACAAGCTGAGATCGGAATGCTTGGTGGAATGGCTGTGTAATCTGTTCATTTGGCCAGCTTGTGAAATTACTGCCTCAGACTAACTGTACTCAGATTTCGGCTCTTGCTGGGGCTGCACACATCTCCGACTCTAGGCATGTAACCCCATGCAACCCCAACTCTCACAGACCTCAGGGGGACTTTCCTATGTAAATGAGACAGTACTCAGACACTCCACAAATTATGCAATGGGCCCGTTAAAATGGCACACTAAGGGAGGAGGAGAAATGGATGTTTCTGAGTCAGATTGTGAATATATTGTATTTACTGGTTGAATTCACATCAGGGTTTGTTCTTTGACCATCATATCATCTAGTAAGCATTGAAACTAGAGGCTCATGGAAACTAGAGGTTCCAAAGTGCAAACCTAATATTACTACATACTAAATTGACTCTGGTTCCAACCTTTCAGTTTCCAGGTTAGGAGGAATTTGCATTTGAGCTTAAATTACTTCTGTGAATTCCCTTTTAATCTCTTTTATTTCTGACCCTGGAAATTGATATTTTCCTATTGAAAGTTCAACTTACATTTGAATGTGGTAACCTACAATAAGTCCTGCCAACTCAGGAAACAAGAACTAACTGTGTTAAGGCTCAAGAATAAAACCCTACTTTTGTGTCTCAGCTTCAGTGCCTGAATTGCTGGGTCCTGTGTTGTTGAAATGAGCCAGGGATTTTGTTTTTAACTTACCAGAGACTTACAAGTCTGACAATGTGTTGCCCTTCCTAAACTTTGATCACACTATGCTGTATTAAGTCTGTTTTGGAATGTTCTCCAGAGCTGATGAGGATTTAGCTTGAAGTTTCTGATTTCCTAGTATCATGTTGGAGCAGACAAAGGCTACTCCCTTCAGCAACATTTTGGTGTGTTGCAGTTACTTAATAACTTCCTGACAATTTAAAGCAAGTGTTGAGATAAACTGGACATCACGAAGCAATTTCATTACGCCATGTAATAGACTTAACCAGTCTAAATCATGGGTGCTTAATGCATTTTTATCTTGGGATTTGCATAATTGGCACATAAATATGCATGAGATTCACTGGAAGCGGCAAAATAGAATGGGCAGAATGGTCCTGTGTGCTGAAATTAAGGCTATTTCAGGAGGACACCTGAGCTTCCTCTGTCTCTTGGGTGGGTGGTCACAGTTAACATACCTAAAAACAGACAGGGTGGCATCTGGCTTCCTTTAATAACAGTGTATCACACACCACGCAGGTCTCAAGTGCAGCACTGGCCTTTGGCTGTATCTTCTTGGGCTCACCACTCATTCTTCCTTTTACACACTCTAAACCTGCGGCTCTCAATCTTCCTAATGCTGCAATCCTTTAATACAGTTCCTTATGTTGTGGTGACCCCCAACCATAATCTTATTTTCATTACTACTTCATAACCATACTTTTGCTACTGTTATGAATCATAATGTAAACATCTGATATGCAGGATATCTGATTTGTGATTCCTGCGAAAGGGTTGTTTGACCTCCCTCAAAGGAGTTGTGACCCACAGGTTGAAAGCCACTCTAGGCTGTTGGTTGTACTACTGACTGGCTTTCTAGCAGGCGATGGCATGGGCAGAACCATAACAAACGATGCTTGCAGAGGCAAGTGGGGAGAAAGATGAGAATCAACCTGATTGGATTGTTACTCCTATGAAGGAAAATGGAAATAATTTTATTCTTTATCACCTTTGTGTTCCTTGTAAATGTCTCTTTTCAATTTCATTCTTAATCTTCGAACCTCTCTTCTCTTCAGCCTTCTGAGTACTGCGTCCAGTTGAAAGAGGCAGAGAAGACTGCCTCCTGTTTTCCGTTTCTTGAAGTTCTTTGCCTGCTACAAAATTTGCAGGGAGAACCTAGTTAAGGCAAGGAAGTCCAGCCAACCTTGACTTTTATGAATGCAGGGAGACAACTGTAGCATGGAAGAGAGATGAAGAAGGAGGGATGACATGAGGGGGTGGGGAAGATGGAGGGAGAGGAGAGGAGAATAGGAAAGAAGGAGAAGAGGGTATGTGAAGAGGGTAGAGAAAAGGACGTGCAAGTAGTAAAAGGGAGAAGAGAAGAATGTAAGAGGGGGTGAGAAAGGATGGGAGAGGAAAATAAAAATGGTAAGGAAAGGGAGGGGAAAAAGAGGGAGAAATGAAAAGAGGAAGAGAATTAAGAAAGAGAAGGGGGAATGGAGGAGGAAGGGAGGGGAGGAAAGATGGAATGATTGGCCAGACTCCGTTACAGCTGTGTTTTGTTACATGTTTATGCAATAAACAGAAACTAGGTCCACACAAACCTCTCTAGAAAAGATGAGCATTAACTTTTAAAGCTTCACAACTATTTCACGTGCTAATTGAAGTTTTCAGGAATATTCGCATCATTGCTGCCATTAATATCTGTTCTGGCTCACAGTGACCTAAGTCCCCAGGGACAATACATTTTGATGTGTCTGAACCTGTCTTATTTCTGCCTCCAAGACATAAAGACATCGCGTCATTTTCTGAATTAAAGTCACTTCTTTTCTTTTTTTTTTTTTTTTTGAAGGGATGGTTTCTGGTTTGTGGCATAAAATAACTTTCTAAAGAATATCCTCTGAGAAGAATGGTCCTTCTGATAAAAGGGATACTTAAAGGGACATGGAAGCTGAGCTTTTAAAGGAAACATATCTAAGGGGCGGAGGATTTTACATTCTACATTTCCAGATGGTGGAGAGAGGGCTTGTGTAAAATAATCAACAGCTTAGATTCAATCCCTGCACAAAGCACACATGCACACACTCACTCACACACTCACTCACACACACACACACACTCACACACTCACTCACACACTCACACACACTCACACACTCACTCACACTCACTCACACACACACACACTCACACACTCACACACACACTCACACACTCACTCACACACTCACACACACTCACACACTCACTCACACACTCACTCACACACACACACACTCACTCACACACTCACTCACACACTCACACACACACACACTCACACACTCACACACACTCATACACTCACACACTCACACACACACTCACACACTCACACACACACACACTCACACACTCACTCACACACACACTCACACAC
>CM053760.1:24101483-24166591 GCA_028658305.1 Pachyuromys duprasi
CTTGAGCTTGATGGCTGACTCTTCAACCCTCCCCCATACATGCCAGGGAGTAACAGCCTGGCTAGATCCTGGTGGAGGACATTGCAGCCAGCCCAGAGGAGACAAGATGATCTGGGGTCAGATAGAAGGGGAGGAGATCCTCCCCAGCTGGTGGACTTGGAGGGGGCGGGGAGGAGATGAGGGAGGGTTGGGGAGGGTGGGAGGGAGTGAGGGAGGGGGCTACGCATGGGATGCAAAAAACCAAACCTGTGATTGATATAAAAATAAATAAATTTATTAAAAAATAAAAAAAGACTCTCTTCCCCTGGGCTCAGTGGCACACACCTACAATTTCAGCACTGGGAAGGCAGAGGCTGGCGGATCACTGTGAGTTTGAGGCCAGCCTGGTCTACAAAGCAAGTCCAGGACAGCCAAGGCTACACAGAGAAACCCTGTCTCAAAATGAACAAAACAACACAAAAGATTCTCTTCTCAAATGATTCTATGTTGTATCAAGTAAACAGCTAAAACTAGCCATCACAGGGAGGAGTTAAGAGATTTATTTCTTTACTTCAAATATAACTAACGTACAAACACATTACTTGGTGTATTACAGGAGATATCAGTGTCTTGATGGATTTGTAACTTATTTATTTTTATCAAAAGCCATGTGCTTCCATGACATGAGTGTTTGGTTCAAGCAAAAGTCCTTGAAAGTGTACACTTGGACTGTGAATGCGTAAAGCTTAATGAATTTCAAAGCACTTAGTGTATTAGCATGGTTTAGCAGTATAGCACTTACCTGGCATGTACAAGGCTCAATCTCTAGCAGTGCAAATAAGCACATAGAATGTGGCTTTTATTTTCTCATGGTGATTGTGAGTTCCTGGAAACATTCTGATGAGGATTTGTCTATTGTCTGCTCTGGTGTGTTAATAAGGTTTGTTTTCAGAGGTGTGTATATAATCACACATTTGTGATTACAAGTGTGGAGCCATCTGGGAATGTATGGAGGAAGTAAAATCTCAGGACCCACCTAATAATTCACAAATTTCATTAACACAGTAAGGTTTTGCCCTGGGTTTTAAAGCTATATGTTTCTGGATCAAGAAATCTTTATAATAATGGGGGAAGAAGGGCTAGATATAGCCTAATGAGTGTTTGTACAACAGGTGTAAGGTGCTGGGATTTGTCCCCAACACTGCAAGGTGGTGGTGGTGATAGTGGTGCTGCTGGTGATATGAAATTGTTTTTCTCTTAATTCTGAATCCTTTTGACAGTGTCCTTCTTAACCATGTAATCTCGACATAGGAAAGTCCTCCCTGAGAGCACAGTGATCCTATTTTAGTTGACCTTGATAACAGGTTAAATGATAACTTCTACAAAAGAAATAAAAACAATTACATTGTTATGTCATATGAAATCTGAGTACCCATTGGGCCTGTATACTGAGAGACAATGTAAACATTCTATTTTCTCTGTTTTAATGTCTGACCCCCTGTTGCAGATGCTGAAGTGGTAAGAAAGCTCAAGTACCCATCAAATGTTTGGTGGGACTGAATTTTCTTTGATACTTTCTGGGTAGCTCTGTGTCAATATCCCAATGCGCATCTGTACTGAGAATCCCTCTCAGTTGGGGTGTACCATGATTGTGTTGCTCTGGGCAAGGATGTAAGGTATCACTGTGTGGTAGATTGAGTAAGAATGGTCCCCACAGACTCATATATTTGAATGCTTAGTAACTAGAGAATGTTGCTATTTGAAAGGACTAGAAGGATTAGGAGGTGTGGCCTTGCTGGAGTAGGTGTGGCCTTGTTAGAGGAGGCAGGCTTTAGGGTTTCACAAGCCCATGCCAGGCCTAGGCTCTCTTTCTATCACTTTGCCTACTGATGAGGATTTAGCCCGTAGCTACTGCTCTAGCCTGTATGATACCATTCTACTCACTGGGATAATATGGACTAAGCCGCTGAAACAGTAAGCAAGCCCCAGTTAAAAGCTTCTTCTTATAAGAATTGCCTTGGTCATGATGTCTATTCATAGCAATAGAACTGTAACTGAGATTCACTGAAACTACATTATCTTCAGACACATTATGGTAGGAATTATGCCAATCATATTCATCAAAGACAAAGAAATGAAGGCACAGAAACATCTCTAACCACATAGAGAATGGAAGAATCATGGTTTCCACTGAGGCATATGTGGGCCTAGAGCCCACAGACTCTATGGGATGTCTGATCTCCTGCTGCATTTTGCCTTCAGCATGCAATGCTGCTAGTCTTAAGAACAAAATTATCACCCATCTGGCATAGCTTTGCACTGTCTGGCCCATATCGGACCTTCTGCATCTTGCTCAATTTGACTCATATATTATTCTCCAGATATTGGTTGGCAGTTCTAGAAGACAACACACCCTTGGCTTCCAAAATCTACAAAATCAGGTCATCTTTAAATCACCCCACTGACTCTAACCTTTGTTTATTTCTCATTAATACGTTTTGCCCTAAAAGTAGTTCAAGTAGCTACAATAAAAATACACGCATAGTTATGCTTATTAAAGCAAAATGGAATATTGCAAATGGGAACAGGAAATGAAGCAAATAGATGATTACATATTTACTGTAATTAAGCATTACATTTAGTTATTACTCTGCCATTTGCCTGTAGTGATTGTGTACAGATCTGCATTTGTTTATTTGTTTTTTCCCCAACTCACATGTCTGGCATGTGCTATGTAGCTTGGGCAGGACATAGGTTTTTAAGATGAAGATGTGAATGTGTCTATCACCAAAGGGCAATATCTGTTCTTGGGGGAAAGTCACTGAAAACTACTCTGTGTAAAGGCCAGAACTCTGTCGGATTATTAATGTAAACACAAATACTGGAATTTGTAAGTTTTCAGGCAGCTCTGGTCATATGCTTTACTGGATTTCCAAGATTTTGAAATGCATCATTGACCTTGTTATTGATCATGGTCAGGAATGAGGAATTAGGGGAAGGTCAGAAGGAGATCACGAGAAGGTCAACAGCTGCAAAATTAGCAGAAAGTTGATATGAAAGCTATCACTGCACAAACATGAAGACCCGGCTTCAATCCCAAACACCCATGTAAAACTCAGGCATGGAGCTCTAGCCTATTATCCTAGTACTGGGGAGGCAGAGACAGGAAGATCCCTGGAGGCTCACTGGTTAGTTAATTTTACCTAGTCAGTGAATTCTAGGTTGAGTGACTGACCCTGTCTCAAAAGTTAAGGTGGAGAAGTAATAGAGGAAAATACTTTACATCATCCTCTAACCTATATGTACAAACACACACACACATACACAGAGGGAGAGAGAGGTATCACATAATTTAGGTGTTGTTTTACCAAGTATCCTGTTGTGAGCTGACATATTGTACTGTGCCCTCCCATATCAAATCGTATTCCATTCTGGCTGCAACTTTCGGTACAGCAGACGACTGGTGACAAATTCTAGAGCGAACATTTATTGGACATCTCTTCTCTCTGGGGCGTCTCTTACCTACCAACACACATGTTTCTTATATTAGTGATTCTATTAGGTGGGTACCCATCACAGAAATGAGAACATCAAGGGACAGAGATGTTCTATTATTTACCCGAGGTTACAGAGCTAAGCAAGCTCCAGAAACACTGAGCCTTTTGAGATACCTCTTTTATTTCTGAGTTGGGTTGTTAAGAAAATATTCTAAAAATCATCACAAATTTACCTTCAAGAGCCTGTGGTAAACTAAGTCTACTTTATTAGTCTATTAATAAAAAATAACCTCACTCATTAACAGGAAATTCTGTCTACCCTGCTGTAGATGCCCTATACCTTTGTATCTGAATAAGATGAATATACTCCCAGCTTTTGGGATCAGTTTCTTACTCTCAGCCAATGGCATATTTAAAACATGTTTCCTGTGTCTAAGAAGCTCAAGTTCAAATTAAAATTGAGCCAATCATCGTCTTATGACCCCAGAGATGTTGTTTAATCCCTCTGTGCCCAAGGCTTCTCAGCTGGGATAGTAAATTTAATTTTGTGTTATACCTACCAAACTATTAATACCTGCCAAATAGCCTTGGGCCAAATACCTGGGCCAGGTAACTCACACCTGCGATCCTAGTACTTGGGAGGCTGAGGCAAGAAGATCATGAGTTCAGGGCTAGCCTGGGCCATGTTGAGAGTTCAAGATCAGCCAGGGGTTCAAATTATGATCCTATATAAAACCAAAAATGTTCAGGTATAGGCAGTTCTATTGCTAGCTTAGAACATGGGAGTAGGGTGCTGTTATTGCTGATCCTTCCTGGGCCATCTTCTGGCCATATGTTCTCATTGGTCACTGTCCATGACCCTCTTAAAAACCAGTTCTCAACAGTGGATCAGAGACACAGAGTGTTCCAACAATTTACAAATAGAACTCAGCTCTTACATCCACGAGTGGTAGTTAGCATGTGCTATGTTAATGCAGAGCAGAGAACGGGAGGTCTGATATGAGGAAGGTTAATGAAGTGACTCTTCCTATGTTACTCTAAGCCAGCAATGGAATGGGTATGAATTCTCCTTTCCTGAGGCTTTCTTGCTTACTTAACAATTCTACTATGTGGCTGTCATTCTCCTTCTGGGTACCACTGATATTTCTTCTCTCTGCCCTTCTATGCTCTGTCTTCCTGTTTCTCTCTATTTTATATATGCTCATGACAACTTTACCCCAAGTCAGCCAGAAGTGAGCTTTGAAGTGACCTTCATTCATGTCTTTGTTCTGCTAATCAACCAACAGTTAATACAATAGGAGGAGCAATGAAGTTGGTTCCAAAGGCTCTCTTAGGTTCTAGAGCCCAATTTCTTATTTATTTATTTATTCATTAATTTATTCACTTTACATCCCAATTGTGCCCCTCCCTCTTCTCCTTCTTGCTCCACCTTCCCTCCCTCTTCTCTTATCCCAGTCCCCTGGTGTGCAGAAAACTGGAGCCCTTCTCCCTTATCAACTGACCCCCAACTATCAAGACTGGCTGCATACTCTTTCTCTGTGGCCTGGTTAGCCCCCTTTCCCCAGCGGAAGTGATAAAAGAGCAGGCAACAGAGTTCATGTCAGACACCGCCCCTTGTCCCCTCACTAGAGAACCTACATGTGGACTGAGGTGCCTATTGGCTACATCCAAGTAGGAGGCCTGGGTCCTCTCCATGCATGGTCCTTGGTTGGAGAGCATCAGTCTCCTCAGGGTCCCCTGAGTCCATTTTTTTTATCTTTGCCTAAATCTGGTCACTTCAGTTTCTGGTCTCTCTCTTGACCCCTTCAGACTTCGTTGAAGTTCTGCTGCTTCTCCACTATTTCTCACTGCCTGCTCCAGAGTCAAATTTCATAAGAAACAATCTATTTTTTTTCCTTAAACCAACTCCCATTGTGCTCCAGATTTGGGAAAACTACTCCATCTCTTGAAGGCGCAAAGATGGCATCCTACAAATGAAAGCAAACTTGTACAGTGTACCCTGGCATCAGAGTCCCCTTTTGAGTGGTATAAGCTGTTGTGAGACAATATTTAAACATGGAGAATGCCACAGGTATTAGTTATGAAAGGGCTATAAAGATGCATACATTAAAGGTTGGGGATGTACATTAGTTATCATTTGATAACTAAGTACTCAGTAGAGTACCTGACTGATGTGCACAAAGCCCTGGGCTCAGTCCTTCAGTACTGAAATACAAATATGCATTGGCAGTGGTGTTATTTAGAGGAGAGACCCACTGGGGTTTAGTAATTTTTAATTTGTAGACTGAGAACTATATATGATGCAGAGCCAAGAGACTTGCATGACCATAATACAGATTGCAGCAGAAACTTAGGAGCAAGGGAATTAAGAAGGAGTTCTTTGGGTAGGTGGACTTTTGATTTCACCTTCATCCTCCTCCCTTCTCTTCTCTCCTTTCTTTCAGAGCCAATTCTCAGAGGCACCATCCAATGACCAGTGACTGGTGGGATTGTGCTGTAGCTCCAATTAATTAATTAAGTAATTAATTTGTGCATTGGTGTTTTGCCTGCATACATGTCTGTATACCATCTGCATACAGTGTAGGGAGCAGCCCAAAGATGGTGTTGGATGCCCTGAGACTGGACTTGTAAACCAGCACATGGCTGGCTGGAATAGAATCTGGATTCTCTGGAAGGGCAGCCAGTACTCTTAACCAGTAAACCAGCTCTCAAGTCCTAGGATTTGCGTTTTAATACAACTCCGCGTCAAAAACTTGAAATTCTAAGGATGAGACTTTTGACTGTCAGCTAGCCCGTGGTGAGGAAACCAGGGGACACTGAATATCCTCAAGGGCAGAGAAGCAGTGTTGCCCTTCCCTTGCATTGCTCTTGCTCTCCTCCTTTGCATCTGCCTAACTGAGCATTTTACTCCAGCTCTTCCAAAGTTCCACCCCTTTGCCCCGTGTCATGAAGATGATCGTATTGTCTTAGTAACTTGTCATTGCACTGACAGAATACCTGCCAAAAGTAGCTAAGAAGGAAGACTTTATTTTGTCTCCCAGTTTGAGACAAGACAGTCAGTCGTGGTGAAGAAGGCACGGTAGCGGGGATATAAGGCAGCTCATCACATTGTGTCCACAGCCAGAAAGCAGGGGTGGCTGAACGCTGGTGCTCCCCTTACTTTCTCTTTTGTACCTTTTTATGTAGCCTTGGGCCCCGCCCACACCCACAGCAGGTCTTCCCATTTCAACTGAATCTCTCTGCAAATAGCCCCATAAATTCACCCAGAAATTTATCTCCTAGGTGATTATAAATCCAGCCAACTTGACAGTCAAGATTAATGATCACATCCACGCTTGTGCTTCATTTAATTATTTTTATTTTAAGTGAGGAAAAACCAGTTAGCCTACAATTTCTGATCGTAATCGTTGTAAGTGTGTAATTTAGTGGCATTAAAAATAGTTGCATCAGGTGTTGCTGTCACCATCATCCATCTGCTTGGCAAAACCCAATGCCTTGCACTCATTGAGCAAGCTCCAGTGGTGAGCCTTTCTTTCACTTTTCCCTGGGCAGCCTCCTTTCGACTTTCTGCCTCTGTGAATATGGTTTTCCCAGGTACCTCCAGTAAGTGGACTCACACAGTACTTGGTGTGTATCCTTTTGTGAATGGCTTATTGAACTTGGTCCTTATTGAATAAGTCCTCAAGACTTATTCACTTGGTAGCACATGCCAGAATTCCCTTCCATGTCAAGGGTGAATAGTATTGTATCATATGCATGTAGTATTTTGTTTTGCTTATCCATCCTGGGCTCTATTTGCATTGCACAAAAAATGCCCTGGCAGCCAACTGTAGGGAAAAATAGACATCTATATATTTTAGCAGGCTTAGTGACTATAAAAATACTACCTGGATATGAGTGTTTAACTTTGGCTACAGGTACTCAGCCTCCCTTGTTGGTAAATGAAGACATTAGACTAACATTCTTAAGATCCCTTCCAAGTCATAATATCCTGGATGCTTAGAAAACTCTAAGCATTGCTTTTGGTGTGCATATTATATGCAAATCCTTCAAACCCACATCCTAGGACAGATTTCCAGATAAAGACATATAGCTTGGTGCTTTGGTCTCTCTTGATTCCTTTAGGTGTGTGATGGAGTTATGACAGTATTCACAGTCTAAGAGGCAGTCACAATGAGATTGTACCTTCTGAAGGGTCAGCATTAACTCAGTCAGACTTTTATTTGAATCACTTGACAGTTTCATTAACAGTAGAACAGCTCGCTCTGCTTAGAAAACCTGTGCTCAACAGTTTAAAGACGATCATCAGCCCCTCTACATAAATGATGTGCATGTCTTGAATAACCATTTCAGCAGACGAAGAGGAAGCACACTCTAGGGATTCAAGAAAAGAAGGCTGGAAAATTCCAGTTAAAAATAAATTCCTGTTTGCAGTAGTTTTGCTTTAAAACAAAGTATTTTTCATTCCTTATAATGCTTCCATCTGTAATACAGCCTTTATCATAGAGTATTGATCCTAATAAAAGCCAAGCACTCCAAGCTTTTTTATGGACCTTCCTTTATTTCAATGTAGTGTATTAGAGCAAATACATGTTTTGTGATATTTAAAGAGAAATGAGATTTTATTTGGTCAATCAACCTTTATTGAATTCAGTGTTTATGGCAGAACCCAAAGATATAAGTAACTGGTAGGATATATGAATCTCTCCCTCCCTCTCTCCCTCTCCCATCACTCTCTAAACTTCACAGACAGCATGGTGGAAAACACTGTTGAAAAGAAAGTGGAAGCAATTGTTATAAAATTCTGAAGAGGAAGGAGCCATTATAGTGACCTGAAGTTACAGTCGCCTGTGGGTAGTCGAGTGGAAAAGGTCTCGGTGGTCACCAAAGCAGGCAGGTGAGGCATTGTTTCAGGAAGAAATAGCCTCTCACAAGTGGAAAGATTGGATGGAGGTGTGAGGAAGGGTGCTTGGGGCCAAAGGGCAGAGTGGGGTGAAAATTCTCGGCACGTTTCAAGGGTGTCTCTTAGGGTGAGACAGTCACTTAATGAACAGGGGGCAGCAGGGACAGGCTGTCAATGTGGTTGTCAATGTTTCTGCCTCATTTTCTCATGAAGTAATGATAAGTAGCTGCTGCACTCTGCTTCTCTTCCTCTACATTCTTCTTTTCCGTTTTCTCCTTTCCTCCTCTTCCTCCTTTGTCTGTTGCCACACCCAAACTAAGCATACAGTTTGGGCACATACAGACTGCTCAATACACTTCTCTATCTTCCCTTATGTCTTGTAGAGACTTTCCAAGCAACTTTCTCTACCCATTTGCAAGGCCATAGGCAGCCATTAAAATCACCATCATCTCTGAATCCGAGAAACCTTGTCTAATGTCCACCCCCTGGCTCCACCTTGAATCTTCTTTCTCCTTGTCATGAGCCTTTGCCTCAGTATTTGTGCTCTCACTCAGACTGCATGACCATTGGTAGGCTGAGCCCCTGCAATGCAGTGGCAAGGGCTGGCCACTAACCAGGCTTATGGCCAGACCTCAGCACTCCTGGGCCCCTCTTTTATATGAGAACTGTGATGACAAATGTCTTGTCCCTTTAGAAGTTCAGTCTTGATTTTATTAAAAAGCAAACACTAGCAGCGGCAGCAACAGCAACAAAACCGTGCAACGTGGAGATCATCCTAGCTTTGCTTCTTCTTCCAAAGACAGGTGTGAAAGGGTTAAGAAGGATGATGCAACAGTTGGTCTTTCCTTGTATGGACACAGAGAGGGAGACCAGAACATAGACAGACGGGTCTAGAACGACCAAGAAAATCAACTCAGGATAACTAAGGATAGTACCAAGGAGAGAAAGGAAGAGAGTCTCAAGGAGACGGCTGACGCTTAGCTTCAGATACTAAGGTTGAAGGGCACGCAAAATTCAACGATCTTTGCTGAAGTTAAGGATGCTGATGACATCCATCTTAATGGCTTGAAGTGAGTACCACACAATAAACCTAATACTTGCTGATGGATGGTAGATGCCTCATCTTTGGTTAAAACAGGTTTCCCTCCTGCCGGCTGTGCATTCTGGAGCCTTGCATTTAGCTGTCTTCCAAAATATGCAGTCATGCAATTTAGCACGAATAATAAAGAAAACAATTCATTTGTTTGAAGCTCGCTTCAGGTATATTATTTCTAAATGGTTTGGTACGACATTAACACACATCCTGTCGCAAAATCAAAGAAATGGATATTTCAGGATGTTCTAGAAGAATTGGATCAGTACTATTGGCCTGGAAGCTAAGAGTAATAAGCTCTTGTAAGAAACACTATCTCAGAGGATTTTTTTAGGTTCCATGATCAACTGAGAAAAAAAGAAAAAATAAATAAACTAAGTCTACAATTTCAGCCATTTTCAGTATGACCCTTTTCTGTCATGGCAAGCACAGCTCTGATTTCTTACCACGGTCACACCTAGTCTTTGACTACCAAATTTTAAATTTCCTTTGACTTTGTTTCTTTCTTTCTGTTTCCTCCTATTTGTATGTAATAATAATACCAACAAAGTAAATGACAAAAATGTTAACAGACAAAAAGCCAAAAATCCTTCTCAGAATGGTGACTCTCTTTAATGTTGGTGAGTATGTTAAAACAGGAACTCTTTTCTGTTTCAGTCTATTCTAAATCTTAGGGCTTTAGGTTTACCTACTAGGTTGCTGAGGTGGTCTTTGTATCTAACAATTGACTGTTTTCCTCTTTCTGCTCTCTTCTCTTTCTTCTCTCTTTTTTCTTCTTCTTCCTCCCCCCACCATGCCTGTGTATGTGGAAGCCCCAGGTCAACCTCAACTGCCATTCCACAAGACACTGTCCACCCTTTTTTTCCCTAAGACAAGGTCTTTTCACTAACATGAAGGTCACCAACTAGGCTGGCTGACCAGCAAACCCCAGGGACCCATTTGCCTCTGCCTCCCAGTGTGGGATGACCAATGAGCACTATCACACTTAACAGTTTTTTCTTTGTATGTTTTGTTGTTTTGTTGTTGTTGTTATATGTAAATTGGAGCTTGCTTGGCATACAATTTACCTTAGAGGTATGTCTGTACCCACCATGGCCTCTTGTCTGAAAGATCACAAGAGCATAGAAGGTTGTTTATCTCTGTTCAAAGTATTCTGGCATGGCCACCTCCAAAATGCTTCCTAGAGAAAAAGACTCTTAAGGCTTAAAATAAGCCAATCTCACGAAATTGAGAAAGAGAGAGAGAGAAAGGAAAAGACAAGAATGAGCAACATGTGTTCAGATAGAAAGAGAACCAAGAAGGAAAGAAACAGGCACCCTTGTATACTCAGAAGTAGAACAATAAATACACAATTGATGGCTACTGAAGAGAGATAGGAATTAAGGCTAAGAATGGGAGAGATTCTCACATAGGGCAATCTTTGGAGGGGAGCATCAGTGGGGTATCTTTTTTTTATGAGAATAGGTTTTCCTGGACTGCAGAGTGGGAATTTTTATCATGCCTCTCTACCCAACTTCAATCACTTTAAGACTGATATTGAGCAAACAATTTTTGATGTTGAAATCAGAATGTACAGATAGTTTTCAAGTCACAAAGCAAAATTCACAATATAGAAGTCTCAGACAGAAAGGAAGAAAGAGAGGAAATAAACTCAAAGCCTCTGTTCGGTGAAATGCAACACATTTTTGCCTCTCTTCATGACTTCAAAACACATATATTTCACGGTGAAATAAAAAGCCGAGTTCAAATAGCTCATGTGCCCACACGTAGACTATGTATCTTGTCTCAGAATTGGAGCGCCTTCTTCCACAGAGAATAGGGACGTTATCTCAGCATAGAAAAAAAAATTTTAATGGGTAAAGGCCAAATACACTTATCCCATTGCAACTGATGTGAAACAAGGCCAAAAAAATGTGTCTTTAGGAAACTGCATCCCTAGCTTAGGGAGGTCAGAGTAGCAGACCTTGCTGACCTCACTTAGTGCCTAGCCCTGTTGAGTTGGAATAATCAGTAGGAGACAGTCATTGAAGGGAGATATGTGAATAATATCAGTCCTGAAAGTTACCTGTTGGGGAGGAGGACAAAATACATTCCTCTACCGGATGTTGAAATAATCTTGGTAGCCACACAAGACTCTACCACACTGTTTCACACATACCTTCTAATTAATTACAAGCATTCAAAACATACAATTTCCCAAAGATTAGTCAAAGGATGTTAGGAAAGCATTGGACAAGCAGTAAGAAGTTCAGGGCCAGCCTTGGTGAGAGGAAGGCAGCATCTACAGTTCATCTCTGTTATCTGATACATCTCGAAGAGACTGAAATGTATCAGAAATGTGAATTTTCAATATACATAAAGACAGAATGTTTATTTTCTTGTTTTAAAAATAGTTTTTCACAAAAAATGTATGGAAAGTGAATATTTTTTCTATGAAACAAGGAATCTTAAGTTTTAAATTAGTCCCTTAAAATCTCTTTGGTTTCCCCTGTTTTGAAGGGTATTTATTTCTACATGTGTCAGAGTTTTACCAATATCTCTCTGTACCACAGAACTCTACATGTGTCAGAGTTTTACCAATATCTCTCTGCACCACAGAACTCTGCAGAGGCCATAATAGAGTGTGGGATCCTTTTGGAACTAAAGTTATAGACTCTTGTTAGTTGCCATATGGGTGCTGGGAATAGAACCCAGGTCTGCTGGAAGAGCACTCAACTCTCCTAACTGCTAAGCACTCCTTAAGATTCTTCTAACAACAGTTTATGGTCATTGATTTTTTTTAACCTTAGTTGAGTGCTCTTTAATGATTCTCTTTTATTTTTTTTCTTTTGCCTCCTTTGTTAACTTCCAGACAGTGGTGTTTTATACTTTTCTCCTCCCCACTAAGACTCTACACCAATCTACACCTCATTTTCTTTCTGCCTCTGACAATCCATTCACTTATTAATTCATGTGCTCACACATCTACATATCTATTCCCCCACCCACCTTTCCATCCATCCATCCACCCACACATACACTCATTTATCCATCCATCTATCTCAGGTTTGGGATTCAAAGAGGACACTGAGGAAGAATATTTCAGGGGGTGGGGGACAAGCAGTTTATTAGAAGAGATATCAATGCCATGATCAGACAGATAGACAACTGCATGGAGGGGACTCTGAGGAGAGTTCAAGCTAATAAGGCAACATGAGAGTCACTTCTTAATAGACCTCTGAGGAGACCCCAGACAGAGAGTTTGTGATTCCTCATCAGGCGTCAAGAAAGGGAGCGGTACATGTCTTTTCCATTGGGTAGTTAGCACATGTAGCCCTTTGATGTAAGCTCACTTGGGGAAGAAATTCATGTATGTGGAGTCTGTTAGGAAATTCTAGACTCAACAGCTGATCCGGGAAGAGTGTTTGCCAGTGGCTGTAATATGAGGGAGGAAGGGAGGTGAAGGCCGCTAGAGTATCGGTCTAGTCTGGATTCTAATACCATTGGCCTTTCCCAGACTTCATTCCCCCAAAATTTCAACACATTTTTGTTCTGTTTGTTTCTGTTTCAAAAAAAGAAAACATGATAGAAATAAATGAAGAGGAATGTACATGGTAAGAGACATCCCCAAATTAACTTAGTTTTCAGTAAAACAGTCTCTTCAGGGGTATTAAGAAGTGAGATGCTCAGATGTAGCCCATAGATTCAGTCTCCAAGTGGGTTCCCTAATAAGGGGAGCAGAGACTTTCTCTGGTATGCACTCAGTGGCAGGCTTTCTGATCACCTCCCCCTGGGGAGTGCAGCCTTGCCAGGCCACAGAGGAAGACAATGCAACCAGTCCTGATGAGACCTGATAGAAGAGTTGGAGGACCTCCCCTATCAGTGGACTAGGGGAGAAACACAGGGGGAGAAGAGGGAGGGAGGGTGGGATTGGGAGGAGACGAGGGAGGGGGACACAGCTGGGATACAAATTGAATAAATTGTAATAAGTGATAATAATACAAAAGTAAATAAATAAAGAGGTGAGCTCAGCCTCCCATTCATCCCCATCTCCTCCTCCCAGGGCGCTTGCTCTGCCCTCCTTTCCCCTCAGCATTTCCCAGTCTGCTTGGTGAACAACATGGAAAGGATTATAAGATACTCAGGGAGCTCCCACATTGATTGCATGTTTGAGTTTTGCGCCCCACTGGTCTGGGAAATTGCCTGTGTGACTATAGACAAGAGGGTAACCAACAACCAAGCAGAGGTCTTCAGTCCAGGCTATGGCCGGGGAGGGAGGGGGGTTAGAGCAGGAGCTAAGAGCTTATTATTATGGTTAAAAGAAGAAGGCAGAGGTGCGTGATTTCAGCAACCCAGTTCCTAACAAGGGCAGCTTCTTACAAGCCCTGCAGGGAAGGAAGGGTGGGTGTCTTGGGTCAGTGGATTACAGAAATAGGCTCCACGTAGCCAGTGGTTCAGTACCATATTCTCCTGATCAAAGATGTTGAACTGAGCATTTCTTCGAGCCCGAATTTCTCAAAGTAGACTGACAGATGGGTCTGCTAGGAAAGGTGGAGCCAGCAAACCTAGGGGCAATCACAAACCTAAGTGAGACTGCTTGTGCAGTATTTGGATCTATGTCACAAAGTCACACTTAGCTGGATTTCACTATTATGGTTGAGTATTGAGCCAAGGTGACCCAGGGAAATCACATCATAGAGGAGATGGCAGAGTAGTTGGGGCAGTGGTTTGAGTGAACTGGCAAAAGCCCTCAGAAGGTTCCCTGTCCCCCACTGTTGCTTCCTTCCTTCTGATCTGGTGGCCTCTCCCCGTAAAGATTTCAGATTACCCTTAGCTCCTATCTTTCTTTGCTATTGCTCATCTTGGTGTTTTAAACATGATGATTAGAGAAAGATTTGTGAACTCTATAATTCATCATGTCTTAGTTCTATCAAATGTTTAAGTTGGGGATTTTGTGGTTGGGATGGATAACACATGATGTTAGGAGTTTATGGCATATCAGAACCAACTGTAGAAAACTGTAGAAAACTAACGGGGGATGAACACTCCCCGCTGCGACTCTTTCTGAAAGAAAAGACTCTACCCTCTCCCTCCACAGAGCCAGGCATACAAACCAGTGGTGTTTTGATTTTACCTTCCGTATCAAAATCAGACTAAAGATTGCATTCTAATTTAGAAACATGGGAATCTCATGTTGGAAAATTGATTTCCGGTTTAACAGTTTTCAAAGCCAAAAAATACATATATCTGTGCATGTATGTATTTCGATGGGTGGCAAGGCTTAGTGGTTGGCTATCCAGGCTATAGGCATATTTAATTATTATAACCTCTGTTTGCTACTTTCATAGTGCTGTGATCGAACTACCTGGTAGTCCGTACTTAAATCAGAAAAGATTTATCTCCACTCACTAGTTGCAGAAGGTTCACTCTATGACAGATAAGTTATTTGCACTCAAGCTGGATGCCATAGTTGCAGAAATATATGGAGAGGACCGCTGTTCACCACAGACAAGGAACAGAAAATAGCTACAAGAAGCAGCCAAAGAAGAAGACCTAGACACGTGATGGGCATTCTCCGCCTAAGCTCCACTCCTGAAAGCCTCCTGGACCATTCAGATCATGACACCAGCTGTATACCAAGAGTTCAAAGCAGGAACCTCTGGGTAACATTTCAGAGGCAAAGAAACTCTAAATAAGACACAATAATAGTCCTAGTAATGCCAGACTGGAATCTCAGCTACTGCAGAGGTTGAGGCAGAAGGATCACAAGTGCAAAGCCTGTCTGGGCTGCAGAATGAGTTCAAGGTCATCCTGGGTAACTTAGTGAGTCCCTGTCTCAAGATCAAAAGTTAAAAGAGGGCTAAAGGTATAGCTCAGTATAGAGCACTTGCCTAGCATGTGCAAGACCCTATATTTGAGCCTCAGTTCAAACCATAAACCATAAAGAATAGGACAGAATAGAATGGAATGGAATAGAACAATAATCTTCATATAAAAAAATTAGTCTCCAGTATGTTGGAGGACAAATGACCATCAGCTATAGGAAAAATAAGAATGGAAGGTTTCTGGGGCAGGCAGTAGAGAAAAAGAAATATCGGTCACAACAAAGCAAGGCTGTTCTCTCTACCTGTGTGTATGCGCAGGGTTTCAGGGATGGGGGAAATGGACTGTGGAGAAGGGAAGCCATGAACCAGGTGGGTAGACACCAGAACCCAGTAGTATGACCAGAGCCTGAAAATGCTGGGAGGTTGTGGGCAAAGACAAACCTTGGGCCACAGCAAGAGAACAAGGGGTACGCTGTCCTGTGGAAGGAGCTGAAAGCATGTTTCCACACAGCTTCAGCCATGAGAAGCCAGCTGCCAGGTGCCCACAAGATGGAAAATTTGGCAGCATGTGGGCAAGGAGGTTTGCCAACTTCAGATATCAAAGGCTGGCTTCTTTCTGTTGAGTGTTAATGAAAGCTATTAATATCCTGAGGTCATACTTCCTCTTTTATTCTTTGAATCAGTTTTCCAGCGACACTGAAAAGAGAGAGAGAAAAACAAAAACAAAACCAGAAACGTGTTCACCCAGCCATGGGACACAGAGCCAACGACTCCAGCAGGACATGTCAGAGTCTGGTGGCATAGGTGTCAGGGTGACAATAACTCCCAGTAGATAGTCGCCTATCTAATGCTTGATTTCAGGGACCACCTCCTGCCCAGCATATAGGACACAAAGGATTTTTTTCCTTGTAGGGCATTGTCTAAAGTCAAATTTCTGCCCTGGGATATAATTCTCCTCTGGTATTGTCCCAGTTTTAATACAATCAAGTGTAAGCTGTGTTCCACAGTTTGTGTAATAATAATAATGTTCTTGATATAAATTATTAGTAATTTTAAATCAGTAAGCGTCTCCTGAGGCTCTTATAGGGCTGTTTTGTTCTAGTTTGTTTTACTGATTTAAATCAAGGGATTAAAGGAAAAACAATGCCTCCTTGCTTTGGTTCATGTTGTTAACTAGATTTACAGTAATGAACCAATTCTCTACAGTTTACAATGAAGGGGAAAGAGTGAAATGAAAGACCCTGGGGCTGACCCACTGGGCTGAATCCTTTTCACATAAGTCCCAGGTTCAGAGAAGCTATGAGAGGTAGAAAAACCATGGCCTTGGTGGGGAAGCACCCCCACTGTGATGGGACACACTTGCCAGGAGGCCATTTCTCAAGCAGAAAACAAAACATATTTCACAGCATTAGATCTCTCCAGGACCAGTTGACCTATGCAGGCACTCAACAATTCTTCAAGGACTTTATCTTATCTGATCTCATGACCCAGTGATGGGGAATGAAAAGGACACAAAGTGAAGTGAGGTTAAAGGAGGACTGTAGACATGTCATTTGTGACAGCAGAGATGATGACAATGATGGTGATGTGATCAAAATGGGAGTACTTATCACACTTACAGAGCAGTAATCATGTGCTTTCTCTCTTTTTTCAGCCAGCAGACGCGGCCCAGTGTGCTCAAACACTGAAACCCTTCTATTGCATATTTGCTAGGCAACAATGTGTTGTGCAAAGACATGTGCAAGCAAGAAAATCTATTTTCCTATCACGAGAGAAACATAACAAAACTTCCATTAGATTTGAGAACTCTGGACTCTTGGAGTATGATGGCAAATGAGGCTTGCTCTCAACAACGTCTCCTGAAAATGGAAAAAGAGAAGCCATTTATAACCATTCATAACAACAACAACAACAAAACCCGAAAGTGTTAGATGTGATAGAAAAAATGCCCAAAGGGTTAGTTGAAGAAAGCTTTTAAAGCATCACTTATTTCTGTGTGTGCCTGTATGAGCTTATGTGCATCACAGGTGTGCAGGTACCTCTGGGGGCAAGAAGAGGGTGTTAGAGACCATAAACCTGGAGCTACAAGGGAATGTGAGCTACCCAAGTATGTGCTAAGAACTGAACCACGGTCTTCTGCGAAAGCAGTAAGTGCTTTTAGCTGCTGAGCCATTCCTCCAGCCACGGAGAAGACTTTTTAGAGAAAGAATTTGAGATGGTTTTTGGAGGTCAGGTTTGATTTCAATCACAGGAACATGGTATTATTCTTAAGGGGGCAATGTCTTAGATAGAGATGTGTAGAGAAAAACAGGAGTGTTAAGTAACAATGAACGGTGCCATCAGACTATGACAAGGGTAGGAGAAGAGGGCTCCAACTAGAAAGGCTAGAAGGTGACAGATCCAAGAGTGAAGGACTGTGGAGGCAGAGACAGCCATTCTCATCATCTCAATTTCCAGATGTGCCAAGAGAGGCACAGAGAAACTAAGACCCGCGGCCAGGAAATAAGTCTGGGTGCTTGGTTCCAGGATCCTCCTCAGATTTAGTCAGGAGTGCATTTGTGATGTGCAGATTACAAGTGCACCAAGAAATTTTTATGCATGTGGCAGAACACAAAATCACAAGCTTACTTAAAACTCTATTTTTTGTGGTTGCAGTTTTGTTTTGTTTGTTTGTTTTTGTAACAGTTCTGATGCCCAGACTTTGTAGATGACAGCATTAGGTTGCAATGTCAAAAAGTTGGACACATCTGCATTATGGTCCCCTTTCCATGTAGCTTCCCCAGAGCAAAGAAGACCTTTCCCTTACTGCCCAGGACTGGGAAGAGCTTAGAAAGTTATCCTGCTTTTGCTTGTCACAAGCCCTAACTGTGTACTTGTATGTGTGTATACTGTATAAACATAGGAATGAATGACAAAGGAAGTGTATGACATCGAAAGACTAGAAATGTGGAAATCTGTCCAGAGCCAGGGATGGTTAACTCCACAGCCCATAGGAAAAGAAAAGCTCCTTCCATCTTCCCAGTGTGGAGTCAAGACATGGGCAGAGTGGATGGGATGATATGTAGAGACTCCCAAGAAAGTAGGAAAAGGCAAGCAGGCGCTGGAGATGGTGGGTATGATATGCAGAACGAGGAAGACAATTGTCTCAAGGAGATCTAGCTTTCTAGTTTGGATACTTGTGTAGGTGGAGGAAGGTTCCCGTGACTGGGATAGAAAAATACAGCACAAGGCTTTCATTCCACACCCCTCAGTTCCATAATTTAAAGCGAGTAGAGCCTCATCTCTGCCTTTGTGGCACTCTGTTGGACACAGTTAGTCCTGCTTATCACAGTCTTGCTTGTGGCAATAGTGTTCTATTTGCTCCTGTTTTCCCTTCCTCCTCCCTAGCCTGCAAGCTCCAAGCCCTAGAGTGCCTTTGCAGGTGTGTGGGCGAGTGTGTGTGAATGTGTGCCCCGTGGTAAACTGTTGATTCATGGCAGCAAGTGAGAGATCTGCTTGATTTGTTGGGGCTGTGGCTTTGTGAGGGTCAGATAGCCACACTTGGCAGGGAAGTTGCATTTGAACCATCAAGCAGGCAAAAATGTTCACCTCATCAGCTCTCCTTATCCTGATTGTGCCTTTGCTTAGCAATGGCTTAAGGAGTTTATCCCATAAGTGTTTTATATCATTATCTATGTGTATCAGTCCTGGAAAAGCAAAGACTTTTCCCTCCTCAGCCATGTTGCTGGCCCCCAGGGAGATTCTAGGGTATGAAATAGGACGTTAGCAAGCCTCAGACTGTTAGAGTAGTCGTGTACTTAAACTTCCTAAAGGAGACTCCTTTCCTTTTGTCTTTGGGCAAACAGAATACATGTACCTTCTTCCTTGTTAATAGGTTAACAATTATTTTTGGCAGATTTAAAATAGCATTTCCAAAGCAGTGGGGAAGCAGCCAGGGGACACTGCTCGTAATTGTTTCCCATTGTTACCATATTTGCTTACAAGAAAAGAGAGACAACTCGTCATCAATCAAGAAGGGAATATTCAGAGTCGGCAATCATGGTGCATGCTTTGCAATGTCATGGCAACCATCCCTAGCCCCAGACTTGATGACTTCCATTGCATTCCTGGTCATAGCTGAGCTGCTTCATTAACTGTACTTTCTTCAACCTCATTTGTGAAGGGGAAGCTGGGAAACAGCCCTACACATGGCTTCGTGTTCCTTGCTCTGAAAGATGCACAAGATCAGAGGAAGCTTTGTCTGTCCTTCCCCTGTCCTCCAAATGCAGTCAGGGAGGGTATTCCAAGTCTCCAGGGTGCACTGTGGGCCACCAAGAGAATCGTACACAACTGAAACAAGGAATACAGGAAAAAGCGGGTACCTCCTGTTAGAGAGAGTATTGTTTGGT
This sequence comes from Pachyuromys duprasi, assembly GCA_028658305.1. NCBI lineage: Eukaryota > Metazoa > Chordata > Mammalia > Rodentia > Muridae > Pachyuromys > Pachyuromys duprasi. Next base: position 24,121,148 of record CM053760.1, read on the forward strand.
GATCATGCCCCTCTGTATTCATATCCTGGCTCCAATGCTTACTACCCATTAAGCCTTAGTTTGCTCTTCTGCAAAGTGGGTATACACAGCAGCTTTATGGAGCAATTATAGCTCAGGCAATGATCATTGTACCTGGCACTGAGAAAAAATGTTCAGTAACCAGTACTGGAATTACTGTGTCTAAAATCCCAAAAGAGGGCCAGAGAGATGACTAAATTGGTAAAGGTACTTGCCACCAAGACGAACAACCCAAGCTTCACCCCTGAAACACACAATTTGGAAGGAGAAAACTGACTCCTGCAAGTTGTTCTGTAACCCTCCTACATACACAAATACACACACACACGTATGATACACACATATTAAAATGAAATAATAGTTAGGAATGGATATAGAAATTGTGGTACATTTACACAATGGAATACTACATAGCAATTAAAAACAAGGAAATCACGAAATTTGCAGACAAATGGATGGAACTAAAAAAGATCATCCTGAATGAGGTATCCCAGAAGCAGAAAGACACACATGGTATATACACATATAAGTGGGTATTAGGCATATAATATAGGATAAACATACTAAAATCCATAGTCCTAAAGAAGGTGACCTAGAAGGAGGACGCTAGGGAAGATTGTTTAATCCTCATTCAGAAGGGCAGATGGGACAGACATTGGAAGCAGGAGAAGATAGGGAACAGGACAGGAGCCTACCACAGAGGGCTTCTGAAAGACTCTACCCAGCAGGGCATTGAATCAGATCCTGAGACTCATAATCAATCTTTGGGCAGAGTGCAGGGAATCTTGTGGAAGAATATTCCCTGGGTGGGGATGGTGCAGCCTTACCAGGCCACAGAGGAAGATAACGTAGCCAGTCCTGATAAGACCTGATTGGATAGGTTCAGATAGAAGGGGAGAAGGACCTCCCTTATCAGTGGACTAGGGGAGGGGCGTAGGGAAAGAAGAGGGAGGGTGCTACAGCTGGGATACGAAGTGAATAAATTGCAAAAACCAATAAAATTTAAAAATAAAAAATTAAATAAAAATTGAAAACAAAATTAAAGAATAAAATAAAGTCACTAAATATCCAGAAGAAGTAACACATACCTGTAATCTGAGGACTTGGGAAGGCAAGGTAGGAAGATAGCCAAGAATTAAAAGCATGTATAAATATATAGATATATGAGGATGAGGATGGTGAGAGACAGACAGACAAAAAGGCAGTCATGCAGGCAGGCAGACAGGCAGGCAGGTAGATTTAATCACAGAAAAGTTTAGGGCAAAGCGGAGACCCAGCTTAGGTCTCCTGATTCTGGTCTTGCTGGACCATACTGCTTGGCTTCATTAAACTTTAATAAAGCTGATGGGAGCCTCTGAGATGAGAAGGTAGTGTCTGATCATGAGGTGGTTTCAGAATTCTGTTCCCAGAAACTTAGCATGTTTTAAGGGAGAGTGCTGTGAGTTCCTGGCCTTTAGGTTAAAGGTTTTCCCAAAACCAAGGTCTCCACAGCATGTCTCAATCTTCCTAAGAGAGACGGAGCACAGATGTAAGGCTATATTATGAGTTGTAATAAGATGGCCAAAGTACATGTTCAGTGTCCCATAGGCTCCTACGTTTAAACACTTGCTCTCTGGCTGGTGGCACTGTTTTGAATGAGGTACAGTCTCATTGGAGGAAGGGGGTCACGGGAGGGGGGCGCAGGCCCTAAGGTTCTTTAGCCCGGTTCCACTTCCTGTCTGTTCTCTGCTTCCTCTCTGGGGCTCTTGCTGACACACCTTCCCCACTTTTATATTCTGAAACTGTAAGCCCAAACCAGCCCTTATTCCCTTACGCTGTTTCCTGTCAGGTATTTGCTAACAAGAAGGGGAAATGTAATTAAGGCAAAGGCATGTGCAAGGCTCTGAAGGTATACCACAGCACCATTAAGAGAAAAGAAAAAGAGAACAAAGGGAAGATATGAAGGAAGACAGTGCTGACAACTGTGTGAAGGAGTAGGACGTTATTTAAATGAAGATTGAAAACTCTCTATTTAATATAAGCAGGCTGTAGTGCCCATTGGGCATACATGCCCCCAATGCATTGCTGTTTAGGAATAATAATGGCTATTCAATCTTAAACTTGGCTCCAGAACTTCTCAGTCTTCTCTCTGATTCGGAGACAGGAGTCAAAGCCCAGCAGAATCCTAGAAGGTTCTAACAGTACATGGGGTTTCTAGTATAGGGGCACACTGTGCCAGTGATGAAGAGCTCCGTGTGGTGTGGCTGATGAAAGGGGAGTCCCGTCAGTCCTCCTGAAGAAGCAGATGAGGAAGAGCCCAAGACACTCAAGGGAGTGTCTCCAGTGATCCACTAGGAGCCCACCGGTGCTGGTCAAGTTTCCTGGATCAAGTGAGGCCTGGGAGTCTCCGGGTTCAAGAAACTGGCTTTGCTCTCTTTCAGGAAGCCATCCCTCCCAGCTGGTGGAGATAGGGAGTTGGGTGCAGCTGCTGAAACACTCAAGTAGAAACTCAAAAATGTCGATGCCAGAGAAAACCTCCCTGCAAAGCAAAAATAGTTACATTATGATTCGTAAGAGTAGCACGATCATAGTTATAAAGTAGCAACAAAAATAATTTTATGGTTGGGGGGTCACCACAACAGGGGGAGCTGTGTTAAAGGGTCACCACATTAGGGAGGTTGAGGGCAGCTGCTGGAGAGCTGAATTCATGGGACAAGTCTGAGCTCGCAGGGGTGTTCCAGAAACCCAGCAGCTTGACCCATTCTTCTCTGAAGACTAAATATGCCATGTCAGGTTATTCTTGCTGTCTTCCTGCCTTGGTAACTTCTGAGGGTCTTGTAACCTTAGTGTTGTTTCATAACAGGGGCAAACCCATAAAGAAATATGCCTGAAGTAAGGCTTGCTAGTCTTTCTTCTTGCAGTAGTTACCTCTGCAGCTGCATGGTATATGGTGCTTTCTATAGGTTTTCTTGTTTAATCTCTGAAGCTAGAACCTTGGTTTCCATGCAATTAGGAACAATTGAGTTAGAATATACCAGGTAACTGAGGCAGAGGGTCAGCTGTATTTGGGTTCTGCTCTCTCTCCCAATGCCAGCTGTGTTCATGCACTGTAATAGCGCTATAATAGTAATGTTATGGCTGACATAACAAAATTATTTTGTACCAGCAAAAGTCATATACACATGAACTTCATCCTTATAGCCAGAGGTGGGGGTGCATTCCCCACCCCCATTTAACTGATGAAGAAACTGGGGAACTGGTGGGTGATGTAGCTTGTTCAAAGTAATGTAGTTTAAGTGGCCAGGTAGGCTGAGATGGTTCCCCAGTGTACACTTGGGTCCTCAGCATGTGGCCTTTGCATGGAAGTGTTATCTGAGATCTGTTAGATGGATTCTTGGGACCCAACAAGAACAACTGAACCAGAACTTGTATTCTAATAAGATCTGCAGGCTCAATGCATGCATTTAGTGCACAGACATACAGATTGTAATTTTTTTTTAATTTAAAACATCCGCAGGGATTCTATAAAGGCTAAGAACCACTAATCTAGGCTCTCAGAGCAAAATGATAACAAGCAAACTGGCCTTATGTCTCACAACTTCCCAGATGGAGAGGAAGGAGAGCTGCCCAGTGTAGGCATTGTGCCCTACCCCACAGAGAGGGACTTTAGCCCAGAAGCGCAGACCTCAGCTAGAAGGACTGTGCGCTAGCTAAGCAAGTAGCAGCTCCTGTAACAGACAAACCCTCTATCTTAGTGAGTTCATGAAATTGATTATTTTCCTTATACATACAGAATCAACAGGCAAGGAAACCTCTGTTCCCCATTATACTAGACATGGTCCCCAGGATTTCATGCTCCAGAGCCACCACTAACTAAAAGGGAAGGTGGAAAATATGTGCTCAGGGAGGTATGCTGAACAGCCAGCAGTCACTGCTACAGTTGGCTGGAAACAATTAGCACTCAATTGTTCATTTATCCATTCAATAAATTAATAATTTACTGAATAATGAATAAGATCCACTTACTCAGCCATGCAGTCACATATTCATTCAGCAAATGTTTATTAATGGTTGATAGAGGGAGGATCTTGGACTAAGAAAGAGTGCAAATCTGGAGGGACATTCAGAGTGGGTATCAATATGCATGAATACCTTGCAGAGAGAGAGAGAGAGAGAGAGAGACAGAGACAGAGAGAGACAGAGAGAGAGAGAGAGAGAGAGAGAGAGAGAGAGACAGAGAGAGACAGAGAGAGACAGAGAGAGAGAGAGAGAGAGAGAGAGAGAGAGAGAGAATAAATCCATGACTTTATCAGGCAGGGACAGAGAGAGCCCAGGGAAAACTTCCTGGGAAGAGATGAGAATGAGTCAAGCTTCAACATAGGAAAAGAACAATCTACTTCACAAGAGAGAGGAATATAAATATTCCAAACTTCAGACAATGCAGAATGTTGAAGTAATGGAGGAGCTCAGGCAAGAAGCAGACATATTGGTATACTAGATGGTAGAGAGACAGAAGGCAGGAACACAAAAGAATAAAATTCCAACCTGGCTGATTTGCCTGTCTCCTGGGAGATGAGTAGAATGGACCTACGATCTGTCTCATCCTGAGAAAAAGATGCAAATAGTTGTGTTCATGTCACTTTCTTGGCCAGGAAAAAAAAATGACATTGTGCTTCCTTCTTTAAATGCCCTTTCTAATCTATGTGAGAGGAGGTGCAAGCTGTTTTAAATTCACTCATATTTTATAATCTGGGAACAGCTGTCACCTGCTGGGCCCTGGGGAACTCATTACTTACAGAGGGACATGCAGATTTCACACATTCCCTCAGTCATGTTTGGCCCTTGGTGTTCCAAAAAGCAGAGCTGGTGTCTTATGAAACTGTCACTCAGAGCCCCCTCCTCTGGGTATGTCCTTTGTAGGGTCTGTGGCACAGGATGCAAAATTATAGAGTGATTAATTATTTAATTAAAGCAGACAACAGCCCAGGCAGTGCCACCTCTTCTCATTTGTTGGGCTCCAAGCCCCCATTAATCACAAGACACTCTGAACTTGAAAGAGATGAGCAAAGTGTGCATTGTGGTAACCTCACCAGTAACCATGATCTGCTTCAAAGACACCACCAATATATCCCATCCAGCATCGCCCTCAGCAGCATGGGCTTTATCCCCAGGTGAGCATCTTAGGAAGGAGGTGTACATCAAGGAAACGTGCTTCAGCCACTGAAAGAATCCTGTTCTGCTAATAAGCTATAGCGGTCGGCTACACACGAGGACAGCTTCTTCTCCAGGCTTTGTTTGAAAGGATAATTCCTTCTTCCAGCTCCGTGTTCCTCTTTTCGTGATGCTCCTGGTAGATCCGTTCCCAGCAGTTTTGTTCTCAGAAGCTCACAGCCTAGGTATCAGCAGGGCATGAGTCATGCATAGGTGTCTGACACCCTCTGAACTTAGGGGCTCACCTGACTTGACCTGACTGCTGGCAGGCAGCTTTTAGATGCTTTCTCCTGGCCCTGGCCATCTTCCTGAACTTCACACTTGGTTGGGAATGAGGACATCCTCTAACAAAGATCTCCTTCCTTCATGTGAAGCTTCTTGACACCCTACTGTAGAGACATACCTTGCTGGCCATGGGGAAAGAGAATATGTTACAAGAGAGATTACTCGGGAATCACAGAATGTCCAAGAGAGCCAAAAGTTATTGGGATTTGGGATTATATGGCCAGAGAATATGTGACTCCAAATCCCACCACTGAGCAGGTCCAATGAAAGTACCATGTCTTCTTCAGCCAGCAGAGATGCTGAGGCTCATACCACTGCACTTGAACAAACTTGTCACACTCGGCATGATAACCCTGCTACTTTCCGGAGCTATATGGTACCCATGACCTTACACAAGCCATTCAGCATGTGCCAGTCAGTGAAGGAGTTGACTATTTAAGACACTTATTTCCCACTTTAGGCCATAGAGAGACTCATATTTCCAAAGCCAAAGAAAGATGTTCTAGCTGTGCCTGGCTTCTGGCTTACCTGGATGTGCTACTCTGAGTCATGAAAGTGTTCTCTGAGGTCAAATACAGTCCTTGGTGGGTGCTCACATCATCCGTGTTGAGTGTGAGCCTGTTCTCCCATTCCTACTTCTGAGCTCTCCTATTACCTTCTCATCACCAAGGCAACCAAACTCTCTCCCTTCTCAAACTTCTGTCCTTATCTAGAAATACAGTTATCCGGATGGAGCCTCCTTCCTTTGGCTCTACTAGGTGAAAAACAGGTACTGTTTGCCTGATATCTTAGGAGCTCAGAGCTTGAGGGAGGAAGCAGGTTTCTGAATTCTAAGTTAGAGTCACAGAGACATTAATGCATAAGAAAACCTCTGTGCAAACGTCTGGGAAATGGGGCTTCTGCTCACTCAGAAATAAATGAGGGGCAGTGTCTTTAAGAATAAGAAAACCAGTAGAAAGTTACTTGTGGATTATATGGAAATAGTCATCTTTGCAGCTAAGGCCACCTCCTCCCTAGCATCTTAAAAGTCCTTCATTCATTACTGTGTTCCACAGCTATTAATTGAGTACTCCTCACTGGAGTCCATTCATATCTCACCCTCCAATAAACCCTCATCTTTTCCTGAGAACCTGGAAAGGAATCTATGGGAGCTGGTGTCCTTCAGACATGTGCAAGAGTTTTCCTCAGAAGAGTGTACACATGGACGAGTGAAGAATAACTGGGGAATGGCAGAAGAGCACTCAGGAGGCTCTGCAATTGAACTTCAAGTGAGATGTTGGGGAGGCTGAACGGAGGCGTCTTAGAGCACTGTGATGTCACAGGAGTGCACAAAACATTAGGAAGCACAGGGGTCGAAATCAGCCAACAGGATCCAGCCAGCATCTTTCAAGAAAGAACAACCTTTTGTGTCTCTGTTGCTTTTTGTCACTGTGGGGAGCAGTCCACAGAGGAAAGGTATCAATGCTAGCTCAGGGTGGCTTTCAACCCATAGCATCAGGTCCTCGACCGATGCTATGTTCTGTATCATAGGAAGTCTGTCCTAGGGCATTCTCCCTTGGCCACAGAATCATGCTATCATCCAAAATCAGACCAAGAAGGGGAATTCCAGGAGATTTCACATACATAAGAGGATGTTACATGAATCTCCCAGGAGTGGCGTAGATTGCTTTGTCACTGGCCCTATGTCTTTTGCAAAGCCAAAGAAGGATTGGTGGTAGGTGATGGTAAATTATGCCAAGTACTGGTGCAACACCCATAATCTTATTTACAGAGGGCCAGTATCCTTGGCATGTATTTTTATGAGATTTGATGTCACACAGCTATAAACATATATAATAAGAAAGCTGAGTTTCATGGCGCACTGGGCCTCCTCTTTCCCACATAGTCCTGGGTCAGAGGCCTTCCTTCAGTCCCTTCAGGATCTTGGATGCTAGGACTCTTTGATATGTAGAATCAACACTCAGTGAATGCTGGTGCAAGCAAGTGCTGGGCCTAGTCTCGGGCTTTGCTTTCAGCCCTGGTAGGCAGCACAGGAGTTCTAACACTCGATTTAGTCTGCTCATCCTAGCTACCTGACAGTTCCAATTTGATCTTGACAGAAGAATGAACATGCTAACAGCCCCCCTATCCTACATGTTGTGCACTTTTCAATAAAATTCAAGGTGGGGAACAAGCTATGGCCTCAGTTTTCAGGTGTCCCTAACATGCTGCACACGTTTTTCAGAGTGAAGCATGTCTCTCTCTCTCTCTTTTTTTTTTCTGTCAGCTCCAGTCCTAAATAGAATAGTGCAATGAGGCAGGGCATGAAATTTTCATAACCAACTCCTCCATTTACATATACAAAAGCCAAGATCGCCGGAGGAGAAAAACAACTAAGGCACATGAGATCTGAAGTGGTTCTGAATATCACTACTGTTTGCTCAGTGCTTTGAAACTGATGTGTGTGGATGGCATGTGCAAACTGTTTCTTTAGCCATTCAGCCAAAGCTGAATTCATTGAACGCCCATTATGGGCAAGGTTTTCCTCAGAGAATGTAGTGCATTGAGAGATGTTAAAGCAAAAGGTAGGAAGAAGGGGGGATAGCTGGAGTGTTGTGCTAACAACAAGGAGGGAGAGGAGAGAAAGATCAGAGTCTACGACAAGAAGATTAGAAGGCTAGTCATGGTAGGATAGACTGGAGTAAACTGCTGTCGGTATGAACTGTACACCTGATTTCAATGACAGGGCTGCTCTTGACTTTGAACTTCTGGAGACTGGGTTCACATTGTATTATTGGCGCTCAGGACAATTTTTAGAATGTAGTCAGTGGTCTAACATGTGTGCTGGCTGGAGTAGCTACATATCATAGCTATAGGTAGGCAATACTGTGTACCCTCTCTCTCAAGCTCACTCATTCTCTTAAAATATTTTAGAGCCAGAAGTTGGTCTTCACCATTCAGCATGCAAGTGGCTGTCATAGATCCCATGCCAAAACTAACATGTGCTACTCCCTATAGCTCATCTTGGGATTTTACAGGCTGTGACACCTGCCAGCGAGTCTGCAGGACTCTTAAACTCTCTGTTTTGGTTAGTTTTATGTCAACATGACACGTGCTAGAGTCATTTGGGAATAGGTACTCTCAATCGAGAAAATGCTTTCATGAGATTAACCTATAAGCAAATCTGTTGGACAGTAGACCCATGCTATTTCTGAGATGTGGGAAAGGCTTTAAGAACAACTATTGTGTTGGCATACTTTTTAAAAACTCTTTTTATTTACACTTCTTATATCTCTTATTCCCTATTCCACCCCGATTCCTTCCAACAGCCCAACACCTCGTGGGAGAGAGAAAGAGTTAGGGAGAAAAGGGGTGCAGGTCTCTTAGCTGCTTCCTGCTGGTTAGGATCCTCGAGTTCCTTGGAGCCAGTCCAACTCTTGTTTCAGGAGATCTCCAACTTCTTGTCTCACTGTATCAACAGGAGCTGCAGGGGCGAAATAGCAGCAGCCTTGCTCTTTCTCAGAGCTACTCCACACTCTCTGGGCTCTGGCACTTATTCTCTCTCCAGAGTCCTAGATTTAAGCTGTCTGCAGCTGGCAAAGAGCTCTTCTCAGAGCCCACACGAGGCAAATAGTTTGCTGCTCTGGACCATCTGAATTGGTTTCACATCCCACAGCTGGGATTAAAACAAAAAACATGTTTATGTCCACAGCACTTTTGAGTGCACTTTGGCCTTCCACCACTCACGGTTGCCTCAGCTGGGTAAGCAAGGTTGGTGCAGTCACCTGACTTTACTCCCTAGAGCTCCCTGGTGGAACACGGAGCCGCTGCCGGCCAGTAGTGAAACAGTCCTCTGATGCTCCTAGTTTTTTTATGTATACACTCTGCTGGAGTGTATACAGTCATTTGCGGTTTGAATGCCTTGGTCAAATACTGTCTTATCCTGACCTTGGTTACTTCTAACATTCCACTATCCTATATTCAGAATCCATTTCTACCTACCTCAGGTGCAGTCTTGCTCCTCAAGGCTTGCACAGCCTGCTTTCTAAAGATTCCTCACAGAGACTATGGCATTGGCCACCTATGGGAGTACCCAGCATTCTGGTGACAGAATAAGTAAGGCACAGGGCAATGGAATTGGCCTTACCCTACCTGGAAGTTGATGGAGGTCACTCCCAAATCATCTGGATGAGTGATGGGTGATAAGTATGTCTTATTCAATAGCAGCAGTGTGTTGATGGAGGAGAAATAAAAACAAAGACGAAAAGGAGGAAGAAGAGGGGGAGAAAAAAGAACGGAAAGAACAACTTCAATCATATACACATGCATTCTAATTAGAGTTTTGCTATTCCTTGTTTAGGATAACTTAACGAAATAAGCACCAAATAATTCTTTTAAATGAGGCCTTACATGGAATTGTATTTTTAAATTATTAATATATTAATAGTGGTAAATGAAAATTGATACACCACTGAGATTTATTTGAGCTGGTCTCTACCTAAAGTGTACGTCCTGGCTTGCTTTCTGTTCCTGTGATAAACACCAAAAAGCATCTTAGGAGGGAAAGGTTTTATTTTGTCTTGTAGGGGAAAGCCTGTCACCAATGGCAGGAGCTTGAGGCATAAACCAAGGAGGAATGCTGCTTTCTGGCTTGTTCCCTTGGCTACGTTCCCTACACAGCCCCACCAGCCTAAGGATGGTACCACTCACAACGGGCTGTGTCCTTGCACTTCAAACGGCAGTTAAGAAAAAGCCTCACAGACATAGCCACAGTCCAGTCTGATCCACACAGTTCTTCAGATAAGCATTCCTCTTCTCGGGTGAATCTAGCTTTCCTTCAAGTTGACAGCTGGGGCTATGACCGTATGCAACGTACACATCTGCCATTGTAAGGAACTGGAGAACCCAGGCATGGCAGCATATAACCGTAATCCCAGCACAGGGAAGGAGCGAGGAGGATGGCGAGTCTGAAGCCAATCAGATCAAGACACCCTGCCCTAGTAAGAGCAGTGAGATAAGGCTCAGCACACACTACATGTGCAAGCTGCCCCCCTACCCAGCATGGTCACTCTGGGCCAACCACTCACAATTAGCCCACACTTAGCCAGCATCATGGCCGTATAGCCTCTGTCTCCTCCATAATTCTCACAGTTACACTCAACGAGCAAGCAAGGAGGTGGAAGTATCAAACAAGCGTTTATTTTGAGTTTGGAAATAAACTAAGTTCGGTGACTTTGCTTTCCATAAGCCAGGGCTAGTGTGAAGACGGTGAGGTCCCAGTGGGCCTATTGTTCTCCGTCAAAACGTCTTTCCTTCCTTAGCTATCTTAAAGTGTAAGCGTGGCCACACCGGACCACCACAAACGGCACTCCCCATCCTGCCCTCCCCCATCCCTGTGCTGACCAGTTGCACACACCTGCCAGGTCCGCCCTCCTAAAATGCCACGTTAATTATGTTTTCTCCAGCCCACTGATCTTAGTAGCTCCTAATTACTTAGCAGATTTCATTCCAAAGCAGACTTGACTGCCCCAGGCTCTGTCTGCTGGACTCCCTCGTGGCTCAACTCCCTGTGGGGGTCCCCTTACTCCAGTCCTCCTGACGGGCCAATCTTTTCACTGTTCCTCCACTTAGTCATATACTTCTCCCCACACCTAGGATTTGTCCTCATTGTTCCTGAAGCTAGAGCCTCTCTCTGCTTTCCCTGCCTTCCTCCATTCGAGAATCATAGAGCGCCTGCATGGACGAGAGCCCTGGGCGACCCCCACCTTCCTCTCCCTGCCCTGTGGATTGTCTCTCCTCTTCAGAGCTCATGCAACTTAATTTGTTGTCATGTGTTTGCCAATTAGTCACAGACTCCTATACTATCCCTATTGTGTTTTCTTTGGAATTTCAGAGGCAGGGTCTCACTACGTAACTAGACTGCCCTACAATATGTAGCCAGAGCCGACCTCTAATCCATGGGCCTCCTGCCCCCTCCTCCTCCTTCTGAGTGCCGGGTTTATAAGGATGTGCCACTGTGTATGAAATATTTAACTCGAACAGATTTAAAATTTCTTAGCGCTATGATCATTATCACAATCACTTTTTTGTCTCCATACTTGACATATTTTGCCTGTGGTAGATATGCTCCATAAACATGTCTTGTACTGTGAATGTTTTTTTTTTGCATGGATGAATTAATTAACCCATAATTAATTAGTGGGTTGATTTTATTAAAATTCAGTGTCAGAAGACTTCTTTTCTCTGCAGAGCAGAGCCAGCCATAATGATTCAGGCTTAGCAATCGCTTTAGAGTAGATGGCTGTGTACGGGAGAGGAATCCTACATCCATGACTTTCCTGTTGAACCAAGACACTCATCAGAAGCACTATACAAGAGGAAAAGTCTATGTGTGGCTCACAGTTGCAAGGAGATTTCAGTTCTTTGCGGAGGTGAAGGCGTGGCAACAGAAGCATCTTCATCAACACTGGCGGAAGTGTGTGGCAGCAGCTTCTCCACATGGTGCAGACCAGGAAACAGAGGATGTGTGTGTGTGCATGCAGCGGGGAGAGGACTGCCGTGCCCCACCACTGACACTCTGTGGGCTAAGCTTGTTTGTCAACTTGACTCATCTGTAAAGAAGGAGCCTCAGCTGAGGAACTGCCCCATCAGGTCGGACTGGGGCATGTCTGTAGAAGATCGTCTTGACTGCTAACTGATGTAAGAGGGCCCAGCCCATTGTGCATGCTAATTTCGCTAAGCAGAGAGTCCTGGGCTGTATTAGAAAGCAGGCTGAGCAGACACTCATTAGCAAGCCAGTAAACAGCATTCCTCCACGGCCTCTGCTTCAGTTCCTTCCTCCAGCTTCCTTCCTTGAGTGCCTGCCTTGACTTTCCTCAATGTGACCTGGAAGTGTGACAGGAAATAAACCCTCTCATCCCCATATTATGTTGGTCAGTATGTTTTATTTCAGCAACAGAGATCAAGCTAGAGTACACCCTCTTCCCTAATCTTTTGAGACAGTATTTCTCAATAAACCTGCAGCAAGGCTGGTAGCCAGCAAACCCCAGAAATCTTCCTGCCTCTGCTTTTCAGTGTGGGGTTACAGATGTACCCACACAGGTCCATGTTTTTTGATGGGTTCTGGGATCTGATCTCAGGTCCTCCTGCTTGATAGTACCACTGAAACATCTATTTAGTGTCACAATTTGCCTTTTCAAAAAAAAAAATAGCAAGACCCTGTCTCAACACACACACTACCACTACTAACAACAATAATAAAGTATACACTTTAGTTGTCCAAAGTGTTCATTTCTGTGTTCTCACTTTAAGTCATAAAAAACAAAGAACCTTGCAAAGCACTTTGACATAGCAAGTTCAATGCTACCTTGGGCAACCTATCTTTTCTACAAGAAATGGCTGTACTTCTATTTCCTTTCCTTCTAACATTAGGAGCTTGCTTTTTTCCTTCTTTGCAATACTTTCATTTTCTTTGCAGTTTTCATGACACAACAAAGGTAACCAGAGAGGATGTTGTGCTGGGCAGATGACAGTGGAGGAGAGTAAGGAATGGCTCCCCACTCCTGGCTTTCCTAAGCTGTGCAATCTACCCCATTGCCTCTTGTGGAACATCTTAGACTGTAAATGTGGTTTATAGTTTCTAGATTGAATATCAACTATGGTATCAGGATGTGCTGTTAAATGAAAGCATCTCAGAAGACAAAGGAACGAGAACTTGATCCTTCAAACATTGAGGAGCCTTCCCCTTGCAATGGAGGCAGTGAGCCAGAGGTCCAACTCAAAGATAGAGCTGTTTCTACCATGCATGAAGTTCTTTCCCTCTCAGAGACAGAGGTCGGGTGTGGGTGAGGGGTAACATTCTCATACAGGTAAAACAAGGAGAGAAGATAAGAGATTGGGTCTAAGCATAAGCAGTGAGCTGCTAAAGTGGACATGATGGACATAAAGCCAAAGTAGTATACCCTTTCAAAAAGACAGAACGTGAGGAGATTACATGATACACAGAGATCTGGGCAGACCCCAGGATGGCCAGGGACTTTAGGTACACAGAAGTCTGCAGCAATTTCACTCTGGGCCTTTTTCTTTGGTGGGGACAGAGGGAGAAAGATGCCAGAGATTGCACCCAGAGTCATGCAGGTGCTCAGGGGATGTGGTGCCTCTCTGATCTCAGCCTCCCACCCTCCTCAATGAGTTTGCCTCTCCACCTGCAAAGCTGTATTCTGTGATGCCTATTTTCATTTTATTACTGATCTTTATGAATTTATGATATTTAATATTTTTAGTCAACTCGGGGATCATAATTTTGATCCTTTCTCTTCCTCATTGTTCTCTCTGGGGAGACAAAGCTATGAATGAATACACTCCTTTTACACCAAGCATTTCTTTATCCTTCTTTTTGCCCAGCAGAGTAGCCTGATTTGATTATGTTTTTTAAGGAAAATGCTTATGTTGGGACAGATTCTCATTAGAATAGATACTGGACACCTCCTTCTGTGTTCATTCAAGCATTGTTTCCATTTAGATGAGTTCCTATTCTCAGGAGCGATACTTAAGTTTGAGCCTCAGACTATACAGCACCTCTCAAGGGTACTGTCTTCAAAGTACTTGGGACTTCTGAAAAAACTGAACAGATTTTACAGATAATATCCACAAAGATCTTCTGCCTAGCTAGCCCAGGTGTATTTCATATCACTAAACACCCTCTTTGTTGCTAATTTATGATGCATAACTTAACACCTGTTTTAAAATGGTAGGTTTTCAAGTAGGTCTATCTGCAGACCTACTTGAAATCTAAGAAACATGTTCATCACCTCCAAATAAAAAATGTAAAGTTAATCTATATTGAAAAAAACAAACAAACAAACAAAAAACACTACTCACTACTAGAAGCATAAAAATCCAGGAGGGTGGCAATGACCTCTGTTGGTAGCACTGAAAGGTTAAATCTTGTAGGAATGTGAAATACTATAATCCCTATAAAGGAGCATCTGGTAATATAGTAATTAACAGCAAAATGATGTCTGCATTCACTCTTGGGCTCACTTCTAGAGGTCCATTTCTAAGATAGTGTGAGATAGATACATAGATAGATAGATAGATAGATAGATAGATAGATAGATAGATAGATCCATAACCGACAACAAACATAAAATTAAAATCACTCATATACCCATTGATGGGTGTCTGAGTAGAAAAAGTGCAGTCTAGCCATGCCAAGGAATATCTTTTATCTCTAAAAAGGAATGAGAAGGTTAGGAAGATAGCTCAGTTAGAACCTGAGTTCCCCATGTCCCACATTAAAAAAAAAAAGTGGGTATGTGCTTATAAACCTCATGCTGGGGGAATCTGAGACAAGCAGATCCCAGGGACTCACAACAGACAGTTTAGCCTACTCAGCAAGTTCCAGACACATGAAAGACCCTGTGTCAAATGACAAGGTGGACTATGCTAGAAGACTTACAGCCAAGGTTGACCAAGGTTGACTTCCGGCCTCCATACACACATGCACACACATGCACATCCACTATACACACATGTACACACACACACACACACACAGGGAGATGAACAGCTTCTTTTGCACAACTAAAAGTAGGATCATTTTCTGAAAATAAAAGCTATAAATATTCACACGTTTACTTACACTTAATAAAATAAAGCATGTATCAGTCATTAAACACACAAAAAATGAGTATCTGGAGGGAATGTAGAGAATAAGTGGACAGAGTCAGCATGGGAGCTGTAACCTTTGGCTACGCTTTGTTTATAGATTTAGAATTATGTAAAAGTGTAATTACAACAAAAATTCACTTTATGTAAACACTCCCTAGATGTTAAAGAAAGATAATCCTAAGATTGTGTCTGTCTTGTATAATATACTCACTGAGAAGAACTACCCCAATCATCTTTTAAATCAGCAATTGGATGCAGAATGGAAGAGGTGGCTCAGCAGTTAAGAGAACTATTCCTTTAGAGGAATTGAGTTCAATTTCTAGCACTCACATAGTAGCTCATAATTATCTTTAGCTGTAGCTCTGGAAAATCCAACACCCACACTGGCTTCCATGGGCACTGTACACAGGCGATACACAGACACACATACAGGCAAATTACAAACAGAGAAAAACACAAATAAAATCTTTTAAAAGTAAAAAAAAATACAATCAGAAATTTTGGTATAGATCCTTAACGCAAAAGAATTTTCAAATGATCTTAAGTGGCTGTAGGAAATGCTGGCTTTCTTATCCTGAGGCTGTGGTGTGAATATGTGTGAATAGGTAAGTAATAGTGTTGATGTGTTTGCTATCTAGATTTTTGTCTTGGGAAAGAAAAGAGGTTGGTAAGTCTAGGACATGTTGTCTGGTCAATCTAAATTGAAAATATATGGAATATACTGGAAATTTATGACATAATTTATCAGTAAAAGAAAACACAGATGATCAGTTCAAACCTCAAGGAGACCCGCAGGAACAAGAAATACCAAAATGTTCATTATTCTTGATCCTTAGATTATGGCATTTGCATACAATTTCCAATAAAAGGAAACAACCTCTTAAGGAAGTTCTCATTCCAAAAGCCAGGAGAGCACACACACCTAAGTTTACATCAAACAGACCGTGAGGCCAGCTGACTGGTTCTCATTGCCATGGTCAGACACTGGTCACCATTAGGAAAAGTCATAAATGGATTGAAATGGTTGGAATTTGTCTACATCCTGGAACTGATGCAACTAGAAGTAAACTCATAGGTCACCTGTAGGTGATGCTTACGGAAATATTCTGCAAATTTTGCAAATATGAGAGAATTTCGTATGATGGTTGCAGACAGACCCGACAAATAAATGAAGAGAAATTTATGGAATTAGAATGACATTTACAATAGAGGATGGATAGAGCTAGGCAAAATCTCACTAACGTAATGATATCACTCAAGAGAGAGAATCAGACTTGCAGGGAGCACACCAGTTATGGAATAGCCTCACCCAAGATGTACAAGGGAGAGAGGAACATATCAAGCAAGCCCCACCAGGGAGCTCCAAAGTGTATAAATTGATGGCGACTGACCTACTCTGTTCCTCAAGTATGCAAGGAAAAAGGGACAAGGCAGAAGGGCCTCACTAGATTAAAAGGGAATTGAGACATATAGCCAATGGTTATTAATGAAACTTATTTGAATCTCGCTTAAACAAACAGCTTTAAAAGATGCATACTGAATTGGGTAAATTTAAGTACTATTTGATAGCCTTAAGAAATTATTGTCTAATTGCATGAAACATGTTATGGTTATTTTTTTTAAGTTCCTATCTTTTAGAGTTATATACTCCTCTATGATACCTGACAACATAGTACTTTAAAATACTATTAGATAACCTATTTCTGGCAAGTCACTGTCCAGCCAGTTTAACCTACACATGGAGTTTCAGACCACTAAGTGATCCTGTCCCACAAAACAGAGTGGACAGTGCCTGAACAATGGAGCAACAGCCAAGACTGCCAATATTTACATTGGTACAGAGGTTGAACCTAGGACTTTATGTATGCTAGGCAAGGACTCTTCCACTAGGCTATCTCCAGAGTCCATTACATATATTATTGAAGACAATGGAAATGCAGATCTAGTATTTTATTTTATGAATGTGAACATATTCTATGAACTCTGTGTCTGAAGACCTGGATGATCGGAGCCACCTTGCTAAATACAGTGCTGTGTTGAGCCATGTGGACTAAACAGCTAAGGGTCAGCAGTGGCTGACTCCCACGTCAATTTCCCAGGTGCCAGGCTCAGCATTCTGAATACTTGCACTTGGCCGATGGGGACAGGAATCATCAGAGAAGTCTTGGTAACATATCTCTCTCACTTTTCTTCCAGGTGGGCTGGCTTTATAGTTGTTAGAACCGGCGGACGCTGAGCGCTGCCACTGGGAATCCCCTGAAATGGGGGGAGGGATAGAAGGTTCTCGAAGGTTCTCGAAGGCTCTTCTGGGTTAGACAGCCTTTCATCATTATCAGAATACCCGAGATAATCTCCTGCAGAGGAGAAAATGGTTTGTTTTGGCACATGATCTCAGCTGCTTTAGTCCATGGTCACTTAGCCCTGTTGCTTTGGGATCATGATAGCACACACACAACTCCTTGTAATAGGAACTCATGTCAACCAGTGTCTGCTCCAACTCACAGGAACATCCAGAAGTTTGTGATCCTTATCTAGATTTGTTTGTTAATAGCTTGACAGGAATTGTTAGCTATCTATAGTTTTTTACAGGTTTTCTTGGTTATTTATTTGAAATATATCATTTCAATGTAGTCTTTATAAAAATTGGAGTGAAAAAACCCTCCTTGTAGCTATTATTGTAGAGGGTGAAACAGATGTAGAGACTGAAGGAGGGAAGAAGAAAAGGAGAGGAAACCCCTGAAGCCCTCGAATGACATGACCTACCTCAGGTTCCTGAAGAAAATCACTGTTAATGTAGAACAAGCCATGCCTCTGAAAGGCCTGCTTGGCTCAACAGTTATGTTTTGGTTGGAGTCTGATTCTGTAAAGGCACTGCTAAGGCTAGTTTGATTTGCATGTGATAAACTGAAGCTTGGCGTTATTAATCACAGCTCATGAAGATAGACTTCTTCCCCTCCCCCCCACCCCCAACTGAATGGGCCACAGAAAGATTGTCCAGGATACCCTTGGATGCTCTGTAGTCATCAGAGACACAGACCTCTGACCAAAACCACTCTACCACCTTCAATATATCTCTTCATATCCTTAAATGGCAACTTGGGATCCAAGCATCACATCTGGATTCCCAGCTGCAGTGTGAAAGACAAGGGCACACCTCTTCTATTGCAAGAAACTTGTGGTAGCACTGTCCTGGGCTGGGGTCGGTTAAAAAAAAGCACCTGAGCAACGCTGAGTGCACAATCTTTTTGACAAATCAATGCACTGTTGATATGATTCCGATACATGTTTGCCTAAATGCAGATCACAAAGGGCATTGGGTTGATGTGGGTGGCCTCTGTCACGTTAATCTCTGCATGTCTGAGGTTGTGTTACAGATTTGAGTGGTACCCAGATTATTTTAACAAAGTGTTTTCGCATTCCTCCCTCTGAGTAGTTTTTTTTTTTTGTCTTTTATGTGCTGTTGATTTCCTATAAACTGTTCTGAATTCTAGAAGGTAAAGCTTCAGGAAGTAGCTGTGACAAGTTGCCCAGTTTGAAACCTCCTGCGTATGTAATCACTGTAGCAGATATAATTGGAGCTAATTTCATATTTTCTGCATATCATATCGGAAAATTGAGCTGTCATATCTATTTAAAGGCTACATGCTCAAATGAGAACACCGAAGCCTTGCTCTTTTCAATACATTTCTTTTCTTGTGAACTTCAAGACTTGTACTAGAAGCCAAATTTGTCTAATTGAGTACACTTTGAAGTCCATATATATATATATATATATATATATATATATATATATATATATATATATATATATATATTGTATATAGAATTTAGAAAGTGGATAGGGGACAAGCTAAGCAAGGGGAGTCACTTCTGAGGTGTCCCTTTCCATTAAAAATCCATGGACATCTAGAGCATTCTAAATTGTGGGTTATAATAAGGCCAGGCTCTTAGGCTTTTCAAGCTCAACTAGGTCTTGCTCATCTGCTTTCTGTGTGCCCTCTCATACCTGTATAATCAAAGCATCATTAATAAGAAATGATTGGGGACCCGTCAGTCTGCCCCTGGAGAGAAATTAAGCTATGTGCTATGAATGTATATTCTGGAAGACAGGAACCCTCATCTGTGGTACTCATTGATCACCTAACCTGTCAACTTCTCCTTTGTGTTCCTTTCCTATGGCTCTTTCTGAGCTTTTTTGCATCTTGTGTGTTTTCACAAATGAAGCTTGACTGAGAAGAAATGGGGGCTAGGGGGAGCATCTGGAAGTATGCATATATATGAGTATGAAGGCTAGGACAACCTTTGATGTCTTTCCTCAGAAACTTCACTCATCTTATTTGTGATATCATGGTCCAGGTGCTCATGGACTGTTAACAGACCTTAGGCTGGACTGGCTGGTCAGTGAGCTCCAAGAATCTACCTGTCTCTGTCACCTCAGATCTGAGGTTACAGATGAGTCACTGCAGACAGCCTTCTTATGTGGGTTGTGGGAATTAAATTCAGGTCCCTGTGCTTGCAAACCAAACTTTTTATGACTGGAATCATCTTCCAGGCCTGAAATGTACACCATATATTCTCTAAATGGATGGCAGTCTGTGGTTGAGACTTGAACTCCATCATTCCAGCTTGATTTTCTCTCATAGACTCTACATGCAACTGAGATGTTGATACTCATCAACCACCGAATGGGAAGTCTGCTTGTGACTAGATAGAATTGTCTTGATAGGAAATATCAAGATGAAAAGGAAGAGAGTGAGGAAAGATCATATATCTTTGACTTTTTCTGGGAAGGGTGTGTGGCATTATTCCTAAGGAGAGATGTTATCATCACTGGGATCATTGCTAAGGGGAGATGTGCTGTGAGAAGGTAGAAGCCAGGCATAGTAAGATGGAAGTTCATAGCTCTGGAACGCCAAATTTAGGAACAGGCGTACTGGAGCAGAACGTGAAGTAGCGGGAAGCACATGGACTTCCTCTTCATCTCTTCTTACCACTTTACCCTTCCTCCAGTATTCTTTGCTTTTGCTTCTCCATCCCATTGTTTAAATCCCTCCTCTCATCTGAAAAGGATTTATTGAAAGTAATCCATCTGTAAATTGCAACAGAACATAAACTGTGCTGTTGGGTTTTCAGCCAAAGGTGAGAATTTGAGGAAAGACTATTTGAGAGGCAGATTGCATAGGCCTAGTAAATCTTCTCATCAGACTAGTCCTGCAGCAAGTATCTATTAACTAACAGACCTGGGAAATGTCTTAGCAAAGTTAATCGCTGCAGATGCACTCTGCTGTTTTCATTCTCTCTGAAAAGGTCAGCTGTAGGAACCTCTGAGAGATCCTACAAATTCCATGAGAGGGAACAGTCATGTCATAATAATGTGTCTTGAGAAATGTCATCATTTTGTGAACATTATAAAATGGATCCATTCAACTAAACCTGGAAGGTGGGAGTTTAATGTATTTAATGCACACTACGAGACACAGGTGACATGTCCAAGGCTGTGAGCAGCATAACACCACACACTAAGCAATTGTTTATGAATTAAAAGACAGTGTTTTAAATTGATGATAATGAGTAAGCCAACAGCACAGCCATTTCTTGTATTCTGTACAGTTGGATGTGCTGACACAGTCACATGCACACCTGTGAATAATGTGTTACAGTAGGAATACCAGAATGACCTAATGCTGCTAGTCAATAAGAAACTTTTCATTAAAATCTTATGGGCCATCACCATGATCTATCATTAGACCGAAGCATCCTAATGCAGTGCATGACTGTGTTGGCAAATGGAGATGAATCCCAGGTGAGAAGCTGTCTAGCTATCAGGTGGCCCAGAGGTTTTCACGCCATCTTTGCTTTCATTAGAATATTTTAAAACAGAAAATAGTATGGTGCTTCCTAAAATAATATACGCAGCGGATGAAGCTATTTCTGTAGAAACCTGACTGAAGGGCTGAAAGGAAGGGTGCAGAGGTCTTGCAAGAGCTGCTGAAATTTGAGCTGAAGTAAAGATATCATGGTACCAGCCCAATCACACACGTGCTGAAGATTCAGAAACATGGGCTTGAACTGCTAAAACACATGTGTGAATTTACCCAGCCAGAAAGGGCAGAGTGAAATTTCATGGACACGCCACACTCCTAGTTCAGAGTGTTTCCACTGAGTAAATACATCATTCAGATTCCCAAAGACATGTTTGTCAACTGTAAAAAAAAAAAAACAACAAAAAGAACACTAGAAAGGGAAGTGCTGATGTGAGGAAGGATGAAATAGAACTAAAGTCTAGCCAATCACAAATAAATACAGGTTCTATTTCCAGTATACAGTAGTCATCCATGAGACTCAACCATTCCTAAAACAGTCGGCTTCTCTCATGTTTCACATGTTAATCCTGAGACCAACAAGTGCAAGAAATCAAGTGTCCCTGTTAAGAGGGTTTTTTTTTTTGAAGTGGGACGAATTGCCCTCTTTCATTTTCAAAAACTGAAAAGGGTAACATACAAGGTAGAGTCTCCTATTAAACAGCTCTTTCTGAAAGTTCTCTAGTCCTCGGAACACATACTCAGAGGGCCGTTAACAGACCTTGAGATAGTAATTCAGAAATACCTGCAGTGGACTTTTCGCAGGCATTCTTTCCAAGCATCCAGGTCTTAAGCTCTGGCTGCAGTTGGATGTTTCTAATGATTTTCTGTTTTTAAGTGTGGATGCTCCTTCCAATGAAAAAGTGACTGAGAAGGGAAATGCTTCTTTTCTCGATACAGTGACTTAAAATCCCTATCTCCACATGAACTAGGAGGAGCGTGAGAATGAATTTGACATAAGCAATAAGATAGCATAGCCCGAGTCAATAATTAACTTTGCTGGGATGAGTGTAAAGCCAAAAGTGGACAGCCGGGCACATTAGGGTGGGCCTTGGAAATGTGCATAAATGTCAGAGAAAAGGAATTGAGAGAACAGTTTGGGGAGTCAGTGAAGGTAGAAGTTCTTAGCTTCTCAGGTTGCTTTGATTCCAATCAAGCCGTCATGGGCTCAGTATTGTCACCTCTACTAGTTACTGTTCTTGCTGCTGCCATCCAGTGCACGGCAAAAGCAACTTAAGGAACAGGGGCTTTGTGCTGGCTCGCTGTTCAGAATGTGTTTCCTACACAGCATCAGAATGGAGAGCTCATGATACAAAGCATGTTGTCTTCAAATCAAACAAACCCTCCCCGCACTCCTGGCTCTTAGTGAGTAAAGAATGCAGAACAGGTAAAGGAGCTGAGTTGCTATGCCCTCAGCAGGACATCCGGTGAATATCCCTGTTTCCCTGTCTGTGCAGCCTATGCTCCTGTCTCACCCAAACTCACAAACCGTATTCTGAGCAGTCCGGTACAGCCTCTGCTTTTCAGGGCCAAGAGGGCTGAGCTCCATTCAAGCTGGTTGCTTCAGACTTACTCACCGTATGTCCTCTCTGGTAACTTAGGGGGAAAATATCTAAAATTAAAAATGTTTATTTGTAAAATTGGATTAAGAAGGTTGGTGCCTGGTAAGATGAGGTGGTGAGTAAAGTTCTGGCAGCATACCTGTGAAGGCCTGAGTTTGATCTCCAAGAGCCATGTAAAATACCCAGGCATGGGTGGCATGCATTTAATATATGTGTCCACTGAAGCCAACGAGTGTGGTTCTTGTTTGCATGTGTTTATAGCTGGCTAAGGACTGTGGTCTCTCATCCCTGAGGGAACAAACAAACAAAAGAAACCAATTCTCCCTCAGTAGCCACTGACTTCTTGTACTTCTTCATCTTGGGAAGGGGCTTGGTGAAATTCCTGCATCCATGTTGGCCTGTGAGCTGGTTGTAGTCTTTAGGGTCTCAGTGTAGACAGCCATTTTGAAAGTTTAAGGGAACAATATTCTGTGATGTTCGGAAGATGCTATCACACACTCTTACACTGTGTCAGCCCCCTCCCCCACAATGTCCCCAGAGCCTTACGTGTAAGCGTTATGGTATAACTGTCTTATTCAGGGCTGAGCACCCCACTTATTCCATGCCATTTTGACCATTTATGGATCAAAGATTATTTTAATAACCTTTTTCAATCTTCAAAGCATAGTTTTTTCCACCTTTATTCCCATCTCTTTTTGTTTTCCCCATTTTACTGACTCATAGAGAATGGCTGTTTCTGAGTTGTATGTTGGTCTTGAGTTGGGTTGAGACCACCAATCTCCAGCAAAGGCCAAGGTGTAATTAAGCTTGGGAGGCCTAGAAAGTTCTTAATTGTTCATGCTACATCTATAGAACAAAAGGGGCATATGAGGTAGTTGTTTCATTGCTTCCTGTCAGATATGAATTTGATTCACTGTGCAGCATAAAATCAGTATATAGAAATAAATCCAGGAAGCTGTACTGGCCCAGAGGCTGGCAAGCACTCAGGTTGAGAATACATTCAAAAGTATAAAATAATCCAAAGATAAATAATCCAAAGACGAAATAATCCCTGTGATCTCCTATATATTGCTCTGTTAATAGTTCATGTCCCCACGGATAGTTCAAGCATTCCAATTCAATTGACAACTGTAAATTAGAATACAAATGCCATCAAATCAGTGGATGGCCCAGTGCCAAATTAAACCACCGTGCTTGTAATGGGGCAGATCTGTTCCCAGTGTGAAAATAATGGCTGGTAGGAAGTACTCAGTCCATTCCATGCAGATGCTTTTAAAACTCTAGCTAGCTCCTGGAGAGAGAGACAGATGTCATGAGGTAAATGGTCAGTGCTATCCTGAGTGAAGGGATATCAGTTTGATTTCGCTCACTCCTCTCTTCTCTCTCTGTCTCTTTCTCTCTCTGTCTTTGCGACAGCATCCCGTAGCCCAGTCTGATTTCAAACTCCATGTGGCAGAGGATGATCTTGAGCTTCTGGCCCTCCTGCCTCCACCTCCCAACTTTTGGGATTAGGAGGTGCAACTCCAAGCCCAGTTTATGCTATATTGTAGCTCAAATCCAAGGCCTTGTGCAAGGCAAGCGTTCTACCTCCTAAGCCAAACCCCCAGCTCTCACTGAATTATTGATGTCATGGGATTCTTTGTCTTTATTTCTGAACCAAAGCAGCCTTATTAAGCCCTTTAATTTTAACAGTCATTAAAACTCACCCTTTAAAGGCCATGCACAGCAATGAGAGACTGACTGTCATCTATTTTGTATTGCTCACAATATTGCACACACATGCATGCATATTCATAGATACACAGCCATGCATACACACATATGAGTATACACATGCCTGAACACTAGTATGCCCAGCACGCTTACAAACATGGCTAGGTGTGCACGAGCGCATA
Organism: Pachyuromys duprasi; assembly: GCA_028658305.1. NCBI lineage: Eukaryota > Metazoa > Chordata > Mammalia > Rodentia > Muridae > Pachyuromys > Pachyuromys duprasi. The sequence continues at coordinate 24,145,610 of CM053760.1, forward strand.
CAACCATGCCTGCACACTTCATGGCAGCAGCCAGTCTCCAGTGTTTTTTCCTTTGGGGTAAATTGAACAGATACTGTTGAGCAATTCCCATGCTGAAGCATGGCTGAGATGAGCAATGCAGGCAGAACTCTCTCAGTCAGTCCCCCGACCACCACCTCTTTTGCAGTTTTGTTGAGAAGGGAGCCAATATTTTCTTTGAGCGCTGGGTGAGCATGGGTGTGGGCTGGCATGCCATTTAGGAAGAGCTCTGCCTATTCACTATGAGGAAGGACCATCCCAGGACAAACCTGGCTGTGCAGAGGAGATGCACAAGCCTACATTTCCATCCTAATTAGCACTTTCTTCGCTTCGGGAAATCATCGCCCCAGGGAGCCTCATTAGCTCGTAGTTTTGATACCTCACAGGTACACACGAACTTCTACAGTGACCCCATCATTCTACATGCCCCTTACCCTGTAACCCTAAAACCCACAAGGTGTCTATATTCCTCCATATGTCCCTGGGTGTGGTTCAATCTTTGGAGCCTGCCAATCAGGACGGAAGCCCTGTACCATCTCTCACCAATTACTCACCATGACTATTCTTGCCAGAACCCTGCACTGGATTATGGCTTTGTTTACTTATCTTCCTTGGCTGGGTTGAACTGCATTATATCACCAGGATAACTATTGCCAAAAGCCCCACACACCCTACTCCATAATAGTTTGACGCTGAATATCACTGGTTAAAGCTGTAGACTTGTAAAGAGCATTTTCTTCCAAGTTCTTTCTTTCCCAAATAAATTCACTAGGTGGCAGTGAATAGCGAGGGAAAGGGGGCTGCTTTTCAAAGGAGAAAGGGGAGTTAAACATATCTAATCTTGAATTTTAAAGAATCCTTTTAGAGGCCGCAGGCTGTGATATACATTTCTAATGGGAGCAGCTAGTCTTCATTAGATGATGAAATACCAGGATATAATGTCAACTCCTTCCTCAGCAAACTGCTGATCATTTTTAGTCCAGTTGTATTCATACATTAAAGGTCAAAAATATTTATCTGTTGCCTATAAATGTGTTTTATTTACAGACTATGTTGTGTACAGTAGGTCTTACTCATTTTGACTTCTTCCATTATATATGATTATGCATATGTCTGAGTATGTGTGTGTGCATTCGTGTGCATGGCACACTTTTTTAGAAGACAGAGAAGCCTTGTTATCACATTAGGAATTTTAGTATTACTGTTTTATAGTTAATGTCTCCAGGTGATCATCATTTCAACTAACAGCCCACTTTTCCTCCTACTAAACTTTGCATCCGTTTCCTCAGTAGGTAAAGCTTGGCATCTTGAATGGCCTCAGCATGGAGAAGACTCTTATGTCTTAAGACACTAAAACCTTAGTGCACACACTCTCACAGAGTTTCCTTATACGCTTCCTGGGTTTCAACCTATAGACACTTTGTTTGGTGGGGAAGAAAACAATTGTAAATCAACTAAGACAGTTTCCAGATGGTATAAGCTTTGCCTCTGTTCTGGGAGCTCACTTTCACTAGGCTCAGGAATGCTGCCATTATCATCTCCCAGCCTCTGCTTTCCTGCCGTTTTTCTATCCGCTAGCTGGTCCGGCCTGAGATTCACCGAATGCCATGCATGTAGCAATCTTTCCAGCTAGGCATTTCTGCACCTGTGGCATCTTATGTTGGTCATATTGTCCCTGGGACCCTGACCTTCTGATGTACTTCTCAGTAGTCATGATTCTCGCTGTTGCTGGCTCTTTCTCCGTACCCAGGCTCTGTCTGTGCAGTTCTCATGGAGCCAAGTCCTGTCTTGGTAAGAAACTACCAACTACTCCTGCTGTGCTCTTGCCACATAACCTCTGTGACACTCTTTCTTATCAGCTTGGCTGTATTTAGAATTACACAGGAGATTAAGATCCACAGAAGATTAAGGTGCATTGTGTGGACCTTTCCAGAAGGATTAACTGAGGGCAGTGAACCAACCTAAATATAGGCAGTATATATACACTAGCTGGTAGGGAAGGGGGTGAGTAGAAATGGGAAAGGGAGAAGATGATCCAAGCACCAGTGTTTCCTCTTCTCCTCATATCTTCCAAGAAGTGAAAAACAACTTCTACCCCATGCTCCTACTATCACAATGTTTTAACCAAGTACATGGGCCAAGCATATAGATTGGACCCTCTGATACCATGAGGAAAACACACTGTTTCTCCGTTAAATTGTTTTTGTCAGGTATTGTATCACAGTGACAGAAGAAAACAGCTACCGCACGCCCTCCAAGGTCTTAGGCTCTACTGGTACCCTCAGCCCTAAAACCTCACTGTCTAATGGCAGGCTCCCTCCCCCAGTGCCAACCACACTCTTGTGGATTATTGTGTATCATTAACCTCTAAGTCCTTAACAGTGTCCAGTTCCATGTAGACAACACGGGACTCCATGTTGAAGCCATCCAATGAGGATCACCACTGAAAACTCAGTTTTTTTCTAATATCTAACTCAGTACACATTGATGATACCAAGCTCTGTTATACGTACTGGAAACACAAGTGTGCAGCCTCCCTGCGCATCCATGCTCTACCTTGGCATTTTCCCAAAGCCAGCAGCGATGTCTTTTACAGCCTCATCTTGGATAGGTTAGGCCAGTTCTCTTGCAACAAAGCCCCATTCCCAGCTCCATTATAACTAAAACCGTCGGCAAAGCATTCATCAGGAAGGTGGCTATGACATTAATTAAACAGAGAAAGCAAATCCAAATGCTAAATGGCTGTGTACTCATTTTATTCAGAGTCTACATGGACAAGTGGCCTTAGAAGAAGAGATGTGAGGACCCTGCCTGGATTGGGGTATGAACCACTGAGTCATTCATACTCCACTGAATTAACTTGCTATAACACAAATTAACATATCAGAAACAAGGAAATAAACTCAGCCTAGCTCAGGCGATGAGGTGACAAGGTGATCTTGAGGTGGGGTTGATAAAAATATAAGCTATCCCTTGCTAAGTAGATGACCTCAACCAATGTCGAGTTTCTCTCTTTAAAGTGCACAGTTGATCATTGTGCTTTGGATGCCATGTTAACTATCCTATAAAGGACTAGCCTGGATTGTTAAGACCATTGCTAATTCCTCTTGGGAAGTTAATACACACATAATAAATCTTGCTGATATAGCCAGACAGCAAATGAGATAAAACAAAACATTTCCTAAGGAAAATGAAAACTCAACAAATCAGCTCAGGAAATAAACGTTAATGTAGACAATGGAATATTTTTATATAGCTACAGTCTCCAAAATAGTTGAAGTATTTTCAGGTTTATTTTTCTGAATGCTGCATGGGAAATACTTTTCTATGGTAAACACACTCATGCGCGCACGCACACGCACACACACACACACATACTGCCCTTTAAATGTATTTTTTAAAGGGCAAAATGTCTTAGTATGTGGCCTGGAATCCCCGCTCAGATGGGGCCCATGATAGCTTGGTGTAGGACTGAAGACCCTAGTGAGGGAAACAGGGACTGTTTCAGTCATGAACTTGATGGCTGACTCTTTGACCCTCCCCCATACAAGCCAGGGAGTGACAGACTGGCTAGATCCCAGGGGAGGACTTTGCAGCCAGCCCTGAGGAGCAGGATGAGCTGGGGTTGGATGGAAGGGAAGGAGGTCCTCCCCTGTTGGTGGACTTGGAGGGGGTGGGGAGGAGGGAGATGAGGGAGGGAGTGGAAGAGTGGGAGGGAAGGAAGGAGGGAGGCTACCCTGGGCTGCAAAATACCTAACCTGTGATTGATATAAAAATAAATAAATTTTTAAAAAAGAGATAATTTTAAATATATTGAAATATTAAAAAAAAAGAAAATGGCTGCATATAGTGGTGCATGCCTATAATTTGAGTACTTGAAAAGCTTGAGCAAGGAGGTGTGTGAGTTCAAGGACAGCCTGTGAAATGAGGTCAGAGCTCAGTGATGGTAGGGGAGGTTGTCTCACAAGGCTGACAACCTAAGTTCTGTCTCCCAGGCCCTGAGTTGGAAGGAGAGAGCCAGCTCTTGAAAGCTGTCCTCGACCATCTGCATGCATGCCATGGCATTCCCATACTGGATGCTCACATGCACAGTCACACACTAATGATGATAATGCCGATGATGATAATAATAAATACTTTAAGAAAAGAGAAACAAAGGAAGAAAGAAAACAAAAGTTAGGTATGTTCTGGGGAAAGGTGAAGTTACCTTTTTAAGACTTTGGGAATTGCTGGAGAGATGGCTCAGCAGTTAGGAGCACTGTTTGCTCTTCCAGAGACCCTGAGTTCAATCTCCAGTGACCACATGGTGGCTCTCAACCATCTATCCTGGGATCTGATGCTTTCTTCTTGCATGCAGGTGTACATGTAGCTAGAGCACTCATATATATTAAATAAATAAATCTAAAAAAATTTTAAGACTTTGGGAATCTGCATCCTTTACTCCCTTTTTCTGAAACCCTGTTCACACTTCGCAGTTTAAGCAGATCTGGTGCCATCTTGATGGTCAATGCCATCTGAACCTCAGGACAGCTGCTTCAGTGTTATCTTCAGGGTACTTAATGTGGGTAATTCTCATTAATGAAATCTGAAACTGGTGTGGTCTGCATAAGAAATGCCTCCATAGGCTCCTGCGTTTGAACTCTAGCTGGTAGAGCAATTTAAATAGACTGCGGGCATTTAGGGGATATTCTTAGCTAGAGGAATCAGCAACCTGGGGGTGGGGAGTAGGTTTTGAAAGGTTATAGACAGTGAACTCACTTATGAACCAAGCACTCTGCTTCCTAGCTTGTTGAGATGTAGCAAGCCTCAAAATCGTGAACACAGTCCTGGGCTACCCACAGAGCTCCAGCCACCATGCCTTCCCTGCCATAATGGACTGTGTCCTCTCTAACTGTGAGCTCAACAAACCCCTCCTCATTTAAGTTCAACCCACCTTGCCTGCTATTCAGTCACATCAATGAAGAAAGTAAAATGAAGGTTTAGGAATTCACACCAGTGAAACTATGTATCTCAAAGCACCAAAGCCAGACTGTGGAATACACTAGACACCAGTTTATAAAGTTAAAAGATTGCAAGTAGTGGAGATGCCTCGTTGTCAGGGTAGTTCCCTTGCTAACTACACACTCTGGATCCCTAGGCAATTGCTGAAGCTTCAGATAATGCCCCCAGTTCTAACACTATTCCATTTCCCCTGACCAAGCTCTACAATTTCCGACTGAGTTCTCAGGTCCCTGCAAAGCTGTACCTTCACTATGCCAACTGCATGTCATCAACATGCAGGCAGTGGTGTTCTCAAGTTCTTAGCCTCCCACTCGGGAACGTGTGGCCCTTCCCCCTGTGGATTCTGTCAGAGCAGTGAAAAGCATATCAGACAAGCCCCTAAACACCTTACTACCTACCATCCTATTTCCTTGCCTACCTTTCCTATTTGTGTGAGGCCAGACTATAAGAAACGACTTATATATGATCTATGAGTATCACAGATATTTTTTTCTTGGTGACCTGTGTATTCCAGCCTCAGACAGGCATGAGAACATCTCTTAGACAAGATACCACCTTGGATCCTCTTCCCCATCACTACTCAGAAGGCTTTTCCTCCACAGCCATTCCTAGGTCTCTGCTATAAATATTCTCCCTGCAGCCCACAAAGCATCACTATTTTATGCTTCCTGTGTGCGTGTCACATAGTCACAGCACCACCACCCACTCCAGAGACATTTCTGCTGTTCTCTCCCTCCCTGAGAATGTCACCTTTCCTCTCAGGGTACGACTAGACTTATTTATACGGGAAAGTATATGCCTCACAAAGCAATTAGGAAGTTGTGGGTCAGGGCCTGAATCCATGGACTTGGAAACACAGCACCAGACAAGTCCTAGAACATACCTTACTATCTGACGTCGGTCCCTGCGGTAGGCTGGTCCCATCCAGTCAATCCACACTGTGGCCAACAGCACACCTCAAGAAGCAAATAGGCTATTTTTCTCACAAGCGAAAACATTCCAGTAAAACTATACCTTCTTTTTCTTTTTGATGATTAAAAGGGTGAACTTTTTTTTAATCCACAATAAATAAGGTGTTTGGGGGCCAAGACTCTTGTGAGAAAATCACCATAAAGGCTGCCACCGAAACTAGCATGTTTGAAAACACAGAATGAAGCTGGCTTGGTTCCCAGCACTCTGGGGAAAGAGATGGGAGGGAAGGGCTTTGTTCTCCTACAGCATGTGACAGCACAACCCTGGACTAGCCAGTCCTGTGTGGGAAATGGTGCTGCTAGGTGACCTCATATCGTGCATGCGTGAGGCTGTCCTGAGAAGGACAGTGAATGGGAAGATGGCCAGCAGCAATCACAATCGATACCCTTCCCTCCCCCTTGGAAATACCCTTCAGAGCGCCAGCAACCTGAGCCAGTGGGAAACAGGTGACACTGGAAGCCAAGGATGACAGCAAGGTCAGCTGTGAGAGGGAACAGATTCCAAGGGCTAGGGGCATTCCAAGCGGCTCTGATGTGGTGATGACAAGCCTGTGGAGGTGGAATGAGCCTCCACTGCTTTCTTTCTCAGTTAGGATTTCCTTACAGGTCTGTGATAACACCACTAATCCGCCTCCCCTTTGATGTCACTACATAGGGTTAGTGTATCGATGACAGGAGCATCACCCTAGGCCACCTCTGCCCTGTCTTGATCTTCCTCAGTGAAGCATGAGATCTGAGATGGTGGTCATTCCTGTAAGAAGCCTCCCTTCCTCCCTCTCCCATGTGAAAACTGGTCTTTTTGTGAAACCTCCTAAAATCAGTCCCTGAGCCGAGGATTAGAGTAGAAGGGAGTGCTCGGAGGCAAGGCATCAAGTGAAGGAGGAGCTAAGAAGAAGCCTTGTGAGGTATGTGGTTAGCGGTTAGGCGAAGCCCTGGGGAGCTACAGGAGGGTAAACTGTATCCCAAGATTAAAGAGAAACCCAGATTCCATACTCCCAACAGGAAAGCAGCAGTAACAATGCTGGGCAGAAGGAAGACCCTCACCCTCACACACCTACAGCTGGGCCCAAAGACAGACCTTAGAAGAGACATGAGCACAGCACAAAGAGAAGCTAGGGGAGGGGCAGGCTGAAAGAGGGGAGCAAGGTAGGGTACATATCAAGACGTCTGCCACTCAAGAAGTAGAGTGCCTACATCATAGCGTTGGGTGAACAGATGCCTACAAGACGCCTACCAAGAGAATAGGGAATTCAGCAGATTTCCAGTTTTTCCCAATGCACACCGTGTTTGCTGCCCACTGTCTTCTCCCCCAGCACGCTGGGAACATGGCCAGCCTCCTCTCCATCTTTCGGGACTTTTCAAACATGCCGATTTCAGAGATAGCCTTCAGAGTGACTGTCTCATTCATGGAATCACTCTTGTGTTCAGTGTCATTGTCAGGCAGAGGACACAAAGCCTGTCAGAACAGGTAATCTGCAGGTGACAGGATGACCCTCTGTTGGGAACTGCAGCAGGACGGAAGGGCAGAATGAGCACAAGAGAGGGGAGCAGTGTACATGGTCAGCGGCTAGGGAAGGGCACCGAGGACCTCACCAGCAGTAAGTCCTATGGCGTCCACATGCAGCCGAAACCCTTAAAAAGACCTATGCCATCTAGCTCCACGATTGACACTATCAGTTTACGATCAGTTTACGATCAGGACAGGAAGAAGCTCTTATCTTAGACATCTTGTAAAGAGTCACATGGCTACCCTGGGGAGATGGCTCAGTAAAGTCCTTGCCATGGGAGCGTGAGGAGGAGGTCAATTTCCAATACCCATGGAAAAGCCTGGGAGTTAGAGCCAGTGCCTGTAATCCCAGCTCTGGGAGAACAAAGATAAGAGGATCACAGGGGCTTGACAGAAACCAGTCTAGCCATTCAGTGAGCTCTGGATTCAGGGAGAAACCCCGATGCCCAAAAATAAGATAGAGAATGATAAAGTAAGACAGTGATGACCCCTAGCTTACATGCACATTTGCACCCAGGCATTTGCATCTACCCAGATTCGTATATACGCATGAACATGTGCGCACACAAAGAAATGAGAAAGGGTCACAACAGCTCTTGTCACTGTGCTCAGAAACATCATGTTTAGAGAAGAAAATTTGATTTTTGTTGGGATGGAGTTAGAAGTATTTGTCCAGAAAAAAAAAGCAAGAAAGATGGTCACAACAAGTATCTTCAGATATGCAAAGAATTTTCACATGAGGAAAGGGGTGAGGCTGATGAGGGAATGTCTGCAGGAAGGAAACAGCATTTGAGTTTTTGACCTTCCCTTCCATCAAAATGTTCCAAAGTCTACTTATTTTCCCAGAATCCAGGCAGGATGCCACCTTCTCCACTACCTAGGATACTAGCAACCTCAGAGGGAGTTCAGACATCCAGTAGGTACCAAGGGATGTGGTGTGCATCACAAGGCAACCCAGAATGGATATGTAGATGACAGGTAATCCAGACAGGTAGTTAGGTGGCAGTTAGATGATCTCTGGTCTGTTTCCTCTTGCTGTAGTAGACTTCCCGAGGCTGGATGACTTACTAAGAAAAGAGGTTTGTTTACTTGGGTTTGTTTACAATTCTGGAGCCTTAAAAGTCCAAGATCCCAAGACTTATATTTGATTCATGGTGGAAATCAGGAAGGAAGTAAACAGAGTGAAGTTACAACTCATTCTAGTGAAAACTGACCCTATCCTCAAGGGAAAGGCATCAAACCACTGAAAAGGTTCCATCCCTATAACCCAGTAGCTGCCATAAGGTCTGCCTCTCAGCCTGTCATATAGCAGGCCTCAGGGTAAATTTGGTAAGTTTCAGAAGAGGCAAACTGTATTAAGGCCACGGCTGGAGAGACGCATGGACCAATGGACAGACATATGGATGGATGCAGGACACGGGATCTAATAGAAACAGGTAAACAAAAGTCATCAAGATGGCTCAGTGGCTGGTAGCACTTGTGCACAGGTCTGAAGACCTGAAGAAAGACCTAAAGACCTGAAGGTCATCCTTGACCCACAGATGTTCTCTCTGTGTGTCTCTCTGTCTCTCTTTCTCTCTCTCTTCCTCCCTCCCCTTCTCTCTCCACACACACAATACTTGTTTTTAGATAATTTTTTTAAAGTTTATCATGACTATCCTAGGAAGCCAAATAGATTAATTAGGACTTAGCTATGGGTTGCATACGGTCCAGGCCTCACCAAAGCACACTTCCTACAGGCAGAAAGGGCAGGCTAGGGCCCTGAGCAGAGATGTGTACACTTATTTAATGTGACTTCCTAAAACCCCAGCTGTGATTAGTTTGTTCAGTCTTTGATTTTCCTTTTCTATCATCTCAGCAAATCTCTTCACAGGGACTAAATTACTTGCCCCTTTCCATAGATAAGGTCATCAGTGTAAGAAGTCAGATGAATTTGCATCCCAGACAGTCAGCCTCCACAGCCTCTATTGTCCTTCCAGATGCCAAGGGGAACTTTATAAACATAAAGGGATCTTATTTTCCTGCTTGTAAATGGCAAACAACCCCCCACCCCTTTCGGTATCCAACAGAAACCTGTAACAGGAGCCTTCAAAGATAATTCTTAGTCTCTGTTTCCTCTCCCATCTTAATAATGTGGCCTATGTAATACTGTTGTTTAGATTAGCTATTGGTTGCAAGCGACTTTGAAACCTATGTGGTGTACGGACAAATTAAAAGAGTGCCATCTCTGAGTGAAAAGGGCTTTCCCGTTTCACACCTGTTTCTCAGAGGGGTACACTGAGGTCAACGAGTCATGGCTGGTATTTGCTCCAGTCCTTCAAGCCTGCAGATTTGCACATTGGTACACAATTTACAGTGTGCTATACCCCAGCCCTTTAATTGGCTGCTATTTTTGAGACAAGACATTGTTCTGTAAGTTGCCTAGGCAGGCTTTGAATCTGTGACCCCTCCCTCACCCTCACTTAGCTGGAATTACAGACCCACAACGCCAGGCCTTGCTAAGTTGCAAATCATTAAAAACTGATTCCACTTAAGAATGAGTTTTTTTTTTCATAACACGCGCTGAAATTGCATGAAAATTTAATCAGCTCCTTGATACCAATGGACTTGCTACTCATATTAACGAGTTTTTAGGCACCATTAGAAGCCGTGTTATCACAGCTGACCACATGTTCTCTCTGCTAAGGAAACCGTGAGTTAGTACAGTGCGAAGATACTTTTGTTTCCAGGATTCAAAACCGTAATGAGCTTTGTGTTTGGCCCTCAGTTAAACAGACAATTAAATTAATCAGCATCCCCATCCCCCTGTTTACCTAATTGGGTTTCCTTCTTTGCAAATAGATAGAATAGCATGCCATTTTGATTTATTTCCATTTCTACCAATGTAAATATAAATGTACTACATGACCCACAGAGGACGAAGGCTTTTGGTTTGAAATAGGGTGGAGAGCTTCAGGAAGACTGAGGCACAGTGGATTTGCTTTTGATTATATTAAGGTCAAAAGCAGAGCATTTGGAAAGAATAAAACAAAATAAAATAAGAAGGGCCTCGGTGCTAATGGGAAGGCCAACACCCTTGCATGCAGGCTGTGGTAAAAAAAAAAAAAGTGCAAAATCTCAGAGCTCTGAAATGAATGGATTCCTCTTGCTGCAATAAACAGTTAATGAAAATTCCTCCAAGTTCATGAATCCCATTCGGGACCAGGCAGATGGTCCATCCCCAAAATCATGACTCCACCAATTTCACAGAGAGCAGGTTTTCACAGGACAGTGAGCACAAATGAATAGATGGAGAGAGAGAGATAGCTACCCGCAGCTCACTCTGTTCGGCTGGCTGCTATGGTTTCCAGGCCATTGTGCGAGGCAGTCTGTTTTCCCAGCATTCCCAGGGGCACTGAGTTTCAAGGCAAGCTCTCAAAGGGCGAGCTTCTGAGACCTGTTCAGTCCCTCTGCCTTTGCCTTTCTGAGGCTTTCTGATAAGGAAGCCTGTGCTTCCACACAGTGTCAGAGCCTTACACAGAGGGTGGTGAGTGGCAGCACAGAGGCTATTGGTTGTAGGGAAAACACAACTGCTCAAAACTACCATGGGTGCAGTGCTGAGTGTCCTGCTGGGTTCCTTCCACACACCATCTGCTTTAGGTATGATGGGGGCAACTCAAGACAGGACATCAGCACAGTAGCCCAGCAAGTAGGAGCCAGGATTCATCTGCTTCTTTCCAGTCACAGCATCTATCTACCACACCACTGTTTTATCATATGCTGAAGTACCCTGCTTAGTAAGTGCTTCAGAGAATGTGGGCTGGTTTACGGACAGATGGAGGGATAATTAATAAAATTTAGGAGAATCAGATTCCTAGTAAGAAATTCTTTTACAGTGTTTCCAGACCTTCTTATGTTGTACAGGTATGGAGAGGTCAATAGATCAGAAAATAACTGCCTTTGAAAGGGTCGTTTGTGCCAGATGAGAGAAGAAGGGAGGAAGAAGACAGGGAGGGAAGGAAGGAGAAGATGTTCTGGTACAATTCCCAAGAGGAGGAGGCATACCACACTATGTAAGGGTGCCTGGAAACAGCGGGTTAGGAGGAAGGAGGCTAAGGAGGCAGAAGGGGTGAAGGACAAATGGGAACCAAAGCCTTCATGGCCATTTTCACGGGAAGTGATGAAAGGAGTGCAAGCTACTGTCCTAGCCCAGAACTAGACACATTCAGAATTTGGTGGATTCCAGACTATGGGATTGGCCTTTGTTGTCTGGTACCCGACCCTGTGGTTATCTGCAATAGGGAACCCTATCTCAGACCACAGGCGTTGATAAAGAAGTCAGGTAGGAGGATTGAGTCTGGATGGGCTGCTTGTCACATCATGGCCATTCAAGGCAAGTCTTCAGCTATGAGAATTAGCCAACATTGTAGCAGACCTTCTCTCTTCTAGTCCTCCGAACCCTGATCCACTGAACACCTGGGAATACAGAAAAGAAAGACTATGATCAGGTTAGGGAGGGTGTGAATTTCGTCTGTGCCTGCCTTTACACTTTCTCCCATGATGACACAGCAGAATCCATGTCTATGAACATATTTTAATGAGGCAGTTTTGCCAGTGTTTGAAGTACATTGCATATCTGTTATGAGTCATGGGGATCAACAGTGAGCTCCTGTGGGCCAACCTCTTCTCAGAGAGCTTCTCTTCACCAAGGAGCTTGAATGCAGTGTAATTCTATTTTGAATCTGATCATCTACTTTAACACCCAAAGTTTCTATCACCTGAAGTGTGTTTCATGGAGGTAGGGAGTGATTGATTAAATAAAACGGAATGAGCTAATGGCAAAGAGAAACTGCGTTATATAAAAGTAGGTTTATTAGGAGCAGGGCAGAAGAGGGAGGGGAAGGGGGCTCTGGGGAAAAGGGAAAGGGGAAGAAGGAAGAGAGCAGGAAGGGGGGAAAGGGGAAAAAATAGGGCCAGCAGAACCAAGATATCTAGATTATATAATGAAGGGCCTGTGGAAGAAAAGCTCTGCCCTGAGGTAGAGGACAGGGTATGCCAACCACACCCTGCAGGGACCTAACCGGGAGGAGATGCCCAACAAAGCTATCAGCATCCTTCTTGTGTTTTGTGGGGAGGGGCTCTGGCCAAGTTGCCTCTCTACCGTTCATATTGCCTCTACTGCTTATATTGACTTTGCTACTGTGAAAAAGGAAGCCATCTGAGCACATCTCCCACCACGGATGAATGCTGAAAAGGAACAGCCCAACTCCTCTGTCAATGTCACAATTTAGATCCACCTTTCTGTGCTGAATGAAGCCATGGCTGGATGTGGCTGCTGATGTTAACCCAGCCCGGTTTGCAGGCATTCGAGGATTCATGTTCCTTTATGCTGAGAAAAAAAAAAAACGGGAATAGACAGCAGAAGAATTTATCACACCCCATTTTTCCTTCCATCCTAGATCTTGGATGGACCTAAGTCCGAGCTGGTTACCTATTTTCAGATTTGGTGTGGTTTGGTTTTCCTATCTCTAGGATGCAATTAAACCTACACCGTAGGATTTGGAAGAATAGTTTTTCAATGCATCAGTGACCAGACAAAATTGTTCACCTCCATCTGAGTACTCTGGAACAGCATTTTTCTCTGTGTGACATGTGGTCCACCTTCACTAAAATTATTGAAGGTGCTTGACATAGGGTGGGGAAGGCTCCAGAATTCAGAATTCTCTTTTGCTTTCTCTTGTTCTTTCTCATTTTCTCTTCCATTCCCTCTCCCCAGTGAGTGTGTGCATCTGTGTGTGTGTGTGTGTGATGTGTTTGTGATATTTGCATGTGTGATGTGTTTGTGATATATGCATGTGGGGAGGAGGGGTTATTTCCCAATGCATACATGGAGCTCATAGGACAACCTGTGGTTTTCAAACAACCTTCTGCCTTTTTGTTGCTTGTGGCTGCCTACACCTATTGTGCTTGTAGGGACTCTTTTATTTCTGACTTTCCTCCCATCATAGGAACACTGGGATTACAGGCAGGTTTCTATGGATTTTAGGGATTCAAATTCAGGTCTTCATACTTGTGCAGAGACTACTTTACACATAAGCAATCTCTCCAAGCCTGCAGCTAGTTCTCACACACACCCAGGCCATGATTTGTGAGAGCCCTGTCTTAAAACTTTGGACTGTATCTGATTCTGTGGTTGGCTTTGCAGGCAGGTGGACCTACCTTCAAACCTCATTTTACCTTTTAGTTATATCTGTATGATGGGCAAAACTTCTGAATTTGAAATCTAGGGGCCTTTGTTTCAACAAACTGAGCAATTACCTGTCTTGTCCAGCACATGTTTATTGGTCCAAGCTGTGTATAAGGCACTCTGCTAGTTTTGGCTTTGTGCAGGTTACAGTCACAGACATCCTTGGCCATGTGTGGTTCATGGGTCACAGGCTGGATACTCTGTCATTTATTTGTGTAAATATGGTCTTGCTATGTAGTCCAGGCTGGCCATCAATTTCCAATCTTTTTGTTTCAGCCTCCTGAGTGCTGGGGTTAGAGTACCCATTTAGATCTTTGTCAGACTTTTGCCCAGGCAATAGAGATCATTAACAGTCAAACCCACCTGCTTCTAATGAATGCCTGTCAGCATCATCAGCAGATCTGAAAATGTCAGTTTACGGGCTTCCAGACGTTCTTTTCATATTTGGAAGCATCAGGAAGACCCTCGCTCAGATGTACTTATCAGGCCACAGAGGAAGACAATGCAAACAGTCCTCATGAGACCTGGTAGGCTAGGGTCAGATGGAAGGGGAGGAAGACCTCCCCTACCAGTGGACTTGGGGAGGGACATGGAAGGAGAAGAGGGAGGGAGGGCAGGATTGGGAGAGGATGAGGGAGAGAGCTACAGCTGGGATACAAAATGAATAAATTGTAATAAGTAAAAAAATAAATAAATAGAAATTTAAAAAAATCAATTGTCCAGTGTTAAATACCTAGTCCTATGTGGTAGATGCTATTTGTTAGTCTGTAGCTCCTATCTGTTTTTATTACTATTGTACAACTATACTTTGAAATTCCCCATGTAATTGAACTTGCTGATGAATTGTCAGTGATCTCCAAAACCTTTTGTGAAGATGAATGACTGGAACTTTAGACTCAAGTTAAGATCCTTGCTGGGCCAGCCATGGTGTTACCCAATCCTGTCACTGTACAGTGTCACCCTTTCAGAGGACCTCCACTAACAGCTCATCTGCCTGCATTTCATCTACTCAGACAGATGTTTGCAAAACCCCCAAAGCTTATAGCCACCCAGACCATGGGCGATACATTGACTTTAATCCAGACACCTAATATGTCTCCTGACCTCATATATACTTCTACTGACTCTGTGGCCTTCACTACATGCCTGCATAGAAGGAAGCCAGCATCAGAAACCACTTCAGCACAGACCCAAACTGACTACTATGGTTTCGAAGGTCACAGGGAGGTTAGTGAAAACAAAGTTGGTAGCTCTAAAGCTCTCTGACTGTAAGAAACCCATAAACTTAATGGCACTTATGAATTTATGGGCCACTTACTGAGTGAGTCATCTTTGTAAAAAAGCAAGCAAGGAGCTGTGATTTCATCAGGGTGATTATGGCTGTCTCTGTTTACAGAGATCATGACAACCTGTAACTTGGAGTTTCTTGTGTCACTAGAGATTACTTTCCTCTACAAAGCCAGCTGTCCTTCTTTTCCCAAAATATCTGTCTCGTTCACATGACACATTTATCTCATTGATCAGTTCCTTGCAGTAATGGTGCAAATCCTGGCAAACAGGAATGAAGACAGCTCCATGGGTTAGAAAGACCCTATTTAAGCCTTGACCAGCAGCTTCCTTTCCCAGAGCATCCTCCGGCAAACGGTAAATCTGAAGCCAAACACCCTGCCCCCTCAGCTGCTGGGACTGGGATTAGCGTGCAATGCCCTTTGTGGAATTGTCCCTTTGCAGTAGGATTTGAAAGTCCATCTGGCTCAGTAAACAGTTGGCAAACTGCCCCTTGCCTAGGGGAGCTCAGTCAACTTACCCCATGGAGTACTTTGTCCTGAAACAGGAGCAAGATGCCAACAAAAGATGGCTCCCTGCTTGTCAAATCACTGCTTCTGGGAATTGGATAAAAGGATGTGGAACTCCACTAGAGGGCTTCCACCATCACAGGAAGGATTCCCTTTCTTGATTAATCCCTAGTTTAGCAGCCTAGTTGAAGAGAGAGAGAGAGAGAGAGAGAGAGAGAGAGAGAGAGAGAGAGAGAGAGAGAGAGAGAGAGAGTAAAATATGGGACAAATAATAGGGGAAGGAGTATGTAGTTCTGGTATTTCTTTGTAAGTGGAGTCTTTCTGGGTGAGCCATGGCATCAACATAAATGACTTCATTTGAAATATAACTTGTCACAGCCATCTCTTTGTGTCCATACCTAGGCCAAGCTGGCCCAGAGGTCATGCTCCGGAGTTCTTCCACAAAGCAGAGTAAGGTGCTAACAGGCATGGGCTCCTCCTCCTACTTGAAGCAGCCATGCTATATTCTATGCCAAGCC
This sequence comes from Pachyuromys duprasi, assembly GCA_028658305.1. Taxonomy (NCBI): domain Eukaryota; kingdom Metazoa; phylum Chordata; class Mammalia; order Rodentia; family Muridae; genus Pachyuromys; species Pachyuromys duprasi. The sequence continues at coordinate 24,161,647 of CM053760.1, forward strand.
TGCAGGACCCAGGCAATGACTACATCGTACCCCTCACCTTTTCAAATGGACAATAAATACCTCTTACTCTAGAACTCAGGGCCTACGTGCTCTCTCTTACTCTTTTTACACAAAGAGTTTCTACCCTGTTCCCCCTCCACATCCATGTCTGTTTCTCCACATAACTAGAGGTAAATACGTTAAGTAAGCACACCTGTCATGTAGACTGGTTTGAACTTCTCTTTGGACTTCAGCTAACTTACATAACTTCTTTGAGAACCAGTTTTTTTTTCATCTGTCTTGCAGATGTCACAGCTCTAACATGCCCGTTATGAAAAACATGAATTGTCCCCAACTGCCTTTGTGTGTGAGCATTTCCTCTCCAGCTAAAGGCATCACTTGAGAGGCTTTAGGAAGTAGGAGGAGCTAGGTGACTGGGAACAGGCTCTTGGGGGCATATTATCCCTGGTTTCTTCCTGTCACGTGCTTGGGTTCCTGGTCCGCCATGATGTGACAAGCTTGCTCACATGCCCGTTGTAGTCCTCACTTCAGTGCTTTGCTGTCACTGTGGACTAAGATCAATCGAAAGCACGAACCAAAGTCAATCTTTCCTTTCTGCAGTTGTTTCTGTTGGATATTTTGTCATAGCAGTAAAAAAAAACCAATTTAAATGCTTTAGAAGGTAAAGTTGTGAGTGTGAATGTGAAAAAAAAGATGGCAAATTCTATATAGTGTAATATGTGCAGGAGGTCACCTATTACACAATAGGTGCTTAATAAAGTATTATTGAAAGGGGCAATTTTCACCCGGGTGCTATATCATGTGAAACAATACTAAAGGGTCTTCTGGAAGTGATGTTGACCATCCCTTTTGTCATATCTGTCTTTATTTGTGTCCTGAAAACACAGAAGATAAATGTTAGATTTGACACAAAGGTAGTTGACTTCAGGATAGCCTTGAGTACATTTCCCATTGGAAGATCAAGATAGTTCCTACCTCTGTAAGTGTCCCTGAAGACAAAACAGAAGGATCGTTTAGGTCTTTTTTACTGTTAGGATACCATAAGAATGGCTCTGAGAATGTGACAGCTTGAGCTGTACTCAACTTGATGCTGAGCAGACAGTGAGACAGTGGAATCTGAACCCATGGCCATTGTCTTGTATTTGCTGAAAGTGCTCCTTTATTTCATGGTTTCCTTGTTTTAAATTCCTGAGTAGTATTTCATTGTGTAAATGTAACACAATTTCTGTATCCATTCCTTAGTTGAGGGACATCTGGGTTGTTTCCAGATTCTGGCTATTACGAATAAAGCTGTTGTTACAAACATGGTTGAGCAAATGTCCTTGTTGTGTACTTGAGCATGTTTTGGATATAGCCTGGAGTGATATAGCTGGATCTTGAGGTAGCACTACTCCTAATTGTCTGAGAAAGTGCTGGGTTGATTTCCAAAGTGGTTGTACAAGTTTACATTGTCACCAGCAATGGAGGAGGGTTCCCCTTTCTCCACATCCTCTCCTGCATGTATTGTCACTTGAGTTTTTTTATTTTAGCCATTCTGATGGGTGTAAGGTAAAATCTCAGGGTCATTTTGATTTGCATTTCCCTGATTACTAAGGATGTTGAGCATTTCTTTAAGTATTTTTCTGCCATTCGATATTCCTCTATTGAGAATTCTCTATTTAGCTCTGTACTCTAGCAGGTGGGAACTAGAAAAGTTCATCCTGAGTGAGGTATCCCAGAAGCAGAAAGACACACATGGAACATACTCACTTATACGTGGATATTAGACATATAATATAGGATAAACCTATTAAAATCTGTATACCTAAAGAAGCTAAACAAGAAGGAGGACCCTGGGTAAGATGCTCAATCCTCATTCAGAAAGGCAAATGGGATAGACATCAGAAGAGGGAGAAAACAGGGAACAGGACAGGAGCCTACCACAGAGGGCCTCTGAAAGACTCTACCCAGCAGGGTATCAAAACAGATGCTGAGATTCATAGCCAAACTTTGGGCAGAGTGCAGGGAATCTTATGAAAGAAGGGCAGATAGAAAGACCTGGAGGAGACAGGAGCTCCACAAGGAGAACAACAGAACCAAAAAATCTGGGTCCAGAGGTCTTTTTTGAGACTGACACTCCAGTCCAGGACCATGCATGGAGATAACCTAGAACCCCTGCACAGATATAGCCCATGGCAGTTCAGTCTCCAAGTGGGTTCCTTAGTAATAGGAACAGGAACTGCCTCTCACATGAACTCAGTGGCTGGCTTTTTTATCACTTCCCCCTGAAGGGGAAACAGCCTTGCCAGGCCACAGAGGAGGACAATGCAACCAGTCCTGATGAGACCTGGTAGGCTAGGGTCAGATGGAAGGGGAGGAGGACTTCCCCTATCAGTGGACTTGGAGAGGGGCATGGGAGAAGATGGGGAAGGGAGGGAGGGAAGGGTTGGAAGGGAGTGAAGGAGGGGACTACAGCTGAGATAAAAAAGTGAATAAACTGCAATTAATATAAAAATAAAAGAAATAAAAAGAAAGTGTTCATTATGAAACCTGTCTCTTGCAGTGAGATGCTGTCTGCTTCAGACACCTCGTGACAGAGTCTTGAATTCTCAAAGCTAAGGTGACCAATCATGTGGACTGAAGCTGAAATTGTTCACTGTTGCATATATTGTTCACAAATGGAGTCATTTTATAAAACCCCTTTTACCGTCTTTCTCTGCCTGTCCATGATCATGTGTGAGTGAACACCCAGAGCAGACACATACCTAATAACACACATATCTTCCAATAGCGGGGACAGTATTCAAGAAGGATTGAGCCTATTTGAGAATGAGGTTCTTTATCTGTATTTCAGAAGGCCCAATTTAGCATTTATGGTTCAATTATGTATTCCTCTGGGAAATACACATAAACCCTCAATTCAGTCAGGTCTGCTTCCCTTTGTGTCTGCTTCTAAAAATTAATGCATTCATCAAGCCATAACGAGAGTCTGCTCTGCGTGGAGCGTTTCTCAGAAGACACAACATCAAATTAACAACGCGCAGTGATGGACCTCTCTGCGCTGACAATGACCTGCAGACAGCAGAGTGAGGAAAAGACCGCAGAGTGAGGGGGCAGAAATGGACACGTCGTTGATTGTGATGATTACGGTTGTAAACAACCATAGTACACGTTCATAAAATTGAAAACGCCTTCACATGTGTTACTCCTGTGAGGCACATGATAGCCCTGAGGGTTTGGCAAGACAGGCATTATTATTTTTCACATTAGTCATTATTTTCTTAATAGTTAATGTCGATGGTTAACTTGACTGGATTTGCAATCATTTGATTAATAAAGAATGCGGGGAGAGGGCGGGAGCTGGTGCTGGAGAGATGGCTCAGTGGTTGAGAGCTGATGCTGCTCTTCCAGAGAATCTGGGTTCAGTTCATAGTGCCATGATGAGCAGCTCACAGCCTCTTATTGGATCCTCTAGAGGATTCATTGCCCTCTCCTTGCGCTCACACGCACGCACGCACGCACGCACGCACGCACGCACGCATGTGTATATACTTATACCCATTATTTTAAAAATAAAATACATCTTTTAAAACAGAAAAAAAATTCTCAAGATCTCAGCTTTCTGCACTATGAACGCTGTAGTAACCCACAGACAGAAATATATATATATAGTGAATAATAATAATATGTTGTGTATTTACTTTTAAAGATTTATTTTATGTGTGTGTGTGAGTGTTTTGCATGAATGAATGAATGTGTACCTTACACATACCTTACACAGGGGTCAGAAGAGGGTGTTAAATCTCCTAGAACTGGAGTTAGAGACATCTGTGAGCTGCCATGTTGCTACTGGAAAGCAAAACCAAGTCTTCTGCAAAAGCAGCCAGTGGTGTTTATGGCTGTCATTTCTCCAATCTCTTTTGCATATTTTAAAGTAGTAAAAAAAGAGGCTCTTTAATGCTTCGCTAAAAAGAAACAATAAACAGTTGTTCATTAACTTGATTTGATCATTATATAATGTATGCATACCACAGAGTGCCCCATAAATTTGTTCAATTATTACTTTTTTATTAAAAATAAAATTTCCAAGACCTCAAAAAAATTTTAACTTTGAAGAAGTGAAATTATGAGGCCAAGGACTAGGCTCAGTGGTAGGGCATTTGCCAAACCTGCCCGGGGCCCTGTGTTCTATCCACAGTGCTAAAATAAAATTTAATCTAAAAAAGGACCAGACATATTAAATTATTAAATCGATTAGAAGAAAAAGTGGGAAAGAGCCTTGAACTCATTGGTACAGGAGACAACTTCCTGAACAGAACACCAACAGCACAGCTCGAAGATCAACAATCAATAAATGGGACCTCATGAAACTGAAAAGCTTCCGTAAAGCAAAGGACACTGTCATCAAAACAAAACGACTACCTACAGATTGGGAAAGGATCTTCACCAACCCTTTATCTGACAGGGCTAATATCCAGTATATATAAAGAACTACAGAAGTTGAAAAGCAACAAATCAAATAATCCAATTAAAAATTGGGGAACAGAGCTAAACAGAGAACTCTCAATAGAGGAATATCGAATGACAGAGAAACACTTAAAGAAATGCTCAACATCATTAGCCATCAGGGAAATGCAAATCAAAAGGACCCTGAGATTTCTCCTTATACCCATCAGAATGGACAAAATAAAAAACTCAAGTGATAACACATGCTGGAGAGGTTGTAGAGAAAAGGGAACCCTCCTCCACTGCTGGTGGAAATGTAAACTTGTACAACCACTCTGGAAATCAATCTGGCACTTCCTCAGACAACTAGGAATAGCGCTTCCTCAAGATCCAAAGGCATATATCCAAAAGAGGCTCAAGTACACAATAAGGACATTTGCTCAACCATGTTTGTAGCAGCTTTATTTGTAATAACCAGAAGCTGGAAACAACCCAGATGTCCCTCAACTGAGGAATGGAT
>CM053760.1:24167091-24274986 GCA_028658305.1 Pachyuromys duprasi
GCCAGAAAGGCAAAGCAGATTGACATCAGAAAAAGAAAACAGGAAACAAGCTAGGAGCCTGTCACAGAGGCACCCTGAAAGGCTCTGCCCTGCACAATATCAAAGCAGATGATGAGAGTTATGGCCAGCTGTTGGGCAGAGTGCATGGAATCTTACGAAAGATGTGGGAAATAGTAAGATAGGGAGAGGACAGGAGCTCCACAAGGAGTGCAACAGAACCAAAAAAATCTGAGCACAGAGGTCTTTCCTGAGACTGATACTCCAACCAAGTACCATGCCTAGAAGTACCTAGAAGCCCCCTGCACAGATGTAGCCCATGGCAGTTCAGTATCCAAGTGGGTTCCATAATAATGGGAACAAGGACTGTCTCTGACATGAACTGATTGGCCTGCTCTTTGATCACCTCACACTGATGGGGGAGCAGCCTTACCAGGCCACAGAGGAAGACAATGCAACCACTCCTGATGAGAGCTGATAGACTAGGATCAGAAGGAAGGAAAGGAAGACCTCCCCTATCAGTGGACTTGGAGAAGGGCATGTGTGGAGAAGGAGGAGGGAAGGTGGGATTGGGAGGGGAAGATGGAGGGACTTATGGGGGGATACAAAGTGAATAAAGTGTAATTAATTTTAAAAAATTTTAAAGGAACAAATAAGATGTAATATTGTTTTTATGATTAAATACAGTGATGGAAATAAAGTACCTAACATGTGCCAGGACTGACCAGGTCCTAAGGAATTATATCTCCACAAAACAGTAAAATCTCCATGTAATCAGTATGCTACCAGAAACAGGGTCTGGAAGAGAAAATCAGCCATCTTGCTGTACTATGTAAATGCAATTATAATTCATAACAAACCTCAAGTCTTTGGTGATGCAGAGCTTTGTCTTGCTGTGTCAGCACTAGAAACTGGCCCAAGTTGTTGAAGGTTTTAAATCAGTGAGGACATCTTTTGTTCACCCTGTCACAGAGTCTGTAGACTGTCAGCTAGTTTGAGTCAGTATCTTCCCCTTGCCAGCAGTGTATGGCGTCTCATAAGCTTCTGTAATATCCGTCTTAAACCACGAAGAAGGACTGATGGCTCCTCTCACATGCAGCATCCTGTTACCCAGTCCCACGTGGCCCACCGTGGCTGAACTGTGCTGCCTACTGAACTACCTCTACATTCCAGCGGTTGTGTAAACATAAGGTACCTTATCATCAAATTCCTGGACTCTTTAGAGTTGTGGGCACTCAATTTAAAAAAAAAATCAAGAAAAAAAAAAAGAAGTAGTTCTCAAACCAAGTGGATGTGCAGATAGAACCAGATCAGAGAACGTTAGATTAGATATTCCCTGTTCTGTACGACCCCTTGGCATGAGCTACTACGAAACCTTAATCCCCAAGGGTGACGCGTCAGGCCACAGAGATCCTGCTGCTCTGCCCAGCAGTTTATAGAATTTGTACCAGCTTGGAAGTCTTTTTAACCAGCTGAGAATTCAACCCCAAAGCTTCTGTGCTCTCCCGGATCTGATGGTCAGTTGCTGCAGAAGTGGAGGGCTGCAACTCAGAGCCTGGCCGGGAGATCTGATGCACCTTTGTGGCCCATGTGCCCTATTCCGCCATTGAGTAATGCACTCCATCAACAGAATCCCCTTTCTAGAATCTTCACTTTTACAACCTGCCCTGCCCATCTTTGTGTTTCCCTTGCAAGTAATTTCTTGGCCTTTCTCCCAGCTGAGCATCTGTCTTGGCCAAGGTACTGCCTACTCCATCAGCCTTTATGCCTGAACTTTTCCCCATCAGGCACATCATTCAGGTAATGACCTCATCCCCCAACTGTATTTCAATTTTAGAGACTGTATCCAAGATCCTTTGTGCCTAGTTCCAACCACAAACCCACAAAATTATACACGCAAAGACTGTTGGGCAAACAGCAATAATCACCTGAGAACTCAGAGACTGCTCCATTCCTGCAGACAACCCAACAGCTCTAGTTTTTCCTAGCCTAGAATGCCTCCTTTCACACTCAGGAAGCTTCCAAGCAGATTCAACCTGTCAATCAGCTCATGTCAGCATCAAGACCATCCTTGCTCTCTCTGCCCTCTCTCAGCTAAAGGGACTTCAGGAAGGGCAGCCATCAGTGAAAGCTGCAAAAAAAAACCAGGAAAGGGCATGTGAGGAAAGTCATTGCTTGGCATCAACATCTGAGCCAAGCACTGAGGTTCCCTGGGTTGCTTGGACAGCTGGGAAGGGTGCTTTTTGCAGAATACCCTCATAGAGCAAGTATTGTTCTTGTTGGTTTTCATTGTTTAGTTCCATGTAATTACTTTTTCTTTTATCTCCTTTTTTGGCTTTCTGTCTTTTCTTTGACATATATTATAAACACATGTATGCATTTTTTCTAGAAATCTGTAGCCCTTACTATATTTTTCCTAAGGCTTTCATTTGAAGAAACAAACTTTCTAACTGTGAGGTACAGGACAGGGGACCGGGAAAGTGGGAGCTGACTTCCAGAGTATGTTTTATTACTCTTGTGACCCATGTGTTTCCATCACACCTCATTTGCCTTTAAAACTAAATATGTGACAAACTGAGCCATACAGATCCAGGATCTCAGTGGAGGAATGAGTGTAGACAAAAAGCTTATTACTTTGGTTTCCTCTTTTCATTAAAAAAAAATCGCTTTCCCAAAATAACTGATAAATGGTTCTTTGTGGGGCTGGCTGGGTGCAGCTTCCCTTCCTGTTGATCGGCCACTTGACATCTCAGCATGAGTTAGGGTTGAATCCCAGACCTCAAGCCTCGATGCCCGTGGCGACACTCAGGGTCTCAGAAGGCTGTGAGCTGGTGGAGACAAGCTGATTCCAATGGGAAATGTTCATCTTGCAATATTTTAGATTTCTAAGCTTCCAACTTACAATGTGCAGAAGTCAGAAGGGAGAGAGGGCCTGTGAATGCTTTATGATGATCTCATTGCACAACCACAGGTGATGTTTGGTTGGTTTTACTCAAATTCTCCTCCACTTGGTGCTTCATGGATATTACCATGGGAATCGCAAACTTCTGAGTTCCAGAGACACCTACCCCCAGCCCCTTGTGCCTGAACTCAGACCTGTGACCCTAAATTGCCTCGTGTCTCTAATCGACTTGGCCAACAACTTCTCATTGCTCAGCTGATCTCCACTAGATAGCCAGAAGAAAGCAGTCTTTTAAACATTCATCGTAAAGAATGAGTGGCTGATTGATTGAGCCAAGAAAATTTTTATTTAATAGAGTGGTTCACATAAACCAATGTCTACTGAGTGGAATTTCAGGTACCAACACCATCATTTATTGAAGGTTTATTAAAAGTTGATCATAGTCCTTGGTGCTTTGTGGCAAGGTCATAGGATTAAATGAGGGAAGAACTATTTTCTAACCTCTTTTCTAACACCTCACTCTTTTGTTCCTCCTGTTATCCCAGACACCTGCTCCTGCTTCATCCGAGTATCAACTTACGTCCATACTTTACCTGGTGTTCACAACTCTGGTTCTTCTGTGTTGCATTCTTAACTTAGAGAAGATGCCAATCAAGCAAAGCACTCCGCTCTCAGATGTGCTCCTCTGCTCTGTCCCCACCAGATCACAAACCCCACTCTACCATCCCCCAAAGAATCAAGCTCAGGGACAAGAATAATTTGATGTTTATGTTTTTTTTTCCTTCCCATCCTCATCACTTCATCTCCTTTACTTTAAAAATGTTTCCGAACCCAAAGTAGATCTTTCTTCTAAACTCGGTTTCCCTGTGGCGTGCTTTCATATGGTGGAACTTGCCATACTTACTGAAATATATGAGGGAAATGATCCCATTTTCATTCTTTTAGAATAAAATCATCTTTTATGTTTTGCTTCCAGACAATGTTTTTCTGTGTAGCTCTGGCTGTCCTGGAACTTGCTCTGTAGACCTGGCTGGCCTCAAACTCAGAGATCCACCTGCCTCTGCCTCACAAGTGCTAGGATTTAAGACATGACCATTACACTCAGCTAGACTAACTCATCTTGTTTGTTTGTTTGTCTGTTTGAGACAGGGTTTCTCTGTGTAGCCTTGGCTGTCCTGGACTCCCAGAGTTCTGGGATTATAGTCCTGTGCTAAAATAAATCATCTTACACGGAAATGTTTTTCCAATGCTCTGGATTAGCAGGGTTTGCGCAGGGGCTCATGTTTTTGTTTTGAATTATTATATGTCTTTATTTTGAAGATGTATTGGTTGTTTTATCTTCCATTTTGTATGTTTAAGGCAGTGGGTTTTTTTTTTAAGATTTATTTATTTATTATTTATTTATACAGTATTCTACTGCACATGTGCCTTCAGACCAGAAGAGGGCACCAGATCTCATTATAGATGATTATGAGCCACCATGTGGTTGCTGGGATTTGAACTCATGAACTTTGGAAGAACAGAAACTGCTCTTAACCAGTGAGCCATCTCTCCAGCCCCAGTGTTCTCTTTCAAGTGTCCTGTATCTCTGTGAAAATGTGTTTTTATCTATTATTTGAGAAATGTATGCATGCATACAACGTAGTTTGATAATATCCACCACCATTCTCCTCCTACAATTCTTCTCAGACCCCTCACCAAGTCCCTCTCCCAACTTCAGGTCCTTAAAAAACAACAACAACAACAGCAGAACTACATGCCACTGAGTCCAATTGGTACTTCCCATTCTTTGGGGGCCACAGCCCTAAAGCAAGCTGACTGTCCCTGTTATTAAATGCCATTAGCTCTTCAGCTAGAGGTGGGGCTTCATGAGCTCCTCCCACATCCGTACCAGAATTCCGACTGGTTTGATCTTTCGTTAGATTGTCTGCAGGCCACCCAGCTGATGGGAGTTAACGATGGCAATGGCACTATCTTGTCCAGAAGACACTGTTTTGCAGCAATCCTCCTGACCTCTGGTTCTTACAGTCTTTCCACCCCCTCTTCTGCAATGTTCCCTAGCCTTGCAGGAAAAGGATACAATACGGATGTAACAAGTTCTCCCCCCAAGGCCCCATGTCTTTCCCAGCCAGAGTTCTTGGACAGGTTTATAGTACCAGGCATGATTTCCATTCTAGTTTTATGTGTTAATTAACTCATAAAGTTGCATGTTTCAGACATACTTGGTTTTGGTTGATCCTCTCCTGCCCTGTTCCCTCATGCCCCTGTCTCTCATTCCTGCTTATACCCTTCCACCCCTTCCAACTGTGTAGATTCACGACAAACTGTGTCACCCTTGAATATGTATGTAACTAGCTTTTGAAAAACTGAGCTCAGGAAGTCTTCTTGGCAAACGGCTCTGTGTGTGTGACAAGAGAATGTCAAGTCACAACCACAGGATGCAAATATGCAAGGACACAGCTCTCTCTAGCAGGCAGTGTCTGTAGTGTCGTCAGTTTTGCTTTGCTGTGAGGAAATGCCAGAGGGTGTCATTCTTTCGGAGAAAAAGACTAATCTTGTCTCATGGCTTCAAAGGTTTCAGCCATGGTACTCTCTGTCAGTTACTTCCGGACCTGTGGTGAGACAGAGCATCACGGCAAGAAGCACACAGTGGAGCAGAGCAGCTTATGTCACAGAAGGCAAAAGGCAGAAAAAGAGAGCAGGGAAAGGACAAAGACAAGATACAGTCTCCGAGAATACACCCCCTTCAACTGGTTTCCACCTGCCAAGTTCCTATTACCTCACAATAGACCACCAAGTTAGGAATCAATCAGTGGGAATCAGTCTATTGGTAGGGTCCCAGCCCTCATGATCCAGTCACTTCTCAAAAGCCCCTCTACCAGCAGAGCTGAACCACGGACCAAGCCTGTAGCCTTTGGGAGATCTTTCAGATCCAAACCACAGCGTTTGCCTTGGCGTATCACTGACATCAGTTAAATTTTTCTCAGATTGCAGCCAGCCCTGAGGAGACAGGATAAGCTGGGGTTGGATGGAAGGGAAGGAGGTCCTCCCCTGTTGGAGGACTTGGAGGGGGCAGGGAAGAGGGAGATGAGGGAGGGAGTGGGAGGGTAGGAGGGAATGGGGGAGGGGGCTACGCCTGGGATTCAAAGTACCTAACCTGTGATTGAGATAAAAATAAATAAACTAAAAAGAAAAAAAACAAACAAACAAACAAAAAATTTTTTCTCAGAGAATAGCTCCTGCAGATTCACCAGTATGGAATTTTTCTGGAAGGTTTTTGAAACTCACTTTTAGGTTTTTTTAAGGAAATGATCAGGAGCAGGGAAGGGAGAATGTTGCTGACATTACTATCATTTACGTTGGTAATTTAAGTACAAACAATTAAAATTATACACACATATGCACACACATATACATATATATATATATATATATACACATATAACCTTTAGAGTATTACTTTAACTTTACAATTATCCCTACTTTTCACATAATGTCACTACTTCATAGGGCCCAAGTCTAATATTGGGGAATCACTGCCTTGGAGCTACAGGGCAGAGTCTCCTCAGGACTCTGGTATAACCTGGAAAACCCCTTCCAAAGAAATAGCCAGCAAGATCCAAGCTTCTGTGAAGACTCTCAGGGTGTCCCTGGCTACAATAAGCACCTGTGTGTCAGAAACAGCTGAGTTTCTAGAGACTGGCCAGTGAATTCAGTAGACCATGCCATTGAGTTATTGTATCTGTGTACACTCAGGTGCAAAACCTTCCACTTGCCCTACATAAATTAGCTGTAGAACTCAAGTTGCAGTTGGAATGGCCTAAGTACATCACTTAGTCTAAGTACTTAGCATCCTGAGCATATCACAGACAGGGCCACATAATACTTGCCCAGAGCTGCAGAAACACAAATCACTAACAGCACTCTCTCTGTCTTACAGCAGACATGGAGAAGATTAGGGTTAGGGTGGAGGCTCTGGAGACAGACAGCCTCTGGGAAGAAAGAACAGTAGTGATGCGCTTTGACACAAGAGGATAATACATCTACAAATCACTTAGGACATTTTGAATAGACAGGACTGACTAAATGAGAGTTTCCTCCCTCCTACTACTTAGCCTGGTGTGAGGACAAAACCCAGGAAGCCAGTTCCATTAACCATAATAAAAGTAATCCCCTTATATGTGAACGAACATAGTGCTACTTTGAAGTTCATGATAATATATGCCTAAGAAGTTTGAGCTAATATACATATAAACAGTTTTAAATATAAGATATTTTTGGTTTTGTATAACTAATTCCTTTAAGAAAGGCTGGTATAAATTCATCACAACTTCCCAAAACTTTTTCAGGACCCCAAAGGCTAAGAGCTCTACCTCTGGTTATTTAGTACAGTCTAAGACTGGGCTGAAATGCAAGTGTAAAGAAAAGTATAGGGAAGCCGATAACATTTACTAGGTACTAAATATTTAAAGCTTTACTGAACAGAAATATTGTTTCCTACATACCATTTTTATGAGAAAGTACACAGCTAATAGGGAGACAAATAAATGTTAGGGGTCTGATATGTATTGTCTTTATTTAAAAACGATTTGCTATTTTCAGTTGTGTGTCTATGTGTATCTCTTTGGGAGTATGTTCATCAGTGCAAGTGCCAGATGGTACAAGAAGAGTTGCATCCCTCTGGAGTAGGAATTACTGGGCTTGTGAGCCACCTCTCATGGGTGCTGGGAACCAAGCTCACATCCTCTGTTAGAATAATGTCTGCTTAAGCACTGAGTCATCTCCCCCAACCCCATATTATCACTTCTTGTTCATAACTGGGTCACTCTTGCACACATTCCCCTCGGATAAGTGGTGTAATCCCTCAGAAGGCCAGCAGAGAAATGCCACACAGACCCTTCTCCTAACTGTAGCCTGAGCCTCTGCTTTTCGCTGGAAATCACATCGGAAAGGTTGATTTCACATTATTCCTTATTTCTGCTAAGGCGTTGGTGCTTATCGGCGTCACTAATTCTCTGGCCTATGGATACTCTAAAAGATGGCCCCAAAAAGCACACTGTTGGGTTGATTAAAATGAACTCCCGATGACAGAATGACATATGGAGGAAGACTGTGATAGAGAAGCTATCTGGGGTGGAAGAAAACTTTCCAAGTGCACGCCGAGTCTTTCTGGGATCATCGGCTTCTTTCTTCACCAAATATTGATAGCGGATATGAGCCACTTTCAGCCAGACCCTTGGTTTTAGGGCTCTGAAACTGATAGGTGCACGGGCACATCCTCACAACCCAAGTGTCCACAGTTGCCTGCCACCCCAACCGGTTGTTAGAGAAAGCAGGCTGAAGCACATAGCTTCTCACCAAGTCCTAGAGCAGTTTCTCCCTGACAAGATGAATCTTCTCTGCCTCAGATGCCCAGGGACATGCAACGCTATTCAGATAAAGTCTTCTGAAAGCATGGAGTCTTTGGAAAGCATTCTTCATTATATGTTGCTTCTAACCCCTGCTGTTACCGTCCACATTTGTAAGGTAGAACTGCAAAAATCCATTGGGCTAACATTGTTCTCTGCCCAGCACACACATGGATGCAAGCATGTATACACACAGACTCTCTCTGTCTCTGTCTCTGTCTGTCTCTGTCTGTCTCTGTCTCTGTCTCTCTGTCTCTCTCTCTCTCTCTGTCTCTCTCTCTCTCTCTCTCTCTCTCTCTCTCTCTCACACACACACACACTCTTCTGGTGATGTTAGCAAGGGAGACTTGGAGCTAGGACTATGGTCACCTCTAAGCCATTATATGCTTATAAGCCTTTTTTTTTAATTTCTTCAGACCCTGGCTCTGGGCCAGGGGACACCCAGAGGGACAAAGTACATTCCTGTCTTCTTTCAATGATATACTGCCTCTTTGTTTCATACAGCTAAACATAGTTTAGCCGTTGTTTATGAAGCTTAGTGAATGTGGGTATGTACTTACATATTTGCGGTGGAGTGCATAAGCGTGTGTGAAGTGCACATGAAAGTGTGTGCAAGAAGTCAGATGTCAACCTTGAGTGTTGTTCCTCAGGTACCCTCCGCTTTGGCTAGCCCAAGGCGTACCAATTTGGCAACACTAGCTAGCCAGCAAACCCCAGGGATTCACCTGTCTCCACCATCCAAAGGCTGAAATTACAAGCACATACCATGAAACAGGGATTTTTTTTAAAGGTGAGTTCTGAGGATTGAATATGGGTCCTCGTGCTTATTGCATGAGCATTTTACTGACAGAGGCATTTCCACAGCCTCTATCATTTGATTGTGGATGTTTCTCCAGGACCCTCTTTCTCACTAGTTTAATTGAAGGACTCTAGTGGATAGCTACTGCTTTCTCTGTCTTGTGAATCTCAGTAGAAATGTTCAAGAGCTTATACTGAGGCCACCAACCTCAAAGACCCAGAGCTGCAGGAAAGGCAACTGCCTTCCATCTAGAACTCTGGATACTTAGCAAATAAGACCCCGGTGACAGGGATAAGGAAATGCAGCACCCAGGAGCCCATGGGTGGAGGTAGCCTGTCCTCTACCGCAAGTTAGGCAGCATAAAGAAAATGTTGAAAACGAATAGGGTAGTTCCTACAGTGCAGGTTCACTAATAGAAGCTATTCCTAGACCTGCCCTTTTGCATTCTGAACTTGCCTCTGCTGTTGATTCAATGAATGAACTATGTCCGTGGTGTTCAAAATAAACCTGATTCTCTGAGTCCCAAACTTCATCGGCTGGCACCAATAAAGCGCCTTTAAGATTCATGCAGAAAGGGTTATACTTCATGATTTTGCAAGAATAAGCTTTTAATATCCAAAGCCTATTCAGGAGGCTGTAGCAACGTAAAGTGAAGGGATTTGAGATCGTGTCCGCACGACATGACTTTCTGAGGAATATATTTCAGCTACTACAGGAAACGGCCATAACAGCAAGCCATTTAAACAGCTCTATGGGAGAGGAAGTGGAGCAGGGGACACACATTCTTTCAGCAAGGCTGTAGTTAGGGAAAACGCCAATATAAAAACAACCTATTTTTAAGGACTCCATATCTCATCTGTAAACGCTTGTGAGTCATATTTTACAAGGGCGACATGCTCAGCCACTGTAGGACTGCAGACCCCAGCCACCTTAGGGGAAGCAAAATGGAATTCCGTTAGTAAGCGCTTCCTGGCAAAATTGCTTGTGAGCTTTTGATTGCAAAATCATTATGCTTGGCACTGAGTTAAGGAGCAGGAAGAACCTGACTTGGTTTCTCAAATCCCTCGGTTGATACAACGCGGCTCTTAAGCTTTTAAACCACTCAGTTGGGCTCGAAAGTCTCAAGGAAGCCATAAAATTTTCTATTTCAGACTCTTAGTTTTTAGTGTGCTTCACACTCCTTGGCAGGATTTTAGTGGCATATTTGTAACAGGGGACCCCACGCTCGTATCTGGGCTGTGGCATCTTCTCTACTGAGGCATATAGATAATCCTAAGAGTTTAGGATACAAAGTCGGGAGAACACATGCCAGATGGGAGGGCGCAGTGTAAAACAGTGATCCCCAGGCCAGCCTTGCGTGATCAGATGATACACAGATGGCAAAGAGAGAACTCCGTGACCCATATTCAGTTGAGCCCTGGTGGCTTTCCAAGGAACTACAGGGAGTGACTTTAAATGAAGTTCATGTAATTCAAGTATAGGGCATAATTAGTGTCTTTGTTTTATTTATCACTGTTTTATTAGTTTCTTTCTCATATATTGGTAAGCAAAATCATGGGGCTTCACCACAAACTCCTCATGTACTAGTTTTTGTTCATTCTCTTCCCTTATTCCATTTTTCCAGGTCCTACCCACCCCTGTTCCTCCCCCTGACCCAACGCCTCTTCCTTCGTTCCTTTTTCAAGTCCTATAAATTTTGGTACACTATTTTTCCTACCTCCACAACTCTCCCTAAAGACATCTGGTTCCCAGTCTACCCCCGAGCTCCCCGCTCTAATGCAGGATCCACATAAGAAAGAAAATACGCAGAGTGTTTATCTTTTTAGGTCTGAGATATTCCAGTTAATATAATATTTCCAGTTCCATCCATTTTCCTGAAAATGTTATAATTTCTTGATGGCAAAACTAAATTTCATTGTGTATATGAAGGGTATGCCCTTTTACCCACTCATCTGTTGATGGACATTCGTTGGCTGTGGTGCAGTCGTGAGCAAGGCTGTGTCGATATATCTCTGGTGAAACATAGAGGCCTGTGGGTAATATCCAGGAGCAATACACATGGATGACTTAGTGGTTGTATGCTTAGTTTTTGAGACCTCTATACTGATTCCCACAGTGGCTCAACTAGTTTGCAATTCCACTAGTGTTAAGTCAGGATTCCGCTTTCCCGACATCCTCAGCAGCACTTGTGGGCTTTTGTGGCACAGTAGAAAGAACATTAGCATTGTCACAGTGAAGGACTCCTCGATCTGGGTATGTTCCTTATACTCTCTGAGCTTTGATTTCCATATCTGTGAAATACCCAGAGATAATAAGATCAACCCAATATCACCGCTGAGAGAATAATGAACTAATAAAAATAAACAGCATGGAAAACCTCTGCCTTCTCTTGATGAGGCCGGTCGGGGCTGTTTGAGACAGGGTCTTCATTTGCAGCCCAGGCTCACCTTGAACCCACAATTCTCCTACCACAGCTTCACCAGTGCTGAAATTACAGGCTGGGGCCACAACTCCTGGCTCTTGTCTCTTTTCACAGTACCAGAAATTGACTCCCATCAGTGTTCAGTAGTGACTGAAGCACGACACAATACTCACCATAGCACCCAGCAGGATGACGAAGCTGGCCTCTAAAAGCACTCAAATAGCATCAGATGACACCTGCTTAGATGTATGCATTAGATGTCCTTTGCATAGTTGTGACAAAATATTTGACAGAACCAAGTTGAAGGAGAAATCATTTGTTTTACCTCAGGAGATCAGAGGTGACCAGTCCATGGTCACTGGCTTCATGTTTTGGGCTTCAGCCTCAGTGTGCCAGATTTCACTATGCCAAATCAGAGCATGATAATAGTCTAGCGCCTACCTACTTCATGGAGTGTTATATGCTAAGTAAGTTCATGCATGCGAAATGCTAAGAGTCCAGCCCAAAGGAAGAGTGTCATTGGTGTCAGCTGCTGCTTAATCCCAGAGGCAGGTCATCACACTGGGTAAAGGCACAGATTCCAGAACCAGTCGGCGATGAGTCCTTCTCTCTGCGTGCACCAGTGAGTAGTGTCGAGTTGCCGCGTGCCCTCCCATGCCTCTGCCTCCTCACCTACAAAGTAGAGGCAGCAGGAGTGGCATCTGCTTCACAGAGCTGTAATTATTCAATGAGTTGACACAGAAGAGTGTCTGGTGTGTAATACATTAAAAAATGAATATGTCACCTTTTGTGCTATCCAAGAGATATCATTTGATTCCAGACAATTGTCAGGTTGAGCTAAAATTAGCAGCGGTTCTCAACCTTCCTAACGTTGTGGCCCTTTACTACGGTTCCTCGTTTTGTGGTGACCCCCCAACCATTAAATTATTTTTGTTGCTACTTCGTAACTAATTTTGTGACTGCTGTGAATTGTAATGTAAACATCTGTTTTCTGATGGTCTGTGAGAGGGCTGTTCCATTCCCCGCCCCCTAAGAGAGATCAAAACTTACAGGTTGAGAACTGCTAAGCTAGAGGCTGTGGAGGAGGCTGGAGAACAACGATGAGGAACTTCACATCCGTAAACTACTGAGATGAATAGGCAGAGCAGTGCTGCCTTAGCCTGTTTGAGATACCGTCATAGACCACCGAAGGCTGGATAGCCTAATCAACTGCAATGTCTTTGGTAGAGTTCTAGAACCTGGGAAGTCTCAAGTCAAGGTACTCCATTACATGACTCCTATTTAGGCTTCTCGTTTTAGCTTAAAGATGGTCAGTGGCTTGCTTTGTACTTACATAGCCTTGCTACAGGAGAGTGGAGAAAGAGAAGGGAGAGCCCTTCCTATCCTGTAGAGCATGTCTATAGTTAAGAGTTCATGTTTCTGTGGTGAAATACCATGAGCAGAAACAACTTGGGGGTTGTTTCACTTATATTTCCACGTCACAGTTTCTCATCAAAGGAACGGACTCAAGCAGGGCAGGAATATGGAGGCAGGCACTGAAGGAGAAATTATAGAAGGGTGCTGCTTACTGGCTTGCTCCTCATGGCTTGCTCAGCCTACTTTCTAATAGCACCTAGGACGACCAGCCCAGGGGCAGCACCACTCGCAATGAATGGCTGGGCCCTGTCACATCAACAACTCATTAAGAAAATGCACCACAGGCTTGTGCACAGGCAAATCTGGTTGAGGCATTTTCTTAATTGAAGTTCCCTCTTTCCAAATGACTCTAGCTTTTATCAACTTGGCTTAGAAGTCAGATCTGAGCCCCAGTCTCTGATCTTGTATAACTTTCAATGTTTTCTTAGAAGTTCTATCTCCAAATGCAACCACCCCAGAGGATTCAAATTTCCAAATCTGAATTTTAGGAGCACAGTTTAGTCTATAGGAGATGCTTTGGCAACCTACTTCGTTTATGGGGTAACACGTAATGAGACATGTAAGATGTCCACCCATCCCCTCCTAATTCTGATTCTGGGAGAGGAGAAAGGACCATGGGCATCTAGCTTTCTTCTCTAGTTTTCAAACAAACTGCAAAGCTATAGATATAAAGAGTGACTTTTTTTAAAAAGATGCACTTTTTTAAACATTAAGAAATAATTCACGTACATAAATTTGCTTT
Source organism: Pachyuromys duprasi (assembly GCA_028658305.1). Lineage (NCBI taxonomy): Eukaryota > Metazoa > Chordata > Mammalia > Rodentia > Muridae > Pachyuromys > Pachyuromys duprasi. The sequence continues at coordinate 24,180,778 of CM053760.1, forward strand.
GCTTAAAAGGTTGACACCAGCCTTTGTTGGTGTGTTCAGAATTGCGCAACCATCACTGCAAGTTTGGAACACGCCTGCTACACAAAATTCCACATCCACCGCTGGGCATTCCCCTTCTTCATCCCCCAGTGATACCCTTCACTATCCTGGGCCCAGGCCCGTGACTTTTCTACTTTCTGTCTTCATATATTTGCCTATCTTGAACATATACTGAGTAAAGAAATATAGAGTTTCTCTTAAAATACCTCTTTACAAGGCTTGGACTTTTAGAGGATGGAGAGATGGATCAGAGATTAAGAGCACTATCTGCTCTTCCAGAGGTCCTGAGTTCAATTTTCAGAAACCACACGGTGACTCACAACCATCTATAATGTGATCTAATTATCTAATGCCCTCTTCTGGCATGCAGGTGTACATGCAGGCAGAACACTGTATACATAATAAATAAATAAATCTTTGAAATAATTTTTTTAAAAAGCCTTGGACTCTCAGTTTTTACCAATAATTTATTGACCTATGCCATGTACTTCAAGAATAAGAACATAGAACATAGTCTATGATAAAAAATAAAGATTTTGAAATGAAAAGTATGCTGTGGTACTATATGACAAAGGATAGTTTATCCTTCAAAAAAGCAAAGGGTGGGCAAGCCCAAATTTCAAATGAACCATAAACCAATGAATTTTGTGCAAGGTTAAGAATTTCAATTGAAATAACCAAAGTCCCCTCATCTTGCTCATCCCTAAGGACTTGGGAGAGTAAAGGTCAAGGGAATCCAGCTCCTTCCCAGCATTGTCTACTACTTTCTTCTAACAATCCTGGGCTTTTCAGATTTTTCTCCATAAGTTCTACCCCTGGGAAGAACCAGAAAATGCACACATTTATGCCAGGCTCCTGGCAAGGCCAGGTAGGAGAGAATGGAGGATTTGATTTATGCATAAATGTTTATTATATCCCTGACCAAAGCTTGTCTTTTACTTCTGAGTGAGATTAATTGATTGGTTGGTTGATTGATTGATTGATTAAAATCAAATCTATTAGTTCACACAAGCAAACTGAATTTAGTCCAAAAAAATTGGACTTCTTTCTTAAGAGTCAAGGGTATAAATACAGAGTCCAGGAAAGGGGGAGGGGCTTTGTCGTTAATGGTCACAGCACCCATTGATTTTAACATCTTTATTATGTATTAATTTATTTGTGTGTGTGTGTGTGTGTGCACGCGCGTGTCAATGTGGAGAGGAAAACTTTCAGAAGTCAGGTGTCTCCTACCCTACAGGTCTTGGAATGAAACTCAGGTAGTCAGTCTTGGAGGCAAGCTTCTTTACCCACCTTTCTGAGCCATTTCACAGGCTCTACTCATTGACTCTTGTCTTCCTAGATTCCTGTCCCCCTTGCCTTAAAAATTCTTGAGTTGTTGCAACACTGCACACTTTCCATAGACCACAGTCCTTATTATTATTATTATTATTATTATTATTTGTCAATATGTCATATTCTCTCAAATCCAGCCCTAGGGTAAAGAAACTGAGAAGCAACTATATTCAGATGTGCCGAGGAAATAGGAATAAAAACCTTTGCCTGTTTCTCTCATTTGATTAAGAATGTCTATGTGTTTGTTGCCATTTAAAAAGTCAGGTATCTATTTGATCTCTGTTTATGTTGCCACAACTAAGAGGCAAATAATTGGAAGTCTAGGAATGTATCATGATGATGTGCGCCCAGCAATTTCTTCAGACCCAGAAGAAAATACCTTAAATGTAAATCTCTCTGAGGGACCTTCCCCTGAGCTTGACTGAAAACAGCTTGTCTTTTCTATCATTTGCTGATTCTTAACTATAACAAGCCAAAGGAGATATAGAGCATGTCAGTCTCCTGACTAAGATGCCGAGGTTCAGTGGCAAAGCATAGTCTTCCAGACTGAGGAATGCCAAATAGAACCATAAAGATGCACTTGCTCCTTGGGGAAATGTCTGCAACAAAGTTTTCAAAATATTCCATCAGCAACATCTTTTAATTTTATTGCTTTATTTAAGTGTGTAGTGTGTGTGTGTTTGCATGTGCGCATGTTCACTCATGTGTTCAGTGCTGAGCATCTTCCTTGATCACTCTCCACCTTATTTTTTGGGATAGGGTCCCTTGCTAAACCTGGAGCTCATTAATCCAGCTATGCTGGCCGGCCAACAAGTTCCAGGAAGCTGCTGGTTTCCATCTTCTCCAGCACAGGCCTGCACTGCTGTGCTTGGCGTTTAAAATGGGCACTGAGCACTCAAACTCAGGTCCTGATGCTTGCCCAGCAGGCGCTTTGCTATCTAGTCCAGCTCTCCAATCAGTACCTCTACATTTTATATATAAATTTTTATTGACTCCTTGTGAATTTCACATCATGCACCCCAATCCCACTCATCTCCTGGCCCCTTTGTATCCATCCTCTACCCCTGAAATCTCCCCTCACCCCTCCCCTCAAAAAATCTCATTGTGGTAGCTGGAGTGTGTCCCTCTCTATACCCTTTTGTCCACACATCTTTACTACCAAATGTTCATTGCAATGAGTCATTAGTCTGGTTGGAGGTCTCTGGCTTCCGCTACTCTATCAATGCTGGACCTTCACTGGGACTCCTCTTGGATATCCTGTTGAACCTGCGGTTTCAGATCTGCAGGACTGGCTCACCACGCTCCTACCATTAGGGTCAGCTCTATTGTGCTACCCAGACAAGGTGCAAGCCCCACTGTCTGGAGTGCCACAGCAGGTAAGGGGCAGAGTCAGCTGTCTGGCTCTTGTGACCCCAGGGCCAGCTCTCCCACCTGCCACAATTGGCGAGGGGGCAAGCAGGGTTGAGGACGTCTCTCTTGCCAATGCCACCACACGGCAGGGCCAGCTCTAGCCTTGCTCAGGCCCTCAGGGCGAGCTCACCTGCAACTTCTGCAACCAGGGCCGGTTCTGCGCTTCCTGGGCAAGGTGCCTGCTCTCTGGAGTGCCGCAGCTGTCAAGGAGCAGGGCTGTTGCTCTTGCTCTCATGTCCTCATCAGGGGCAGCTCTCCCGCCATGCCCAGACGAGGGGTAGGGCCCACTCTGCGCAGGCCTCAGACATCAACATAGCTCCAGATAACAGAGCAGATCAAGGACATCTGCCTGGCCTTTGGTAGTAACATACTCCTGCTGCTGACAGGCATGGACCCAAACATGGCCCTTGTTGGCAGCACCAGCCAGGACCTCATGGCTTTAGGTGGCATCACCAGCTATTCACATCAGGACGTTCCTTACTACTCTCAAATATCTAGGTCTGCCTGCCTTCATTGTGCACCCATCATCCTTCTGCCTCTCTTTCATCTTAGTGGTGCCTGGGGTCTCTGGGTGCCTGAGGTCATCTCAGGACTGCTGTGCACTGCCATGTGGATCTGGGGTGAGGTTGTCTCTGGCATGGCCTTCCCACGCTGGGGAACTGTGAAGCCAGACTGGGCACCTTTTTTAATTTTTCTAATAGGCAGAAAGCAAAGAGTCTATCAAGATTTTATTTTCACTTGACGACATGGAAAAGCAGCAAACAGCTTAGCAAGGTCTTTGAAATGCTTACTTGCGTGTGAATGAAGCATAGCACATGGCCAGGAGGTTCCCCTGGGTTCCGTGAGCTGTAGGTTTGGGCAGAGTAGGAATGAATTAGTACTTTAAAATTTGATATTTAAGACCGAGAAAAGCAAATGTCTTTAAATGCAAGCAGATGAGTTATTTAGTTTCTCACTGCTGCAACAAATACCTAAGGAAAATAACCTTTTCAAAAGGACGGATTAGGCTTGGAAAAGTGGCTCAGTGGGTAAGAGTGCTGGCCTTACAAGCATTAGGGCCTGAATTTGGATCTCAGCATCCACATAAAATGCCAGGCAGTACTTACACATATGTGACCACTACAATGTGAGGGTCAACAGGATCTCTGGGACTTGCTGGCACCAGTATTGTTCCAGGCTCAGCGAGAGCTCCCACTTCAAAAGAGTAAGACAGAAAGTGATAGGGCAGGACATCTAAATCTTCCTCGGCCTCCCTGTTAGAGCTTGCAGAGGGGTGGGAATCCTGCTCCCCCCTCAGCATAGACTACGTCAGGACCATGTGGGATGCGGGATCTGTAGCAGTCTCCGGAAGAGATCTCCACTTAAAGAAAAAGTTGGCTCTTCTTTGCACTAAGGAGGCATCTTCAGTACATGCTTTCTAAGCGCTTCTGCACAGTGGTTTGAGGAACCAGAGTGTCTGTGTCCAGTCTTAGAGGAGAATTATAGGAAGAAAAGTCAGTGTGCATCTTCCTGGATCCAGAGTTGAGGCCAAGCAATGGCTGGAGCAGGAGGGAAGATCTCTCCAGGGTCACCAGCAACAGTGGAGGCGGCAAAGCCAGGGAAAGGAAATGAGTCAACAGAGCCAGGGCCTGAGGACCTGAGTGTTTTGCTGCAGACAGAGCTCTTTGATGCTCTAACAAGCTGGGCATCCAAAGCACACGCCCTCTTGCTTACAAGGCCCTGGCGGGTGACTCTTAGGCTATAGAGGTAGCAATATAATTAAAAACCAAGCCCTCCAGAAAAGTAGGAAATTAAAAAAGGACTTACCTGAGTTGGAAGATGATAATGAGGCAAACATGGGAAAGCATGTAAGGACACAGAGACATGAAAAAAGAAGAGCATTCTGACTTCTAATTGGGGAAATGTTGCAGGGCTGGGCTCTGCTGATAACAAAGCCATAGGACTGGCCTGGCTACGGCTGTGCAAGGCACTTTCAGCACATCTCTGCCCCATGATCTCGTGTTTGAAAGGATCTGACTCAGGCGGAAGTCATTGCTCACTGGGATGTGACCTCCCTTTGGCACAGCTAATCAGCCATGCTCCACTATTATGGATCAGTGGCTTTGGCTGTCTGCTAATATGGTGCTGTGCAAATACACACCACTCTGACCTCCTTCCATTGTAGCTGGTACTAGCCTGAGAGAAAACAGCAAGAAGAAACCACAGGGAAGCACTTATCCTACCCACATTCTCTACATGAACCCTTCAAAAAACTGCACCCACAAAGTCGAGGAAATCTTAGGAAGATGTAGTTCTGACTGGCTATAAGCCGATGGTTCTTACACCCCACCACACCTGCTCCAGTGATGGGCTAGAGATGGACCAAAGACTCAGAAAAACACTCACCATGTTTAACAGTTTGTTCTAAAGAAATGTTGCTGTGGTGTTTTGAAAGATTCTCCACCCAAAAGTCGAGAGAACTGTGTTCTCTAGAGGTTTTGTCAAGGTTACACTAAACTTCATGTGTGATTAAACCACCGGCCATAGCAATAGACTGACCCCTGTCCCCTCCCTGCCTCTTCAATGCTCTGGTTTTTCTAGTGACTAGTACTTATCCTGATGATTCCTTGGTTCCTCCTCTGTCTCTAAAGAAAATCTCATCAGCATGTGAGTAAATATCAAAGTTCTCTAGGAGCTCTGTACCAGGAACCTGAAACAAGAGCCAGGTCCAAGCATGGATGTGCCAGCAATGCCATACAGGCCATGGAGGTGTCCTCAGATCACAGTGGAGCTGGGAGATTCCTGCCCACTGCAGTGTGTGCTCGCCTGGGGTGCCGACACACAGCTGAAGTCCCAGCGCTGAGGAGGCCACAGGAGGAGTGTCCCATGATCCATTTTTAACACGGGCTGTACACTGGTGAATGACACTGTAAAAATCTTTTACACTTTATTTTTATTGCACCTTTTCTATGTTTAGATATGGTTAGTTTCTGAGGACAGAATCCAAGGTAGTACAGGCTAACCCCAAACTTGCTATGTAGCCATGTCACCTTAAACAGCTAATCCTCTGTTTCCGCTTCCAGGGTGCCAGGATGACAGATGTGCACCACAACCTATGGTTTCAAAGAATTATACACATGCTAGGCGAACACTACACCAGCTGAATGACAGCCCACCCTTGCTAAGTTTAGACACACCAGGACCACTGTGTTTTAATCGCCTTTGGTATTCAGTACAGAGGTCCACAGCCCTCTAGCCAGGAGCCAAAGACTTATACCATCACGAAACCTCAGTTACACAGTAGGCTTAATGTCTGAGTAGATGCTGTCATGGTCACAATATTATGCCCTAATTATGCATTTTTAGAGCATACCCTCATCATGAAAGGACAGGCGAGTGTATTTACTTTGCATTATATCATAACACTAATTAGCATTGTCCTATGTTGTTAGCTACTCTTTTTTTTTTAACCTCTCATAGCTGTAAGATCAACCACAGCACCACTTCTCTAAGACTCAGGTTTACCATCTGTAAAGTGGAAGACAGGGCTTACTGCATGGCAATTAAGAAAGCTGATTCCTGCAGAGCTTTCTGGGAACCACGGCTCCCTTCACAGGACAGTGGCTCACTGAGTGGCAGCAGTGATTGCTTTAAGTGACTTTGTGTTGTGTCAGGCACTGTTATAAGCGATTTGTGTGTATCGATTTATTTAATCTTTAGAACTCTGATAGACAAGTGCCATTAGACCCATTTTTAAATATAATTTTTTATTTATTACAATTTATTCACTTTGTATCCCAGCTGTAGCCTCACCCTCAGCCCCTCCCAATCCCACACTCCCTCCCTCTTCTCCTCCCATGTCCCTCCCCCAGTCCACTGATAGGGGAGGTCCTCCACCCCTTCCCTCTGACCTAGCCTATCAGGTCTCATCAGGACTGGCTGCATTGTCTTCCTCTGTGGCCTGGTAAGGCCGCCCCCCTCAGGAAGAGATGATCAAAGAGCAGGCTAATCAGTTCATGTCAGAGACAGTCCCTGTTCCCCTTACTAGGGAACCCACTTGGAAACTGAGCTGCCATGAGTTACATCTGTGCAGGGGATCCAGGTTATCTCCATGCATGGTCCTTGGTTGGAGCATCCGTCTCAGAAAAGACTCCTAGGCCCAGATTTTTTTGGTTCTGTTGCTCTCCTTGTGGAGCTCCAGATCCTTCGAGGTCTTTTTATCTCTCCCTTCTTTCATTAGATCCCCTGCACTCTGCCCAAAGTTTGGCTATGAGTCTCAGCATGTGCTTTAATATTACCTGCTGGTATTTCAGAGGCCCTCTGTGGTAGGCTCCCACAAATGATGCTGGTATAACTGGATGTCAATATGTAGAAAAATGCAAATAAATCCATCCTTATCACCCTGCACAAAACTAAAGTCTAAGTGGATCAAAGACCTCAACATAAAAGCAGACATACTAAACCTAAACCTAAACTAAACTAAAAAGTGAGGAAGAGCTTTGAGCTCATTGGCACAGGAGACAACTTCCTGAACAGAACACCAACAGCACAGGCTCTAAGATCAACAATCAATAAATGGGACCTCATGAAACTGAAAAGCTTCTATAAAGCAAAGAACACTGTCGTCAGAACAAAATGACAGCCTCCACATTGGGAAAGGCTCTTCACCAACCCCATATCTGACAGAGGACTATTATCCAGAATATATAAAGAAGTCAAGAAGTTAAACAGTAACAAATGAAGTAATCCAATTTAAAAATGGGCTACAGAGCTAAACAGAGAATTCTCAATAGAGGAATATCAAATGCAGAGAAACACTTAAAAAATGCTCAACATTAGCCCCATTTTATAAATAAAAAAGTTGAGGCCTAGGAAGTTATAGCACTGTTTAAGATTGTACAGTTAGGATTAGTAAGTGAAGGAGCCAAAACAAAACCCCAAAACCTCAAATGTTTTTTGCCTCCACATCATTGGTATTCAGTAAATACTTGTTAACAAGAAGATTTTTCTAGACAGTAGTGAGAAGTTAGTCAGTACATAAAAACAAAAAAAACTCCCCAAAGTTATAGTAAAATCTTTCTACAGTAACAGCCCAAATGAAAAAAAATAATAAATAATATCCAACGGTCCCAAAGGAAATAAGGAAGGAGAGATTTCCTTCAAAATTTTCCACACTCTGACGTGTTGAAGGACAGTTTGGCCCAGCCCTGCCCTCACCTATGAAAAGCAGCAATAACTCTTGGGTGTGGAGGGAGGGGCTTCCAGTTTTAGGCTGGAGCCCACCTTTGACTCCTAAGCTTCTTGAATGCTTGCCAGCTCATTGCTCCAGCTCCCCGCCCTCCTCCTGCTGGGAAGACACCAGCCAGTGTGAAACCCTTCACCTCATCAGCCCTCGGTCACCTCTACTGGCTCCTCACCCCTAAATCCTCTTGGCACACACTTCTTTTTAATAGCTCTAATTTTTCTGTTTGCCATCTTTCAACGTTTTTGACTTGAATAAAGGAGTTTTGGAAAAACCCTTTATTATTACATGTAACAAAACAAAGTTCATATCTGTTATATGTTGAGTGACTAGCTGCTCAGCTAGGAAACAAATGCCTTAAACGTTTTTCATCAAATAATCAAAACAACTCTGTGCAGGAGGTTCCATTGTCTACATTGAGTAGGGAACGAAGCTCACCTCAAACATCACCAGGAATGTGGGTAGATGGCTCATCTGGTAAAGTGCCTATTGCTCAAGTATTAAAATCTGAATTCAGTCCCTAGTACATATGTTTAAAAATAAAATACAATAAAAGCCTGGTGTGGCAGTGCATGCCTGTGAGCCCAGCACTGGCAGACAGAGACATGAGGCTCCCTGGGGCTTACTGACCAGCCAGTCTAGTTAAAGTAAGTGAGTTCCAGGTTCAATGACTCTATCTAAAGATGGAAGGTAAAGAGTAATTGAGGGAGAGAACTAACATGAACCTCTGGTCTTCACATGTACATGTGTTCACCCACCCCAACCACCTCCCAACATAACACACACTCTGTCCCAGGCTTTACATGTCAAGGCAGTAGTGCCAAAGCCAAAGCCAGAGCCTCTCTCTTCCTTGATACTCACTGGCATCATAACCCTAGAGGGTCCATCTTCCTGTACTTCCAGGATGTACAAATCCCACTGAGAGGAAGACTTGTAAGATAGAAGGCACCTCCCGGCCCTTTCCTTGCTATAGTCAGCTCTTTCTGGGTTGTTCTGGACCATACAAGGTCTTCTTTGAGTTTTTAATACAGCAAGGGAAGAAATTTTCAGGAATAAATTATCATCCCCTGCTAACTGACGCTCAGCTGGGAGCGTTAGAAGATGAGTGGATAAAATATGGTTTATATCAACTCACCATGAACCTCTGGCTGCTTCAGTGACTGGAGCTGATTGAAAATTGACAGTGTTCTAGTCTGAGTGATTGAATCATCATGGCAGGATCTGTTTCCTCTTTTCCACCTTCTTCCCTTTGTTTTCTCTAGTTCTGTTGTTTGCTTTGGATTTTTATGGCTAATGATAAAGTCCTTTTGGGAAGCCTGAATCTTGTTCATAAGCTAATGAATCTGTGATTATTCTCCCTTGAGCAGTTGTTCTCAACCTGTTGGTCTCAACAGGGTTTCAAATAACTCTTTCCCAGGGGTTACATAGCAGATATACTGCATATCAGGTATTTACTTTACAATCCATAACAGTAGCAAAATTACAGTTATGAAGTAGCAGCAAAGATAATTTTGTAATTGGGGTTCACCACATGAGGAACTGTATTCAAGGGTCACGGCATTAGGAAGATTGAGAACCACTCACCTAGAGCCATGCACATACATTTGGTAACATACAGTAAGTGAAGGGTCATGTGCTTTGTCAGTCCCCTGAAAAGAGCCAAATCCTTGTCAACAGGATTAACACCTGTTTATAAAGAGATGCTCTTTAAGCAATCAGGTAGTTGTGTTGAGGTCCAAGCAGTGGGTGATGTGAACACAGCTTGAAGACTTTCTCTTTCCCTGCTAGTCATTTGCAAAAGCAGGATCAGCTGGGTCACCTCTGGCCCAAGCTCCAGAAGGTACAAGCCAACAACCCAGGACAACTTGTCCCTTCGTCCTGGTCAGATGGAGTGTTCAGGGTCATTTCTAGTTCAGTTTGCAGTGTTCGGGTCTGGGACCTTCCACTTCCCACAGATACAATATCCAACACTCCAGCATTCTCCAAGGCTGTTCCTCTGGTATTTCATCTAACTGTGAAATATAAACACACATGAACAAATATTTTTTACTTTTATTTTTTAAATGCTTTGGGCTCAGCTGTTATGAAAATGATTTTAAAATGTCACAGAACAGTTTTGCATTATGTCCTGGGATTTCATGTTCTATAAATCATCCCTGCTGCATAAGATGGAAGAGGAAATAGTGGCTCCTTATATTTCATTAACACATTTTCATCTCAGAGTCATGCAGAACAAGTGTCACAATCCCAATCATTATGCACTTCAGAGTAGAGGTGATTGTATCATTTGATTATTTCAAACAAATACTTTAATTATTTTAATAAGTTCATAGGCTGGGGCATAGCTCCATGGTAGGGTGCCCAGCAAACCCAAAGCCTTGAGCTCGATCCCCAGTACCACAAAAGAAAAATGAGAGCAAGCAACAAAATATACTTATAGAAACAAATGATTTAACAATATTAAAGTAAGAGTTTGTGACTGTGCAGCTGGAGAGAAAGCTCAGCAATTAAGAGCTCTTGCTGCTCCTCAGAGGACCCAGGTCCAGTTCCCAGCACCCATGTCAGGCACCTGTACACATCTGACTGTAACTCCAGCTTCAGAAGATCCATTGACCCCTGATGACCTCCATGGGCATGCACATCCATGTGCACATCTATACACACACACACACACTTACACATACCCCACTCGGTTGCATAATATAAAGTAAAAATAAATCTTTTTAATAAAAAGAATTTGTGAATACAGTGCAATAAATCCAAGTTGGTTAATGAAATGGTAACAAGGAGGGTAATTATGGTCATAGTGACTTTTCTCATCACTGTGCCACAACTACCCACAACTTAAGGAGAAAGGCTTCATTGAGCTCATGATTTCAAAGGGAATTCGGCTTATCCTGAACATAAATAAAAGGTAGAGAAAATGGTTCCATCATAGCAATGGGACTGTGAGACAGCAACTGTCCACACCGAATGGACTAACAAGAAGAGAAAAGATCCCAGACCTAGGGGCAAGCTGTAACCTTGGAAGTTCCACCCATAACGACCCAGTTCTACCAGCCCAATCCCAGCCTCTGAAGGATCCACACTGTGCAAACTAATTCCACAAGCTAAGCTCCAGTGTTCACAACATGAACCTGTAGGGGTACATTTCAGCTTCAAACCATGACACCCCTGGCCTAAACAAGAAAGCTTCAAATACAGTGGAATTTGGTCACCTTGAAAAAGTAGGGCATCTTTATTGAACAGAATTCACAGGGGACGATCCCAGAAACACGACCAGGGTGGAGGGTGGGGGAAATATACTGGAGTACATCCCAGCCAAGCAGGTGTTTCTGTTGGGCACTGGCAGAAGTCACATGAATTTACAACAGCAAGAAGAGCAGAGAATGTCACCTGACTGGGAAAGGCATCAGTTTGATTTGGAAGACAGAGCCATTGAGTGTTTCTAAGCAGAGAAATATCATGGCTGAAAAGAAGTTATAATATAGCTAGTGTAGCCTTCCTGAATCTGCCTTACCAAGATATTAATGGCTTAAAACAACAGAGGTACATTCCTTTAAAGAACAGAAGGAGATCGAGGCATAAGAGGGACCAGGACGCCTATGAAGGGTCTAGGAGAGAACTCACCCTCAATGGCACTCTTCTTGTTTCTGCTGGTTGCTAGCGATCCTCATTGTTGCTTGGCTCACAGATAGATCACTCAAGCCTCTGCCTTAAATCTCATTTGTGATGCTCTCTTGGTGTCTACATCAGATTTGCCTTTTATTATTAAGACATCATTCACATTCAAGTTAGGGCCCAGCCTAATCCAGAATAATCTGAACTTGGTTATATTTGCGTAGACTCTGTGTCAAAATAAATACCTTATCATAATTCCATATCAAAATAAAATACCTACACATTCACAGGTGTAGGTAGACATGAATTTGGTGAGGCGAGGGCTTTACTGTGGGACCTGGTTAAATAACCACATGTAGAAAAAACTATGGGAAATGCAATCATGGGAAATCAGCCAAAATCTCTAGAAATGAAACACTTAGAGTTAAAATTATAGTGACAAAACTGGAGGTGGAGAAGATGAGAAAGGAAGGTTAGCATGAGGAGAAAAGAGGCAGAGTAAGCCAATTTGACCAGGTGGCTGACTTGAAATTGAAGAGGAAATTAAGGACGACCTAAGACCCGGGAGTGGATGCCTGGGTGAATGGTGGAACCAATCCAGGCAGGGCGCTAGAGGACTAACTGTAGTTGGTTTAGTGAGAGGTCGGTTTAATTTCATGCTTCGTGGGGTAATGCTAGTAGAAAGCATAGCCATCCAAAGCTCTTTGGAAGCTGGGCGTTTGCTGCTCCAGTGTTAGTCAGAGGATAGGCTAGGTAGTGGGGAGCCAGGGATAAGGCAGCTTAAAGGAAAGAGAGAAATTAACACCAGCCTGGAAAATTCCTGAGAGGATAGGAGAGGTGAAAGAATCATGGGAACAGGTCAATCATACATCAGATAGACGGACAAGGCAGAGGGAAAACTCAGCAGTAAGCCAGTGGACGGGGACTAAAGCTGGGAAATGGAAGGAGGGACTAGTTCTATAGATAAATCATCGTAGTGTAATAATATTTCTCAATATGAACATATGCTTGGATATTTTCTTTGAGTGCCACCTTTACATCCAAACAACACATCAAATTTTAGAATTCCTTTAGAAATAATGTGGATCATGAGGCTAATGTTTCTCATTTAAAACATCCTTCAGAGATATGTTTGCACTCATGCAGTCCTCAGCAAAGGTCGATGTACGTGTGTGCGTGGAGGCAGGAAGTTGACCTCAGATATCTTCATCTGTCACTTCCACTTTAGTTACTGAAGCGGGCTCTCTCAATGTATTCAGAGCTAGCCAGTACTGGCTAGACTAGCTTGCCTCTGCCTCCTGCTTGCTGGTTTTACAGGTGGCACCCATGCCTGCCTAGCTTTTTCACATGGGCTGTAGGGATCCAAACTGCTCCTCAGGCTGGTACAGCACGTGCTATGACCAGTGAGCTGTCCACCTTCCAGCTACGTTAACTCCTGTTTCACAAGGTAGCCCAGGCGGAAAGGGTAGACTAAACTGGATTTCCATTTTTCTGCAGAAAACGAGTTAGTGTGTAACAGACAAGAAACAGTTGGCCAGGACTTTCACGACAGAAAGTCAATGTGTGAAATGAAAGTAGGAAGTATTGGAATGGGCAACAAAGCAAGGTTTTTAGAGAAGGTCCTAAGAAGTGCTTTGTGAGAAAAGTGAGAAGGTAGCAAGTTGGGCAGCTCAGGAGCAGCTGGGAGAAGAGTGAAGGACAGACAGAGCTCTGTTTTATTGGAGAAAGCAAAAGTGCTCTGATTGCCCAGTTCCAGCACAAAAAAAAACTGAAAAGCAAAACTGAAACGGAAGAAAAACCAGTGCAACAAGGCCTCCTCTGGGACTTTTTCGGGGTGTGTCATGTCACTGTTTTCAGAGCTTCCTTACGATAGAAAAGTCATCTGGCCTTCCCAAGAGGGACCTGTAGAGTTCTTTTAATTAAAAAGCAGAACTTCTCCCAGCTACAAAGGCCTGGCACCTGCTACTTTGCAAACCCGAGAATGAAATGCATTCTGTCTTCTGGTGGACAATAGACACTTCCTTCTCCTGTGTGCTGTATGTTTCTCTGTCAACTGCTTTCCCATCAACCCCTTGTGAGTAGGAACACCTATGCTGAAGGCTGAACATTTCACTCCTGCTGTGGGGCTCAGTTCAGGGCCTGACTGGCTAGGAGGAATGCATTTGCAGCGTGGGGAGGTGCAGCCTGAACTAGTCTGGGTATCTGAGGCATACAGTTGTGTTACTAGGGAGTGACCATGAATGAGCCCTCCACCTGGGCATCCAAGTCTTCATTCTGGTTACCGGCCTCGTGTGTGGCCTTTTGCCAACAGAACAAATGAGGCCAAATTTCCCCATGGGCCTAATCCCTGAGCACAAAATACAGTAAGTCTCTCATGCCTGTTGCCCTCCTCCCAGCTGTAAGCACTGCATCACGCTGTGTTCTTGTGCTCCAGCATTCACTTTAGCTAAATTCCTTTTGTCCTGTTCTTGAAGCTCTCCATTGCACAATGAGCATGCTATTAAGATCATTGGGGAGATGAATACCAAACATTTTCCAATGCTCCTCCCCCATTGCCCTGCCACACACTCTTTTCAAGCAACTTTGCCACCCCACAAGAACTCTCTGTTTTGTTCCATGGAAGAATGGTCTTCCCTCAGTGGCAAGGACCAAGTGATGGCTCACAAAACTACAGTGTTGTACCACGTGAGCCCAGTGTAGTGTACGTATCACAGATTCCAGAACTGCTTGAGTACCTTCTCAGACTTCGCATGACTATAAGAAAGTTCACTTGTCTGCATCCCTGTGGGGTGGAAATGGTACCTACCTTAGAGGACTCTGGTGAGGGTTGACTAAATTTATATTTGGGAGGAAGGCAGGTGAATAAGTCTCTAAAGTGCTTACTTTGAAAGCATGAGCATCTGAATTCGATCCCCAGAATAAGAAAAGCCAGGGACACACTGGCGCTGTAGTTCAATGGTTAGAGCTCTTGCCTCTCATGCATGAGGCCCTAGGTTCGATCTCCAGTACCGCCAGAAAAAAAAATCTAGGTGTGGTGGTGTATGCTTGGAAGAGTACTGGAAAGATGGAAACAGGTAGACAGCCAGCCTAGCCTATTTGGCAAGTTTCAGGCCAGTGAGAGGCTCTCAGAAAAAGGTGAATGGAGAATGTATAGCAACAGTTATGAATAAGCACTCTAAATGCAGCTTACGTTCTGCAGAAGTGTCTTCCAGAAATTCATGACCTTAAGCATTTCCAGCTGCAGAATTAATAGCCTTTTGCTTACAGAACATGGCAAAAAAAAAAAAAAAAAAACCACTACAACCTCAATGCGAATCCAATAGAAAACGGCAAGCTGTGTGAATATTTAATATGTTTAATTATGTTATATTAATTAAATCAATTATTTAGTGTCTTGGCTGCTGTTCTGTAATGATTTTTTTTGCATGTCCAGGAATTTAATGGTGTCCATACTGTCCCTTGTAGAAAATGTGCTCCAGAAGGTCCTGCAGGTTAATACCATTGTTTGTCTAAATACTACTTGTAATCTTGAGGATAAAATAGTGAAATAAAATAGACTCTGGTCATAAATTTCATGAGGCACCAGGGTTGGCCTGACCGATCAGAGTCATTGGTGATGAGTCTCCTCCATTCAGACTTCTAATCCCAGAGAAGTTCTGCAGACTCCTGAAGTCCCGGGGATTGTCAAATACCTAAGTAAACTGTGGACAGTCTGAGGGTCCTTGTTGGTGACCCTGCTGATCACTTATCAGATTAGATTCTAGTTTGATGAGGTAAGTTTGGGTAGTTGACAATAGTTATCAATTTCCTACAGTCCACATCGGTCCAGGTGTCGCGGTCCCAAACCATTCAGGATTCAATCCTTTCACGGGCAAGTTGTGTCTCATCAGGCCTAGAGCGAAATTTTACTAAGAGGAGTTTTTGACTCATGCTTTGTGCTCACTGAGAGTGGTTTAAAGTTTTCATTCATGCTTCTAGGTGTGCTTTGGGTAGGTAACACAGAAATGCTTAAGGGAACCACTAACGCGGATTTTATTAAGTTGCTTTTAAGTATGTACTTTGCTGTGTAGATGGTTTTAGCATCCTTGAGTTAACCATTCACTTAGGCCCATTGTTGCCAGATTTATGGGGCACAGCTGGAGCCATGTGAATCATGGAAATTTCGGATTAGAAAGGAGAATTTGTGGGCTGGGACGTAGCCCACTTGGTGGAGTGCTTGCCTAGCATGTACACAAAGCACCACAGTACAGTATAATACTGGTTATGGTGGTTGGTGTACTACCATAATCCCCGCACTCAGGGAATGTGGACAGGAAGATTGAAAGGTTTTCATAGCCAGTGTGAGAGCCTAAATCCAGCCTATGTTGCATTTTTATGAGGAGGTAAATTATTTAAGAACCAGCATGTTGGCTAACCAGGATATATTTTGTCTATACTGCCCACGATTCAAAAGTTGCCATTAGACTATGTTGCTGGCTTGAGAATATCAAGTGTCAGATGCTGTTTAAAACCATGTATGTGTACATTGGTGCAACCTCTGTGGGAAGCCAGGTTGAAAATTATTTATTTTTAACATACCCGTGACTTTTGAGTTGTCTGCTTTGAAAAGACTACCTCGAAGGCACATTTGTGGGTATGTAAATTATACTTTTTTATTATTTTTAATGCATGTATTTATATATCCACACACAATTTTAAATCTAGACTCTGCATTTGAAAGCAAACATGCAATATTTGTCTTTCTGTGGCTAGCTTATTTTGTGTAATTCAGTGATTTCCAATTCTGTCCATTTCCTTGCAAAGGCCATAATTTCGATTTTCTTCGTGGGAGCATTGCTTTCTGACTTCAGACACCTTTAGCAGAGTCCTTACCCTGTTCGTTGCCTAAGAGAGAAATAGAGGCAACCGTTTCCATGGAGATGAGTTTGCCCCACATATCCTGAGCTCCGTGTTGCCACCAGACTGGCTAGTCAGCTGGCTCTTGGTATCTACCTAGTTCCATGAGCTCACCTGTCCGCTGGTGCTAAGCACAGAGGCATGAGCCACCATGCCTGGATTTTGCGTGAGTTCTGGGGATCCAAACGCACATCCTCCCGTTTGCACGGTCAGCACTTTATTCACATCTCCCCAGCCGCTCTAACAAATATTTTTAAATGCCTCACCTTGTCCTCAAGAAAAATTCATAAATAAAAAGCACTGAAGTTATAGTCAAGCGGTAGAACCCTCATCTAGCATATTGGCATGCCCTAGGCCCTGGGCTGGATAATTAACATTTAAAAATAAATGTGGATAGCACAGCGTGCTTACAAAACATATTTTTAAACTATTGACACAATTCTGTCATGCAAACAAGAAGAAAAGGAACATTAATCTTTTCACCACATAAAATTTATTATAATGTGTAAATATGTGTGTGCAATGCAACTGTACTAGAGGTCATGGAAAAGCAGTGGATCAATTAATCACCATGAAAA
The DNA here is from genome assembly GCA_028658305.1 of Pachyuromys duprasi. Lineage (NCBI taxonomy): Eukaryota > Metazoa > Chordata > Mammalia > Rodentia > Muridae > Pachyuromys > Pachyuromys duprasi. The sequence continues at coordinate 24,197,875 of CM053760.1, forward strand.
CTAGAACCACAAAAGTTAACTAGCCCCAGCCTGCTTGCCAGACACTCAGCTCATCCTGGGACATAACCGTTGTTACTCTGCTGCTCTTACAACATAGTGATGTTTCAGTAGAACACAGCATGGCCACTCCTTCACAGGACAGCTATCTTCCTGGGAAAGTCAGTGAGTAGTGAAAAACTACAGAGACCACAATCCACACCCACCATCCACCACCCTACCCTCGTGCTGCCTGGGAGCACTCTGCCCACCATTATCCCTCAGATGTCTGCCTGCCATCACCATCACCTCATCTCTTGTTGGGAGGGTAGCATATGGAAAGAAATGTGAATTGGTGTGTGTGTGTGTGTGTGTGTGTGTGTATTCATATGCACATTTGCAGTAGAGAAGGGTAGTGGGACTCTCACACATCTTTCTCAGCTTTTGCAGCTTTGCCTGTTATTTCTGGACAAACCTCAAATGCAGGCCGTAATAACCAGCACATGTATCTGTGAAAGAACATCTGCCCTTTTCCATCGTGTTTCTGTGATGCTTTGGCCTTCAATGGTGAGGGTTCCCTGTTATCACTTGGGCTCTTTTTCATTTGGTTCCCTAAGATCTCCTGCTTAGGACAGCCTGGGAAGCCATACACTAACACACCTTTGCAGCGGTGAATCAAAATGTCTTTGCCATATCATGTAGGTGCTAGTCCCGCCACCCCATGCTACAGAGACACCAACTGGGCACATCAGACAGCTGACCAGGATGGCCACACGTGGGTTCAGCTCTTCTTGGTCAGGGGTGATCAGAATCTACAGGTTGGCTCTCGAGGCTTCTAGATTTCTGAGCTGGCCAGGCCCCTTGCTTCTCACCTCTGATCTTCACAACTGGGCAAGTGTACAACCTGCTAAAGAATGACTATGGGAGCTGTGGAGATAGCTCAGGGATAAAGGGCTTGATGCACAAACATAAGGACCAGAGTTCAGATCTCCAAAACACACATAAAAGCCAGGCAGGCACACAGGCCCTCTGTAATACTGTCGCTCAGGTATTTCTGAGGCAAGCTGGCTAGCTGGAATAGCTGAACTGGCATGCCCAAGGTTCAGCGAGAGGCCCTGCCTCATTAGGTAAAGAGAACAGTGGCAAGAGCATCTGGACACGGACACACACACACACACACACACAGCACATGTACAATCACACGTAGGAACACACACACACCTTTGTTAAACAATGTTCTATTGGCTGTGAAATCATTAGGAGCTTTTGTTCACTGTATGCAAGTCACCACAGGAAATAGACACATGGCAGAAAGATATGAGTCAAAGTCAAGATTACTTGAAATGGGTGGTGGTTACATTGGGTGCTCTCTTACCACCAGAAGGTTAAATTCAGGATCAGGGTTTGGATTGGAGGTAGGGTTATAGGTCCATTTTGGCAAGGACCTAGAGAGCAACCCAGGTCACTCAAAAGTACCCAAAGCAGAGAATGTGTAACCAGAATATAACCATCCCATACCTCAGGCACTCACAGCTTCTTATTTAAGATTAGTGACACATGCTTCACCCAGAATATCACATACTTTACCCATAATACCACCCTTTGACTCCCTGTGCCTATAGAAGAGTCTGTGTTGCCATGATAAAAAACAGGGTGTCTTTAGAAATTGCAAATCTGAAGTGATTGTTCTTCATGCCATACACACGAGCCCTTCTGGTGACAGCCTCAGAAACCTTCCTAGGGACAAGGCACACAGTAGATGACAAGCCCAAAAGAAGTCCATCCCTCTCCATCAGCACCCAGAGCATGATTACTAATGTCAGTGTTGGTTTTCAGAATCCTGACATTGATACTTGTGAGGGAACTAGGACTTGTGGGTACAGGACATGGGGCAGCAGCAGAGTCAGGGGACACGGAGAGGAATAGACCCTTTGTGCTTGTCAGAGAAGCCATCAAAACTGAAAATGCAGTGTGAATGCGGAAGACAAGGCTGACTGTGTAAATCAGCTGATAGCCACAGTAGGGGCATGAGGGCAGGCACCACGAGATCTCTACAATTCGGTGCCCAGCCAGTACCAGCCTACAGGCTCCTATAGACACAAGCCTTTAAATTAACATGTTTGTCCCCACAGAGATGGCCAGAGCAGACAGGCTAGCCTTTATAACAGACAGACAGCTGTTGTATGGCTATGAGAGGGGAACTGTTTTACTGATACCTAACATCTCTAGAATCCACCCACTGTCTGGATGTAAGGTGAGAAAGAAGCTGGACAAGCAAGCCATCAATAGGCCTTTCTATTAACCACCTTCACACACGTTGTAGGGGGGTTTCCCATCCTACTACTATTTTTATAGAAGAATAATTACATATATTTAAAATATAAGATTTATTGGGCTTTGTGTAAATGTATATTATCACACAAGCTAACTAATCTAATGATCATTTCATTTTGTTAATCTTTTGGTTTTTAATTTTTTTTTAGATAGGGTCTTGTGGAACGCCAGGCTTCCAAGCAACCCAGCTTGCTTGCTTGCCTGAGAGAAGGAGAAACTTCTCTCTCTCTCTCTCTCTCTCTCTCTCTCTCTCTCTCTCTCTCTCTCTCTCATGTGTGTGTGCTCTTCATTCAAAGAGAGGGAAAGATACTTGAGGTTGACCCTCTCAGCCAGTTTCAGGCCTACAATGCAGCATTGTTGATTGTGTTCACACCGCTGACTTTAGTCCTCAGAGCTGCTCCATTAAGCAAAGCCAATGCTTTGTCCCTGCTGACCATCACCTTCCTACACCCCGCTCCCCAGTCCTTAAAAACCATCATCCTACTCTCTCCCTCTATGAATTTAACTGAGCTGCCTTATGTAAGTGAACCCATGCAGCGTTTGTCTTTATGTATGTGTTTTATTCCAGTCAGCCTAATGTCCTCCAGATTTAGGGAAAGGATGATTTTTTTCAGTAAAAAGTGTTGGAAAAATTGGATATCTTCATACAAAAGAATTAAATCTCACATTATATACATAAGTCTGCTCGAAATAGATTAAAGCCTTCATTGTTGAGAGTTATTATTGCAGTATATTCCAAGTGTGTGAGTCAAAATTGAGAGATCAAGATAAAAGTCAATGATTTTTCCCTTTTTTGTTTTGGTTGGTTGGTTGGTTGGTTAGTTTTGGTTTCTAGAGACAGGGTTCCTCGGTGTAGCCCTAGCTGACCTGGAACTCACGCTGTAGACCAAGATAGCCTCAAATTCAGAGATGCACCTGCCTCTGCCTCTTGAGTGCTGGGATTAAAGGCATGCACCACCATGCCCAGCATAATTTTACTTTTCAAAAAGTCTTAGGTTTTGCTCAATAATTGGATTCAAGTACTACTAATGTTCACTAAGCCAGATATAAAATGGTTAACTAGGTTAGTTTGTGGACCAGTTTTGATCAGACCTGTGAAAATCTGACCCATGTTTTATACTTGGTCTTCAAAAAAGTGACCTTGGGGAGAAAAAAAAATCGCTGCTCTTGAGTGGACAGGAAGATGTTTCCAGTAAAAGGCATTTGAATATTCTACCACCCAGTGCTTAGGACTAGCACTCAGTTGTCCTCAATAGAGTTGACTTCCTAGGAGTTGAAATGTGGAATGACTGAATGCAGTTATTTCCAGGAGTGAAAAACAAAACAAAGTAACAAAGAAAAAAGAGAGTGATTTTCTTTCAGTCCTAGGAAGAAGGACAGAGAGAACAGCTTAATGTCTATAGAGGGAATGCGGCTAATTCTGCCCTCTGAAGATTGACATTTTGTCTAAACAACAAAATATTAAACCTGGGGGAGATGTTTCATAACATAGGAAGGAGAAGCAAGCATTCAAAAGTCAGACAGAATCAAAATTTTAGGGGTTGAGAAATGACTGAGCCAGTGATGTGTTTTGCCACGTGAGCCTGAGGACCTCAGCTCAACACCCAGTGCCAGCCAAGCTGAGCGTGGTGGTGCAGGCTTGGAAGCCAGAATGGAGGAGATGGACAAAGCACGGTGGTCCTCCCACTCTATCCAGCAACTGCATGTACTTCCCATGTCCCTCATGAAAGCCTCTCACGAATGGTACCCATAACCCATTACATGACAGGCTAACTCCTTTCGGATCAGTTTCTCCTTTTTAGAAATGATTGCAGAGACAGCCTTGCTGAAAACAGAAGTATGGCTCATCGGGTAAAGTCTTCTGCCACCAAGACTGATGTCCTCAGTTCAATCCCAGATACATACATGGTAGAAGGAGAGAACCAAGTCTGGCAAGCTGTCCTGGCCTTCACATGTGTGCCTGGATAAACATGTGTGCACACATGTGCAGGCACACACACACACACACACACACACACACACACACACACACACGAGACATGTTTCTTAGAGCCTCACTCTATAGTAGCCATTTTCAGGCATAGACTGTTCAGAGTTGCCTACCCCTGACGTCTGCTGTTTCTTTCAAGCTGGAACAATTGTAGAAAGCAGCCATAAAAAGCCATTGCTGAGACTGGGGTTCTGACTCATTAAGTGAGAAATATTTAAAACTATTGTTTGTATTAATCAGCTATTCTCCATCTGGAAACCACAGGTCCATCTCAGAAAGGGGACTGATAAAATAAACTAGGATATCTTTTGTGAGAAAAAAAAAATACTTCGGAGGACTAGTTAGCAAAGTGCTTGCTAGGTAAACATGAGGACCTGGGTTTCATCCCTAGAACCCACACAACAGTTCTGGGCATGGTGTCAAGTGCTTGTAATCTCAGAACTGAACATATGGAGGATCCCCTTGGCTTGTTATCCACCCAGCCTGGCCTAGATGGTGATTTCCAGTCCAGTGAGAAACCCTACCTTAAAGCAAACAAGTAAACAACAACAGTGAACAACTTCTAAGGAACAAGATTCGAGGCCCAAGATTGACTCTAGCCTCTACATACACACCCGTATACACATGTGTGCCCCAACACCTAAACATGTACATGAGCACACAAAACCAAATAAATAAGAGTACCTTTTCCCAACTTAATTCATAGAAAAATGAGCAGACAAAAACTTGACCACTCCCTTGAGATTCCTGACAGACTAGAACAATATTGCCCTGGTGTGCACATCTGTCTTCCCTATCGGTCTTCTAGTGCCATGGCTGATGGTATCCACATCCTTGACTTGATTGGTGAGAAATGTCTGGCTCTTTGAGTGCCTTCCAGGCAGCAATAGTTTTTTGTTTTTTGTTTTAAGCCTTGGAAAGTCTATGAGAAGAAGAAAAGCTATAGTCAACAAAAGATGGTGGACAAGAGCTGTAGCAAGGCATATGACTGTAGTTTAAACACAAAATGGCAGCTGTGTGCCAAGAAGTCATCTGTATCGAGTCTCCATCGCCATTGTGGTTCTAGTTACAGAATCAGTGTCAGATGCTGCCAGTGCATTAACAGAGAGGAAGGCTTGGAAAGCCATTCCCCCGTCAGGGAAATATGTTTTCTGTACAGTCTCAGCTATGAAGCTGTCCCTCACAGCATTGCCCTTGCTCTGACGCCAGCACTTAACAAGAGACACCTGTTGTGGCACTCGATCTCCTTCCCCAACGAGGCTCAAAAGCAGATCTGAAACTGCAACATGCCAGATTTTTATATGTAACTGATGACGGATTGTGAAGCTAAGAAAGTTTGACAGATCTTCAAATGCTTTTAAAGCGATGTTAAGCTTTTTTTTTTTAAATCAGGGTTTTCTTCTTGCTGGGGGAGTAGCTTTATTTCATGGTGACTCTGTTTAAATTACATGTACTGAATCTGTCTACCTCCATCTTTGGGAAAATGAACATTTGTGTGGAGACTAAACCTGGGAATTTTACTGCACCCTTTTAGAGAATTGGGGTAGAAGGGATAGTAGTCTTCCTGTAGCTCAGAAGCCTCTTGGACTCCTGTTCCCTCTTGACTTCAAGTGGGCTGCCTTCTCTGACACTGGAGGTGATTGGTAAGTGCTTCCCTGTTTGGAATCAAGAAAACTGGACTTTGTGAGTTAGGACATGTGAGGTAACTAGGAGGATGTCTGGTGTCTCTACACTGAGGCCATGTCTGTACAGCTGCAGCACAAATGTCTACTACAGTCTTGACAGGTAAGTGTTCCTGGAAGGTCTTCTCAGTTCTGAAAATTTGGCCAAAGGGATGTTATTTCTTTAACTATATGATTTCAGCCTTAAAAATAAAAGAAATTCTGCACTGGGGAGATGCCTCAGTAGGTAAAGTGCTTGCTGCACAAGTATGAGGACTAGAGTTCAAATCCACAGAGATCACATAAAAGTGTGACAGGCATGGTGTCCTGCATGCAAGCCTGGTGCAGAGGTGCATAAACAGGGAATTCTTGGAGCAAGCTAGCTAGGTGGTTATATGAGCCAGAACAGCAAGCAGTGAGAGACCCTGCCTTAATAAATAAGGTAAAGAACAATCAGGGAAGACACCCAACATCAACACTGAACCTCTACATACATAGGCACACAGATGCATGCAAACACACATCACACATGCATACATAGGCAAAAGAAAGAAAGAAACAAACAAACAAACAAAGAAACAAACGAAGAAAGAAAGAAAGAAACAAAGAAAGAAAGAAAAAAATTCTAACACATGCTTGAGGATGTTATCCCAAGAGAGTAAGCCAGTCACCAGAAGCCAAATTTGGCTTGTCACTTATAGAGCATCCCCAGACAAGTAGATGCATAGAAAACAGAATGTACAGTTGTGGAAGGGAGAGACAGGGACAGAGAAATAGACATGAAGACAGCTGGGCAACATATAATTGGACAGAGATGTATGAATGGATATATGTATGTATGTGTGTATATGCATATATATATGTATATATATATATGATAACATTCACAATTTAATATAGTTGAGGTGAGTCTGGACAGATGGCTTAGTGAGAGCTTCCTGAGAAAGTATAGGGGCTGAATTCAGATCTCTAGCAAGCTCAAAAAGAGGAGAAATAAAAAGAATACGCTAGCCTGTAACCCCAGAAGGTGGGCTGGAGTCGGGGTGGGGTAGGGGTAGAGACAGGAAGATCTCTGGGGCTTGCTAATCAGCATAGCAGGAAAAAATAAAGTGACATCTCCAGGTTTAGACCTGTCTCAAGGGAATAACATGGAGAGTGAGCAATAGAGGAAGACACATCCAACACTCTCCTCTGGCTTCCCCACAATGCACACCTACACACACACACAAACACACACACACACACTACTGCAAAAAGAAGTTGAGGCAGCAAATTTTGTGTTGTGTGTATTTTCCTATATTTTTTTAAGTGCTTGCATGAATAAAAGTGAGTCAAACTGTAGAAACAGAAAAGGATTCTAAGCTTCATGAATATTCTACCTGGCAGATGCTGGAGGAGTTGACACAGAGATTAAATCTATTTCTGAGATGTTTATCTACCCTTCCACGGTGGGGGTGTAGAAGGAGCGGGGGGGATATTGTACGGGATCTAATAATATTCTAGGGAAAAATTTAATACCCTCCAACTTTCATTTCCTTGTTTTCCACAAGACTGTGTGTTTCTCTGTCGTGGTGCACAGAACAAGGTCTGATGCGTCCTTCACAAAGAACCATTGATGGCGTGTCTGTGTGAATTGCCCTGGCATTGGTCACAGCCAAGTTCTGCGGGACCCACTGCCCCCCGTTCGACAATACACTCCACTGTGTGTAGCCGTTTATGAAAGGTCAGAAATGAACTGAGAAATGGTTGGAGTCAAAAACATGTGGCCCTATAAATATCAGAGTCAGACGGCTTCCTGCATTTTCCCAGTCTCGTCTCTGCCCCATCTCGCTGTCTCCGCAGGCATCTACTGCTGAGGTCCCTTGTATTTGGTGGGCACCTCACATTGTAAAATTCTGCAGAGCAGGCTAACTTCTTCACATGTTGACCTTTGTACCCAGTCCAGTAGCTTAGACCCACTGATAGAGTTCGGTCTTTTAAACCCTTTAGAATTTCTTCTAGGGAGCGCTGGCAGCCTGTTCTGCAATGCTCTGTTTTATTTTAAGGGTTTCCATTTGGCCTTAGTGGTAACTTTGCCTCGTAACTGACTTTGACACCAAGGGTGTTCTGTGAGCTGAAGGGCTTGCAGGTTTGGGCTCCGTGGGGCCTAGGAGTGAAACAGGACATTGACCATGACCTTAGCTGCCAGACTGGATGACTTGGAGACGACGCTGGAACACCTGCTCATGGATGTGTTTGTAAGTAAAAGCTCTTCATCCCCATGTACAAGGATCGTCCTCGATGTCCAAACAACTTAGGACTCGGGTCCCCATAATAACTGATGCTTCTGGCTTGCACTTGCCCCATTTCCACACCGTGGTCCATCCTACTAATGTGCTGGAGGGGAGGTTTCGGGAGGTGGGGTATTGTTCCCAAATGTCCAGTGACACAGAACTGTCCGTTTGAATTAATGGGCAGAGGTGTGGCATTTTAAATGAAGTGAGCTATAGCAATCTGAATGAATGGGCTGAAGAAACAGAAAACACTCCCCAGGAGAGATCAAAACCATTTTGGTATGCATTCCCTGGGGGAACCAGATTTGTTATGAAGCAATCATTCCAGATGGCTTGGGGAGGGGGGAGCTGAGGAATTTATAGTGCTCAAAATACTCATCATTCCATGCAGAGAAATGCAGATTACTGGGTAGTGTCACTGACCCCACTGTCCACAGAAACTGTTTTTGTCAGTTCCCTGGGAATTGACTTGATAAGACAAAACCGTTTGGTTTGATTTCCGTCCCTCTGAAGGAAAACAGCTGCTGACAGGGACCCATCCAGCCCCCACCTCTTCCTGCACCGATTTTTAGCAGCGCAATTAGTCCTCCCCTCGGACCAGCCACAGGGGCTCCTTACGCTTTGCCTGGGCTCGCCTAGGGCGCAGGTCTGCTCTCTCTGAGTTATTGATGGTGAGCCGCTGAGACTGCAGGGGCACAGTCTTGCAGGTGGAAGGTGTTGGTGGCTCGTGCTTTCCAAGAACAACAGGCCTCCTGCCAGGGAAGGCGGCTGAGCGCAGGCTGTGAGGGCACACCAGTCTGTGTTTAGAATAAGGAAGGGGCTCCCGAGGATTGGCGCTCCTCGGCTATACATCACTGGGGCTCTTTCAGGGACTTTACAATGACTGGTGTATTTTGGCAGACAGGAGAGTCTAGAGCATTTTTTATTATTAATAATACATAATTTGTTGTCAAATGGAGGCAACTTCATGCTGGCAAGATTCCCAGAGGGGATTTCTCTGTTAGGAGGGAGTGGCTATCTGAGTGACTCCATTCTGACTGCAGTCGTGGCCTGGGAAGTAACCCTGTAGGTGGAGTATTGGTGAAGGGTGGAGAGGGTCCTCTTGCATCTGTAGTCCAGGGTCATCATTTCACAGAATGTACGGTAGAGAGCAAGGCAGAATACCAGCTTTGATGGCCAGTTCTCTGTCTGGCCACCACTGCCTGAAGTCTGTCAATAGCGCTGCAGGGTTGAGATGGGGCAGAGGGGTCTCTGGCAAAGTAAAGGGCCAGTGAGAGTTTGATTGTCTCAGAGGGGAAGAAATTCACCAAAAAATTTAAATATTCCAAGAACATTAACAACCCCACTTGTTGCCTTGACCTCCACAATCTCCTTTCTGTCCCCACTACATTCCCATGGTCTTGTTTCCATGCTGGGCACTGTTCTCCATCTTCAAGGGGATGCCTCTTCCAGATGAAAATTCTCCCCTTTCACCTGCGAGGTCTCCTCGACCCCCCCCCCCAACTTTTGTGAAAAGCATTTTCCTGATATTAGGTATAGTTTTTCCCATCTGTGTGTACAGTCCTTAAGAACATCAGCCATGGACTTCAAAGCCACATAGACACAGCCGGATCTGCCCCCCACCACACACACACACCCGTGGTAAAAGCATCATCTCAAATGGTTCATCTTTCGGAGAATCTCTGTTCTCATCAGCCAGCGAGTATGGCTCAGACTAGCCCACATACACAATTATGGCAAAGATTTAAAGCAGGTGCTAAGGGCCAGCACCCAGGGTTGGAGAGTGCAGAGAAGGCACCCAGTGTTGGGCTCTGTGAAGATGACGCAGCTGCTGCAGCATGGGGTGGCACAATGGGGAGTGGGCACAGCAAAGTGAACCCCCCTGAGGAATTAAGCGCCACACAACCCCACAGGTCTGGTATAAGGAAGTTTATTGTGAGAAGGGGAGAGGGAGCAAGGATGGAGACAGTAAGTGAACCATGAAGGCACAGAAGAGAGAGGGAGCAGTGTGAGAGAGAATTGGGGCACAGGACAAAGAGAGAAAGAGAATGTAGGGACAGAAGGAATCTGGAAGAGAGGGAGTGAGAGGAAGAGGGGGAGGGAGGAGGTGCACTGGGGTGGTGGGGGTCCTTTATATTCCCCATACGTACCTGGCACAGCGATGATGTAAGTAATTGCTAGGACCCTGAAAGCAGCCAGCTGAATTACCTGTAGCTAACGCCCCAGGGTTGGGGCGGTGCAGGCACAAGATGTGTTCATCTTATTCTTTCTCTCTCCTCCTCTGCTTGTCCCCCTAGAATGGGAATCTGTCTTGAGGATTTTACTCTAAAATCATCTCTCTTCCTTCCGCTCTTAACCCTTCAGTTGTTACCACCTAAAGGAGCACACATGTACACACACACACACATGCACACACGGATTACGCTAGGCATTTGAGGTCTTTCTTAGCACGGCCTTCACTCTCTGCATGAACTTGTCAATCTGTGGCTAATTTTCCTGTTGCTGGCCCCCAAGATGGTGAGGGGTCAGCCTGGTCCTTAGCTATGCTGCTGATGGCGAAATGAACCCTAGAGAACTGTTGACTTCTATAGGAGGGTGCTCTAAGCCAGACAACCTGTGGATGCCTTAAAAAAAAAAAGCTTTATTGACTTATTTATCTTAGGTAAGTGGGTATTTCTTCTGCATGTGTGTCTATATACCACATGTATTCCTTTTGCCTGAGGAGGCCAGAAGAGGGCATCAAATCCCCTGGAACCGGAGCCACCAAGAGGGTCCGGGGAAATAAACCTAGCTCTTGGAAGAACACTGAATATTCTTAACTGCTGAGTCATTGCTACAACCCCTGGCTGCCCTTTCAGATCAATTGCCCAGGAAGAACAGGGAAGTCTTATCTGACAACCCATCGGGATTGAGAAGATTAATATCCTAAATAAATGAAAAGGTGACTTAAAATCTGTAGTCTAACGTTTCCTCTTCCAACCTTGCTAGGAAGCACAGGCTTTGCCAAGTGAATCTAATTGTCTAGAACGAGTATTTGCATCAGAGTCCCATTGCTCTCGTCTTTCCTCAATAGCGTTGAGCATGCTCATTAGGGTGTCATCCCACTGTCTCAGAACAGTTGTTTCTACGTTGATATTTGCTTTCCAGGATTGTCAAGGGACATTTGGATTAGGTGTGCCTTGTGGAAATGCAAGGCTTCTGTAAGATGAGACAAGGGGGCCTATCACATCTTTTGTTTCATAATGCCTTGTCACAACTTGGCACTCTCCTCTATCAGCAGCTGTGAAGCTGGGTTTACTTCCCAGCACCCACATCACATCAGGAAGCTCACAACCCCCTACACTTCCAATTCCGTGAGATCTGAGGTCCTCCTCTGGCCTCCAAGGGTAACTGCACTCATATACACACATACACACATGCATATACGTAAAATTTTTATTAAAAGTAAATATTTTAAAAGAATGGGAAGTACAGAATTTTCTGTGGTGTGTGTGCTGCTTCCAATTGTCAGTCCATCCTTCTCTTATTTCAGAAGATAAGAGACATGTTACTTATTTATCTCTCATCTCTAGTCAGCATAGCTCAGAGTCTCTGCCTTTCAGGGACATTCCAAGACCTCCCTATAGACCAAGGGCACCCAACACAAACAGAAGAAGGAACAACAGGAAAGCAAGCAGATGCCTCGAAACGTTCTTGTTGGATTATCTCTACTTGAATCTGTCCTTCCAAAATGAGGCAGAGGCCACCATCTCTCCTCTCTTCTGCCTGGCTTCTGCTACCAGCATTCTATGTGCATATTCTCAGGACCATCCGGGACCTTCTCATTTTCCTATTGTGCTGACTCTAACTTCCTGAAACATTGCTCCTTCTGCTTGTAATTTCATTTTGATTTTTATCAACATATGTGCATGGCAATTGTTTTTTTTTCTTTAAGAAAATGTATGTGTTCCTCTATAGCAGAAATAGAGAAGAGGAATAAATCTGTACAAAGCAAAAAGGGTGTCATATCATGTCCTTTCTAATACAGGCATTTTGTTGCAACCTTACTCCTGGGTTTTGCAAATCTAGCTCAAATACTTCTACTCTGTTTTGGCCTGCGGAGCTGTCTGCTCTCTCAGATGGGCTTTCCCTTCTGGGTTCAAGGTCTCTTCACAGCCTTCCTGCCGTCCATATCCATATACATGAATCCCGCCACTGTCAAGGCAATAATTAAATAGCTGACCTTCAGCCAGAGCTTGCTTTTGGTGGCATCAAGCATCTCAAACAAGATCATCTCCAGAATCTCTTCTTTCTTGAAGTGTCCTAACCTCAGCAGGATCTTCTTTTCAAAGTCCATGGGTTTATACAGTGGTGCTCTGTGTTTGTAAGACTCAATTGCTGGGCGCAGGCCATGGAGGCTTCCCATGGCTCTGCATTGTAATTTTCATGAACATAAAAGTTGAAGAATACTAAAAGGCTTATGAAGAAATACTTCAGGCCCCAATCCCTTCCTTCCAACCTGGCATGTGATTCTGAAACTTCAAATCCTACCCCCAGAGAGACATTTCCTTCAACAAGACTGCACCTACTCCAGGCAGCATACACACCCTGATCCTTCTAATCCTTTAAAATAGTTCCACTTCCTGGTAATTAATCATTCAAATATATGAGCGGATGGGGGGAGGCATTCTTACTCAAATCACCACAGCTGTTTACATACTAATGCCTTAAATACCCAAATTTGAGAATTTTATGCTGCCACCCTGAAAGATAAGAATTTAACTCTTTGTGTATGTGTGTTCCTATGTATGGAGGTGCACACATGTGTGTGGATGAACACCCATGTGTGTGTGTGTTAGTCCCTCACTGATCTGGAGCTCATGAAGTAGGCTAGGCTGGCTAACCATTAGAATACTAAGGATGAACCTGTACCCACCTCCCCAGTTCTTTTAAAATCAAAGTGTACTTAGGATGGTTCCTGGGACTGAACTCAGGTCTTCATGCTGTCAAGATAAATATTTTACTTACTAAGTCATCTCTACAATCTGAGGGTTTTAACTCTTGTTACATTCCTATACACATACACACACAAACCACACACACACATACACACATTTCTCCCTTCCCCTGTCATCTTGATATGCTGATACTACAATTCAACATAAAACCTGCTTTCATTATGCTAACAAAATATAGTTTATACCCGAGAAATAGTGTATGCTATAACTACATATCCTGGTGAGCTTTACAACTTTGTGTTTTTCCTGGAGTCAATCATTGCCTTCTTGTAATATTTGCTTAATACCCTATATTCTCATCAGCCATTTTTCTCTAAGGTCTTCAATAGAGTTTATATGACTTGTATAAATTTGAAAACTTTATTGTATGCTCAATTCAATTCCATTTTTGTGGTGGGGTGCATCATTTTTGGAACTCTCCATCATTCATTAATTAGCTGAGCTCCTTTCTTGATCTCCTACATGGCTGCCTTGATGCTTCTCTTGCTCATCATCCTATCAGCCCACTTTCTATCTCTCCTGTGACCAGTCCCTCCCTTTGCTTGGAACTCTTGTTGACCTCTTTCTAGGCTCAATGTTCAACAAAAGTGCTGAAGAACTTTATCTCCATCTTCTCAAGAAGTAAATCTGCCCATTATTCAATGGTTGTCCTGTGCTTCTAATAAAAGAATTTTTCTAATAGTTGCTCAAATGATACTGAGAACCAGAGCTACATTTTCAGGGTTGTCTCCTCTCTTAAATTCCATTTCAAAACATCCAGGCACGAGAAACTCAGCATATCCAGAGCCACTCAACATCATCTTCTCAGATGTTGCCCTCCTCCTATACATCTATCATAATGGATATTAATATCCTTCTTCTGGTCTCCTTGGATAGAGAGCTATAGAGGAATAATATCCAGGTTCTAGACTTTATCAGGACTCTGTGATAATCTTTCAACTACCCTGTTGACCTTCACTCTACCATTCACTCTTTGCCAATCAGCCCCTTAGAATGAGTGTCACTTCCTTGCTGAAAGTAAGTTATAGTGGTTTTCCTTTGCTCATATAATGAGGTTGTCTTAGTTACGCTTTCTATTGCTAAGATAAAACACCATGACTAAAAGCAATTTGGGGACAAAAGAGTTATTTCACCTAATACCTTATAAGCCTGTTACTGAGAGAATCCAAGGCAAGAACTCAATGCAAGAACTGAAACAGAAGGCATGCATGAATGCTGCTTACTGACTTGCTCCTTGAGTCTTGCTCAGCCTGATTTCTTGACCACCTGTCCTGAATTGGCACCACCCACTGCAAGCTGGGCCTTCTCACATCATCCATCAATCAAGAAAGTAGCCCACAGGGTTGCTTATAAGCAAATCTGATGGAGGCAATTTCTCAATTGAGGTTTCCTCTTTCCAAATGACTCTAGCTTGTGTCAAGCTGCCATAAAACTACCCATCATTGAGGTCCTATAGTATGTAGGTGATAATCTGGCTTTAGACTCACTGTGTGTGTGTGATAGGTATGTGTGTGTATTTATGTGAGTACAGCCTCACACATGCCACAGAAAATACGTAGAAGTCAAAGGACAACCTGAGTGTTGGTACTCACCTTCCACATTGTGTAAAGCATGTCTCTGTTGTTTCTTTCTGTGTGTGCCTGGCTAGCTATTCAGAAAGCCTCCAAGGATTCTCCTGTTTCCACTTCTTTATACGAGTTCTGGAGATTCAAAGTTAGCTTCTCATGCGTGTACAGCAAGTGCTTTACCCACTGAGCCATCTGTCCAGCCCATTGGTGTCATTTCTTACCAGCCTTGTTCTCACACACATGACTCAGTATCTCACACAATTTTCACAACTTTTCTTTATGTTGTAGAGGCTTAAAATGCAAACAGAGTGGTGTAGGCCAAGAAAACAGAAACAGAATCCTCTATTCATCCTCATTTGCCTCTAAGAATTGCTCCATTGAAGGTATTTTATCCATTCTGGCTATGAACTTGAACTGGAAAGCCCTCTGACATTTTGACTTACGGGTTGGTGGGTGTCCAGAGAACACTCAATATAAACCATATTCCCACGGCATGAAGTTAGGGGATGCCAGTCTTTCTAACAAGTTCAAGTTGCTTTCTCCCATCCCATTGGGAAAATAGGAGCGTCAAGGATGAGAGGGCAAAAATTGCCCTTGGTAGTAACATATCCCCTAGATATAGGAGAGAGAAGAATCAGACACCATCAAGGAAAGACCCCACTCTTCTTTGCAGCATTGGAAGGATTATTTCAACTATGGAGATTCATTCTGTAGATGAAATTCTGTACATGTTTAAATTCTCTGCCTAGAAAAATGTAAGCATACAAATGAGAAACAGGCTTAAGAGTCAGTCATTTGCCACTCATAACTTAGTTAAGAATCTCATATACCTGACATGAGAGAGCCTATTGAAAATCAAAAATGAACATGTACTGGCTCTGCTTAGGAGTGCACCATATATATCCAGCTAATTCTGGGAAGTCAATACTACAGATAAGGGCATTATTTATTTTGCCATTCCAGGTGTAATTACACAGTTTACCCTGTGCAAAGTGCACTTCATAAATACGGCAAATCGATGCTAGTTATCAAAATCCATCTACAGCTGACAGAACATGAAAAAGGGCTTTGCGCAATGATCTTGAAAGCCCATCCGCAGAACCAGCCCCACAGGTCAGCCTGTTACCTGCTTAATCACACTGGCATCCTGGCAATAGTATTGATTCTCTGGGACCAGGACATGACATCACTCTTAACAGCATGTGCAATAAGCTATTCCCACCATGCAGAATGGCCATCAGTGCAGGCTTGCAACCTCTGAGTGTCTGTAGTGGCCTCTAGCTGGCAAGGGCAAGTAGGGTGCTGGGGGGACAAATCATAACAAGGCAAGGCATGGAGAGTTTCATACAGAAGAATGAAAGGCTAGAGAGACTGCTCAGTTGATAAAGTGTTTAAAGTGTTTGCTTTGCAAGCATGAAGACCTGAGTTCCATTCCAAGAACTCATGTGAATGAAAGCCATGGTGATGTGTGCTTGTAACCCAAGCACTGGAGAGGTAAAAACAGATGAGTTGCCTGGAGCTTACCGGCCAGCCAGCCTAACCTAGTTGTAATTTCCAGGCCAATGAGAGACTACCAAAAATCCAAGATGTGTGACACCTGAAAAAAATGATCAATGAGCTTGTCCTCTGGCCTCCGCATGCGCTGAGATACACACCTAAGCACTTTCATATAACACACACCTTCACATAAACAAGTGCACACACACACACACACACACACACACACACACGCTGCTGCTTGTGAGCAAGACCTCATGAGCTAAAACATAAATCATGCTGCCAGCAGGCCAACAGTCTTATATTTGATGATCAAGGCATGCTCAGACAGAATATTGGTGACTCCTCCATGACAAGCATTATAATTGTGCACAGTCTCTCCAGCTTGACCACAGCTTTGAAGATCTCAGGAAGTTCTGTGACATCTGATTATCTCCAGGTTTTTCTGTGGCACACACACAGGGTGGGGGCTATTCCCGCTGTGACAGGAAGCAGGTCTTTGAGTTGATGGGATCGGGAGCCTTCCTTTGGGTGCCCTCATTGGACTGAACCCTACCAAACACCTAGTTTTCAAAAGCTAAGAAGACATTTCCTTACTACGTGGACAGGTGGCTTCATCTTCATCCAGGGAAAGAAGAGTACCTATTTGATAAAACATTAAAGTGCATCAGCATCTAGAATAGTTTCTTCAGTAGAATGTGCCACCTAAACGGGCTGTGTTATTTCAACAGACACTCAGTAAGGTACCCGATGACTGAATGAAGGAAATATAAGCAATGAAAGAAAATAATAAGTTTGGTTTGGGTAGGGCCAAGGCCCATACCATAGGGTTGGGTGTGCTATGCAAGACAATCACAGCATAATCTCAGAAGTAAATTGGCTCAGCTTTGAGCACCACACCTGGAATCAAACTGGGCAGATCTACCCCAGATCAGTTATATTCTTTGTATGGTATCTCAAGGAAGGATAGATGTTAAATGAAATGTGGAATGCAGCCAACTAATGGAAGAGACAGAAGGGTGGAACGGAAGGATAGGGAAAGAGAAAGAGAAAAAAAAGTGAGGAGATGGCAAGGAGGGATGGGAGCGAGGAAGAAAATTTTAGCACTCCACCCAAATCAACTAAAATTCTTCCTGCATCATCTTCCATGTGACGGGGGGCGCGGGGGAGATACACGCTGTTCAAAGACAGATACTTCAAATTGTGTGATGTGTGAGAACCAAACCAGGAGAAACTCAATGCCCCTCACTCAGCCCCAGGAGTGATGCTTGATGTCTTGGTCCTGTTTTGGGGGATGCTTTTTACCTTTTCCCTCACTTCTGGACTCTTTCTTAATTGTCTACAGCCACTCGGCAGTGTGTACTACTAAGATAAGGCAGGGGCTATCTGAGTTAGCTAAGTTTGGAAGGAACAAGAATGCTGCCGAGGTGCTGAAGAAATGCCAGGATTCTCTCCCAGATTCCCCCTGTAGACTCTAGGAACTGCGTGGGCCTGTTTCACATGAATCTATCTTTTGATCTCTTCTGTGTTTTACGTGGCAACAATTAAAACCCAAGCTTCTCCCCCCAGCTGCAGCTTCTCTTCTCCCAACTCAGAGTAGTTTGGGCCACAGCTGTGTTTGGAAATGGGACGTGGTTGTGCCCCTTCCCGGTCATCCCACAGTAGCACAGCTCCCATAGTCCTTCAGCCCTTCCAGCAATGAAGCGGGTAGAAGGAAAAGGAGAGCAAGTAGCTTTGCCTGCTTAGAGCTGTCCTGGATGCCATTAGTTCTCTGGAACTGACCAGGGTTTAATCCCAACCTTGTCACTGCAGGTGCCTTGGGGGCTGTTTTAAGGACCCTGTCTTTCTTCTGTTCCTGAAGCTAAGCATGTCTTCCTTACCCAACAATACCACCAATGTCTTTCTTTCAATTGGTCACCCATGGTGCCTCTCTCTCAGCCTAGAGCCCAAGCTAGTGCCCTCTCCATCTGTTTTGGTATTTTTTGTTTGTTTGTTGCTGTTTTGTCTTGTTTCTTCCTATGGGGGGGGCTGTTTGGCTTGTTTGTTTTAGCCTCCGTACCATATCAGAGCACATAGGACGCTTTAAAGACCCACTCTCGGGCATCTCATAGCAAACCTAAGATCAAAGTGCTTCCCATGTTCTCCTCATTCTGCCCATTGACTGTTCCTGCCAGAGCCAGCCAGACACTTAAATATCTCCCTGTGTCAGTAGACTTCACAAGTACCTCAGGCTAGCCTGGAACTCCTGATCCTTTTGCCTCAGCCTCCTGTGAACAGCACATATGAACTGCTATGCCAGGGTCTCCCTCCTCTTCCTCTTTCTTCCACTTTGAATAGCCTGGAAGATGAGGCCAGCTTAAGTTTCAAAGCTAGTTCTGCCATTCTCCCTTTTCAGCCCTTCCTGTCCCTTCTGGGCAGTAAACAAGGAGGTGGTGATAATGGCTACCTATTTTCCTGAGAGCTCAAAACACTGCGAAAAGTTCCCTTTTAATATTGTGCAAAATGTTTCAAGGAGTAACCAACCACAGCCAAAGATGGAAGCCTCAAAAGGCGTATCTACTCTGAGCTTTGTCTACCATCAGCTTTGCTGTGACACTCATCCCCCAAGGTTAGATGTTTCTCCCTGGAGAAGAGCAAAAATGGGAGTGTTAGGGCTTGTGTGAGAAACGGCCCTAGAGCATTTGCTCCCAGCTGAGGGTTCTGTCTTGGGAAGCTAGTGAACTTTTATGGGGCGGACCTAGCTGGAGAAAATGGCTTGCCTGGAGCCGGCCTTGAGGATTATAGCCAGGTCCTGGCTCCTGTCACGTCACTGCCTCCTAACTGCTGACGTGTTGGGGCGCCACCAGCCATCTCACTTTTCACTGTGGCTGACTGGAGTCCCTCCGTGAGCCAAAGTAAATTTTCTTCCCTTAACTTGCCTCTTGTAATACAGTAAGAAACACAAACTCAAGAGGGATCCCATATTCTAAGTGGTTGTGACATTCTCGCAGAGAAGAGGCCCCAGCCCACCTGTCCAGCACCTTCCTCAGCTCAGGGTCCTTCGTTCCTCTTCTCACGCCCTCATCCTCTAGAGCTTCCATTGGCGATCTACCTGTGGTGTGCGCTCCAGCCCCTTCTTCCCGCAGCGCACCGCCCTGCCTACTGATCTGCTTTCCCAGTGCTCTGTCAGAGGAATGAAACAGAGCTGAGGAGATGAGTTCATGGAGGGGCAGCCCCTTACACTTCTGAGTGAGAATGTGCATGTGTGGACTTGCAGCGAGCAGAAGGGTTTGCCTCGCTACTGCTCATTCTCAAACCTGGCAACATCTGGACAAGCATCAGTCTCACCCTAGGGATAGGTATGGCCGGGGACAAGTCTACATTTATGTGGCCAGCCCCAGGGGTCCACCAGTGTCTCATTCACCCTGGGTACAGCGTGTATTAATGTATGTTCATTGCTCTGATTTGCAACAGTTTGTATATGACAAGCACACACACAAACCTACAGACATGGATAAATACACCCACACATTCACACATACAACATATACCAACACATACAAATGCAGACACATGTACTTACTCAAACACACACACACATAAAACACACATTCATACTTATTCATAAACATGAACATGTATGGGCACTCATGTGTGTGTATATACACACACACACACAAATAGATATTCACGCATATGCACACATATATATAACAGTTAGACTCTTCCCTTCCTCCTGTCTCTTTCCACCAACTCTGGTGTCGTCTAAACTGCTTTATGTCCCACAAGCCATTGCCCCCATCTCCTCCTTCACACCCTCCTGTCAGTGACCTAGAAGCCAGCTTTGATTTGACGAGTCTTGCTTTGGCACATGGAGAACATTGATTTTCCGACAGTGCAGTTCACTCCATTCCTGAGTGGCTTCAGTCCAGACTTTCATGTAAATGTTTTCCTGGGGACTGGAAGGAAATGTTCCAAGTAAACAAACAAAAACCTCTGTCAGCCTGAGTGTTTTGTTCCTTGAGCCATTAAGTGCAGCAGCATGAGGAAGTGAAGTGCTGAGGAAGCCTCACCCCCACCCTACTACCTCAGCCTCTTGCCACTCACCTTAACACCTAGCCCATGGCATCTTTCCTAGATGGCCAGGGTCCCTCTAGACTGTTCCCTGATGCACATGACTCATGGTTGCCATGTCCTAGTGTGGTCTCCAAGATAAATTTCTTCCAGACCCCTTCTCTTCATCTCATTTGGACTTTCCAGACTCAGTTCTTTGGTCCAGTGTCAACACTGGCCCTGGACCCACTGATCACAGAGCCAGTCTGTCCTTGTCTCTGCCTATGTGACTGTTGATCCTCTCCCTGCTGCTTGGCTGGCAAAGGACAATTGAAAACCGGAGGACGTCAGTCTTCTTCATCCGCCCCCTTGGCTCCATCAGAACCCATGTAACCTACCCACCTTGGCATCCATGCGGCCTTGTACCACAAATGACACTGACTCTGAGCTCTTCTTACTCAGCTGCTTTTTGAGCTCCTGATGCAGGGTCTCACCACCCCTTCCCCAGCTCTTTTAGGCTGTCTATGACCTAAATTAAGTCAAGCCTGGGTTGCATGGCAGTAGAGAGCCAGAGACTTTGAAACTGCCCACCTCACCAGCCCTCTAAGGCATGTGCAGCTTCACCTCCCCTGTTAGGCCATGAGAAGGATCTTCCTTCTAGATTGTGAAACTGCTACAAGATGGCAAAGTGTCCTGTGATGGATGACAGTGGCATAGAGCAAGTTGGATCCTGGAGTTACACAAAGTTACTTTGGTTTAGATCTGACCTGTCTATCAGTGTACTCTGGTCACCTTCTTAGTTTCTTCACCTCTGAGACACAAATAATGGAAGTTATTTGGCTCACTGAGATAGCCTTTGAAAACTTAGCTCATTGTCTGGCGACTCAGTAAGCGTCTATGTAGTCTCCTCCATGAAAGTGGTCATATGAGTGTAAGTGTTTATCCCCACCCGGGAAACACACGTGTTCTAATTATGAAAATAAACAACAGATAATGATGGTGTCGATTCAGTAAGGAACCTGAACTGTATAGGTCTCAAAATCCTATGGGTAGACTATCAGATAATCCTGGGTAAGCTGACTATTCAGAGCCTTGGGAGCACAAGGAAGAGGTGGGCATTCATTCTACAGGGACTGGGGAGGGCTCCATTGGTGGGAGGAGCCTCTTCTATAAGTAGAAAGGATGACTATGTCCCCACCACACCAGGAAAGGGGTGGAATGTGCTGGGCTGCGATGCGTGGGGAGGGTGGCCCCGGGTTATTTTGATTTCCATTAACATTCTCTTCTATATGTATTTAACCATAATTGAACACATGTGCTTCTGTTTTATCTGCACTTAAGTTCATCAAAGTGTCCCTTACTGAACTATACCACCAAAGCCTTGAGTTTTTCAGTGAACACCCATTAATACCCCTGGGAAACAGGAAGTCGCATTTACTAAAATATAAATAAATTCGGCTCTCAAGGGCTTTGCTGGGGCCAGGGTCACAGGAGAGGCAGTAATCCACTGTGTCTTCTCTGAACAAGCTGGACGGACTCTGCCCTATCTCTGTGGACACACAACTGTTTGGAAAACAGGTCCATCCTTTGTTCAAACCTGTGGTACCTTCCAGAGCCATTTGGAAATCCTACAGAGTTGGGTGAATAACTGATTGGTGCATATTTATCCTCTGGTCCTGTGTACTTTGAAACTGGGCAGCGTATTCAGGAAGAGAGGAGGGGGACAAATGGTGTGTAACCTAAAACCCCCTCTCCAGAGATATCCGGGGGGCTCCTTCCCTCGCTGCTCTCCCCTCTCTCACCCTCTCGCTCACTCCAGCTCCACACATGGAACCAATTACGAACAAAGCCTGATTGTTGCGCTCGGACTTTCCCACGTGGGCTCGTTGCTTTCTTTAACTGCCTCTTAGCGCGTGGGAGGGACCCTACCCACGGTTCCAGCCCAGCACCCCAGCATCCCACAGCTCCGTTCCTCCCAGCCTCTTTGCTCTAATTCATTCTCTAGTAGCATAAAACTCCTCTTCTCTTCACACTCCAACCCCCCCTCCATTTCCTATTAGGTTTGTCTGAATAAACAACTTTCTTTTCCATCGCTCTCAATAAACTGAGCTACAGTTTGCGGGGAGTAAAGAGAAGTTAGTTCCCAACATGTGGCTAACATCAGGCTAAGCCTGAGATCCCCACAGAGGAACTGACCGTTGCTTTCATACAAAACCAGGACAGAAGAGGTGTGTGGGGTGTGTATGTATGTGTGTGTGTGTTTAGAGTTATGTTCAAGAGAAGCAAACAAAGATTCCTTAAATCCTGGAAAGCCGTTATTTGTACTTTTTCTCTGCCGTGGAAGTGAGCTGACTTGATGGTGCAGTGATAAGGTTGGCAGGTAAGCTGGAGATGTGCAAAGTACCACCAAAAGTTTAAACTGTGGCCCACTTGGACTGTCTGTTGGAATTATGCCTCAGTAAGAAAAGAACTGTCAGATGTGGTGTGGATGAAGCTGAGCCTGTGTCCTTTCAAAGCTTTGTAAAACCACACATGACTTAGTCGCACTTGCTGGAGGACATAAAAATGAATGTCCTAGGGAGATGTCTCAGTGAGGAAAGGCACTTGCCACCAAGCCTGAAGACTTCAGTTTGATCTCCGGGCCTGAACGGTGTAGGAGAAAACCGATCTCCGTTGAACGTTGTCCTCTGACCTCCACACCATTACTGTGGCACTTCTCACAGCAACACCACCATGCACACAGGCACACAGAATGAATAAATAATGTCAAAGTTCTAAACAGCAACAGAAAATGCTCTCGGCACATTTGCACAGGGTGGCGGCACATGGACCTCCTTCGGCTTTGGCCTGATTCATCTAAGTCATAGATGCAAAGATAGCCAGGCTAGTTTTCCTTCTCCCACCCCCACCTTTTCCTCCTGTGGACTGAGTTCACATTGTTAATGTGATGCATATATTTTCTGTTGGAGGCACTGGTGGGAAAAACATTCGCATCTGATGTTCAGTTTCACAGAGGCAATTTATGAATCCAAAGAGACCCCCCCAACTCCCCTGTGCATTGTGTTTCTAGTCTTCAAATATTTTTTTAATGTTAGAAAGAGAATGAAATCAGAATGCAGGGTTTTGAATTAATCTCTGCTCCAGATGTGGGGGAGATTCCACTTAGTCCTTTTAAGGTAAGCATGTGACCTACTGTACAGCCGAGGGGCTCGGGCGTCACGTGGTGGAGTGAATAATGCGTCTGCTACGGCCTTGATGAGACAACTGACCTGGTTGCCATCCGAAGCAGCCCCGAGAAGCCAAATTGACATTTCTGGATCACTCTCCCCACGAGCACCACTTACCCACTCCTGGGACAGCGGGTCTCCGCTGAGCCAGCGCTGCAGGGACAGCCAGAAGGAAGCAGGAGGTGCCGCTTCACACAGCTGAAGTTGGAGAACTTGGGCTGTTTTCCTTTCTCCCCATCCCCCGCCCCCTGACGAACCACATCTTGACTCACAGGGCAGAAAACTCCTTCGGTTTTTCGATATTTGGGAAACCTCCCGAAGACCACAGCTTAGATCTGAGAAGGGCTATCTAGCTCATCTCTCTCTTTGCTACTAGGCACACACACACACACACACACACACACACACACACACGCACACGCTCACTTCCAGCTCCACACCATGGTAGTTCAAACTGCAGTGACTCCAAACAGACCTCAGAGACTTCTGAAAATACCTTATGGATCTCTGAGACGGCGCAGCGTGGAGAGGGTAAGCTACTATGTGGCCGGCCGCCTGTTTGTTTTCATTCAGCCCTTGCTACAGATACGGAGACATTTGGTTTCATTGTGCTCGGAATTACTGCTGCTACCGATGTTTTCCTGAGCCACTCCTGAGTTTCCTGGGACTGCAGATAGAATTCTGTGATATCTCTCTCTGTGTGTCTCTGTCTCTGTCTCTGTCTCTCTCTCTCTCTCTCTCTCTCTCTCTCTGTGTGTGTGTGTGTGTGTGTGTCTGTCTCTGTCTCTCTGTCTCTCTCTCTCTTCCTCCCTCCCTCCCCGCTCCCCTGAGCAGATAAGGATGAAAATTCTGAAATAGAAATGTCTCTCAGTTGCAGATGCCAGAGGGGGAGATGAAATAAGAGGGTAAGTTAGCTGTCTGTCCCCCCTGGAGCTGTTTTAACTGTGTCAGAGCTGGGAGCCTTTCTGCTCCTGTGCTCACTAAAATACACTCTTGAGTGCAGTGTCATTGCAGTTTCCTTTGCTGTGTGAAAAAGGAAACAAAGGTGACATTAAGGGGCTTTGGAGCCTGGCTAGTGTCAGTTATGAAGCTGGTTGTTTGAAAAGCCCTACTCATCCTTATCCACTTTGCTGCTGTTCTCCCAAACACATTGCTCCGCTTCTGGGTCCGTTTTTTTCCCTAATAGTACTAATTTTGGCTCAAGTGACTGTTAATTTCCTGAAAGCATGTGAACTTCATGGTAGTCTATAAAGTAATAATAAGGATTTGTCTTTTTCTACAGTATGAAATAGCATTTTGATAGTGGCTGTCATTACCCAGAATGGGCTGATTGTCCAGAGGAGGTCAACTCAGCATGTGGGGATGGTCCCTACACCTCCATGGTTTGGTCCTCTGTGGCTTGGAAGCCCCCGGGGCCACCTGCTGGACTCCTGACAAGCCCTTCCATGAACTGGATGTCCACAGCCAAGTGTTAGATTAAGCATAGGCCAAAACCAGCACAAGAGTGAGATAGATAAGTAACCTGACCCAGCTCACGGACAGGAAGGGACCTTAATTCCAACGGCTTGTTCTGGCTGGTCTACTTACTACTTAAGGGCATTTTAATTTAAAGAAAACCTAATTAGAGGTTTCAGCATATGGGATCTGTCTAGAATATCCAGGCAGGAATGCCTTTCTGGCTCTAATAAGTTATGTATTTTTTACTTTTTTTTTGAAAATACATTATCCACTCTGGGTTTGTGTAGGTCTTCAGCTCAGTTTGATACACATATCTGTGCTCAGTATCATTTACCCCAGCTACTGTATGGTAAGTCCTATTGTGTGCTTTTTCATGCAGCTCTGGAGCATGGGAATAAAAGAGCACACAAATCTATAAGTAGCTTCTCTTTGCTTGTCTCTTTGCCTGGAAACATGGTGTTACCCTAACAGAACTCACTGTGTCTTCCAAGTGTCTCTCCAACTCATGGCAATTTTCCCATGTCAGCCTCCCAAGTGCTGGGTCACAGGTAAGGGACCAGCCCAAGTGCATGTGGAATGGGATTTTCAATTTTGGTGAAACCCTTTGTCTCCTTGATAACTAATTATGCATAATATGTTTTATTATTGAGATATTTGTTCACAACTATTCAAAAATAAATCATGTCCCTCAGAGCTGGGCATCATGGCAATATAGAGGAGAATATTATGGTTTGCTTCTTAAAGAAACAAACCAACAAGTAATCTAGTTACCTCATAGCCCCTCTTTGTATCATTCAAATCTCCAGAAGGGTACTTAATGTTTAAATATAGATTAGCATAAATCTGGGTGTGTGCACTTTCAACTTGGTTTTTCACTGTTCACTGTTTTAAGATGAATCAACAATATAGGAATCCAAAAGTGACCTATCACATCTCTTTCATCATGTGTATGTACAAGTACGGTATTACATTTGAATCATACACAGCTTATTCCTGCCTTTGAACATAGGCCATGGTTCATGGCTTTAAGAGATGAGTCTAAGAGCTCTGGACCCTAAGCAGTCTGCACTTTCTTGAAGCTTAGGCATTCCAGATGGATCTGCCACCTCCTCACCCCCCAGGACAATGGGGTAGAAGCTAATTGAAATATATAGTGGCCTGTCAGGTCCTATTGACTGTTTAACACCACAGCGCCTCCATGACACGTCTCAGAATGGCAGTCATACATTCATAGAAAAGGAGGGCGTGCTGGTGCTCAACAGCTCCAGACCGTGCAGGCTGCCCCGCTTTCCCTGGGACTCCAGCATCGAGCCCTTGGAACAGTGAAGAGATTGCCAGACATTTGGGCACCATTACTGTCCGGTAAGCCTCAAAGGCTTTAGATTTCCAGAAGGCTTTTACTCCAGGCTCTCCAGGCCCATTTTTCTCTCCTTACCATCTTGAGCTGCTAATGAAACATGGAACATGGTGTCTTTTTCCATCCTGAATTGTAAATAGGGAAACTAGTTTCAGACGACATTGTCTTCTGTTCAGACACATCAGCCCATGACAGGATAAGACCTTAGTCCTGGAAATGAGTGTTGCCTGACTTTGCTTGCCGTTACAGAATGCCTTGTGACCTTTGATCTCTGGTAGCCAAGTGGTGTGGCAGAATTATCATCAACTCATCAGCAGGGTCGCACACAAAAGACAAACTTAAATCTGAGACATGAGGACCAAGAACATAGCATGATTTCAGAGCAATGAGAACACATAGATGTATGTACATGTCTCTGTGCTTTTATACACAGGGAGGCCAGAGATTAGCCTCAGATGTCATTGCTTCTGCCATCTCCTTGGGTTTGTTTGTTTGTTTGAGGTAGTCTTCTTTCCCTTGCTGCTTAAAGCTTACCCACTAGGCTGGTCTCAGGAATTTACCGGTGACCACACTCCAGCATTGAACCATGAGTGTGTGCCACCAGGCCTTTTTTTTTTGTTGTTGTTGTTAATATAGATCCTGGAAATCAAACTCAGGCCCCTGCACTTGAAGAGCAAGTGCTTTACTGCCTCAGGCCTTTTGCTCACACTTTTTTTCCCCACAAAATATCATGATGAGCACATCAGTGAGCTAAACAGAATGGAGGGAAAGCAGAAGAAACATAAGGTAAGGGGTTTGGTATGCTGCGTGAAATTGGGCATGCAAGGTTGAAATAAAACAATTATAAGTCAATAAACTGTGTGCTAAGATTAAGACACACATAAGTAATGAAGACAGTTTGGGTGTGATAGAAAGCAGCGAGGGGCTATGGACAGAGCAGGATTTTGGATTGTCCCAAGACTCAGGAGCCTCATTGTCTACTAACCTGTAGCCTTGTCGAAGTACCACAAAAGCATGTGTGTGTATGTGAGAAAGCGAGAGAGACAGAGAGAGTGTAGACCAGAAATTGACATTGGATGTATTCCTCAAACACTCTCAACTTTATATTTTGAGTCGTCCAGTAATTCATCTAGACTGACTTGCCAGCAAGCCTTAGGGGAGCCTCCTGTCTCTGTCTCTACAGCCTTCTCCCTAGACCACTCCTGAAGTGGTCTGGGGTTACAGACCTGTGCTGCAATGCCCAGCTCTTGCTCAGATGCTGGGCTCTAAACTCACATTCTTATGCTAAAGTGGGAACAACTTTACCAACTGAGCATGTCCCCAGCCCCTTAGCTTGCATTTGTAATAACTGATGGCACCTCATTGTTGCTGAGAGCGCTCCTGAGAAAGCCAAAGCAAGTTTTGGGGGGGGGGTTGTTTTGTTTTGTTGGTTGGTTGGCTGGTTTTCTGGTGATAACTTCCCCTAGACTTCAAACTTCATGTATTGTTCATGGAATACAAGGTGTTCCAGGTTCTGTGCACAGACGCGTCAAGTCATTCACATTCTTGAGGCCAGGGACACCCCCGTGCTCTCTCCCTTCTAAAGGCATTTTATTGCATGGCTCAAGGAAAAATGAAGAGAGCAGACCGTTTATGTGGCATTCCTCAGGTGGTTGGAGTTTGTGGTTTGCAGATGAGGTAGGGGTAGTATTTTGCATCTCACCCTCTGCAAGGTGGCTGCCTCTACCTCAACTCTCTGCTTTTGTGTCAGAAGCTGAGCAAGGCATATGTGTTCTCTCCCTGAAATGTGATCATTGATGCCTCTGAACTGTTCCTGCATGGACTCCCCAAGTTGTAGCAAGTCAAAGATTCCATGCTCTCATTTCCTAACTGTAAGGGGCACAGTGCATGCTCCCCTATTGGCTTATCTAACACCTATATCCACAGACTCAGAAAGCACTGGACACCCCTGTTCTCCTGACAGTCTTCACACATTGAATCTAATGTATCCAAAGTGGAATTCAGTACTCACCCCCCGCCCCGTGTGCACGCACACACACACCACAAGCCTGATTCCCACCCCAGCATGAGCTAACTAAGTATAATCAAGCATCAATGAGCATGAGCACACATTCTTCGGAATGCATAGCCAGATCCTTTCATTGCTGTACCAGTATAACAGGGTAAACTCACATAAGCCTGAGTGGCATAGCCTACTGTATGCCTAAACTGTGTGCTACATACAAGCATGCATGCTACAGCCCCTTACTCCTAAAGTCATAACCCACTAAATAATTCAATATTAAATCAAACATGATAAAATGTAATGCCATGGAGAAAAGAGATAAAGACAAGACATGGGAAGCTGCTGTTGGCATATCATGAGACATCGTTTTTGAGCCAATTACGGAGTTTTAGCAACTGGAATAAATATAGTCTAAGGTGTTGATAAAGGGCAATGCTAATACATTAGCATAATCATTCCTGGTCACTTTTGAGTGCCATGTACTATGTGTAATTGTTAGTGCTAGACTTTGATACAACTGGCAGTGAGCTAGGGCCATCTTCAGGAGGATCAAATGAATAGGAGGACAGTTCAACTCACTGTGACATTATGATGGCCACAGTGTCACTAGCTTTAGGAAAATGGTCAGCTCCCTCGTAATCTTATGGGACATTGTATGTGGGTTTATAACAAACAGAAATGTGACATGGGTAATGTGGCTGTACCCAAACTAGGTGTCTCCCTGTCTTTTCCATTTCCTCTACCTCCCCTGAGCACCCACGTGTGCGATTGTTTCTGGTTTTGCTATATCTCTCTCCTCTTGCAGCTCCTCCTAACGGCCAGGTTAAGATCACCATCATCTCGTGCCTGCATACTGTCTTCTCATGGTTGTCAGTCTTGCACACGTTTGGTCCATCCATACCTCCTTCTGTAGTCACTTCAGTTAGATTAGGGGCAGTTGCATCACTTGTAAAGCATTTCAGTGGTTCTGTGCCTCAGGACAAGTACCAATGCCAGATTATAAGCAGGATCCTGCTAAGGTCTCCAGTCTCACATCTTCCTCACTTTATTCTGTTCAGACTATTCTCCAACTCATCTCATATGTGACACATTCCTACTTCCTTGAAAGCACCATTCCTTCTGTTGCTTCAAGGCCTTTGAACATTCTTTCATCAATCTGGCCCTTGCTGCCTCCTCTTCCTACCCCTGCAGTTCCTATTCCCATCCTTTTGCATGAAGCTGATATCCTACTAGAAGCCTTTTCAGGCGCTCCATCTCCAACTAAGTTGACAAAAGAGCACTTGCTGCAAGCTACCATGAGGCACTGCGGTGATTCTCTTGTGGTAAGGCAGATCACCCATATTGAAGCTGTCATTTCCTCGGGGTGACTTGCTCCCTGAGAACAAGGCAGCTGGCTCAAAACAGGAATATTAGAAATCGCTGATCACAGACTGTCCATCCAGTTTTTGTACCAATATGAGGGTCCAGGTGAAATCAATAAAGGCATCCAGCCATGCCCAACACAGATCCAAGAAGCCATCCTGTTCTTCCTAAAATTTCAAGTCTTTGGCCTACTGTAACACAGACTGCTGAAAGACATAAAATTGGGGCAGGAAGATAGCTTAGTTGGCAAAGTGCTTGCCTTGCAAGCACAAGGACTTGAGTTCAAGACTCAGAAAGAACCCATGATTTTGCTTTTGTTTTGTTGTTGCTATTCGTTTGTTTGTTTTAAGAAGACCCAGTGTGTGTGTGTGTGTGTGTGTGTGTGTGTGTGTGTGTGTACACTTACAATCCCAGTGCTGGGGATTAAATAAATAAATGGGATATAATAAAAATGTAAGAAACTATTCCATGGATATGAGAATGAATGAGATGTGGGAGTTCTATCATTAACGTCCCTCAATGAGAGGACTTTGGAGGAAGATTAGAAGTAAAATATAAATAGTAACAGCCTCAATTCCCAAGCTGACTTCCTGGAAGTCTCATTGTTGCTAGTGGAAAATGTGTTCACTCTCACACGTTAACACAAACCAAGGAAGTGAATGCTCTTTCTTATTTATTCAGGACTCCAAGAGCACACCAGACACCTCTAAGTGGGACAAGGTGGGAGCAGCTAGCCAGGCTCAAACTAAACGTCTTTCACAAAGCAGTATCAATTTGATGGTTTTATTGTGGGGATGAAGCAAGCAAGCTTCTCTTTTCCTACAATTATTTGAATATTTAGGTGAAAAGGTCTTTTTTTTTCTTTTTCCTTCCTGGAAACACTCAGATGGTGTGATATTTCTGGAGCGGTATTTTTAACAAAGCATAAATTAAACCTTGTGGCACCCACAACATTCATTTTCTGATATGTTCTTCCAGATTGACATATTGCCAGTCTATTATTTTGCAAACCATTACATTATCCCAGCTGCTAAGCTGCATAACTTAAGGATCCAGAACACAACAGCATCTCTGTACTCGTGTGTGTGGTGCTTGCATTTTGAATGTATTCATGCAGGGAAGTGTGAGACACGACCCAAAACACATACAGCAGACAGCTCTTAGTGGGTATTTATTACCATTGAACGCAGCCAGCCAAGAACTGTTCAGACAGATCGGCGTAGGCCCCTCATCTAAGAACACTTTTGTTCTTTCTATAAATATACGCCTCTCTGGAGAAAAAGATCATGGACTCTCTGGGACTCTAGTTCTCTGGTTCACAGAAGGCATGAAAAGTTGAAAAGTCATCTTCCTCTTCTTGTTAATAATTATGTTTAAGTGGAAAATAAAATGCATGCACGTATACTTGCATATGGGTACCTGAGGAAGCCAAAAGAGGGCATTGGATCCTTAAATCTATAGGTATGTGTGAGCTGCCTTATGTGGGTGAAAGGACCTGGTCTCTGCTCCTTGGCAAGGGCAGTACACACTTAGCCACGGCACCATCACTCTAGCCCTCCACCTTGCTTTAGAAACAGGGTCTGTTACTTGCCTGGAACTTACCAAGTAGGCTAGGCTGATAGAGAGGCTTAAGGGAGCCCTGGAAACACATCCATCTCTACCTCATCAGGTTTATATTTGGGACGATCTAAAAAGCTTTGAAGACTCCCTTTGCCTATGCTGCACCCAGACCAGACTGTGTCTCAGTGGGTGGAATTCAGACATCAGTATTTAAATCTCCCAAGTGACTCCACTGAGCAGCCAAGATTGAAAACACTTCCCCAAAGCATAAGGTGGCCAAGACGGGTCATCAAGACCCCATCATCCCAGCTGAAGGAATTTAAATAGTTCTTGTGTTTTATGGTGTTTTCTCCTGGAAGAGGACTAAATATGTGGGTTGGGGTAGGTTTGTTTGTTTGCCTTTTGTAGTAGGATGGTCAAATGTGTGGTTCTTGATAAGAGGCTATGCAGATTTGAGCTTCTTGTGCGTTGAATCCGGGCACAGCCTAAGCAATGCTCTGTACTTTGACTCCACTCCCTTAATAGTTAGACATAACCTTTTGTAGTCATAGAGTGTGTCACTATGCAGAACTTCTTTCTAGACAAGCCAAGATCCCAAACATCAGTCTGATTAGTTCTGCCTGCCGATCCTCTCCAGGGAAGAGCTGTCTGTGTTTGTTTTGATCTGAAAACTGGAGATACGTTCGCAGAGTCAATAAACTGTTCTCTGAGCATGTCTTACATGTGCTTTGAAACAGAGCTCTTGGGACATGTTCAACCAGCATGACTACTGTCCACTTGTATAATAGGAATTTCTTTGATCCTATAGTTGAAATACATCTATTGTGTGTATGTATATGTGTGTTGTATGCAAACATTTGTGTGCAGGCAAACACACACACGTGGAGGATGGAGGAGGCCATTAAACATCCTGTTCTATAACTTTCTTATTATTCTGATGAACCTAGAGTTAGGCTGGAAGCCAGCAAGCCTTGGAGGTCTTTCCGTCTCCACCTCTATGGTGCTGGGGTCACAGATACATGTGTGGCCATGTCCAGTTTTTTACATGGGTGCAGAGGATTCAAAACCCAGGTCTTCATGTTTGCTCAGCAAACTCTCCTTCCTTTGAGCCATCTATCCTGGCCCAGCAATTCACTTTTATTTGTATTGATTCATCAGTGAGCTTCAGAGAACAAAGTTGTTTTATGTACATAAACAGTATAGAGGAATCCATGCCATGAGCATTTGTTCTCAAACCTAGGTGTAGATGAACCACATGTGTGCAATACTTCTCCCTTGCCTTCAGCCTTTCCCTCCCCTTTCCCCCTTTCTCCCTCCTCCTCCTCTTTCTCATCTTCATCAATTTGGTCTTCCCTTACTGGTCAGCCTTGACTGTATCTGCTGTTTTCCTCGTTGCTGTGACGAAATGCTCAACAGAAACAACCTGAGAAGGAAGGGCTTCTGTTGGCTTACAGTTCAGAGCACCAAAGTCCATTGCGATGAGGGAGCATGGTGGTGAGTACACGAGGCAGCCGGCCACACTGCATCAGCACAGAAGCAGAGAGAGAGTAAAGCTGACACTCAGTTTGCATGTCCAGAGGTGTGTCTCCTAGGAGATTCTCTAACCCATCAGGTTGACAATCAGGACTGAGCATTGAAATTCTGATACAAGAATGACTTGAAATAGTCTGCAGAAAGAGAATTTACGGTAAGGCATGCATACGGGTTAGAGCTTTTGTTCTTTCAGGATTTTTTTATAGCTACACATTTATTAGAACATCCTTGGCAGATGGTTGGAAATCACAGGGCTGTGGGATATTGCCTGAAGAATGTGTGTGGATGGCTACAAAGGACTGAGCCTTCCAAAGTCTAAATGTAAATGCTAAGAGGATAAACTAGAAAAAAAAGGATCAGCCAATAGGATAGAAAGAGCATTAAAGAGAAAGTCTGTCCAGTTCATATAGACTGAATATGATTCTTTCCAGGGCACATGTGATATAGACTACTATCTACAGTACCGTAATAGACAGTTACCAGGAAAGGGCAGTCATTGGGGTGCTGGGAAGGGGAAATAGAGTGGGTAAAAGAGGGAGGCTCTCAAGACAAGCTTTACCTTAGGGCAATGCTGAACAGAGTAACTGGAGACCATGGTAGGCTCTAAAGGGGTCAAGGTTATGACAATTAAGATGGCCAAGCATCTTTTCCCTTTGGAGCCACAGAAGTACCTCACAGTGGCTGATATTCTTATATGGAGGAACCAGGTATATATGTTCAGTGTATGGGCACACCTGTCTCTGTGTGGAGATAGAGGAGATAGAGGACAGAGGTCAATATCAGTTGTCTTTCTCAATGTCTCTCGACCTTATTTTTGGAGGCAGGGTCTCTCACTGAACCTATGGTTCACTGATTCAGCTAGGCTGACTGGGCAGCAATTCCAGAGTCGCTCCTGTCTCTGCCTCCCCAGTGTTGTGATTAGAGACACACATTCCTGCTTTTTTTAAGGTGGGTTTTAGAGAACTTGAACAGCAGTCTTCATGCTTGTGCAGCAAGCGGTTTTCTAACTGATCTGTCTCCTCAGCCTACAGAGGTCACTTTTAAATTGCACTTCCTCCACCTTAAACCACTGCTTCCAAGCTTCTCTGCCTTCCCCTGTGTCACTCTCAAAATGTAGTTAAAGAAAGGATGGATGGAAGATTTCAGTGTCTTATATTGGTCGCCTGTATTGAGCCTCCATTCCTCCCTCAGGTCTTAGTGCCCTTGATGTCTAGCCTAAGGCAAAGCTCCTCTGTTTGATTTTGGG
This sequence comes from Pachyuromys duprasi, assembly GCA_028658305.1. NCBI lineage: Eukaryota > Metazoa > Chordata > Mammalia > Rodentia > Muridae > Pachyuromys > Pachyuromys duprasi. Next base: position 24,231,951 of record CM053760.1, read on the forward strand.
TTTGCCTATTAGAAAATGGGTTTTTACAAATATATATCGTGATATAATCATGTGGCAGGGCTTCAAAACCCAGCTGAGTCCCAGAATATACTTAGAAAGTATAATTTAGGGCCAAACCACCAATATAATGTCCAAAATGATGGAGTCCTAGTTTGAACTCTAAATTAGACATACCCTGTCAAAGAAAATAGATTTGAAACAAATGGGAAAACATAACTGGTCTTTGGTGCTTGTAGAAGAAAATGTTTCTCTTCTCTGCCCACTTTGCTGAGGGAAAGCCACAGCCAACATGCCATGATCACACCCATAAGAAGTTTCCTCTTGGGGATGGTGCAGGCCTCTCGTTTCAAAACACATAGTTCCCTTTCCCCCACCTCAAGTTCAAGTCAGTTAAAGATAAGTTTAAAGGCAGACAGAGATGTGACCCCCACCCCAGCTTGGGCTGGTACTTGTGAATTGACCCATTGAGTGCCTATTTCATACCCATTGCACACCCATTACATACGTACTGCATACTCATCGCATACCCATTGTATATACATTGCATACTCATTGCAAACCCTGCATCTGAGTGCAACTGAGTCACAAAAGCTCTCATACACTTTCACAATGCTGCCTTTCGAGGACTGCTCATCTGCACGGGCAGCTGTGTGGGTGCTGGGTTCTGACTGATACTGACCCAGCATGCTATGATCTAGATGTTTTGCATGGTACTGTGAGGCTGAACTGGGTCCTCCTGCTTACACCGCAAGCATACCACCTCCCAGCCCTGTCCTTTATTTCTTCTACCATCTCTCAACTTGTACTCTGTATTCCTTCTTACCCAGTACTGGGCCAACGTTCCCCCAAAGTACCCGTTTTCTTTTTATCACATGGCGGCAGATGCATGAGGAAAACATACTTAATGTGTCTTAGCAAAGGACCTTGCAGGATACAGAAGCTCTGTCTGTGGAGACTCACTCATCAGAAATGGGCCATTAGCAAGTTTACTTCACCTTGTATTGTATCCACAGGGCCTGATCCTTCATCTTAACACTGGGGGCTGCCCTCCGTGTGTGCCACGCATTCTGTAAAATAGGATCCCGAACAGGCATTGCAGAATCAAATACCTATTGCTGCCAGTGTAGAACAGGAAGGAACACACAGAGATGGAGGTAGCTGCCACTCAACTTTGCCACAGGGACTCTGAGCCTGGTGTTTATATTTTCAAGCTTTTCAGAAGAGTGGTGTGTGTACATATTTGTAGATGTGCACATGTGGATGGATGCATGTGTGCACATGTGCATATGTAAGTCGTGTCAAAAATCAGATGTCCTTCTTGATGACTGCCACCTTGTTTTGGGGGAAACGGGGTCTCTCTCTGAAACTACAGTGCACCCATTCGGCTACATTGGCTGGCTAGTGAGTTCTAAGAATTGCCTATCTCTGCCTCCTCAGTGCTGGGATTATAGGTGCATGCCACCACACCTGGCTTTTTACATGGGATCCAAACTCAGGGCATCATGTTTGCATGGCAAGGAATTTGTTAACCAAGCCATGTCCTCAGCTCCTGCACTTTTTTACATTTTATTTTATGTGTGTGGGTGATTGGTTCTCGTGTATATCTGTGTACCATGTATATGTACTGCCCATGGAGTCCAGGAGAAGGTGTTGGATCCCCTGGAACAGAAGTTGCAGATGTGGATGCTGGGGATTGGACTTAAGTCATCTTGAAAAGGAGCCAGTGCTCTTAACCACCAGCTTAGTCTCCCTTCGCCTTTTTAAAGGCAGGATCTTGCCAAATAGCCAAGGCTGGCCTGGAACTCATTCAGTCTATGGCCCTGGCCGCACTACTAATGTCTCAGCTACCTCAGTTCAGGTACCATGTCAAGTATTTAAGGTGTCTTCCTTCTTATTTCCCTTTTCTTTTTTTTCCAGTGCGAGAGATGGAATCCAGGGCTTTGTATATACTAGGGAGGTGTTTTACCCCTAGTATATACAATATATAGTTTCTTGTATTTAGGAAAAGCCTACGTGTATATGCATGAGAATGAAAGCAAACAAGAGATCTGATATATAGCATCGTTTATTGCATGTGAAACATAACCATGGCCCACAAGATGCCCACTTTCTCCACAAGAAAATAAATACCAGCTCACTCTAAGTGTCTGTGCACTCCCCCTTCCTCCCCCAGTTTTGGCACTCATAAAAAGGAGTGATCTCAGTACAAATAAACTAGTCTGGGAATAAATCTTTGGGCCTTCCACTGGAATCATATCATCTTACTGCTAAATTGGAATGTTATTAACTGTATAAAAATTCTTTTGACAAGTCAAATGCAAATTTCCAGTTACATTCATATAAACTGAATCATGTCCTTCAGCTGGGGGAGGGAGGAGCAGGGCAGCTGCGAAGAACATAGCATTATAAACACCAGGAGGAGGAAAACTCAAGCAGCTGAGCATTAACACCAGGTCCGATCACCGTCTGGTTGGGCAGGCTTGCCACCAGCCACAGCCTTGTTTTGTTTGGGGCAGGTGTTTCCCCACAATCTCAGACAGTGGACCATGACAAACCACACCATCCAACAAAGCAATCACCTGACCACCTAGCAGTGGATTTGGTAGCTAAGATGTTACGAGTCAGTATTATGCACAGGGCCAACCCACCCCTTCCGAGGCTGCACCACAACCAAGCTGTCATTTGTTTATGATGCAGGCGGTTGACTGATAGCGACCACAAGGAAACCTTTTCCTTCTGCGCTGTCTGTTTCCTGCTGGATGGGGTAGAACTCTGGGGGTCAGCCAAGTCCTTGAGAAAAGACTTGAACAATTTACACCTCCTTTGGTTGATGACAGCATTGGCTGTAGCCACCACAGCTCTTCATCTTACTATGGTATCAAAGAAGAAGCTCTTATTGTGTGATAGAACAAGTCCAACTGCTCAAATGGCCCCTCTGAATCTCAACTCTTGCTTATCGTGCTCACACCCAGAGCTGAGACTGAGCCCTTAATTTTAATCTCAGTATATCCACACTTCTGCCTGCTGCCAGATAAAGCGACTGGGAATTGACTATCTTCCAGCAGTAGACCCATAGTGTCCCGGGGATATCTGATACCCAACAAATGCCCATAAAGGACAGTGTCAGCCATTCATTACTTTAATGTCTTTATTCTGTATCCTCATTAAGTTAAACAAAAACTATCATTATATCTGATATACATTAATATATATATTCTCAGCTCCTTATTGAAATATTTTGTGTGTCTGTTAAGATTTAATTCATCTTTATTGGGGGCTGATAGGTAATGCCATTTTGAAGATATGAAACAACAAATCCTGGACCACCAAGTGACCAGGAACACGACACAGGGTGGGCATCTCTGACAGGCTATAAAACCAAGGAAAGGCTCCAGAATTTGTGGCTGGCCCTGATCTCTGAAACACACCCTACAGACAGGCTAAGTCATGAGTTATATAGATGCTGCTGGAAAAACTGAAACTAAAGCATGCAGGTGACAGTCATAGGAATCATGGGGAAAGAAGCAGTTTCAGAACTGAAGTAAGAACAGAGTCTGGAGTGTCCACGTGAGCCACTAGCAAAACTGCAGCAAATCTGGGCACAGCCTGAGCTAAGAGAAGGAAGGGAGAGGGATAAGACACGCCCTGCTCAGAAAGTCAACAGAAAAGGGGCTGGGAAGATAGCTCGTCAGAAAGGTAAGCATGAGGACCTAAGGTTGATCCCCAGCACTTACTGGCAAAGCTCAGCATGGCATGGTGGCGCACACTTATTATCACAGAATGAGGGAGGCAGATAGGCAGATCCCTGGGACTCTAAGGCCAAACAGTCTAGCCTCATCAGCAAGACCCAGGTTCCAGTGAGAGACTCTGCCCCAAAGCCAAAACAGCCAGTTCCTGAGGAACAACACTCAAGGTTGATTTCTGGACTCTACACAACATAGACACTCTCTCTCACACACACACACATACACATGGCATTCATGCACTCACATGCACGCACCTGAGCGCACACACTCTTGAAATCTGTTCAAGTGACCATTAAAGGTAGTGTTCTTTGTGTCGGTTGGTGTTCTTTCACACATTCCACCCTATTAGTTCCTTTTAGAAAAGAGTAAGTATGTGACTTCGTATGTTTATCATTTTTGCCTTTGCTGCTTGAAAATTCGAGCCTTAGTTGAGGCCTAAGCTCAACCACCTTTTCACGTTTTTGTCATACAATTAAGTGTCCTTCTGCCTTACGTTGTCCTTACTTCCTGTTTAACTCTTGGCTTTATATACACCTTTATGGGCATTTATTTGCCACTCCTCACCTGCTGCATGGAATCTTTTTCTTCTGTCTCTGTGTGTTTCTGTTGGGAAAACTGACACAGTGCAAACACAGTCCATTGAGAGATGGGGAAAGTAGAACAAAGTCTACAACTTCCTTTCTTTTGGCAGAGGAATTGTCTCAGCAAGTGTATTGAAATGCTCCTGGGTAAGCTGAGACATGGGAATACCACGGGCTGAACAAGGCAGCAGTTCTTCTTCCCAGGATGGGATCAATTTATTTGAAATGCTAAGCCAGGACAGTACAAAGGCACTGCACCTCACCCCATTGTGTGCTGGAAGGACCTGAAGTCTCAGCATACCCTGAGTGGAAGGGTTCCCTAGGGAAGCACAGAGATTACACTCTGGGTGGGGTCCCCACGAGCACAGGGGCACATTGTCATGACCCATCTCCCAGCACCCTGGTCCCAATTACAAGCTCCTATTCTCCACACCGAGGATGTCTTTCCTGGAACTCACCCTTGCTGGGTGGAAGGCTGGGACACTGGTGGGTTTGGGCTTTTCATTTCCCCGCAGGAAACAGGCAACCTCCTGGGACCTTTTCATGCCATATACCTTTTCTCCTCTTTTCCGTTGGAATTTTTGCTATCCTTCTAATCAACTTCCCCCAACTAGCAGATGCACAAACAACAGCACTTCCCTGGGAAAAGCTTGCTGCCTCATGGTGTGAGCTGGGGCCAAGAACTAGAAGAAAGGTGCGATCACGGTTTTAGGAAAGGTGATGTGCACGTTAGTGTTTTCGGGAAAGATGTTCATTCTGTTAGTGGTGCTTGCTGTAAATCCTTCCCAGCCAAAGAATCCACCTCAGTATCTCCTCCAGAGAAGAAAGGAGCCATTAATTAGGTTTGCACATCCTCCAGATAGGTTGGCTTTTGTTTTGCTTAACTTCCACGAACAGCCCATTCCTGGAAGTTAGTATCCTATCTTGGTTTTCATGGGAGTGGAAAAGTTGGGGACAAAAAATTAAGAGGCTAGGAGGCTTCCATCACTAGTCAAGGCTACTCAGGAAGAAGCAGCACATCTCTGAGGGGTGATTCTTTCACCTGGCAGTTTCGGAAAGCCCCTGACCTTGATATCTGAGCTATCACTATCCTGTTTTGTTTTGTTTTGTTTTGTTTTGTTTTGTTTTACCTTACTATTGGGAACATCCCCATCCCCGTATTGACACTGCCCGTGAGTGTACAGGAAGCAAGACAAGGACTCCCTGATGATAGCCATGTGGCCAAGACACCCTGGCCAAGGATGGAGACAGAGAAGACTTCCTGACTCCCACCCTGGAAATGGTTGAGCCAGGGTCAAAGACCAAATATCCAGTTACGTATTTTCTCCTCCACTTCTCTAGTGCATCCCCCAAGACTTGGTCCCCAGGGACTGAATAAATAGGGAGAAGCATTCACTGGGCAGCTGGGAAGCACAGCAAGGATGACCCTTCAGAATAGGGGCAATATCACCCTTGTAGCTTTTCACTCACTATTTCCCAGTCTCCTCACACCTCCTCTGTCCCATGTTCCCTCCAGACTGATCAGTCTCATACTTTCAGGAACATGACCCAGCAGTAAATTCATGCACAGAGAAAGTTATGAAGGCTCCAAAGACCTTGCCTGTATAGAAAAAAAGAAACAAACAAACAAACTAGAAAGTAATACACTAATTAACCTCTTACTGGGGAGGTGGGTAATTTTTTCTTTAAGAATATATCTGATCCCTTCACAGGCCCAAAGGTTGGCTTGTGTTCATATCCTTCAGTTTGTAGAAGAAGCAGAGCACCGAGAGACTAAATCGTGTCCCTGGGTTACACTGGCCAGATTCTCTGGTCAAGTCTAGGCATTCCGACTCCAGAGAGCTCTCCAGAAGAGAACTGGGAAGAGCTGACCCTCAAAGCTCCTGGGAAAGTATCCTTCGTAGATAGAAAGTATCCTTTAGAGAGGAGTGTCCAATAAGAGGATGGTCTTCAAATGACAGTGGCGGCATGGCGATGCAGCCTAAAGATGCAGGCCTGTGATCCCATCTACTCTTGAGGCTAAGGCAGGAGGATCACCTGGTTAGAGTCAGTGCAAGGCTAGCCGGCAACTTAGCAAGATTCTGTCTCCAGATTTAAAAGGCAGACAGAGGACTGGGGAAGTGCTTCAGTGGTTGAGCACTTGCTCTTTTCTGCACAAGGCTCTGGGTTGAGTCCCAATACCACACAAACACAGAGTTTGAATTATGATAAACTAGGAATGTCTTCATGTACCTGGTGGTGTCCAGCTAAAATTCCAACGTAACTGTTGTTTTATATTTTTTTTTTCTTCTGAGATATTATGGGGCCACTTCCATTTCTCTGTCTCTTTGACTTATAGTTCCTACACATTAGGCACTCTATTTCCCCATGTGTTTTCTTACCCATTCCCTGCCTTCATTCCTGGAATCCAAGACGGAACCCTTTGTTTTATATGTCTGATTGGTTGGTTCTATTTATTTATGTAATTATATGTTCACAAATTTATTTAGTTGTGGGGATGAAAATATATATTTTGATGCTGGGATGTGGATCACGGATGGAATGTTTGCCTGGTATGTTTATGCCAGGGAAGGAAAGGAGAGAGGAAGGGAGAGAGGGAAGGGGTACAGCCTTGCCAGGCCACAGAGGAAGATGATGAGACCCAATAAGCTAGGGTCAGATAGAAGGGGAGGAGGCCTTCCCTTATTAGTGGACTAGGGAAGGGGCCTAGCAGGAGAAGAGGGAGGGACTGGCAGGGAAGGGGCTACAGTTGGAATACAAAGTGAATAAATTCGAATAAATAATAAATAAATAAAAATTAAAGAGAAAAAAAAGAAGTGGTGGAGATAGGATGTGCCACTAGGGGGCAGGAAAGACCCAGACCGTTGGCCTCTGTGCTTGTAAGATCTGTCTCCATTAAAAATACTTTGGGTGGAGCAAGGGGGCACAGACTGTCATAGGTAAGAGCAAAGTTACTGAAAATCATAACCCTAGGCGGCCATGGGAAGCAGCACTTCCATAAATGAAGTCACTTGAGATCTTGTCAGATACAGATTTCTCACAGGTTTCCAAGTGTCCGCTGATGCCGGAGACTAAGGAGGGTGCTTTGGAGGGGTCAAGGCCAAGAATCTCCGTCTCTGCCCTTCTGCGTATATTTTCTCTCTCTCTCTCTCTCTCTCTCTCTCTCTCTCTCTCTCTCTCTCTCTCACACACACACACTCACACACATACACTGTGTGTGTACATGCACATGTGAACATTTACATGTGAAGGCTAGAAGATGAGCTCAGGTGTCAATGCTCAAGCACCATCTACTTTTATTTCTCTTTTCTTTTTTGGGACAGGTATTGTCACAGGCCTGGAAGCCGCCTGTTAGACTGGGTTGGCAAATCCCACATCTGTCTTTGCTTCCGTAGCTCTGGGATTATAAGCATTATAAGTACATGCCACCATGCCTGGTGTTTTTACACAGGTTTATGGGACACAAACTTGGATTCTCAGCTGGCACAGCAAGCATTCTCTTGACTACAGTAGCTCTCCAGCCTGACAATTGTTCTTTTTTAACTTTGGTCCAGAGAAGGAGAGAAAGATAGGTACCACTCTATGAAATCTCACTTATTTATAGCAACCTGCTTTCTCTCTGTGTGTGTCTCTCTGTCTCTATCTCTGTCTGTCTGTCTCTCTCTATATATACTCTTCTTTCCCTCTTGATCATCTAGCAATTTATTATCTTTCCTACAATCATCTTATCTGAACATTCAGGCAAGATGAGTAGTAACTGTGTAACCCACCCCATGAAGAGTGAAATCCATGATTCTTCTTGGTGGTCATAGTTGAGAAAGGAAGGGACTTACATACTGAGATGGCCCTTTCTGAAATGCATTACTTCCTGTGGACACTGAAAACTGTACTTCCTTTGCCATGTTCTCTCCCTCTCTAGTGCCCATCAATGTCTCAGAGATGGTGCTATGGGAGGAGCTAGGAAATCATACAGACTGAAACCATCCAAAGCCATGAAAACTCTGGAGCCCTCAAGAGTAATCACGGATGCTTCTGGATTCTGTCTAATTTTGCAGAAATCCTCAGCATAGATTAGAAGCAGAACCATGCCTATATACTCAAAGATTATTTTTATTTCCTCTGTATTTTGAACAAATACTAAATAAATAGGCTTGGGACTACACATTAGCAAGCTGTCGGGTCAGCCCTCCACTGTGTGTGTGTGCGCACATGTGTGTGTGTGTGTGTCTGTCTGTCTAAACAGTCTGTCTGTCTATGTGTGTCTGTGTGTGTATGATGAACACATGTATGTGCAGGAATATGTCTTAACATGTGCATAGAACTCAAAGAGGGACATTGGGTGTTCTGCTCTTATTCCCTTGAGACGGTCTCTACTAAAACTGAAGCTCTCTGTTTCAGCTAGGCTGGCTGACCAGGGATTTCCTGGTCTTCGTCCTCCAACACTGCATTATAGGTACTCACATCTCAGCTTCTATGTGGGTACTGGGGATGTGTTCGAACTCTGGTCCTCATGCATATGCTGCAAGCACTCTTGCCCACTGAGCCATTTCCAGAGACTTTCTATATTTTTTTATCCCATCTCCAATATACTTGTTTTTTGTTGCGTGGAGAGCTGAGAAGGCTAGGGGAAGCACAAAGGGGTTGTATTTCAGCCCCAGATGAGGGTGAGTCCTCCTGCCTTAGGCTGTAATTCGCTTTTCCTCTTCCCTTACAGCTGTGACCTAGTTAACTGTAGGTGAGCATCAGACTCTGAAATGATCAGACTTTCGGCTTGGCTTAGGGTCTTGCTCCGTTAAGTGGTAGGATGTCCTCCTTAATGACAGGAAGTTGGGTCCCATGATCAGCAGTAACATTGGTGTTCTTTGTGCTCAGAGATAAAGAACTGAGTGTAAAAGGCTGTGGTTTCCTTGTGGTCAGGGAGGAGAGGCAAGAGACAGATGAGTCCATGACCCATGGATGAATCACTCCTGTCTAAACAGTTGAAACGTTCCTCTGAGTGCTCTGGCCTGGAGTCCGCCAGTCCACAGGGACAAAGGAGGGAATGATTCACGGTCTTTTTATGGCTTCATTCCTAATGCTGAGGATCCTATGGACCAGAATCATTAAGAAGCCAGTTTAGGGCTGGGAATGTTGCTCAGTTGACAGAGTACTCACTTAGCATGCATTAAACTATAGGTTCAGTCCTAGCATTGTTTAAGGTAATCATGGTGGTACATACATGTAATTCAAGTTCATCTTCAGCTACATATGGATTTTGAGGTCAGCCTGAGCCATGTGAGATCCTGTCTCAAACAAAAAGAAGCAAATAAACAAAGGAATTGTTGAATAGCTCAATTTGTATTTGTCGTGCAAGCATGAAGAGTTTGGTCCCCAGATCACATAAGAAAACAATGAAGCTTGGTGATATATACCTATAATCCTATCACTGGTTAGGTGGTGACAGGCAGAGCCCTAGGGCTCATGGCCAGCCAGCCTAGCCTACTTGCGGAGCTTCTATTTCAAAAAACAACAGGAACAACTGCTGGGGAAGGTGGGCAGCTCCTGGGGAAGGAGAGCAGCCCCTGGGGAAGGAGGGTAATTTCTAGAGAGGGAGGGTAATTTCTGGGGAAAGGAGGGCAGTCCCTGGGAAAGAGGCCAAAGGAGGGAAGTTCCTGGGGAAAGCAAGCAGCTCCTAGAGAAGGCAAGTAGCTCTTGGAGGGCAATTCTTAAGGTTTTTCTCTAGCCTACACACACACATGGACATGCACACACACACACACACATTTGTAAATACACACAAAAGAAATGAGAAGTCTGGGATCCTAGCAGCAAGCTATTGAGTCACAAGCAGGAAGAATCAGAGTCATTTTAGCAGTTTCCAGGCAATGGCTGGCAGAGAACTTCAACACCACTAATGGGAGGAACTCATGTGACATGCAGAGACCTTGACATCTATCAGAGAATGATTTTACTCCCCTCGGCTCTATGATAGAAACCCTAGGGTGCTACCTATAAAGAATCCTGAGTCCTTTCTGAAGACAATAGCATTCCATTCCTAGGAATGGGTCCAAGTAGGAAGCTGCTAGGTGGTTCTGGTACATAACTACAGCTGACCACCAGGAGGCCGTGGGAAAGGCAGAATCAGGTAGATGGGATTGCAGAAGGGAGTGGTGGTCCAGTGAGGGTCTGTCCTCCTGTGCTTTCGTGTAGTAGAGATTTCCAGCGTCGCTGGAGCATTATTTTGGGTGCATTGGCAGTTTTCCACAACAGCCCTCAAGCTGCAGGTATGAAAACTTGATTCCTACAACAGTTGTTCGAGCACAGCTGACCTGAGCAAGCAACAGTGGCCTGCTCCACAGCTCTGTTGTCACTGGCTGAGAGTGTGCTGGAATCCCTCACAGCTTCAGGGAGCTCTTGTTTCTTTCCTAAACTTGGGCCAAGCCAGTGCTCCCTGCTATATAGTAGAGATGCAGTCTGCTGGGACCATGGACCCTGTCCCCTGTCCACTCCAGCTTACTCATCTCTACTTCCTGAAGCCCTCCTGCATTTAAGGTCATTTTGATGGAGCTACAACCTGAAGCAGCCCGTAACTAACTTGGAAAACTGTCGTAGGCTACTGCGATGTGTTCTGTGGGTCTTACCCATTGACCTTGGCCTTGTGGAGCAGAGCCAGCCCACATTAACTTGGCCTCGGTGACCGAGAACAGAATGCCCAGCCTTGAGGCTTCCTCAGACCTGCCCACCACCAGTGGCTAATGTATGAGGTGTGCAGTGCCAGCTAAGGGGCGGTGGGGGCTCTGATTACTCCTAATAAAAGGCATTGGCTGAAGGTTCCAAAGTACCCTGTGGTCTCTGAATCTAAAAGTGTTGCCTTTGCTTCTTCATTTAGGGAAAACAAAGAACATCCAGTCCAGTTATCTTCTGCTTCTTTGGTACTTTGCATCCAATCATTTCACACAAAGACTTTTTTTTTAAGGAAAGCATGTTATTCTTCTATACGTTTCACAGCTAATCAAGCAAGGCAGTCTGTACCAGTGTTTCTTACAGATTTTCGCATGCTTTCATGGCCTCAGAAAATGCAATTGCATTTTCTCTTTGGTCAAAGACCATTCCATTTCTTTCCATTCTTAACTACCTGACCCTTAGCTCCCCACTCTTGAGTCACCTCAGCTGAGGGGAAGACAGGCTTTGCTTTATTTGTTCCAAGTGAGGAAAAGGACCCCTTGGAAATCCAAGTATACATCAAATCTTAATTAAATAAATGTACCACTTATAGGATACCCGTGTCCTGTATCACAAACTGGCTAGACATAGGGGAGCTGCAGAAAGTGGAAGTTCCACCCAACCAATTGAAAACAAGGGCAGGAGACATGACCTTACTTCCTTTCCTCCTACAGCGCACCCACTTCCACTTGCAGGTCCTGGGTGTCACTCTAGGAACTTGACCCTCTACACCAGTCCCAGGGGTGAGAAGTCCCCTGGTGTAGGCAGAGACAAAGTCTGACCTGTTTGACCCTCCTTTAAGTCTTGTGTTGCCCCAACTTGACTTTTATACACATCTAATGTATGTGTGCATGCGTGTGTGTGTGTGTGTGTGCTCATGTGGAGACCAGAGCAAGACCACTGGTGGTGGTCCCTGATTTGGAGGCAGGGTCTCTCACTGGCAGTTTCAGTCTCTCCTCTCCCAGCACTGTGATGATCAACATGTGCTCCATACCCAGCTTCTTCATGTGTACTCTGAAGGTCAAGCCCAAGTTGTCCTGTTTGCACAACAAACACATACTTTACAGACCAACATATCTCCCTAGCGCCTGAAGGAGTATCCCAGTCTGGCCCCCAAACTGTGTTATTCCTGTCTTGTCTTCTTCAGTATTTTATCATCAGGGTACACCACCATGACCCATTGTACGCATTTTTAGTATGCTTGCTATTGGTTCATCTAATTCCTGCTCTTCTGGATTCATTCATTGTTCAAGATACTTTGATTGACTGCTTTGAACTCATAAAACCTTGACCTTTGAATTATGAAAAATGTCTGTGCCACTCTCCCAATAGCTACAGTTCGCCTAGACATTCAGCCTCAAGATAATCGGTTCTTATTTTCCAATCTCTGTTTTACCAACTCCCAGCCCGTAGTTATCACTCTCAGCTAGTCACAGATTCCAAACAGATCATACCATCTATAGCCAGCTAATTTAAATGGTCTCAAAAGGCAGAAACCTAAATAAATATTTTAATCTGTTAAGAATTCCTAATGAGAAAGTTCAGCTTGAAATCTTAAGAAGTCTAAATGCAACTACATTAGTAATTCCAGCCTAAAACAGGCTTAATTCTGCACATATCAAAGAATTTTGATCCTGTCTCACATTGAATATACTATACAAAGTTTTCAGGCATTGATAATCTCAATAGCCATTGACCAACACAGAATAGACAATTTATGGTTTCTACATTTTCTTGTGGTGACTGTCATTGTTATAATGAGAGAAAATTTGTTAAAATAATCATCAGTGCAACCTAGCTCTATAAAATTCCATATGAGGCCTGAGATTTTCCTATCAAGAACAGTTATCTCTCTGTAGCCATAGGGGATTTGTTTTCAGACCTCTACAAATGCCAAAATCTATAGATACTCAAGCCCTTTGTATACAAGAGAATGCTATTTGCATAAAGCCTGTGTAGATCTCTCTACGTCCTTTAAAATCATCTCTAAATTACTTATTCTATGTAATGAATGCATATGCTGTGTGAAGTGCTATTATATTACCCTACATACGGGTTAAGGACAAGGAAAGTCAACATGTATTCAGGGCCAGTACCATTTTTAAAAATTCTATAATTGGTTGCATCTACAGATATGGAGCCCATGGGTATGGGGGGCGCGTGGAGCAGAAAATGTGATGAAGTAGGAGATGTTTGGAACAGCCGTGTTAGAATGCAGTCCTGGAGAACAAGACATGCCTCAGAACTTACAGGGAGTCGAGAGTTCTGCATTCAATGGCACCTTGACACAGTTCCTGGGGCTGAGACCTCTTCACAATGCACATTTTTGGGACTGGAGATGTATCTCAATGATAGAGCACAATACATCATCTGAACCTTCTTCAAGGCCCTTGTTTCTATACAAACCATATGCGCGCACCCGCACACACACAACTGTTCAGTGATTAATGCATTCCCGTTAAGTTCAAGATACTAGAAATAAATAAAAAAGCACAATCACTAGATTAGAAGTTTTAGAGACAAAGGAAACTACTAGAGAGCTACATTATTTTAAAACAAACAACAACAGCAAAACCCCCACCTTCCTGGCTATCTTATTATGACAGAGCAGCCCCAGTATGGCCAAGGATTCTAGAGAATTGAAACTATAGATAAAAACTAAGTGGTTTCATCTCTTATAAAATTTTATCTCTTATAACGTCTACCTGTTTCTCACTGAAAGCGCTTTCCCTCACTAGGCTGTCTCCATCCTCTTCACAGTGTCCAGACAAACATATAAACCCTTCTGGCCCCTTTTCATGGGAAATGTCTCATTACTCTCTGGATGACTGTCCATGAGCTCAGTGCTCCTTTGTGGAAAGGAAGTGGTTCTGAGGCTGTCTAACAGTTTCTGGAGCCAAGAGCCCCTTCTCTCCATCAACGAGGAGCCTCCCTTTAAAATTTTACTACTGACATACCCCAGGCTGGTGCCCCTGTAAGTGTCTGTAGCCCAGAAACAAAACAAGACCAGTGGGGTTCATTTTGCTTTGTCTTGTTTTGTTTCCATTTTAGGCTGTGATTGCATAAACATATGCCTGGAAAATATAGTATACTCCAAAGCCACCCTTGCTCTCCTAGCTGCATGGGAACCAACCAAGAAGAGATTAAAGCATTTGATTTCTGATTCAGGCTTGCACTGATTTAATTCAGGGGGCTCTGGTGGCTGTTTCTAAAGAGGCCTGGGATAGATATGAGAGTCTGCTTTGCTAACAGGGGGTGATGGGGAGATGACATCACTTTTATGGCTATAGGATCTCTCTCCTATGACGGTTCTGAGAGCTTGGTGGAAATATTCCTAAACATAGTTCTTGGCTCACAGCTCCAGATTACTTAAGCCAGAGGGCAGCTACTGCGTCTCTCATACTTTCCCAGGGACCCAAAATATTTTTATAGACATGGCCAAGCATTTTAAAAATGATTCTTCTATACCCAACTCTGAGGACATAGGAAGTTCCTAGCACTGGAACAAGTGAATCTTTGGAGTTCTGAGGGCCAGGAACAATAATGCCATCCATGGTGAGTCTTTGTCAAAGCTAGGACATTTTCCAGACCCGAATATGGATTACATGTGTTAATGAGCAAGCCCGAGATTCCTCTGGGTTTCCAGAGCTTGTTTGGGTTTGGGTTTCGCAGTTCTCACACTCACTTAACCAGGCAAGTACTATTTCCAAATATCTCTTTCCAGGAGAATCAGAACAGTTTTCATACAGTGAGAAATGGTAACTTCCAGAAGCCTTTAGATTTCGGCCTCAGATGGTGGGTGTCAGACTGTCAGCAACTAAAGTGGAGGGGGGGGCTGCTGGGGCAGGCAGAGGAAACGCTGGGCCCCATCATACCAGAGGCTGAGTCAGGAGGGAGAGCAGACAGCCCCTCCTAAAGGCAGCCCTCGCTGCCTCCACCAGCCCCCTAGCATAACATTTACTTAGAAAAGTGAGAAACTGTGTCATAAACGTTGGTTAGTGGTAGCCAGAATGCTACCACTTCACACATGCTAGGATGGCTAGAACCAACAAGAGAGACAATAACAAGAGTGATGAATATGTGTGAAGAGAATAGAAGCCCCTGGGGGAGTGAATCATCATGCAGCAGCTTTGGAGCACAGTCTGGCCGTTCCTTGGAAGGAGAGCATCTCCACATGACCAGCAGAGGTATATACACTCTCCTAGGTATATATACCCCAGAGAAATGAAAAGCATGTATGTAGACAAAAATGTGTATACAGAGGCTCACAGCAACATTGCTCAGAATAACCAAGAACAACCCCATAATCCATAAACTGAAAAACAAATAAACACAATGAAATCACACAAGGAACATCGTTTAGCAAGGAAAAACAATTTTGGTAGGGCTGGAGAGATGGCTAAGTAGCTAAGAATGATTGCTCCTTTGGTCCAAGCCTTGAAGAGACAGGGGCAGTTGGGTTTCTGTGAGTTCAAGGCCAGCCTGGTCTATCTACACAGAAAGTTTCAGGCCAACCAGGGTTACATAATGATACAGGCTCTCGATACTGAAAGTGCTTGCTGCTCTTGCAGAGGACTCATTTCTGTCCTCACAAGCACCTGCAACTCTGCTTGAGTCCTCTGACAACCTCCCCTGGCCCCAAGAATATTCACACATACATGTATATACATGAATAAAAATAAAACAAAATAAATCTTTTAAAAAAGGATTGACAAGTGCTACAACACAGGCGCACGTGGAAAACCGTTACACTCAGTGAAAGGGAAACAAGGCAGGCACAAATATTACATTAATAGATGTCCAGAACAGATTCGACTATAGGAGCAGAAAGGAGCTTTCCGGTTGCCAGTGACGGAGAGAAGGAAGAGAAAGGGTGAACGTCGCACTAATTGCTATAGGGGTTGTGGGGACAGGAGAGGTGAAATTGTTCTGAAGTTCTAGTATGGTGACATATGTACAAATACTACATCTAGACTGAGAGCCACAGGGTAACACTTTTGTTTTATTTTTCAAGACAAGGTTTTCTTCTCTGTATAGTTCTGGCTGTCCTGGAACTTGCTTTGTAGACCAGACTAGCCTCCAACTCAGGGATCCGCCTGCCTCTGCCCCCAAGTGCTGGGATTAAAGGCATGCCTTATCATGCACATTTTTGGTGGGTTAACTGTCTAATACACAAATTATTGCTCAATACAGTATGTCTGTGCGCGCGTGTGTGTGTGGTATGGTGTGGTGTGGTGTGGTGTATATGTGTAGAACACCATTTAAGAGTTACAGACCACCATCAATTATAGTCAAAGCAGAAAGCAGGGCTGGCGATACAGTTCAGTATAGAGCACTTGCCCAGTATGTACCAAGTCATGCCTGGGCTCAATCCCCAGCAGGGAAAAAAGGAAAGAAGAGAGAGAGATAGGATGGGAGGATCTTCTAACCTCATCCTGTCCAGTACTTTGATTGCATTTAAAGTTCATAGCAAACATACTTGACAGATATGCAGATATGCCTCAGTGTCTGAAGATGCCCTGTGGCACTGGGCATGTGGAGGCAAAAGGATCCCAAGCGCTCACTTTCCTCTCGCTGTTTCAGCTTCTGTTTGGAAGACAGAGTACCAAGCCCCTCCATCCTAAGACAATGCAGCTGACATGCGTTTTAATTCCTGATAGAAGTTTCTAGATACTGGGTTGCAATTGGAGTGAGCTTTGACGTCCAACTCACCCTTTACCTCCAGGTCTTATCACTAAAAGATAACAGCACACACACAAGCACTTCTCTGGTGCTCCTAGTGACTCTCTTGACATCAAAGAGTTCTCCAGTCAGTCTTTTGGCTGACATTTTCTGATAAGGTGGCAGTCATGATCACTAAATGATTTAGATGGATTGCATTAGATTGCATTTTAGGAATGTATTTCTTTGGTTGCTATAAATATACTTCTCCATGTCTGTGCCGTTTCCTGTATATTTATGTATCTGCAAATTTTATTTCTAATTATGTTTCGCATGACTTTCAGCTTGTTTTTTTGTGAGTTTTTTTTTTTCAAAGAAGTAATGGCATCTTAAAACATCCCCACCGTAGGGGAAAAGCATTTAATTGGTTTTATTTTTTTTAAGCTAATGCTAACAGAATTGCTGTGTTAACGGAAGCAGTAGAAGGGCAGAGGGAGGAGAGCTGAGAAGTGCTAAGCAGGGAAAGAGATCGATAGATGCATCCATGTGTAAAGCCTTTGTGTGCAACTATGAGGACCTGAGTTCAAATTCCTGTTACTCACTACGTGTCAAGTAACTATGGAGACCTGCCTATAATCCCACAGCTCAGAGGGCAGAGACAGAAGTATTCCTCCAAGGCAGGCTGGCTAGGTAGACTAGCGAGAGACCCTATCTCAATGCATGAGGTGGCCAGTGGTCAAGGGAGATAACCACCATCAAACTCAGGCTTCCACACACATTCGGCAGATGTACACACACAGATACACACATGAGTGACTGTACGTGCATACAAACCATGCTTGTATACAACAAAAGAGGAGAACAGAAGAGCTAGATTCACAGGCCAGCAGCTGAACAGAGGGTTGGGCCGTGGCATACACAGAAGCCACCCCTCTGCTCTGTCCCCAGGTGGGCCCGTCAGCACTTAGCCACACATCAGGCAGCCGTGGATTTAAGGTCCCCAGCCATGGCGTCCTCCCCAAATGTAGAACCCAAGGATCGATGTGTACATCTTCTTTATTCTGTTACCCAATGTTTACAGCAGGCTAGCACTCAGCACCAGCCCAGGAAACCGACTCCTTCCTTGTCTCAGCTTTTACCCCAAATATTACCCAGGAAACATCCTTGGAGAAAAGGTGACCCAGACACGGTCATTGAGTGATTCTTCCTGGTGTCTATGTACTGTTCCTCATCTTTCAGGAACCTAACACTCACTTCTAAACCTCTTTGTCAGCTATCCAAGTGCCCAGAAAATAAGGCAATTAAAAAGAGTTGGGAACGAAATGGCAAATCCATGTTATTAATCCTGGTGTATTCCTCCTGGTCCACTGCCATTTGTCCCTCTGTTCTGTGAACTTCCTCCTTTGTAAGATAAGTCTGTGTACACACACACAGACAGAGAGAAGATGTACATGTATATAAATCCACTTGTATACACTCATGTAAGTACATGCATATATACTCACATGTACACATAGCTGTAAATATGCACACACACAAGCACCAAGACAGGCTCACAATTATGAATAAATAATTCTGAAGAGTCAATGTCTCTTAAAAGTGTTAGCAGGCCATCCTGGGGATGTAGCTCACAGGTAGAGCACGTGTCTAGCATACACAAAGCCTCAGATTTAATCCTTGGAACCTCCAATAAAAAAGAGTGAGGACACAGGGCACCGCACAGGGCACCATGGTTGGTGGCAGGCATTGGGCTTGGGCAGCCTGTCGGATGGCAGGTGGGAAGCTTTCCACTAGGACTTTGATGTTGCAACCTAAGAACTGAGACAGACTCAGAAGATGAGCTGAGGGCCTGGGTAGAGAATCCAGCAAGCCCTACCATCACTAGGCACAACAATCCATCACCCTGAGCTTCTGTGAGCCCAGAGACAAGCCCCTGTAACTGGCTGCAAGCCTCCATCGGGATGGCTACCAGTCCTCGCAGTGACAAAACCTTCAGGACCATTTGGGTACCTCTTGCTGTTCTCAGAGATTTGTGTTTGTACTCGGGCATTTAAAAAATATTATGGCACCTTTAGATTCTAAAAGTTCCCAGACCATATGCTAAATGTATATTTAAGTTTTCTTGTGTGGTTTTGTTATTTTACTTTTAAAGGTAATTATTTAGTGATAAAATAAAACAGGGTCTTTGAAACTTCCCTGTCTGCTTCATAATTATATGCTTGGGATAAGAACCTGGTTTGTGGCCAAATTCCCCAGAGGGTAGGGAGCATTAGAGCACATAAGCAGAAGTAACAATCCTATGCGAGCGGTTGTTTTTCCTGGAAAATGCCGAGGCAGTTCACTAATACACTTTAGCTAAAATACATCCTGCCTGCTATTCCTTCAACTTGTTCCCCTCTCCTACCCCTATCCTTCCTCCTCTCTGTTCTTCCTTCTTGAATTTCTTCTCTTTCTTCTTCCCTCCTACATGCTTCTTTAGCATACCCCACCTTTCATCACGAAAGTCTCAGATGAATGAATTGTGTGTAGGATGAAGTCAAGCCTGAAAGCTATCACTCACGGAGAGATGCTAACACCCACCAAAACAAAAAGGAGAATATGAATGAAAATAATCTTCCCGTGCTAATTAAACTAACAATCCTCTTAAATTACCTTCTTAATGTGTGTGGGGGGGTGGTTTTTGGTTTTTAGAGACAGAATTTCTCTGTGTAGCCTTGGCTGTCCTGATCTTGCTTTGTAGACTAGGCTAGCATCGGACTCACAGAGGCACCTGCCTCGCCTACCTGAGTTCTGGGATCACAGTACTCAGCCACCGCATCCAGCTTATCCTCTCAAATTTAAGCTATCTTTTTGTACTAATTAAAATAACAAAAGGAGAAAAGATACTGAGCAAACTACATAGAGGATCACAAATTTTGAAAGAATCTCAAAAAGTAATTTTTGTCAGCAATCAAAAAAAAAAAATCTCTGAGTTATCAGACCATAGTGAGTGCTGAACCTACCCTTCTTGTGTCCCATCACCTCATTTCATCCTGAAAACAACCCGATGAGGCACTTAGTGTTTCATTCTATGGTTGAATAAGTCATGAAGACAGTCAGTTTGTCCTGATCCCTCTAGGAAATAGTAAGGTCAACTTCAACCTTGTCTAACTCCAGTAGATAATACTCCAGTAGGTCAGAGTTGAGGAATACATAATAATAAATAATATGTGCAGAAGACAAATATCCCTTCATATCAACCAAGGATTTGTTATCTAGGATTTCAATCCAAGTGATATAAGATTGAACTTGATCTCTCTCTCTTTTCCTCTTCTCCCTCTCCCTCTCTCTCCCTCATTTATTTTACATGCATTGGTGTTTTGCCTACATGTATTTCTATGTGAGTGTGTTGGATCCCCTGGAACTGGAGTTACAGACAATCATGAGCTGCCTTGCGTGTGTTGGGAACTGGACCCGGGTCCTCTGGAAGAACAGCTGGTACTCTTACCCATCTAACCATCTCTCCAGCTCCCCTGACCCATCTCTTAATCATATAGATTGTATCATAACTATACTCCCATGTCCCTTGCTGTCCCTTTCAGCTTTGGAATCTCACCTGTTAGTATAGAATCTGTTGGATTAGAAAGCAGGACTCCTTCTGAAACACAGTTAAATATAACTACCAATCAGCCAGATATGGTGATGCATGCTTGTTATACCCAAGAAGTGGAGGCATAAGAATCACAAAGTCAAGGCTAGCCTGGAACGTATTGTGAGTTTTAGGCCAGCCTGAGCTAATAGCAAACACCTATCCAAACAAACAAACAAAATTTAAAAAATCAAATGGAAATTGAGTTCACAAACAGTTACAACACATTTAATTGACTGTCTTTCCCACGGGTTAAATTCTATGTATGGTTTATCCACCAAACATCCTTCACATTTATAGATCTTAAGGGAGAAAAAAAAACAATATAGGTCGCCATGACCTCCTTCCCCCATTTTCCTCCGTAATCGTGGATGCAGCTATTAAGGCCGTCAGAGAAGCTTCCTGGCTTTTCATCCCAACCTAAATTTAGTATGATTCTAAGGAAAATGCCTTACAAGTAAGGCAGAAAAAATAGCTAGTTCTCCAGTGTTGATGTAAAATTAAACTTTGGCTTCACCATGCAGAAACTCTGGGGCTCTCCAAGTTTTAGAGAGTTCAGAAAAATAGATGGAATGCCGTGGGAATGCAGGCAAGGCAGCCTGGGTTCTCTCCTCCACTTTCTCACCCTGGAATGTCTCTGCCTTGCACTCTTCTCTCAGTGTTGTCTGGACCTGCCAGAAAAGCCAGCACCAGTGTGCAGGACGGTGGAAGGAGAGGCAAGGATGTCCGATTATCTGCAGGCTGGGGTTTATTCTTCCTGGTGCCTGCAGGGTCCCCAGAGACAGGGAGCCTCGGCTAATCCTTGAGGGAAAACAGTCTTTCAAGATTAGTGAGGATAGTGAAGAGGCCAGGTAGGGGCAGAGGAGAGCAAGAAAAAGCAGAATTATTTTGGCTGCTTTTTTTTTTTCCTTGTCTGATTAAATCTCAGCGACATTGGGACTTTTCGTTGCTGAAAAAGAACACAGCCCTGTATGTAGTCCTGGGAACAGAGGGGACGGGGCAGGACCTAAAGTTGGCATGGCTGCGGGGCTGTTGGGCTCTGAGGATGTGCCATGTAGCTGGGACCTTGCTTGCCGAGTGTTAAGGACGTGCCGAGAAAGAAACCTGCATATCCTGCAGCTCCTGTTAAAACCATGGTGCATCCCCACAGCTGTCTACCAGGTAGGACTAAAGCCCACCTTCCTTTGCTTTGCTGTGTGAGGTGGTGGTGGAGGAATGGAGATGGCCCATGAATGATCAACATCTATGCTTGACACTGGGAAACATCATGCAATCGATTAGGATCTGGGTAACCTTAATGGGACACTTTCCTAGGTGCCTGGACCGATGTGAGGTGCTTTAAGTTCAGTGTGCAAGGTGACGCTATGAAGGAGGTACATGTTGCCAGTTTAAGGATGAGGTTATTGAAGGATGCGGGTTGTGTAAAATCATCTAGCGAGCAAAGGATAGAAGCCAGTGGTGCAAACCACATATCTCTGGCTTCAGAGACTCAGAAAGCACTTTGTATGGGGGCCAGATCCCCAAGCGAAGTCTGATGTTTTCTGAGTGTGTGCAACAAGTTAGGTGTGGTGGCCGACTTGGGGAAGGGACAGAATGTGGCTGTAAGAGGCAGAAGGTGTGGAGGCAAAAGCATCTAGCAGGAGTGCTGGGTCTTTCCTCAGTTCCTTTTCCTTTTGCTGGCTAACACAGGAATCTCTGGAATCAGACACTTGGACACAGGCCTTATGCAAACCTCAGAGAGAGAAAACACTTTGCTATTGGGTTTCAGTTTGGTGTGTTTTTATCTCGTGGATGGGGCACATGCTTGTGTGAGTGTGCTTGTGTATATAGATGCATGTGAATATGGAGGCCAGACAGCCTTGGGTGTCCTTCCTCAGGAGTTTGTCTACCTGTTCTTTGAGAGAGGCTCTCTCTCACTGGCCTGAGCCTCAGCTGGGCTGTGTGGCCAGGGAGCCCCTGGAATCAGTTTTACCTTCCCAGTGTTGGGGTTACAAGCATGCTACCACACCCAGATTTTTACCGAGGTCCTGAGGATCAAACTCAGGTCTCAACAAGCACCTTGACTGAGCTGTCTCCTCAGCCTTTTGGTTTCCAGGAAACCCAGGGTCTCACATAGGCTAGGTAAACACGCTGTCACTGAGCGATAAACCTAGCCCACAGAAGGCACTTTGCACAAGAGGCTGATGCTTCAGTAAGTTGTTTGGAAATGCAGAACAACTCCAAAAAAGAGACAAGAGTATCTGTTTACACAGACAGCAACAGTCCAGATTGGTGACATTAATGCACATTCCCACTTGCCGGGGGTGGGGGGGAGTGTCAGTCCTGAGATCTCCAGGCCACCCTGAAAGAGACCAACCTGCTGGGGGAGCTGGGGGAGGAAGACAGAACAGCAAGCAAAGGAAAGCAATTCCTCTGGCTGCCTCTTCAAAGGGCAGTCACTGGCTTCTCTTTGGCTGACAGTCTTTTTGTAACCCAGTTTATTTCATTAAGTCAACTTGAGCAGGCTTGGCCCTCTTTCCTTGTTCGCTGGCTCCCCACGCCTTTTGGCATCAGGCGGACACAGCTAGATTTGTATTTTCTAGGTGTGGCTTGGCGGTGTATAATCCCCTAATGAACCACGATGTTTAAACAGCTCCAGGCTTTGTGCTCCTCTCCCTTGTACAGTGTCTGAAGAAATCACATCAAGGGACAGTTCCTTGGAAGCCAGGCCTCAGGTGCCGGTGACTTTCATATGTATACCCCTTCCCTGACCTGTCTCAGTTTATAGGCAGACACAGTTTCTGGAGATGAGCTTCCTCTGGAATTCTCATCCTTGAGGGAGGCATATTTACAATGTTACTAGAAACAACAGCTATGTCCCTAATAAATCACGTATAAAATAAACTTGAGGGAAATCTCCCCAAAATGAGCAACCATCAGAAAAAGAAACACTTAATATTTTCAGTGATGAATTATGAATCTAGAAGAGTTCTGGGGAGGAGGCAACCAGAAAAACAAAACTTGCTGGGAGACTCAAGAGGAAGAAGGAGCATGGCAGTTTATCCCTTTGAAGCCTTTCTGAACTGTTACTTTCCAGTCCAATGTCTCCCTTCCCCCATCCTGCTATTTGGAGTGATTACTTGATTAGATAATTCTGTGTCTGCAGACATGGTTGTGATTACAGAGGAGATTGGGGACCTGGCTCCTGGCCTTTCCCCACCCCACCAGCCTTCTCTGCTGTCTTATCGGCTTATATAACATTGGATGTCAAAGGACTGAGGAGATAAGTCATTTGGTAAAGTGTTTGTCACATGAGTATAAGGACCTGAGTTCAATTCCGAGAACCCACACAAAAAGCCGAGTGGGGCAGAGTAGGTTTGTAATCTCTGTGCTGGAGAAGCAGAGACCAATCAGTATCCCTGGGTCCCACTGGCCAGCAGAAATAGTCTACTCAGGGAGTCACAGGTTCTAGTAAGAACCTGTCTCAAAAACTAAGATGGGTGGCTCTTGAGGAACAACCTAATGTTGCTCTCTGGTCTCCATGTGGGTATGCATACGTGTACACACGCAGCCACTTATGTGGACGCTAACATACAGAAACGTGCAAACACAACTAAAAATAAAAGAGAAATTGAACCTCAAAATCAAGGAAGCAGGGTCAAGAAGCCCCTCCCTCCCAAGAGGCTTTTTCAGGGCTTCCATTAACCACTGAAGTATATTGAAGAGAATATTGACTTATTAGCCACCAGCCCCAGGAAAACATTCGGTGCAACCACAATTCAATACAGCCCAGTTCAATTCAGCAGACCTTTGCTGAGTAGGAGTTATGTACCTGGGCCCGTGGACCACTGGGACTAGAAAGCTGGTTTTCTTATTTGTCCCTGGCCCCTCTGTGGCCAAGCTGAGCTGTTTGCCTCCAGGAGGGTGGCTGTTTCTGATCCACAGAGCCCTGTTTGCAGTCTGAGGTGATTCCCATGAGTGGGTCTGGAAAGCAGTCAGTCGCTAGGAGGAAGGTCAAGATGGCAAGTCTAAACTAGTTCGCCAACCCCAGGCTAGGATAGCAGGGCCTAGCATACAGAGCCAACTGAGGGGGCTGGAAGAAGGAAGGGGTGCCAAAAGCTTAAAGCATGCTCTGGACCACGGGTGGTCCAAGTGTCTTCCAGACAAGACTTATCAAGTCCTGGCAACTCCTACCTGCCTGAGACCTTCACATTCACTGGCCAGTAGAACTGGCTTAAAGAGACACTGAAAGTAATATACTACTCATCTTCAGTGGCCTAAAGCCTCACGGGGAATTGTTAAGAACATGATAATTTCATTTCAACAACAACAACAACAAAAAGCATTGAGAGACAGTCAAAGAATAACTAACTTTGCTCAAAGAAAACATCGCCAGAAATACACTTTGAATCTCTCCTGGCCTTTTGTTTTTCTCTCCATTACAGAGCGAGGATAACAGCTTCATAGTGTTGCACTGATGAAATAAAAGAATGTGTGAGAGAGAAAGGAGAGAGAGAGAGAGTTCGGACTGGTCACTTTATTTTTTTTTTAACTTTTGTAAACTATTGATGGGTTATTTCTTTTGTAACCACTCTCATTGTGGAGACTGTATATGGCAGCTGGACAATGAAAGTTATGTGCTAGCGTGTAGCTAACGCTAGAGCACCTGCCTAACACACACACACACACACACACAGCTCTAAGCAGGAAGTACTAGGTGGGCACTGGCTGCCTTGATTATCACAAAAATGAATGTGAGTCCCTGCAGCCACACCCAAGAAGAGGACAAACCTTGTTCACTCTTTGCCATAGCAGGGCCTGATTCTAAAGCAGGCTCCTTCGGCTCTAAACTGTCAGTCTTGTTCCCCCAACCAGGGATATGCCACAGCCGTGCAGTCAAGAAGTTTTTTTTCTCAACAGCATCTCTCACACAGCCCTTCATCACATCACCCTCAAGCAGAGGTTAGTTACGGGGACTAGAATGTCCACATCTGGGAGTGGGAGCCCCAGAAGGGAAATGACTAAGAATTACAAATTCTTAGATGTGAATGGAAAATCCCGTGTCATAAGTGTGAGAAGGCTCACAACATCGCTCATGTCACAAAAATCTAGAAAAAAAGAATGTAAGTTTATCAATTGACTGTCTTATACATCTCTTCACACACTGTCTTTTAAAAAAAAAAAGGTTTAGTTTTATTTTACATGAATGGGAATTTTGCATTTTGCCCAAGTGTGACCACGTACCCCTACAGCCCAGAGAAGGGTGTCAGGTCCCCTGGAACTAAAGTTATAGATGGCTGTGGAGCACCATGCTGGCATTGAGAACTGAACCCAGGTCCTCTTCAAGAGCAGCCAGTGCTCTAAAGCACCGAGCAATCTCTCCATCCCCTACGCTTTTGTGCCCACATATTTTTTTCCCTGTCTGTGCTTTGATCTCTTCCTGTAAGACCATGATTTGGTAATGCATTCCACAGAGAGAAGAGAAACATAAGTCAGTCCTTCCTTCAGTAAGGCGGATCAGAATTCGTCCTTTCATTTCTGTGCGCTTAGGCAGGTGTCTTTCAGACTCACAGCTTCTCACTGGAAAGCTGTGCACATTTTGAAATTATTATAGAATCCGGGAATCTCCCTCTCAAGTTTCTTTTATAAGTAGTCTATAGCAAAAAGATGCTTGATGTTTAGAATCAAGCATTAGAGGTATGCAACCTCTAGACACAGGCTTTAGGGGGAAATCCAGATAGATTCTACTGCTTTCAATTTAAAAAAATTCAATGATGCTTTATAATTGCAGGTATTGTCTGTTAGAGATATTTCTGATGAGAAAATTTGGTCTGGGAGTTGCAAGTACTGAACTCTGTAATTTTACAAGCCTGGTGATGGAGAGATTTCTCTACAGACTGACTGGCTTCTGGCTTTCGGTATTTTAAAGGTTATTTCTCTTCTGCTGGCCACATATCTCCACATCCAGGGCCACTGAGTGGTCAGATCTCTAGCCTTCTATGGGCGTGGCTGAGACTTGGCACTGAGGACCCAGAACTCTCGATCGCAGCAGTTCCTCTGCTGATGCAGTTCTCAGTGTCTTGGGTGGACGTGGGATTGCCTGTGAACCTCAGCCATCCAGCCTTCTTACCCCAAACCAAATGTGTCCTCACCCTGCTTCCTCGTTGCATTCCAAAAATACCCTTGAGCATTCCATAGCTGCTTGATCCAGGGAGAACATCTCAGAGGAGGGAAGTCAAAGGGGAAAGGGAAATTAGTCACAACTAATGGCAATTAAAATATTTCACTCTTGAAACACTGACTCCATAAGCACATGGCTAGAGATCAGCCCAGAGATTCCAAGTAATAAGAATCCATAACATTTAGGCTTCCAAGTGAATCTCCCTTTCACCCCCCTCTCACTTTTCCTGTATAGTTCAAACTATAAGAAAAACTAAAATAAATGAGATGAACAATCTGAATTATTGGCCCACCATAAATTGCTGCTGGCCTCAAGACATAGAATACACATGGATGGCATCTGGATGTCTGTTTTAGATTACTCGGGTTGTTTTTTAGTTAGATGCCATTGAATTGGGGTTACTTCTCACACACCCCATTTGTAGAAACCATACCCTTCATAAGAGTTATAAATATTTATGCTTTTTTTTTTCTAGTGCCTGCTAAAAAAGCACCCAAGAGGCCACATTCTTGGCCTTCTTGTCTCCATGGTCTTAGGGCATAGGTACAGCGAAGTCACTGGGCACATCTCCCAATATGGAAGTATGGTTTGAAGGCACTTTGGCATGTGAAGGTTGTACTTCTAAAAGGAAATTTGGACCAGTAGCTGTAGTAACCACCCAGGTGTTAGGAATTTGGAGATTCCTTTGTCTTTTTAAATAAAATTTACATAGTTTTTCATTTGTTTGTTTTGTTCTTTTTTTTACCCCAGGCTAATACTAGCTCTTTCTGGATGATACAGCCAGGCTGGCAATTGCCTATAATTCTGTAGTCCCACAGATTATAAGTAAAACCAGCTAAGACATGAAACTGCCTTAGCCACCAAAGTTGAAGTTTGTCATCGCAGAGATGAGCTTTGTGTTCTTGGAGTAGGGAGCATGTTTCTGGGGCAGAGTTCCTGGAAACCCGAGTTTATAAATTCAGCCCCATCAACTGCATAGCTAGTTCTGATGCCTTCCCTTCTTCAAATGACAGGTGGTTTCTCTCCAGTGTGACGGGCTTTTCAGTCTTCATATGTATCTTCTGAAATAACTAACTCAAGCGATCTGGACCAAGGGAGTAGGCTGTGATGCAACCAAATGTTTCCATATGTGCAAAGTTCGGCTTTGATTGTCAATTTGCTATTTTTGCTGTTTCCCTTTCATCATTCTGCTATGGTGATGTAGACTTCCAAAGGGCAATGTCTTTTGTATTATTTAGCGCCTACATTTGGCTTGAGCCAACCCTTCTTGGCACTGATCTATAACATGCGCTGTGCATAAAGGGAGTGTGGGGCAGGGAGGGAGGGGGAGAGGGCTTGCGCCAAGGAACAACTATCAGCAAGTTTATTCATTTTCTTGGTCAAATCTGCTCCTCTATCTGTTGTACTATTTCAGCCACTCCTTAAAACTGTTGGAACCTGTCAGTACAGTCAGTGTGCTAGAACCTCTCACACCTTTGCCTTATCTCTCAAAGCAGTATTTTCTAATGTCAATATGGATTCATGACTTGTCAATAGAGACTAAAAGCCAAAACTCTCATTCTTAGATTTTAGAATTGATCTTCCTTCATGTCAACTGAAAACACTTCATTTTTACTTTGTGCATAAATGCACTTTTTTAATGTGACAGAGAAGTGTTTTCCTTTCTTTGAATGCATTTTTCTTTGTTCTCATGAGAAAATTACACTTCCTTTGGAGGTTTAGAATTAGCTTCCAGTTATGGTATCAGCCAACCCTCATTTGGCAGAGGACTGTGCCTCCAAAAGTCACCAATCTATTAGCAAAGCCTGTGGAATCTGACTCAGAATCTTAGCTGTGTTGAGCTTCTGCCTGTCTCTGCACAGGCTTCTAAGGTGGTTTGTCTCCTGTATGGAAGGGGCCTAGCAACTGCCTTGTAGATATTTGTTCCAGGGGCCCCATCAGCCATAGAAGCTATCGTATATCTGGAGTATTCTTTCAGTTGAGTAATTTGGAAGAAGATAGCTAGCAGCTAGGTAAAGTATCCTACATTCTATATCTAGCTTCTTCACTGAACCCAGGTACGGCAGATTCAGCTTTCTCTGCTTGGCTTCTCCATTCATTAGATGTACATTTGCTTGCTCATTCATTTATTTATTATGTGTTTGTTCATTCACCTAACAAATAAGGAACACCCACCATGTCCCAGCACCATGGTAGGTTTTAGAGATAAGGTGGTGAACAAATATGATTGCATGTTTTTGCAGGGCTCACATTCAGTGGAGATAGGACAATCACTAATCATTCAACAGTATCATTTTGTAGGCTCATAAAAAAAAGTAGCATTGGAGGTCAGCACTTTAAAGACAAAGATCCTGATAGCCTGAGAGAAAGGAACAATATGGGAGCAGATGTTTTCAAAGGAGGTAGGAATTAATTAGGCCAAAGAGGCAGATAGTCAAGAATAAATAACATTACATACCAGCCCAAAGCTGCTATGACAGGCATTAAGATAGGCATCTAAGCCTGATGCAGTGTACGTATTTTAATCATCTGAGCTGATATTGTCTGTACTATTTGACACTGGTCATGTTACTAAACGTTATGCTAACCCACTGCTTTACCTTCAGGAAGCCAGCTGGTCCATTTTGGAAACAACCATCCAGCCTCAGATGGAAATTTCCTTCATTCTTGAGGGTATGAGCTCATTGCCATGCCAGATGGGTTTCCAGTGAGTGATTATTGTGCAATCTGATTATTTTTATGTCATGTTAATTCCCTTTGAAACATGGAAACAGGATATGTAAGATAGAAGAGAATTTTCTAGTGACAGCCACCAACAGATTGAGAGAAGGCATACAGTTTAGAATGGACTAGCAACTGTGGCATAAGGAATAAATTATGAGTAATAACTTTTTATATGCACAGTCAATTTTTATTATGTGGTACATCAATTGAGTAACTTTTGTTCACAATATAGGGTATCATTGCATATCCCTGGTTGGCCTGGAACTCACAGAGATCCACTTACCTCTGCCTGAAAAGTGCAAAATAGATTCACAGTGTGCACCAGGATACCCAACTTTAGATCTGCAGCAGATAACACGGAAACAGAAACTTGGACGCTGGCTACGATACAGCCTCCCACAAGGGTCCTTCAATAACCTCTTGTGACTCTGTTCTCTTCTGAAGTCTTAGGTGTCTTCTTCATTCTGCTGAGAAAGGAGGACAAAGAATGAAAGCATCCCAGGGAGTGATTTGAATGGGTCAGCCCTTCCCACGGGGCTCATACCTTCTACTCACATCCTATTGGCCAAAACTCAGTCATATGACTACACCCAACTGCCGGACAGGCTGGGAAATGCAGGTGGGGTGTCCAGCTAGTCAGATCACCCCAGAGACTCAGGTTAGACTGGGGCTAAGGGGAAGGGAATTGGAGGCAGTAGATATACATTGGATATGTGTATACATTAGATATACATTGGTGGCCTCTCCACTAGGAAGTATGTTCCAGGACCACAGTGACTGCTTCAAATCATAGATGGTACCAAACTCTATACAGTTTATACAGTTTACGGTGTGTTTATCCTATACAGACAGACAGACAGACATACCTGTGATAAGGTATAATTTATAACTGGGCAAACTGAGAGATGAATAACAACTAATAATAAAACAGCAACTGGAACATAAGACTGTAATAAAGGTTACTTAAATGTATTTTCTGCCACGCCCTAAATTTCTCACAGTCCTTTCCAGTCAGACATACTTTACAGTTCCTCTCAAGCAGTGTCACTGCCTTGTACACTTACACCACTGCTAAGTAAAATAAAGATGACTTGAACACAGTCACTGTGACGCCAGTTCAGTGACTAGCAAGGAATTAGCATATACAGTTGGGAAAGGCTTAGAACGGATTTTTGTTCATGCCAGAGCAAAGCAGGACAGGGAGAGACTTCACCATGCCGCTCAGAACAATGCACAATTGAGAACTTACCTACCCCTTATTTCTGGAATTTTCAGCTTACAGGAAATAACTGAAGTCGAGCCACACTTAAGTACAGGCCAAGGACTAATGTGGGTCATGACTCCTAAGAGGTGAGTCAAATCACTTGCCCTTTGGAATACAATTTCTCATCTGTAAGACGTGAAAAGTAACACCACATAGAGTTAGCCTTTGGACTGGAGGAGGCAGTGAGCATAAAGTACTTAAAACTAATGTGGTATACATATGTGTCACTGAACCATTAGCATCTACGCATTTGCTACAATGTAAAGAGCAAACTAAAAGACACCTGGCCGATTTCTGTCATCTCTGAAAAACTTATGAAGAGGGATATAAAACAACAGTCCCTAACTTTCAAGAACAAACCTTGGTTCCCCACAATGAGTGGAGGATTATTACTACCATAACAGTGGGGGTCACCTTTAAGTTTCCAGGGGAAATTCAAGCCACTTTAAAAATAAAATCATTTACTTATGAACGTGTGTGTGTGTGTGTGTGTGTGTGTGTGATGGGAGGGGAGGAGTCTTCACATGCTGTGTACACATCATAGTACAGGTATAGAGATCAGAGGACAGCTTTCTGGAGTTTCCTTCTGCCTTTAGATAGGTTCCAGGGACCGAACTCAGGTTGTGGGATTTGTCACTTTGATTTGATATGCCGTCTCACCTACACTTACACAATTTTTTTTGGATTAACAATTATACCAGGAAATTGTAGGCAGACAGTTTGGGCATCTTGAATAGCGCAAGGCTGCAGGAGAAGCCTAGCAGCAAGCACGAAGTCAGCCAGTAACACCATGGTTTCTCTAAGTTCAAAGGGCATTCTGTTTATTTGCCCTGTTCAGACTAGATCCAAGCACAATGGCTACCTCTCCACACAGTGTGGCCTCATTTGTACTTCCGTAGGTAATGCTTGTTCTAGGCTAGACCAGATAAGCTGCAGTAACTGCTCTTTGGGACCAGGGAGAACATCCTTAACATCTGGCAGAGGTGAAGTGCCTCTTAATACCCATCCCTAGAAGCAGATTGCAGATGCATTGTGGATTAAGGATACAAAATATCAAGTCTGGATGCCTGCTTGGGATAGAAATTGGGGGCACAGCTGAGCTGGTGTAGCCTCGTAACGTGTTATATTTAGTTTGCCTCATTCCCAC
Source organism: Pachyuromys duprasi (assembly GCA_028658305.1). Taxonomy (NCBI): domain Eukaryota; kingdom Metazoa; phylum Chordata; class Mammalia; order Rodentia; family Muridae; genus Pachyuromys; species Pachyuromys duprasi. The sequence continues at coordinate 24,263,564 of CM053760.1, forward strand.
GATCAACCCTTCAAATAACTGGCTCAGCTGCTGTGTCACATACTGGCCAATGTGGAAAATGCTCCTCTAGACAAGTTCTCTGGATGCTATTCAGTTAGTCACTTGGTAATGGAAAAGATTTCTTTTAATTTGTAACTTTTTAGAAAAATTATTTGCCTAATTGTAATTATATAGTGGGTTTCGTTGTGACTTTTTCCTGCATGTATAATGTGTCTATATTCTTTCCTCCATTACCTGCTTACCTGTTCTAGTCTCCCTCCCACTCCTGCTGATCCCCTTCTTCCCAACTTGTCCCTCTTCTGCTGCTATGTCTGTCTTTGTGAGTTTTATTGGTGTTATTTTCAGAAGGAAGGATAATTTCCAAGTGGCTGCACAGTTGAAGAAACTGATCATAAGGCCTCCTCCAGCAACCGCTAACCGCCTGTAGATCTTCAGGGATGGGTGGAGCCTCTTGAGATCCTCCTACTAACAGCCTGTAACAGCCAATAAATACCTGAGAGAGGTGGGGCCTTGTGAGGCCTCCCTCCCCGCCCCTCAAGGGCAGGGTATTGACAGCCCAGTCTATACAACTCTGTTTTTGTTAAACCAGAACATCTAGTTTATGACTGAAATTTTATTTTATTATTGAAATCCTCGAGATGATCTGGATGCTGGAACAGCTGCCCTCTGGGTTTAGGTGCTCCTCCTTCACTGAGTCCGTGTCTGGATCTGTAGTAGACAGCAGTATTTAGGTGCTGATCCGCCCCGGCCCAGCCGCGTTTTGTCTCTTAGCCTTGGCACTCCAGCTATGCTTTCTGTTGAGCTTGGCAGGGTAGCCACACTTGCCGCAGGTCGACTTGGAAGGCGGTCGGCCTTAGAACGGCAGCAGCGGCATGACATGGGAGTCTTGTTGCAACCCACTGGATGACATCCCTTTCATCATCTTGCTCCTGCCGAGGAAGGCAAAGAGACTGGAAGAGAGAACACTTCAGCTACTTCCTGTGGCTTCCGCTGAATCTCTTAGATACATCTGTGAGGGTAACTGCTTTGAGTTCATGAGTACAACCTCCATGTCCTGCCTAGAAGACAAAAAGTTCCACCTTTCCGCTGCCTCTTACACTCTCTCTACCCTCTTGCCCAGTGCCCTCTGACCTTTGGAGAGGATAATAAAGCCGTCCCCATTAGGGGGAGAGCATTCTGTAGGCATCAATTCAGCATCTCAGGTCCATTGTTAGGGGAAAGGCGAGGGTTACTGAGCAGAGTCTCACATTAGCGAGTTCCCATTGCTCATAGTCCCACCAACTCCGTCTAATAAAATGTCCATATTTAAGCCACGTAGTAGAATGATATACTTAGCGTCCTGGGAATCTTAAACTATTGCTATCTCTTCTATCAAGGTCACAGCTCAACCAGCCAAGAATATGACTTATCCACACTGTCTCTAACTATAAAAAGTTAAACACACACACAACACACGCACACACAACCCCAGATCAGTGGCACATATTTAGGGCTTTGCATAGACCTTACATAGACACTAATTCCCCCATTTGATCTCATAAGGAAACTACCAATAGTGACCCTATTTTACAGCCAAGAGGATTCAGGTTTGTCCACATGGCACAAGGGCACATGATAATAAACAACACACACAGGTCCATTCTGTGCATAGTGTGTGTGTGTGTGTGTGTGTGTGTGTGTGTGTGTGTGTGTCCCACCTCCAGGCTGGACCACTGACTGGCTTGATCCTGTGCATATTGTGTTTGGCAACCAGAGCTGCTGTGCGTCCTATGGCAGCGGTGCTGGCATGTCCTGAGGATGCTGTTTCTGTCAAGTGGTCTCCAACCCCTGGTTCTTCTGCTCTACCCCTGCTTTTCCTCTATCTTTCTCAGTGGTCCCTGAGCTCTAACGGGTGGAGACATGATATCCTTGTCCAGTTTTTGACTGGAGCTCATTCTTAATTCAGTGTTCAGGGAGCGTAGAAAACATTGATTTGCACACTGTGGTGTTAACTAGCTCCCAGCAGGACTTCTGCTCCCCCAGCCAGAGAACAAAAGCTCTCTCTGCCATGATCTGGTGAATTTCTAATCTGTGGGGCAGTGGTATATTTAGCAATCCTTAAAATACAATCAGCTGTTGTCCTTCTCTGGGTAAAAAAAACTATCTGCATTTTCCTTGTTCTTTGCTGTGTGTTGTACCAAAGGACATGGACAGGGTCCTTCCTGCCAAAATGTGTGAACTAGTATACTTCAGCCTTTCAACCAAGTTTCTAGTAATTGGCTCTAAGTCTCTCTCTCTCTCTCTCTCTCTCTCTCTCTCTCTCTCTCTCTCTCTGTGTGTGTGTGTCTGTGTGTGTGTGTGTGTGTATTGACTTCTGTGTTTGGAAGCCTGAGGAGGTGGTGGTTAGGTGTCTTTTTCAATCATTCTCTGCCTTTTTTTTTTTTGAGACTCTCACTGAATCTGGAGCTCATCAATTCCACTAGACTGGCTAGCCAACACACCCCAAGGAGCCTCCACTTCTCTAGCCCTGGGATTACAGGCATGAGCTGCCATGCCTGGCTTTGTACATGGGTACTAGGGATCGCACTTAGGACCTTATGCGTGTCCAGCAAGCGCTCCTCTGACTAAACTAGCCCTTCTAACCCCAAATTAGACGTTCTTGGTAGCAACTTAATTTAATGTTCAATTTATGTGTATGTACCAAGGTGACCTAACAAAGGAGATATCTCACTGTCCAATTTTATGCATGAGAAAACTAAGTCTTAGCATGCCTTGAATCACTGGGCCAAGGTCAGAGTGACCTGTGAGTGATTGACCTGGGTCTGAAAGCCACTGAGCTCAGCAGAGGTCAGGCCCAATGTCTTAGATAAATGCCTGGTCATGAGCAGTGTGTGTGAGAAATCTGCTGACTCTAAAGCTGGCTGCATGGAGCCCAGGCCCCGATTCCTTCCCTTCCAGCACCGTCTGTCTGTCTAGGTCCACAACCATGTTCATCCTTGCTTCCTTCCACTGTCTTTTTACTCTACCATCAAATATGCTAACATGCTTTGATTGGTGCAGAGGCTGTGGTAGTGAGATCCAGTAGCTCTGGGGCAAATCTCAGTCTTAGCACGTAGTTGCATGATCATTATCTTGTGATTTTTACCTCACTTTCTTCCATTGTGACACAGGGATCCCTTTGTTTTAGACCTCAATATCCTATAGTTATAAAATCTTGTATGCAAAGGTCTTCCCATTTTCCTGATAGAAAGGAAGCCTTCCATAACAAGTAGCCATTGCTGTAAAGGTCACCACTTTGTAGTCAATCAACCAACATTTACGGAATTACATACTAGTCTGATGCTAAGAAAGAAATGTGGAAGAGGAAGCTTGCATTTGCTGGTACTTTCAAAGTAGCTGGGTAAATTAATTAGGTAAGTAAGGAAAGCATAATGAGTAACAGGAGGCGCTAGACAATGGAGACCCAGAGAAAGGGTGACAATAACTACAGTTGGATTTCAGAGGAAGGCGGAACTAGCTCTCAGGCAAGATTCAGAGAGGGTGTTGAAGAACAGACAAGGTTTATATAGGCTATGGGGGAGAGGAGAATTTATAAACAGGAAAAGCAATGCATGCAAGAAGAAAGCATAGAAATTAAAAACAGAGTTTTCAGTTACACTTTGCAGACAACCTGCTAAGGGGCTTACAGAGAGAGACAGAGGGAGCACTTGGGGTGCCAGGAAGATGCAAAGGCAAAAAGGAAATGCAGGCAGTGAGGGGAGGAGGAAGCTGGAGATGAGGGCCAGTGGTGAAGCGCTTGCTCAGCATGTATGAGGCTCTGGACTGCACCCCAGCACAGTGAGGAAAACAAAAAAGAAGCAATGGCAAGTCTGGGTTTCCCCAGCTCTATGAATTAATATTGCAAGCAGACATAACACCAAGGGTTCTCAGTTCCTAGCTAGATTCTAAATTCCAAGACACAGCAGTGTTTACCCTTTATTCATTTTGCTTGGGCACTGTGTCTGCAAAATTACTAGTCCAAAAGAAGGCTGATTCAAAAGATACCAGCGGGAGGAAGCATAGCTCCCAGAGTGGCTGCCTATTTATGTACTTCTTTTTATTTGAAGATAGGCACCCACACAGAACACATAAATACACACACACACTCATACACACACACTCACACTTTAATACACACAGTAATACTCACACATATATGCATACATACACTTGGGCACACATTCACACACGTTTGCACACACACATACATTCAGACACACTTATACACCACACTCACACAAACACACACACACTCTCTCTCTCTCTCTTATACACACACACACACACACAAACACTTCTATACTCTAAAAGGCATCTGCTGGGGTAAGAAAGGGCTGTTCTTGACCTTAACCAACTTTTGCATGACCCAATGTTTCACAGCCTGCTGACTCCCTTGAAGACTCCCTAAGCCAGTGGTTTAATGAGGATGTTCTAGACAAGGAGAGATTCAGGTCTCAGGCCTCAGAAAATACCCATGTGGGGAACTGGGAGAAGATGAGAATTAAATGTAGAACACATTGTGAATGAATCTAAATTTCCAAAAGCGTGAAAACTGCATTTCCAGCCCCTCGGCTGCACTTGCTCAGCTCGGTTTGTTCCACAAACTCTTAATCCTGCACAAAAGTTCAAGCCTGTTCTTTGGCTCTTCAGACTCTCTGGGGAATCCTCTAGTCAGTTAATGATGTGTTCTGCCGCTGGGGAAAATAGACAACCATGGACCACAGTTATATTCTTTCTTCTGTCATGAGGTCCTAGAGACAAGCTCCGATGACTTTAATGCCAGGCTGATGGTTATAAGGGAACTTTCAGGGCAAAAGTCTCAGCTTCTATAGCCCTTACAGGCTAAGTTCAGACCCAATAGGCTACATTCAGGCACTATAGGTTAAGTTCAGCCACTATTCCAATTCACCTGTTAAAGAGAAAAAGGGAAAGCAGAAAGGGGACATTCTGTCAGTTTTTGGAACAGGATCAGTTAAACAGCTCCAGTGACTCCGAGTTCATTTTTAAGGTCCTGGTGTGAGATTTAGGCTTAATTACAAGAAGAATTGGGGCAAAGAGCATAGGTATACATAATTAAACAGTCCTGATCAAGGGGTGACCAAAGATCATAGTCTCAACTTAGCTCTAGTTAAGAAATTATTATAGCTATCAATGGGAAAGGGACCAGCTTGCTTCCTACACTGTTCCTGAGTGTAATTTGCCACCACAGTTAACTATTGGCAGGGGTGGGCTCTGTCCTTGCAGGCTCTGCAGTTCCTGGAAAGCCAGTTGAGGACAATGACTTATCTCTGCCTCCTACCTTGAAGGGGGAGGGGGGAGCTAGATTAGCTAGGTAGACATTGATTAGATAATGCAGAGTCAAGCAAGAGTCTGTGAGAGAGACAGACGCAAACTGAAAACAGAAATGTCCATCTTGTTTTTCATTACCCTGTGTGCCCACTCAAGGAGTTGACGCTTTTTGGCAAAGGTGGCTTCTAAATGATATGGGCCCAAGTCCCACCCTACTCTTTACCTGCTGCATGAATGCAGAGAGCTGGCTGGTTGTATTGAGCTTTGATTATATTTCCTGTAAAGTGGGGTCACAAGCAATTCCATATAGGATTGTTCCAGGGTGAGATTTCATACAGAAAATGCACTTTACATACCTTACCTATGTAAAGTACTAGGTGCCTCGCAAAACTCTCCTCATGTGCTCAATAAAGGGCAGTTGTTTCCTTACTGACCCTTTATTCATCATGGAAAAACACCCCTGGGAATCCTGCCTTCCTTCTAAGCCGCTTGGCAGCAGGCTTTAAGTTGCATTTAAAAGGGTTTAAAATACAAACCACCTGGACGCTTTTCACTTGCATCACCAACTTCAAATCTCATGTGTGTGTGTGTGTGTGTGTGTGTGTGTGTGTGTGTGTGTGTAATAGCAGGAAGACAGACATGTTGTTCCGGAGCACAGCTTTGTGTAGAACATCAATGTCCTCCTCCCTCCCGGCCTCTACTGCTCCCCCCTCCTTATGCTGTGCCTTTCTGGAAGGGTGAGTGTCTCTACATATGGAAAACAGTTTCTCCATAGGGCCTGCAATAAGCTAGAGATTCCAAAACAGAAAAGACCCCAGCAGGGCACTGGCTCCACACTGACAAATAAGCCTGCCATCCGGCGCCATCGGTGATTCTGCAGTGTGCTTTTAAGTATGGAGGGAACCGAGGCTCTGGCTTCCAGGGAGAGCTTCTTGCCCTGTGCAGAAGGCCTGCAGGGCACTGTCAAGGTTCGTCTGCAGCATGAAGGTGCCTGGAGGCAAAGGGGACCTTTGCCATCTGGGCAGTATTGTCAACCTCAGCAGCCACCAGTTCTGCCTTGGTATATCTATATTTCAGTAACTTGAGGCAGGAGGATGATGGGTCACCTAGCCCACGAGCATTCAAGGGTAGAATTTTGAAAACCAAGCCCAATGATAGCCTTCCCTTACACAATCGAGAATGATGCATGATTTGCTACGTTCTTGTGACATTTGAAAAATGGCACCTGTCTAGGAAAGAAAATTGTGTCCATGGCTAAAAGAATTGAAATGAGCCCTTTATTAGGAGGAAATTTAAATTGCTTTCAAAGAGGATGCCCTGCTCTTTCTAGCCTACCTCTCATCTACAGTATCAACAATTAAAGGCATAATAAGAGCTTTGACTGGGTTGGTGTGAAGGACCAGCCGCGAACATGAGCGTTCATGGGCTTGAGGTACTTCTATAGCCCATGTGTCCATGGTAATATTCCAGGGACTACATTGGTAGAGCTTCGCCAATGATCCCAAAAGCCACAAAGGCAGCCAGCAGCAGGTGATTATTAGCAGGTATCACCAGGCCTAGGGAGATGGCTCACATGGAGCTGCACATTCAGAAGATCATGAATCTGGACCTCTTGCATCTGTCTGAAAGCTGGTTGCATTTCTGTTATCTCAGTGCTGGAGAGATAAAAACCAGGACGATCCTGGCTAGTGGGTCAGGCTAGCCAAATAGTGAGCCCTAGGTTCAAGGAAAAACCCTGACTCAAAATATAAGGTGAACAGTGATCAAGAAAGACAACTGACATCATCCTTTGTCCTACACACACACACACACACACACACACACACACAGACACACACACACACACACACGCACATGGATAAACACACAAAAGAAACAAATATATCACTACAGACTGTGAAATGGGTTGGAGTGGTCTAATGGTTTGGGGGCCTTCTTGCCTTGTGTCTCTTACACAGCCACTGAGCATCATGGGAACTGCTGATTGGAAATGGTGTCATTTCTAGTCTTTACCTTGTCTGCCTAATATCCTGGTCCAGGGCTGGATCATTCATGTCCACTTCTGATCTGTTTGTTTATAGAGAGACTACGGACTGTGGGGTGTGTGTGTGTCTGTGTGTGTTGTGTCTTTGTGTGTGTTGTGTGTTTCTCTCTGTGCACATGTGTCTTTGTGTGTGTGTGTTTGTGTCTGTGTCTCTCTGTGAGTGTATATGAGTCTTTGTGTGTGTCTGTTTCTGTGTATGTCTATATGTGTGTTTCTGTGCATGTCTGTGTGTATCTGTATGTCTGTTTCCCTTTTATTTATTTAAGTTTGACCATGGAACTCACAAACTTAAAAAATGAAAACATTAAAAGGGATACACATTGTGGGAAGAATAAAAATCTCACACTTGCCTCATCTTGGAGATGTTAAATTATACCAGATTTATGTAGCTCTAAAATAAGTCACTTCCTAATTTAAGACACATTTCTCTAAAAACAATTATTTCCATCCTTACTTGTGTATCTTTTTATTAATTTACCCATTCATTTGTTCACTTATTCATCGTATGAAGCTCACAGCTTTATGCAGGCTAAGCAAGCACTCTACCACTGAGCTATGCCTTTAAGATAAATATTATTACTCTGAAAACTTCAAAACCTACAGAAACAAAGAGAAGTGACAGCACAGCTGCCACTTCTCCATAAACTCTTAGCTCAGGCGTCGTACTCATTATTCTCATCTATCAGGATGTCCCTCTTGCAAACATGGCTGGAAGACTACCTTTATTTGGACTCCTCAGGCCCAGTGTCCTCCTGCTTCTCTCCTTTCATCAGCAAAGCCTCCCTCTGTGATTTTCCTCTCAGTCTTCATTCAAACACACATCTTCCCACGGGCCCAGAACTGCTCATCCTCTTAACTTGCTACGTTCTCCAAGATAAGACACTGCTCAGGTTTAGACTGAAATGTCCCTCACAGTTCCTGTTATTCCCCAGATCGGGGTGCTGTTGTGGGAGGTTGTGGAGCCTTTAGGAGGTGGGCCCTCGCTGGAAGGAGCGGGTCACTGGGGGAGGGGAGAGCAGGTGGTTAGACCCCAGCCCCATTCACCCAGATCCAGCTCACTTCTCGACCTTCTGATCCTATGAGATGTAACAGCTCCTGCAACTGTGGACAGGGGGGGCCTGGCTGCCACACCCCACCCCAGCCATGAAACTGTGAGCTAAGATAAATTGTTATTCCCATAAGGTATTTGTCCCAGGGATGAGAAATACAAGTATAACAAGCACGCTCCTTTCCTTCTCTTGAAACATCAGTGCAGTTTCCCTCTCAGGGTCCTCACCCTTCGCACTCGCTCCTCGGGGCCCAGTACCCTTGGTCTCTGCCCCTGCTTCCCTCAGAGTTCACCAAGGACCATTCAGTTATCACACCCATGGCCATTCGCCCATCTCAGTGTTTCGGGACTTGAGCACCTTCCTGAGTGGAAATTCTCAGCTCCCTTGGTGCCCTGCCTTCCGGGTCATTGTACACTTTCTACTCTTTCTGTAACCTCTTTGAGTGCCCAATGTTGGTCCCTTTGCCTCCCCACTCAATCTAAGGATAAATCTAAAGGCCTGTTCTCATCTTATTTCCCCTCTCTGTGCTTGCTTAAACTCTCTGTGTTGGAGTTCCATATAATCTTGGTCTAGGTCTGTTGACGATTGACAAATGCAAGGGAGGTTTACATTCTGTTTGACAAACCGGATGGCAAGTAAACAAATCAGCAAGGCAAAGCTGTCAGGAAGGATCTATCTGACATGCTGACACTGTTGCTGGAAAATAACAAGGCAGGTTCTGTGTGTGCCGGTATGCATGTGTGTTTGCACATGCGTGTTGCGGCCCAAGGAACAACTCTTGAGTGTTGTTCCCTAGGTGCCATCTATCTTTTTTTGTTTATTTATTTGTTTATGGACATGGTTTGCTACTGGTGTGGAAATTCTCAGGTACTCAAGGCCAACTTGGCAACAAATCCCAGGGGTCTGCCTGCCTCTGTTTCCTCAAGAGGAGGGCTGCAAGCCTGTGCCAGCATGCCCACCTCTTCTAAACACCAATTCCAAGATCCGACTCCAATCCTCATGCTTGCCACTTTCCTGACCAAGCTGTTTCCCCACACCCCAAGCAAAATTCTAAGGCAGAAAAAACACAAGGCAGAGTACAAAAAGGGTAAAATGAATTAATCAGTTAATTACTTTAAAGTAAAAGAAAAGAGGAGGCGGAGGGCAAGCACAGAAGCCCTGGAGCAGAAACAAATGAGGCTGCAAGGAGAGGGGGAAGAGGCCAGACTGGGGTGCACTGAGCAAAGGAGGGGGGAAAGGTCCAAAAGGCGGATGCTCAAGGAGAAGGTGAGCGCCCCTGCCCCATACCTGGCACCCTCAGCCTACAGTGGCCTCATTTCTACTGCATCTTCCTCCTCCTCTACTACAGATTCTCCGAATGAGAACAAGTCAGGCCAACCTTGTTTTATAGCCTGTAAAGCACTGAAACAACACCGTATTGAACGTGTTACATTACGAAAGGCACAGAGTCGAGTAGAAACGCTGTGTCTGGAGATGGAAACTTGCCCAAGTTAAAGCCAGCCTTGGAGTCAGTGCCAGAAATAAGAGCAGGAAGCATGATCAGCAACATTTGGTCACCATAGCTGAGAGTCCCGTGTTTTCCCTGCCACTGCACCACTGGGCCTTCAGCAGCTTCGAAAGCCAGTCATCTGGGACAGGATGTCAGGGTGTAAGCATGTTTGTCTTCCCCACGGGCCAGCTGTGGCTGGAGGAGAATCCCTAACACCAACTATGGTCAGGCTGCATTAACTTGCAGACTTTCTCGGGGAAAGAGTCTCTATGTTGAGAAGCTGGTGATGCCACTAATTAAAGAAAGCATTTTCCTGAGCTGCTGTGATGTGTCACAAGAACTGTTGACTCTTGATGACATGCACATGACTAGGGTCTTATTTCAAGCATTCCAAAGAGAGAAATTCCCAGATGTGAGTGGTTGCTTCTCATGCCCATTGCTTTAAGACAAAATGCTGAGAGTCCCCTGCAGTTAAAGACTCAGTCTGCAGGTGGGCTGGGCTGAAGCATCCGCTTGATAGCTTCTACAGCCTAGATGACATGAAATACCACCTACACACACTGAGTCTTAGCCTCTATGTTAGTTATCACCACAGTACTATAACAAGTGCTGGAGAGAGTCAACTTACAGAGCAGAAAGGTTTAATTGGGTTCACAGTTTGGGACTGGTCCATGATGGTTAACCCTAATGCTTCAGGCTGGCAGCAAAGCAGAGCACCATGAGGAGAGCTTCTGGTAGTGCAACACCACACATGTCATGACCAAGAAGCAAAAGCACTGACTGAGGCACCACAATCCCCTTCAAGGGCATTCTCTCTCCCCATGACCTAAAGGTAGTGAGATGCTACCTTTTAAAGGTTCTACCATCTCCCAACAGCACCACTCTGGGTACCATGTCTCTGTCACACAGGCCTTGAGGATATTTCCCAGATACAAACTAGAATGGGTTTCTTATTACATAAGAGTGATTGACAAATATGTGAGAAGGTTAATGTTGAATTGTTTTGTAAGCCACTAAGCCTGACAAACTTACTTAAGTTCAAAGCTTGAAAAATATCTCAGCAATATTAGTTCTTACCTTAATTATACAGAGCTACACAACGAAATATTTCCAGAGTTTTCTTTGATTAAGTCTGGCTCTAGACATGAGCTCCTAAGATTTATGCTCTATTTGACAACTTGTAGGGTGGGTGGGAGGGGGATGAAAACACAGCGGTAACTCAACTTGATGTCATGGATGAATTCCTACGTAAACTAAGTTGCTGTATAGTAAGTCACACTCAAAAAGTGAAGTTTTACCAAAGGCAAACAGAAAAGTCTCCCATTTCCCATTTTCTTTGTCTCATTTTATCACTAGAACATGCCAATAGTTTCTCAGTGCCCACCCCAACCCACCCCCGAAGGTCAGCAACTTCATTGTTCTGGGCATCCACAGAAGATATGGCTTTGAAAAGCAAAATAGACTTGAGAAGTGATTAAATCAGCATCCAATACCATCCTATCCCATGTTTTGAATTGTATTCATTTGATAAAAT
>CM053760.1:24275086-24425900 GCA_028658305.1 Pachyuromys duprasi
CTCTCTCTCTCTCTCTCTCTCTCTCTCTCTCTCTCTCTCTCTCTCTCTCTCTCTCTCTCTCTCTCTCTGTGCCATCATCAACCTGGCTGGAACCTTCCCTGAGGCTTTACTGCCTACGCTCTCCGCGTCCTTTCACTCATCCTGGAATTCTGGGCTGCCTGATCCCTGCTCCACATGCTTCCTAACTTCACCCTCTTGTTCGCATCTTCAGTTTTTGCCATGTTGGACATGTTATTTGTCTTCTGAGATATAAAACACTTTAATGGCTTGTGATGGCCCATATCAAGACCAAATGCTTTAACAGAGAAGTCTTTATTAATACGTTCACTATGATCAACTAAGTTGGAAAATAGATTTGAAAGTAATTTTTAAAATTTGCATGAATTCATTTATTATGTATATGCCTGTGTGCACATGCAAACATGCATGTGTACAGCATCTGTGTAAAGGTCAGAGGACAATTTAAAGGAGTTGGCTCTCACCTTCCACTGTGTGGGTCCCAGGGCTTAAACTCAAGTCCTCACGACTAAGAGTAAATCTCTTCAACCTCTGAGCATCCCACCTGACTGAGAGTAGTATTTCAACAACATAAGTGTACAACATTTGTTTATTACAAGGTAATGCTGTGGGAACCATATTTTGTTGCACAATAGCAAAAATAAATAAATCTTGGAACTCTCTCTGAAGTTCTGCCATTCTGTGAGGATAGACGGGCACAGGCTTGAACATTGACAAAGGCCAATGTAAGTTTTTTATGTTGACCCTTGTTGACACAGACTATAAATACTCATAGAGATGCTGTCAAAAACCTCACAGGGACCCATAAGGTAGCAGAAGAAACTCTGGTCCTGTATCTATATCAGAACATGCCAAGCCCAGCAATGTGTGATGCAACAACACTGGTTGCTGCCTCTGCTCCGTGGCTTGTATCTGTGTGGAAATGGACACTACAGCATCTTCTGTGGTTTTAACCCTCCTCCACTGCATGTTGGGGTGACTAGTGAAGGCTAAATCCAGCTTTCCTAGCATTCCCTGGGCTTAACAGAAACCACAGATGTTAATCTGCTCAGACCTTCCCAACTCACTCTGGCACAGTGGTTTATAGTAAGCAGACTTTAGAATCCACCTCCCGAATTTAGACCCAGACTGACAACTTCAAGCATTTGACATGTGGGCTATTAAGAGACTTCTGTGCCCATCCTTTAGCTAGGGACAGTGACAGAATTTAAGAGCAGGTGTACAGAAGAGCACATGGCTGCTGCTGTTATTTCTAGTGTGATCTCTTTCTTCTAGCACATAAATCCTCTCCACTCCTGTCCTCTGCTTACCATTCTCCAGGCCCTTGGCACACTCTCATCTCTGCTTTTTGCCCTGAAGTTGTAAAAGCCTGGTATGCTAAGGGCTAATACAATCCTTTTCCAATGGCTGGGAGTTTTCCTATTCAGTCTTAGGGACTTACCTTGATTTCAAGAGCGCCCTGGGAGGCTCCGCACAGCTCATAGTGGTCTCCTCTGAAGTTCTGAGTCTCACAGACAGCTCTGAAACCTCACATGCTTCCTTGGACAACTCCTTTTGTTTGCAATCATTTGTCTAGCATCAGCCTTCTTCTCTGTCCATGAGAAGGGGCTACATTTCTGCTGACTATTTTCTTTTCAACACAATTCAAGACTACATACAGTACAGAGAGACAGACAGAATGAGTGGATTAGTAAATGAGTGAGTGAATGAATGAATGAACTAGTGAATGAATGAATGACTATCTGGCTAACTTGGTTGATTGGCTGTCTCACCTCATTTAGCACATACCATACTTTGTCAGTTTTTCTCATATGACAAATATAGGGGTCCATGCTGATTTTTAGCCAATAAAATAGTTTACTATTAGGTGAGAAGGCTAGTAGGAACAGAAGTTAGAGAAAAGATAAGTGAAAGAAAAGACATAACCAAATCACTACTGGATTTTGTTCCATGGCAAAATACCACTATAACGTCATCTAGGAGTTACCAGAACTTGTAGGGTGACCAACCTAAGAAGAATGAAACATATCCAGTAAATAAAAGGTATATCACATGACTTGAGGAAACAAATTAGGTAAATAAACCTGTGGCAATTACACAGGAGAACCTGAAATGCTTTGTAGAGTAAGAAAACACTCTCTTCTCTCCCAGGACTCTCAAGCACTTCCTGACTTGCTAACAAGATGGTGGAGATAGAGATAAAGATTCTGGAGCCCTACCTGATGGTGCACCCCTTTAATCCCAGCACTCATGGGACAGAGGCAGGAGGATCTTCATGAGTTCAAGGCCAGCCTGGTCTACAAATGGAGCCCAGGAGAGCTAAGGCTTTTATACAGAGAAACCCTGTCTGGGGGAAAAAACCAAAAAGGATTACATCTCAGCTTAATGTTTGCAGCTCAGCTTTTCACTTAGCAGCAAGGATTCTTGTATTTAGGTTAGGAAGCCCCACTGAGTCTGTTCTTGCAGCTCTTGGGTGTCTGAGACATTTACTGTGCTTCTGAATTTTCTGGTTGCCCCCCGACATACTGAGCCAGGTCCAAGTTGGAAGCAAACAGGGTCACTTTCTTTGTTCTTTTTTTTTATCCTAACTCATAGTTATTCCATAGGGTTCCAAAGTTATTCCTCATGTACCTCATCATTTGATGGTGCATCCATGGCCCAGACAGAGAAAGCAAATGCTGAGGGGCATGTATATAGTGTGCAGGCTCTGTTTTATGGCCTTGTTTTCAGCCAGATAAAGGTGTGGCAGTAGCTTCCAACCCTGGCCAGGGATGGCTTCTTCCTGGAAGTCTGGAACAATGAATACGGAAATGAAGGATCAGTTGCTGGCTTAGCTGCACAATTTATTTCCTTTCTCTCCCTCTCTCTCTCCCTCCCTCTCCTCCTCCTCCTCTCTGTGGGGGAGGTGATAAGATTTCCTGCAGTGACCCTGGCTACATAATGAAGTGAGCTGTATTAACTGCTTTGTCTCATAGAACATGTGAAGTTTCTCTTCCCAGCTCATAGAACAAACTGTTCTCAGGCAGGAACCAGTTCAAGTGTGAGCCTCTACAGAACCCGCCTGGCAGTGGTGCCCATGAGACACCTTAAACTTTATGACTACATATTTAAGCATTTATGAGACTTGAACTGTGTTGCATTAAAATGGAAAAAAAAAAAGCAAGGGGAAAACATCCCAAGGCTTGCAGCAAGAGTAATTAGCCCCAGAAGTTTCATAAAGGGTTTGATAGTTTTCTGGTTTGAAGCTCCTTTCCCAGGACTGTTAGAGAGAACAGGAAGAAAGGAATGCATTAAAACCTCACTATAGCTTTTGAAAAATTGCAGGACCAAACCAAGCAGCTGGATTCATGTTTATAAGGAGATTCAATCTCAGGCTAAGGTAACGGATGAAATATTTACTGGGGAGAAAATATTCAAGACATGAGCTTGACTGTTTTCATCATACCCATCAAAGAAATTCCTTTCTTCCACCCTGGAGTCCATTATCCTCTTGAAACTAGGGTTGGCATTAGTCTGGTTGGCCCAATGCCTCCCTTGTGTCAGTCTATTTCCTTGTTGCCCCTCAGGCACCAGGAATCAAACCTGTGGTAATCCTGCTCCAGTGAGGCAGTGGCTCAGCTTGACACATGCCAACCTCTCCAGGACAAGAGCCATACCCACAGCCTCACCAGTATTTGGTGATGAAATGGACATTTCAAGTGAAAATTATTTGCTTTAAAGTTACAGATAGAGCATACCTATTAGATTTGGGTTTATTTTATATTTATTTTTTTAGCAAAAATTATACCTGGATTTTGTGTCAATTGTCCCAAACCTTTGCTATAATGAAAGAGCACAAAGATAATGCATAAGGTCATGCTTTTAGAATGACTAAACAGCAGTTCAAAGTTCATTATACGTATGTGTGTACATATATGACTATACATACATACATTCATTTTATACGTCCTTGGGTGCATACGTGTGCAGGAGACAAAGGAGGATGTCAAGTGCCTTCCCCCATCACTCCACTGTATTCCTTTGAGGAGGGGTCTCTCTCTGAACCTGGAGCTCACTGGTTTTTGCTGAAGCTGGTGACCAAACACAACCTGGTAATCCCCCTTCCCCCCCCCCCACCCCTCACCTCAGGGGCTTGCAAACATAATAAGCTTTTTACATAGATGCTGGTGATTCAAACTTAGGTCCTGACACTTGTAAATGCTTTTATTCAAGGTGCCATCTCTCCCTCCTCTAGTTGTGTTCTTTGGTCTCCTCGGCGCCTAGATGTCTTCTTTGGTAAACCTTTGCAGTCCTTTCTGAGTTCACGTGAAATTTAGAATCCTATTTTAAAAGTAGTGTTAAATAGCTAGGTTATAGTTTATGCCTATCCTGGGCATCCTGATGGAGGAACACACAAGCCACAATGTGCTGTCACACTTCTAATCCAGGCAGGCTCTGGGTCACTGAGGCTCACTCCTCTACCCCCACCCCTCTCTCCCACTTCCCACTCTCACCCCCACCCTCCACTCTCTACTTCCACCCCTACCCCCTTGGAAGCTGTAGTTGGTAGTCCCTGGTGGGTACCTTCAAGATGGACTCTCAGGCAAAGGCTTTTTCTGCTCCTCATGTTTGTCTTCAGTGGCTCTACTTCCTGATCCCCATGAAAAACACAGGGGTCTCCATGGCAGAGAAACCTCCATACTAGAGAAACGAAGACATTTCAGGCATGGAGGGACAGACCATTATTGCCTCTAATGAGCCTTCCTCAGTTTCATCTGCGGCTGAATGAGAAACTTTCTGACTCATTTACCCTGTCACAGAGCCGTCCTCCTCTGAGTGAGTGGCCAGCAGCAGTAACAGAGAGACCACCATGAAAACGTGCAGCCTCTGTGCTTGCTGGGATCTGGGCACCCGTCTATGCTGCTGCAAACTCCACAGAAGCTTGCAGTCCTAGACAAAAAGTCCACAGCGCTCCTACCTTCCCACGACCTTCTGTTCTGTTCTGCCTTGATCCCATTGATAGGCCTTGAACTGCCAAGTGATGTCTAGAGAGGCCACCTAAGGAAGTGGACAAGAATTACCATTCTGGAAAACCCCAGGCATTGCAGTCATGGTATTGTGTGTACCATGCATGCCATTCAAATGGATACCTTCTAGAGGGAAACTGATCCTACTACACAGCAAAAGAAGGTCTCCTCACTCAGGCATGGTGCTGCATGCCTGTAATCCCAGCACTCAGGGAGACAGAAGCAGGCAGATCTCTGTGGGTTCAAGGTCTGGTCTACAAAGTGAGTCCAGGACAGCCAAGGCAATACAGAGAAACCCTGTCTCAAAAGACAAACAAACAAAAAGGTGTTCTCACTCCTCCCCATAGATTCTAAGGACTCTCTGGCCACTTCTTTCCTAAAAAACACAAATATGATCATGATTCTAGGTGCTTGAGTTTCTGTGCAGCAGAAAAATACAAAAACAAACAAACAAAAACCCTGATTAGCCTGTTTGACATCTTCTGTGTGATTCTTCCCCTGTCCTTTGTTTCAGCTTTTTTTTTAATCTCCCTTTCCATCCTTCTTGTGACTTGCAATCCTCCCTCCTGCTACCTTACTTTATCATCAGAGTAGAGGACTGATCCCAGCCTGACCTCTGACCAGCTGTGCGCTCACTGGTGTGCTCAACCTTGTTGACACAAATGTCTTAGTTTCTCTAATATGGAGGTTCACTGAAAGTTTGGAATAGGAAACACCGAGTGGCACTTACAAGCTGTAACCTTCTGGAAGACAGAGACAGAAAGTCAGTGTGCTAGTCAGGATCTTTGTGCTGCAACGAATGTCTGTGAGAAACAATCTCAGAAGAAGAATGATTTCTTCATGCTTGTGGTTTCAGAAATATTGGTATGTGCTTGGATGGCTTCATTATTCCTGGAATGGGTGAAGCAGGGCATCATGGCAGAGGGTGTGACAGAAGAACCACTTACTTCACAGTAGCCAGGAAGCAGGGAGGGTACTATTGTTTGGTTTTATTTTGGACCCTAGCCTCTGAGATGTTAGTGCCCACTTCCAGGGAAAATGTTCTCCTCTTCCTTAGTAGTCTCTGGAGTTGCCAAGGATGTGTGCTTTGGCACTATATCTTATGTCTCTCTATAAGCAAGGTGACAATGAAGATTATCTAGCAAAAGCAGCAGGCTTAAGGGATCCAAATGAGTAAGACTTATAATGACACTGTCGTTCTCAAAGTAGCAACCAGATCCCTCCCTTTACAGCATCCTTACACCATCGTGACCTAGGTCATCCTCTGTCTCACCCTCGGTTCTCTTAGAATCCTAGAATTTGACAGGTGATAAAAGATGGTGCTGTTCCTGTTCTAGCTCACATACATGTTGGCAAAGAGAACCATTTCTAGGCCAACAAATGGACGTGATGCAGAAATCTAATTTTAACACAAGGTCATGTATTTCTTCAAATACAACAAAAATGATGACATATATGGTATCAAATTAAATTCAAGGATTCCTGTGTTTTGAATATGAAATTAATATCTCTCATGGAAGTGAGGAAAGATATCACGTTCTTGTCCATTCCTACTATAGCACATAACATATTCTTAAATAGAAGGAGAGAGAAGCTAGAGACAGGGCTCAGCATCTAAAAGTGCTTTCTGCTCTTACAGAGACTTGAGTTCAAGACCCAGCATGCATTTCAGGCAGCTCATGACCAACTATAGTTCCGGCTGTAGGGAATCTGACACCGCACCTTTTTCTGACCTCTCTAGGCACCTGCACCTCTCTCCTCTCTCTCTCTCTCTCTCTCTCTCTCTCTCTCTCTCTCTCTCTCTCTCTCTCACACACACACACACACACACACACACACACACACACATACACACACACTCACAATTTAATAAAAAAAGAAGGAACGAAAGAAATACAAAAGTGGGAAGGGGAGAAGGGAGGGAGAGAAGGAAAAAGAGGAGAGGGGAGGGAAGAGAGGAGAGGAAAAGGAAGGAGGGGATGGAGGAGAGGAGGTGAGAAGGGAGGAGAGGGAAGGCTAGCAGGATAGAAGTCTGCTTGCCCACCTCTGAGAGAAGTCAACCCATGACCTTGACACTACTCTGAGTTCCACAGGGAAGCAAAGACACAACATGAAGTTCACTTCCTCTGAAACCACATGGACTGCTGTGGCAATTCTCCCTCCTTAACTCATAAGCCCAAATGTCTCTGAGTGGACAGACAGGATCTCAACACACATTTAGTCATGCTTTCATATTTATTTCCATCAAAGAGCTGCGCCATTTACTTGGCCAGATAACTGGAAATGAATACCTTACCAAGCCTTCCAAGTGTGTGTAGCCTTCATCATTTACAAAATACGCTAACTGTCAGGGCATAGAATCTTGTTTTTAACTGAAGTGATGATCTGGGAAAGCCCTTTGGCTGCCAGAAATCAGATTTGACACAGGCTCCATACTGACTTTGAATGTGACACATTTCAGTGTTGTCAGAGAGGAGGGTCTCGGGACAGAGGCATTGATTGCTCTTGTTGTTGTTGGCTCCACAGTGTAATTGCAGGATTTTGTTCCATTCTATATTTAGTCATGCTTGCTGTTAAGAGTACTTTCATATCCTTGACCCTTGATGTGTGGACTTTTTTTTTTCCTGGGGCGGGGTGGAGGAAATAAAACATTTCAAACTTTCACATTAATGTTGGGAAAGTACAACCCTCAAAAATGTGGCAGTTTCTAAAGTCTTAGCCAGGAACTAACCAGCCAGAAGTTTACATTACAAATAAAGCCCACTCATTATGCCAGGGAAGCATGTCAAAGGTTGATAGTTAGGCTGGCCAAGTGCAAACATTTCCTGAAGAATTAGAATTCTCAAATAATGCATCCCAGCTGTTACCTTCAGAAACAGGGAGGCAAAACGGGTTGGTAATCTCAGGATAAAATAAGACAGAGATCCAAAATATAACTAAAATCATGTGGCAAACAGTGTTCCAAACCTCAAATGATCTCCAGACTGGTTCCTCTCCTTAATCTCACCCTACATTGATTAATCCCATGAGACTCTGAAGGTTTTGAACCGCATGATTTGTACCAGGGTCGAATTCCCTCCAGCTGTTTCGCAGGGCTTGCCTTCTCTTGTAACTGCCACTTCCCCCAACCTGGAGTTTCCCAGTTTCAATCCTGCTGACATTTGAAGGCATCTAGTTCTTTGCTGAGGGAAAGAGAGTTTGTTCTATGTAGCAGCCTCCTCAGCCTCTGCCCATGAGATGTTAGAAGTTCCCTCCAGTCAATGGCAACCAAACACATCTCCAGATGTGGGCACATGTCCCATAGGTAAGCTGAGAACCCCTGCAAACCCCTTCATGGCCAATTCAAATCTTCACCAGGACTCAACATAGTATCTACTGGGTGTCTCTGTGCTAATGTGACCTGTGCTGGGTGTATCAGTGCTAACTGACCTGCCCACACTCTATAAGGACAAAACAAAAAGTAAGCAGTTAAAGCCACAAGAGTGATATCTGAACACCTCTAGCATTGTGGGGGTTTAATAAATGGCATATATGTCTTTAAAAATTAGAAGACTATCTGTAGGGGGTGGTTTTAGGGGACAAGGGCAAAGTTCAAAATATCCTGAAAGTCCCCTTTGCAGAGTTTGCTTGATTTCCTGGCTGGACAGGAAGGATGAACAGAAAGACATGTGAATGCACGCAAATACAAAGAAACGTAAATCATTTCATTATCGCAAGAGAAGTGTTTTCCCCTTTTATTGATGAGCTAGGCATGGGGGGGGGGGTGCAAGAATGTGCTTAAATGAGAAACAGTAAAGAATGAAATGAAGAGATTAGTGGCTCACTCTTACCATATTATGACAGTTACAATGAAGTCATTTGCCTCCTGATGAATGTTTCTGAAACCACGTGGTGCTAACTGCTCTCCCATCCTTTAGCTGGAAATAGATTTACACATTGAAGAGCTTTTTAAAATTTAATTTTAAGTCCTTTTATAAATTCCAATTTTATTAATCTCCACTATAAATCATAATTTATGAGCCCCGATGCTCAGAGGGCCTTGGGGTTCTCACTCACACGGGAAAATGAATGTCACCCAGTACTTCACTAGATGCAGCTTGGATGCAGAAGAGCCTAATGCCATGCCACTCAACTGGAGGTGAATCTAAGCCCACAAGACAACCCTTTATTGAAAGGAGAAATTCAAGGCTTAGGAGAGAACACAGCCAGTAAAGTGCTTGCAATGCAAGTGTGAGGACCTGAGTTTGATCCTCAGAACCCACATAAGAAACTGCCTGGTGTAATGTTGCACAATAGTGCATTTTGCACAATGGTGTGACAGGAGGCAGAGACAGTCAGGTGGCTGGAAGCTGACTGTCTAGTTAGCCCAGCCTGCTCTGTGAAGCTTCTGGCCAATGGTAAACCCCGTCTCTTACAGAAGGCTGAAACTGATGATTAACACCTGGAGTTGTCCTCTGACCTCCATGCACACCCACACATGTATACCAGTGCAACACCCATTCTCATGCACACACATACATATTGGTGTGTGCCACACACACATACTTGTGTGTAGGCACATGCACACACATCGAGGAACAGCACATGGCTAAGGATAGATGTCAGTAGTAGAGCACTTGCCAAGTATTTGTCAGGACCTGTGTTCCAAACTAAGAACTATTAAAATAAGAAACAAAATGAAACCTTAGATAGAAATCTAATTTTCCTAGGTGGGGCACTGAGTTGGTGAGAGGAACTGTGGATTTGATCTTGTCCGTATCAGAAACTCTTAGCTGTCTCCACAGAAGCCGAGACTCCCCTTGCTTTCACTTATCTGTTTTGTTTTCTGTCTTCCCTTTCTGCTTTCCGAGTACCTGCTCCCCGGGACACTGAGTGCAGGCCCCTTGGGTGACCGTAATTACAGTGGTAGCTGCCTGGCTTCCCACATTTGTGTTGCTCTTCCCCGTCTCCACAGATGCACAGCCTCTGGGACCACAAGTGTTCGATGCTTTCCAGAGATAAAGGGGTCACCCTCCAGAAGGTTGGCAGAAATGTCACTCCAAAAACAATGTTTTGCACCTACATTTGTCACTACGAGTCTCTCTGTTTCACTGAGGAACCAGTGTTGCTTTGACCGGTCCCTCCCCAAAGTACACTGGTTCCTATCCAACTGTTGACAGCATAGGAGGCATAGCATGTGTTCAGGAGACCAGATACAACATGAAGAGATGTCAGAACAGTTCCAAGGATGGAAAGAACTTGGGTAACTTGCCTGTGCTCCTGAAGGCAAGAGAAAATAAAGAGTCTTTTTATCAACACAGTCACAGAATCTTAGGTCTTTGGGACATGGAATAAGCCACGCATCGTTGGCTCGTGTTCTGATTCACACTGAAGACCGTCTTAGTCCATGTGTACTACAGTAGCAGAAAGAACAGCATAGACCAGGAAGCTGATAGGCAGTTGAAATTGTTCATGGTTTTGGAGGGTGGGAGTCCAACATGAAAGTGCCTCAGTGTTTTGGAGCGCTGCTTCCTGGTTCTTGGATGTTCATCTGCTCACTGTGTCCTCACACAGAAGAATGGATGAAAGCTTTCTCTACAGTCTCTGTGACTGAGGCACTGATCTTGCCAGTGGTCCACTCTCTTGACCCAATCCCAAGGTGTAATGCCATCTAATGCCTCCTAATACTGTCACTTTCGGGGTTAGAATTCCAACACATGGACTTGGAGAAGATGTAAATGTTCAGTCCAGATCAAATAGGCATTTCTCTTGATCCATCCCAAATGGGAAGTGAGTAAAGACAGACCAAGGTCCCCAACTGGGTGGCAAACTGCATCCCCAAACAATGGTACTGCTGGGCCATTTGTCTCTCCACCAGCATCTGGTGACCTAAGGGAATGATTGCTTTTCTTTCATAGAGCGGGAGATTCCCGTGGAAAGTCTCCTAGGTTTGTCTGCTGTCCATCCCCTAAGTTTCCCCGGATCACACACAATGGTCTGAGACTTCTAGGCCAGCACCTTCTTCGCAGAAACTATATTCACTTTCTGATACACGTTCAGTAAAAGACCTTGCATGTTGTTTGGCACAACCCCAGGGTGCTGCTTGCTGGCTTGGACAAAAGGAAAACCTAAGAAATGGTTCTACCAAAGCCATGGGTAGGATCAGGGAGACAGAAGAAAGAGAAACCTTTAAGAGATGGGCTACAAAGAGATGGACTATTTTTCTTGGAATAAATGGAAAATGAAAAGCATACACTCTGAAGACCCAGCTAGCTTTATCAATACAGAGTTCAGCGACAAATATGAGAGAGCAACCAGCATGTGTAATGAGCAGAGAAACATTTTCAGGTGCCTATCAAACCCACATACGGAGCTGCTGAGATGCTTAGAACGCCAATAAGAAAAGTGTGTCTCTAGTTTGTCAAGGAGAGTTCAGACTTTCTTTGAAGTGTGTCATCCACTTGTAGGAAAGAGGCATTCTTGCACGTCTGCTGGCTCACATAGATGCTTATAGTCTGCTACTGCCAGAGTCTGTTCCTTGTTCTGGCACTCATGAGATTTACAGATAAGACCAAAAAAAAGTCTACGTTTCTTGGATCTGTGTTCATTGAGACCCTTAGGAGGTGTCTTTCCACATTTCTTTCTTCTTTAATGCTATCCTAGACTGTGCTCTTTTCCTTTCATTTTGTTTTGTTTTCTTGTCATAAAATACCTACTTTTTCCCCATCGTATGAAATTTCAATTAACCACAAAGAAATGCTTCTGGTATTCTATAGTACTAGTGTGCGCGCACGTGTGTGTGTGTGTGTGTGTGTGTGTGTGTGTGTGTGTGTGTGTTCAGGCACTTGCATGTGTATGGGGAGTCCAGAAGTCAAAGTGTCCTTCCTTAGGAGCCTTCCACTTTGTTTTGTAAGTAAGAGTTTTTCACAGGGACCCAGGTCTCACTGGCTAGTCCGCCTGGCGCTGCTCCCCGGTGATCCTCCTGTCTCTGCCTCCCGGGCACTGGGATTACAAGCATGCACACCACCACTGCCAGTTTCTTATGTGGCTATCAGGGATCACGCTCCACATGTTAGCGTGACCAGTGTTTCACCATCTGAGCTCCGTCCACTGCCCCCCCCCCCATGGCACTCTGTTAGATCACACCATGTAAATTGTAATGTGTCATAGTTGTGATGTGTCTATTCCCTTTGTTGATTCTGGCTGGTGTGGTTTCTTTGCCTATGTGGTGCGGAGCTGTCAGGGGTGAGAGATGTCCCCAGAGTGGTGGATGGATGGTGGTTCTGTATTTTACCCAGCTTTCTGCTTCCCTTATTGCCCCTAAGGCTAAGATCTCCCCTTGTCCTTCTCTCCCTCCATACCTCCTTCCCTCTCTCACTTGTCTCAGCCCTTGAGGATGTCAGATCCTTTCTGTCTGTGTCAGCTCCACCAGAGAAAGTGGTATGAGCAAGACGCAGCCACTTTGGCCAAGACTAACCAAATGTCAACAAAGAAAATCAAAATGTCTCCTTACATCCAACCTTCCAGAAAAATATTTTCATGTAGAACCACATACATATATAATATTAATTAAAAATACATGGTGAAACTGGGCGGGGTGGCACATGCCTTCAATCTCAAACTTTGAGAGAATCAAGGCAGGAGGTTTGTGCATTTGGGACACGGGGGGAGAGATAAATAAAGAAAGATAATGAAAAAAAGAGACAGAGGCAGAGAGGAGGGAGGGAGGAAGAAAAAGAAAACCAGAAAAGGCAAAATGACAGAAGCTCAAGACCAGCCAAGAATGTGGTCCAGCTACCAGAAGTTCCAGAGCCAGGGCGACCTGGAGTGATGCTTGGGGGAGTGGGGCCCTGTTCCTGGGAGAGATGAGTCAGGCTGCCCGTCCTTGTCCACTTGCAGCCCAGCATGGCATCTGCAGAGCCACCAGCTGACTAGAACATTCTGGACCTGCATACCGTACCCAGATGAGGTCACCAGGGCATAGAGACAGTGGGAACTGTGCATCACATGGAAAATAATGGGGGAAAAGAAAAACTGTAGACATTTCACTTGAAAAAGAAATCAGTAGTACATGAGCAGTTCTGTATTACTACTTCACCAGAAGTTACTTCCACATGTCACACGCTGTGCTGAGTGCCAGGGGAATGAGAGCAAAGTTGAGAACCAGGATTTCAGAGAACTTAGATCATCTGTGGATCCCAAGAAAAAGGATTTCCTACACCGCAATGGAATTCACGTTAGAAACCATTTCTTCTCAGCTGTAGCTATAAAAAGAGGCTGTTAGCCTCACTGTTTCCCAATTCTTCGTCTTTATGCTCCTATTTCACTGGTCTTTATCCTTAGTCCCTCAAGAAGAGGCCATCACATTTCCATTGGAAGATGGGCAGTGACTTAAGACATGAAGGGGAGTTCAAAGGTGTGGGGAAGACAAATCCATTTGACAAGGTGACAGGTCAACACTAAGGCATGAGCAGGAACAGGACATAGGTATGCAACAAGGCCCTTTGGAAAGGGAGAATGGTTAGTAATTCTTCAAGGGAGAATAGATGTTAATTCAGGCTCTCACTGGCTGGAGCCACCCAGCACAACATGGAAGATGAAGGCAAATGGCATGGAGCCAGTGGTCAGGTGACCCTAGCCATCCTAGCCACCATCTATCTCTGGGTCCTCAAACAACTCACTGGTCTCTTCAGGGTCAACTTTCTGTCCTGGCGATGTATATTAAGACCGAATTGCCTCCAAATTACCTCTCCCCCCAAAACCACCACAAATTAAGCTAAAATTTTAGGAAGAGTTCTACAGAATTGTATAACTGAGGTTGAGATCAAATCCAAGGGATTCTTTGCTGTGCTTATAATTCTGCACTGTGATGTTGCTTATTCAAGCGTCTATTCCTTGCAAGGACATCTCCTGAAGCTGGAATCCATTTACCCCGCTCTTTCCTCCTCGAATCATTGCAATTTTCTGGGTGGTCCTCTTTGCACGGGACTGTTTTTTGTTTGTTTGTTTGTTTGTTTTGTTTTGTTTTTACCAATAGATTATCAAGAACTGCTTGCTGCCGGATAGAGACAGGCAAAGCAGACCTGGGAGAGAAACAATCCCAGAGTCTGTGGCCAAGCCTCATGGGTACCGCTGTACTCAGAGGTGACAGCTTCCTCCTGGTTCTTTAGAAGGCTCACCCAGAAAACGTCACTAATGTGGTTATCTAGTGGAGACCAGAATTATCAAACACTTAGCCAGGAAGAGAGATTGTAGCGTGAGCCTGTTCTGTCACTCACCACTCTATAGCTCTAAGCCAGAACCACAGAAGCCTCCAAAGCCCAGAGCTGCCTGTGATTTGAGTGGGGTGTGATAAGGAGGCAGCCGAAATCGGTGCAGCCCTGTGCTCAGCTTTGCCTGGGGGAGTTTTAAGCTGGAAACCTTCCACAGACACTGCAGAGTCCTCCCTGCCTTCTTAGTCGCTCCTAACACTGCACAGATTTTACGTATCTCCTCCACAGAGCATTTTTCTTGTAGAGAAAGATAATCCTCACTATATGTATGTCCCAATACCGAACAGTTAGAATCATCAGAGCTAACAGTTGCCACCTGCCTATTATGGGTTAGCCTCTGGGCTGTGTGATCTTCATGGGATGTCCCATTTAATCCTCACAACAACCCCATGAGAGAGACATTAGTGTGCCCATTTTGTAGATGAGAAAGCCAAGGCTCTGAAATTTTTACTTAATTTCCCCAGACATAGAGCTAGTGAGCAAGATTCAGACACCCAGAGAGGCTGAATCCAGATCTAAATCCTGCCCCCCGCCGAACTGTGTGTGTCTGTGTCTGTGTGTGTCTGTGTGTGTCTGTGTGTGTATTAGAATATGAGTATGTGTGCATGTTTGTGTGTTCTTGGACCAGAGTATTGGCATTGGGTGTCTTTCTTATGAACCACCTTATATTTTGACAGTGTCTCTCACTGAACCAACTGGCTAGACTGCCTGGGCAGTGAGCCCTGGGGATTCACCTTTCTCTGCCTTCGGGTTACAGACACACACCACCATGCCTAGCCTCTATGTGAGTGCTGGAGATATGAATTCAGGTCCTTGTGCCTGAACAGTAGGCACTATATTGAAATGTGCTGTCTCTACAGCCCATATCCTCTTTCCCTCCATCTGCCTACTGAGTATTAAATATGAACAGGGGTTAAATATTTACCTAGGGTCTTAACTGGAAAATGACTTTGAGCCAGTATTGAAGACCAGGCTGCAGCCCCTGAGATGTGGGTTGCTCTTCACCTGTGTCTTTTTCACATAGTTCAATGAGGCTAAATCCCAGGGTGACTGGATTGTTCTGATGCTCTTAGCAAAGGGGTGGGACATCAGTGTCCTTCTTTATGCACTTGTGTTCACTCTGGAAGTGACAATACTGTTTACTGTCAGACTTCACCATTGAAAACCTTGCAGGCACATACATCACTCCCATGACACCAAGACCACAATGCAGGCAGGCTTAATGTGGAGGCTGCATGAAATGTCTCCATGGACCAGCTGAACCAGTACTTCAGAGTACCTGTCATCAAGAACTCAGCTTGGAGAACACATAGGAACCTTCCAGACTGCCTGCCAATTATTCCACAGAGAAAGGGGAGGGAACGGACAAATGGCGAAGCACGAGGCTGTCACTCTGGTGGCAGGATTATGGAAATTTTACATTTTGTATGTCAAATGGTAACTTAATTCAAAAATAGAAAATTGCTGCAGGCTGTCATCATCCCACAGTCATCTGAAGCCTGCTGGGCAGCCCAGAACTCCTACAAATAATAGTGAAATGAGCAGTGAGAATGAACAGTGAGAATGAACAGTGAGAAGAGCAGAATGGCCCGGCATGGGAAGGGAAGGATCTCCAGCCTGTCCTTGGATTTCAGGTCCATTTCTGATCTGCCATCAAATGCTCAACCATGTTTGCATCAAACTAGAGGCTCAACAAAATTAATGATTCCCTAAGAAGTACGACTTCTGTTTCTCAGTATCCTCATTCTCATCCCTGAGCATGCAGGAAGGAAGAAGGACCTTCTTTGTTATATTTTATTTGGTGTGTATGTATATATGATGTGTATGTATGTGTGTGTGTTATGTGCAGGTTTGCATGCAAGTGTACATACGTGTGGAGGTCAGAGAGTGTTGTCCCTTCCTAGACCGGAAACCCACCATTTCCACTAGATTGGCCAATAAGTGCCAACAAGCCCCAGGATCCTGTCTCCCCCACCCCAGTACTGGGATTTCAGGCATGCACCACCTTGCACAGCTTTTTACATGGGTTCTGGAGATTGAAACCAGGTCATCTTGTTTGTGCTGCAAGCGCTTGACTGACAGAGTCATCTCCCAGCCCAACTGCACCTCTTGATGGACGAAGTCCTCTATAGGTTGTGCCCACCAGGTCATCTGCACTGGCTGGGCAGGCCTATTGGCCTGTAACACTGAAGCAAATGGAAGGGTGGCCAAGCACAGCTCCCAGGAGTGTTCTGTCTGGTGCCCGGCTACAGCTTTCCTATTTCTCCAGCTGCCACCAGCCAGCATTTTGCATAATGGGGAAAGGTGTAGTAGGAGAGAACATAGTCCTTACTCATTTCAGTGTGCAGAAAGAAATGAGGAAGAGCCACTGAAATCGAAAGACATGCTCATCTCCAAGAAAGGTCTTTCTGCTTTAATTCCTTGATTAGAAAAGAGAGAACATTTAGATCATTTGCCAAGATGTAAATGCCAACCCAAATACTCACATGAAAATTTTTGTTTTCTTTGATTACAGTTCAGAGTTCACGATTTTTTTTTAAGTAGTAGAGAAAAACAGTTGTGAAGTCAGCTGTATCATGTGTAATCATCCGTTTACTTCCGTCCAAACTTCTACTTTTTAAAATAGACTGCTGAGCTGTAATTTTAAAGCCTGAATGCAGTGTAGTAGGACTGTAGAAATGGACTCTAAAAATGAAATCAGGAGAAAATCAGTGGCGGCTCTTAATACCTCCAGCTTAATTTAAATGTTCCAAAAGGATTTAAATCTCTTGAACTTTTAGCACTGCCAACAACGTTAGAATCTAAAGAGCGAACTGTGCTCATTTTCATTGGTTGCTATGAAGTGGCATCTTTCTCCTCTGTGTGAACAGCCTCTGCAGGCTTCCAGAATCTATGGAGGCTTGGCGTTCTTCCTGCTAGCTTCACTGTTATGCGAAGACCGCCCTGGGGGATGGAGAGAGGGCTCAGTCGGTACAGTGCTTGCTACAAAAGCATAGGGACCTGAATTCAAATCCCCAGCAACCACATAAATGCTGGACATGGTGGTACTGGACTACACAGAGAGACCCTGTCTTAAAAATTAATTTAAAATAAATTAAACCGGAAAGGAATACAAGTATTTAGTTACTTGCTTAGAAAAATAGAAAGCACATGCTTCTTGCTCCTTTGTTCTCTAGGCCTGAGACCAGTGCCTCAACCTCCCAGGAGGGACTTGATATCAAGGTTTCTGGCCACAGTCCAACACACTTTCCCCTCCTCACTCAATAAAACATGAAATATGAAATAACATACAAAAAGGTATCAAATTAATTAATTAAAATAAGTATATGCATCATTACAGAACATGCAAAGATCTTTTTATTCCTTAAACAATACAGTGTACCAAGTACTTAAACAACACATACATTGTGTAAGATGGTGTAAGGACTCCAGAGTGATCTAAACTTAGTTTCTTAAACTGTGAGTAGTGACCCCATGGTCCTGGGATCAAACGAAGATCATAAGAGTAGCAGCAAGCACCTTTCCCCACTGAGCCGTGTCCTTGACTTTTTTTAAAGGTGTTGTTGCTGTTGTGGTCGCCTCATGTAATTCAGACTGTGCTTCAAACCCAAGATACAGCTGAAGAGTGTGATTTTAACACCTGATCCTCCTGCCTCTCCCTCCCAAGTGCTTGAATTACAGTCTTGGGTCACCACACCCAACTAACCCTAAATGTTTGTTCCAGCACTCACCAGTGTTGTAATTGTGAACACCATGCGTCCGTCTCGCATTGCACATCCCTGTCACACCACATGACACCTGTTGCGTTATGAATTGTCATCACACTACAGGACACTAATAAACTCTCTGAAATTCCTACACTCAAATCTGAGGCCCTTGCATGTTACATATTATAGTATTTCATGGCACAAAAGATTTTGCTTTTCCAGAAACATAACGGTTTAATATGCTCCTACCATCCTTCTTTGGCATGTCTCTATCAAAGGAGTGCATCTTTCAACTGTGCTATGCTAGTGTATTTGATTTTTTAAATTGCTGTTTCAATGGCCAACTTGAGTTTCACAGATGATTATTAAAGAAATTACACTTGAGGTTAGTAAAGAATCTTCAAAATTTTTCCAAGCTGCCTCCAAATATAGTTCTGCCGTTTTGTACCACATATTTTTATGAAGTGGCATTCTCAACATACATGATTATGAAACTCAAATACTGATCGTCTCTTCAGACTACAGATGCCCCAAATCCCGCAGCATCAAACATCCAGTCAAGATTTAATTCCTTATTTAAAAAGAAACAAATGCACCCATCCCACTAGTATTCATATTTGTTTTAGTTATTCATAGTAACAAAATCATATGTATATCAAAGAATTGTTTTAAAATAAATTTCTTTGTGATTTATTATCCATAAGTATTTAATTTAGATACCCGTTTTGTATGCCTATATACCTAGGGTTATCTAAAAGTTTACTGGGTCAAAGGAGTCCTGAGAGGACAAAGCCTAACAATCCCCAATTGAATCTGTACGTAAAGGCTTGCGAGATGGCTCAGAGGGTAAAGGCACCTGCCACCAGGATGATGGCCTGGGTTCAGTGAACCCAGGACCCACATGGGAGAAAAAGAGAGTCTGTTTTCAAAATTTGCACCCTGTGTTTGTGTGTGCCCTGAACTCCATACATATGCCTCTACAAAGGCAAACCTACACACACAAACACATTAAATACAAAGATATACAAAATACATTTTAAAATGTGATGAAAACTTTAAACTATGTATCAGTGTATTTCAAGCTGTGTACAGTCGCCATATCAGCTCATCTAATACAAGGAGCTTGAGCATCCACAGGTTCCGCTGGGGAGATGGTTCCTAGGACCCTGCCGTGGCTACTGAGGAAAACCTGTAACTGTGGCCAATGACCCCAAAGACGAACCTTCTCTGGAGTTCTAAGAATCTGTGTTCAGAGCCTGCCATATCCAGCCTGGCGATATTTTCTGATTCCCAGCTTCCCTTGCTCCTTTGAATTGTTTCGTCACATCACTCCTAGTTGTTATTCAATATGCAAAAGCACACATGGGAATACATGAATGTATTCCCCTTCACTGTGGTTTTCAAATCTTTGAAGTCAAGAATCTCTTCTTAGAACCACACACAATGAGGATTCACCTTGAATGCACTAACAAAAAGTAGATTTCCTTGAACAGCACATTTAAACATTTTATTACATGTATGTTATTATCTGTGTATCTATGTAACACACACACACACACACACGCATGCATGCATGCGTGTAGATGTCAGAGGACAACTTATAGGAGTCAGTGGTTTCCTTCTGCCAAGAGGGCTCCAGGGACTGAACAGTGTCTAGCTTGTCAGCAAGCACCTTTACCCACTGAGCCATTTCACCACACCAAGCAACACACTTTTAACCACACACTGTAGTCATTAAGTCAGGTAAATGTGCTGAATAATCATGTGAGATTGTATGAGGTCAAAGGAACCTTTATTAGAAACCAGCAAAAGCCAGCCTTTTGTTATGATATGCCCAGTGTTTCATTGGGCATACTGTCCTTCGCTGAAAATAGAGTTTAATGGTGGGGCATTACCACTCTGTATCTATCCTCAAAAATATATTGCTGGTTTATGATTTATTACCAGTAAATACTTAGTTTGGATACCTATTTTATGTGACCAACAATAGAATGTAGGAAGTAATCAAACTAGTGAGGTAGGACTTTTGTACACATGAGTGAACTTTTGATTGGTAGTAAACTTTGTCATTGGGGGGAGTTCTGCTGGCTATGTCCTCTTCTGGCTCAGTAGTCAAAGTACAAGTCGTCATTGAGCTTTCCAGAAAGGATGGTAGAACCAAACGGAAGGCACTGAAGGCAGAACCAAAACCAAACTTATCCAAGAGATAAAGAGAGCAGAAAGACTTAGTATTGAAGCAGATGATGAGAGCTTTTCTTTTGGGAACGTTCAGATAGGCAGGTGCGTGGGGGGAGGGGATGTGCATTTCTGAGCATGGTCTGTCCAAGGTCATAGTTCAAGAAGAGAAGGTGGAGACATTTGGGGGCATGCTTAGTTCAAAGTCACAGAATAATAAAATGGTGGGCAGGAACGACGTCTCTGGGCATGCTCAGCTCACTTCCTAATATGGCGGGCAGGAATGCCTCTGGGCCATGCTCAGCAGCTTCTGAAAAGCTTTAGCTGAACTAAAGGGAAGGACCCTCAAAGCACCCATTGATACAGGAATTAGCCAGTAATGGTACCTGCCTCCCTTCACAGTTAACAGAAAGAGCTGTCCAGTCTTCCCAGCCATACTCTCCAGTAGACATGCAAACCATGCTAATGCAGAGATGGCCTGGCTGCACACTCTGTCAAAACCATTTTTCAAAAATGTCTGCCAAGCTCCTGCACTGTGCCAGGCTCCTCCTCTAACCCACAGCTGAGAACGAAACATGCCGGTATCCAGTCTCTTGGAAACTTCATTGTGAAGAGACCCAAGAACATGGGAACAAAACCAGATAGAAATCCATACAGTGTGAGTTGATGGGCAATGCAACAAAGAAAATGAAACAACCATGGAGGCTAGATAGATGTGGCAAGAAAAGGGATAGTCTTTATGAAGAAGCCAGAGAGTACTTTTCTTTGAGAGACATCTTAATACACCAGGAGATGCTATTAGGGGAGAGGGGGAGGTCCTCTGTGGCCCGAAGATAGGACCATGGCTTGTCAAGTGAGCTCAATAAAGAAAAAGAAGGAGGGAAGTATGAGAGGGGATGATGTAGAGTGAGGAGGAGGTGATGGGATAATGGTGTTTTGAGACTGCTCTGTGTTCACTACTTACTACTCTTCTCATTGTTTCTAAATGCCGTGTGTGTGTGTGTGTGTGTGTGTGTGTGTGTGTGTGTGTGTGTGTGTGTGTTTGTAGGAGGGGGGTTTACACGGACATATGTGCACTTGCATATGGCAGCCAGAGGGTAACTTTCAATATCATTCTTTGGGCACCATGTACCCCGAGAGACAGGGTCTCTCACTTGACTGTAATTCACCAGTCAGGCCAGGCTGACTAGTGAGCAAGGCCTACCACTCAGCCTGTCTCTGGCACCCCAGTGCTGGAATTTCAAGTACAGGATACCATTCCTATTCTGTTTTACATGAGTCCTGGAGCTTGAGCTCAGGTCCATGTGGTTGCAAGGCCGCAGACCAAGCTTTTATCCTTGAATAGATGCCCACTGTGACCTGGCTTACAATCTCAAAGGACACCTCTGAGGCCTGGATCTCTGTAGCCCAGGTTGATATGAACTAACCCTTGAGTGGACAGTGTAGTTTGCGGGAGGCTTTCCATAATACAGAGCTGAGGGAATGACAGCTTAGCAGTCAGAGAGCAGCCTACACTGCCCTTCCCCTAACTTACGGCCAGCTTCTCCCATATGGGTTTTTGGTATGATTGTCAGGCATCCACCTTTCATATTATATTGCTCTGTGATGGGCAGGGGTAGCCATCTCCTGTCCCTTCAACACTGAACCATCCTTGAAGGCAAGCTGTTAGCTTACTCAGGTCTCCGGGTGGTGATTTATTAACACTCTGCACAGACCCCCATCCCAGGACTAACTAGGAATTGGCAGCTCCTGTAGCAGCTGTTAGGAGTGGTTCAGAACAGTAAGATGAAACAATTTCCAAAAACAAAAATAATGACTGATAAATACTCAAGATAGAGCAAACCTACCTTTGTAAGAGTTCTAAATTTTTAAAAAAGAAAAAGGAAAAAATAAATCTAATGTTTATCAAAACCTGAGCACAAGTGCATGCTAACCCACACTCATAACATAAAAATAAAGCAAACACGGCAATGGAAATGTGACATAGCTATTGTTGTTGTTGTTGTTCAAGAAGTATTGCGGTGTGTGTGTCTGTGTGTGCATGTTTGTCTGTGTGTTGTATGTGACTATTTGCCTCTATCACTTTTCATACTATTTTTTTTAGACACACTCTCTTGCTGAACCTGTAGCTCCATGTTTCATCTAGACTAGCTGGCCAGAGAGTTCTAGGGACCTTTCTGCTTCTGCCCCCTCAACACTGGGGTCATAGACATGTGCTGCTAAGCCAGCTTTTACATGAGTCGTGGGAACTGGCCCTTAGGTCTTCATGTTTGCTCAGCAAGCATGTTACTGACTGAGCCTTCTCCCCATCCCTCCTTTGTTTTGTTTTACTGCTTGTTTGAGTCAGGATCTCACATAGCCTTGGCTGGTCTCGAACTCATTACGTGTGAGTTCAAGGCCATTAAACTCACTAATTTCCTGATCCTCCTGCCTCTGCCTCCCAAGTGCTGAGAGAACAGGCAAGTGCCACCATTACTGTGTGACAGAGCTGCTGGTAAAGCCTTATTACAGTCTGGTCAACTCTGGTACATGTGCTGATTAGAACTAAAAGAATATGGTAAACATGAGGTCATACTGACATAGGCATCTAACCCGCCCTCTTGTTTGGAGATATGTGTGCATGTATGTGGGTATGTGTGAAGAGAAATGTTGTCTTCCATTCCTGAGAAGAAAGGCCTGGCTAGCAGTGCTCAAATGTGAAGTGTGACATCAGTGGAAGAGGCAAGTGTCACACCCAGGAGCCTCTGTATGGAGGCTGAGATCTGTGTTCATTGGCAGTATGTCCAGGCTTTGGGTTTTGTTGACATCTGCAAAGGTGAGCCATTTGTCTGTGCATTTACTGGCTAGTCTCTTAAGGTAAAAGAAGGACTTAAGTAAATATATTTACGGTGGTGTACCCTTGGGAAGTCTCACTTGATGTGGCCCTTCCACACTACTCTCCCCTGCCATGCTGATTACTATGTGACCAGGATGCATGCTCCTTGTTATTTCTTTCAGGGAAAGCACCTGCTTACCCCGGGGTATCTTTATGGATGGAGTGCACTTTTTCAATTTCATTTTTCTCACCTTTTATGAGTTTAACTAAAGAATGCACTACTCTACTCGTGGTGGGTTATAATACTGAATGGCAAATCAATCCTGCTATTTGAATACAGTCTGCTTGTTTCTGACAATTATTGTAGGCTGAAGAAGTCATAAATAGCACAGACGTGGCAGGAAGAGACGACGTTCCTGTCATATGCTCCGCGTAATGATTCCGTTCTGTTAACTGTGTCCTAGAGAGAGGAGAAAAATTACAGAGTGCTGAAATTGTTGGTTTCGAAATAATTTTTAACTGCTGTCATACAGTGTTGATTTTATGTCCTACTTGAGCATTTACCAGTCAGAAGCAGTTTGATCTAGTTATGAAAGGGGCAAGTCTGCCACTTTACCCTCAGCTTCTAGTGGTGACGTCAGGCCGATGAGGCATTTTTCTCGTAAAGCGGAGTTTGCTTGGCTAATGGATGAAAACCATGCTCTCCAGCCTCATAAAACAGGCAACCATCTGTCCATAGCCTGTGCTCATTTTCGTGCAACCTTGACTAGTAATCGGCTTTCTTCTAGAAAACAAGGGGATTGGATGTCTCCTGCTCTGTGAGTTTTAATCCATCTTAAGGTCCTGTGCAGCCCTTGGTCTTAAAGAACCCAGGCACTCTATCGCCATCATACCTTACTTCTCTCGATTTCACTCCATCCTCACGGGGATGGTTAGTTAAGTTGCCGCTGTCTTGTTTAGCTCAATCTGCTAAAATAAGAGCCTG
Organism: Pachyuromys duprasi; assembly: GCA_028658305.1. Classification (NCBI taxonomy): domain Eukaryota; kingdom Metazoa; phylum Chordata; class Mammalia; order Rodentia; family Muridae; genus Pachyuromys; species Pachyuromys duprasi. The sequence goes on from CM053760.1 coordinate 24,299,044, forward strand.
AGCAGCTTGAACAGAAGGTATTCCTCACTGCTCTGGAGGCTGGAGGTTCAAGACCAAGGTGCCAACGAATCTGATTCCTACTGAGGGTCCTCTCCTGGCTTATGGAAGGCTGTGTCATTGGTTTGTCCTCACTTGGTGCAAAGAGTGAGCTCTGCTCTTTCTTTTTCTCCCCTTAATACACTCTCTATGTATGTGTGTCTGTTTGTCCATGTCTGGGTATTCATGCATATTCATGTGTGTGTACATACAAGTGTGTGTGGACCTGAGTGTATGGCTGAGTATATGTTTGCTCATGTGCACATTCATAATTGTGTATTGCTGTGCACATGCATGTGGCGGCCAGAAGACAATCTCGAGTCATTCATCACAAGCCACTCACCTTTTTGAAGACAGGGTTTCTCCCTGGCCTGGGACTCCACAGATAGGTTAGTCTAGTTAGCCATGAGACTCCAGGGAGCTACGTTATTTGTCTTCCCAGTACTGGATTACAAGCACATGCCACCAAGCCAGGCTCTTGTCACAGGGGTTCTGGGCATGGGACTCAGACCTCATGCTTTCAAGACAAACACTCTGCTAACTAAGCTAAAATCACCAGGCCTTCTCTCCTCTTATAAAGGCACAAATCACATCCTGGAGGGTCCCACCCTTATGAAACAAATCTAAATTTAACATCTGAAGTGCCCACCACCTCACACCATCACGCTGAGGGTGAAATTTCAGAATATGAATTTGGGTAGCACCGACATCAAGGGCATAGCAACAGAAGGGGGCAGAGAGAGTGAATGATCGATGCTGTGTGTTTCAGAGTGCTCCCTCCTCCCACATTGCTGCCCATAGCCACCTCTTTCTCCTGAGGTGTTAAAAATGCAGACATGTTATATGATGACTCCTGTGTACATACCATGTCTGTGCCCACTCCAAAGTCAGGTCAAGTCCCTAGTCCCTCATAAATAGGATTACAACCCTTGGAAAAGAGGCCCCCAAAAGTTCTCTCTTCTACCATGCTATTCTCTTCTTCCATGGCAGGAAAGTGTCTGCCTGCAAATGGGGAGAGAGGCCTTGTTAGAACCTGAGCGATCTGGCACCCTGAGTTCAGACTTCCACTTACCATGACCATGCGAATAAATGGCTATTTAAAATTGTTATTACGATCTGTTTATTTGGGGAGGGGATGTACTGCTGTGGTTCACATTCAGAGGTCAGAGGACAGCATGTAGGAATTGACTCCCTCCCTCTTGCATGTGCATTCTGGGGACTGAACATGGGTCCCTGGCCATGGCAGGAAGCCCATTTACTCACTAAGCCATCTAGCCAGCCCTAAATGGCTCTCCTCATGAACTACCCAGACTATTGCATCTTACTGTAGCAGACCAAGCAGCTAATTTGGTAAAGTGGGATATATGGCCAGGCATGCTTTTAGTTGTTCCTCTAGTATTGAGGCATCTGTGCAGAACTAGTCACTTTTAAGTTTGCAGGAGAGTTCAAAAGAGAAAAATAAAAGTCAAACACTGAACATAGAAAATGAACCCTGAACCCAAACAAATGCAAAATATGTGTGGGAGAATCAAATGATCTTTTATAGGCTAGATGGAGCCTGCTGGGGCATAGATTTGACATAATCTTCTTGAAATGCTCGAAATTTTGGAATAGGTGTCTTTCTCTTAATTGCTACATTATATTACATAGTAAATAGAATGCAGACTATTGGTCATTTGAAGTGCTTTCTAAACTCTAAGTCTAGAGACACCTCTCTTTGGCATAGCTGTACTATCTATGTGTTCTTAAAGGTTCAGAGACATTTCTGCACGTGTTTTCCTCTCTTGGACCCTTCCTTTCAAATCATTCATGATGTTACTACCCAGAAATAAAGCAGGGCGCATAACTGGAAAATACAGGAGTCTAGTTACTCATTAACTCATTAGCAGGATGATGGATGAGTGGCTTTCTGTGCGGAACAATGCCCAACTGGAGTGTAAACAAAGTCACAGACAGCTGGCTTGCATGCAGCTCATCAGGCTGAGACAGGGCTGTTCATTTCAGTCTTTTTTGCCAAGGGAACTCCCTAACTCTTGAATGCCATACTAGATGCCATCCTTGAAGCTCACAGGTCTATGGAAATTGTAAGCAGGTGAGAGACAAATACGGGAGATTCCAGAATGGACTACACAGCTACCATATGAAACAACTTGGGCATGAATGCAGAATTGGGAAATATTTGAAATTTAAATATTTGAAATCCTCATGGTTGGGGATATGTCAAGACAGGATATTATTGTGTTGTGTGTTTGAAGGTGACACATCCCTCATAGGCTCAGCTAGGATGAGACCTCATTGCAGGGGGCTGGTCCTTGGAGGTGGCCTTGAGGTTTCTTAGTCCAGCCCAGCATCTCTCTTCTCCCTTGCTGTATCCACACTTCTGCTTGTTATTCTTCCCCTGCTATGGTGGATTTCATCCCTTGAAACTCTGAGCCAAAAGAAACCCTTCTCCCATAAGTTTTTCTTGATAGGTATTTGGTCACAACAATAGGAAAAGTAACTAACACAGCAGCCTAAGCTGTTCAGACCATAGATGCCGTGTGCCATTCATTCATACAACGAGGATTGACTGATCCCTCTCTGTGCCTGGCATTAGTACTGTTCACAGATCTGGAGATGGACAGAGGAGAAAACAGACGAAAACCACCCCACTGTGGACATCCATGTCTGATACAAAGAAACATACAATCTACAAACAAGTAAAACAGAGTATTGGATGGAGGGCACAGAAATGAATCAAAAACTAAAGCTAGGGTGAAGAGAAAGTGTTGGAATGATGGTAGGTGGGATATATCTTTCACACTAGCAGGCCAGTTGGAATCTCTGAATGGGAGAAGCCATCTGGGCAAGACAACTGTACTAGTTAAGTCACTATGCTGTGATGAAACACCATGACCAAAGCAAGTTGAGAGAAAAGGGTTTATTCACCTTCCAAATCACTGCTCATCATTGAAGAAAGCCACAATAGAAATTTAAACATGGCAGGACATGGAGGTAAGAGCTGATGTAGAGGCCATGGAGGAATGATGCGTATTGGCTTGTTCCTCATGGCTTGCTCATCCTGCTTTCTTAGAGAACCCAGGACCACCTACCCAGTGATGGCATCACCCACAATGGGCTGTACCCTCCCCATCAGTCACTAATTAAGAAAATGCCTTAGAGCAGAATCTTATGGAGGAGTTTCCTCAATCAAGGTTCGCCTCCTTTCAGATGACTGTGTCAAGTTAACATAAAACTAGCCAGCACAGTAAGTAACTAATTGCTCATTTTAGAGTGCTTTGTAGTTTATAGTGCATCTGCACTCTCTGCCTAGTTTAATTGTAGCATCAGTGATAAAACTAATGAGCATAAATGGATTAAACAGCCCAGCTAAGGCCACCCACCCAACAACCACCACTGCCTGGTTGTGGCCCAGATTTTCCACTTTCTCTTTCTAACAGTGTGGAGAGTGTTTGTCTGTGTCAAACCTGCCAGCAGCAGAGCTGCTCTGTCATGGAGTTTGATGTTTATGGGTACTGCCTGATGGTACTGGTTTCTCCCAAGGGATCAGTAAAAGTATTGTTAGTAAATAGAATCTGTGGTTAGCATTACAGTGCAAAAGAGTAGAACTGGGTGATTCTATAGTCTTCACCCTGCCAGCATCAGCACCCTGTATCATCCCATAACAATAAACAAACACACACAAAGAAGCAATCAACAACCCTTGCTGAAAAGCTGTCGTTATTTCTGTAAGGTACTCATCCACAACAAGAGCAGATCAACAAAGAGCAACATTGAAGAAGGCGCCAATCCTCAGGTCCCTGTCCTCTAAAAAGGGCATAATACCTGCCCTGAAGAGTCATTACAGGGATTGTATAAAATTAAAAATAAGTGTTTGTTTATTTGGAATGTCATGTTGCCTAGGTAATGAGTAGCAGTTAATCTCCTCCATTGGATATTCCTTTCAGGGAAATAGAGGCAATGATCCCCCAAGTTTAGAGAGTGCATGGGCAGGACTGGGCCACCACAGCAAAGAAAGAGCAAAGCCTAGGAGCCCAAGAGAATCTGGTAGCAAAGACTGACCCATATGGACTTAGGAAGGCAGAAAGTATGTCCAACATACAGAGTCTACAATGGGAACCAGGCAGACTGCAGTGAGTGACCCTGTGATAGAGCTGAAGGACTCTCTGACCCAGTGGGGAGAAGATAAATGAGATCTTCTAAAGTTCCTCATGCCAAATCTTCGGGTGACCACACTGAATCAGGAAATCACAGAACACACAGGGGTGGCTTCCATTTTGAACAGAAATTCTCTTCTCTAGTTGACCTGACGTCCATGCCTTTAGAAGTGGCAAGATTCGGACAATGTTGGGTTTGTTTTCAGAGTACAAATTACTAGTGTTGGGAAACCACAGTGGCTGAGCCAGCTGACCAACTGGAACTTTTAGATTGTACCATCCATCTGTTCTCTGACTTGGGAGCCAGAAAGAATCTCTGGGGTCAGAGGTCCAGGGACCTACAGGAAGTAGGGATTCCCACCACAGCTGGGTCACAGGTGACAAGGGGCCTCGACAGGAACTTTCCAGCAATGTAGATAATTTCCCACAGAAAGATATCTACCTATGGCCCATCAGAGCTGTATAAAGCCCCCCTTGCAGTCGCTATAAATGCTATGTTCTGTAAACCCCGCTCCCAGCACCTATTTACCTACCTGTGCTGCCCTCCAGTCTCAAACCAATAAGAACAATTCTATAGGTAGCTTGTGATGTTTTTCTCTCTGTTGAGTCTAGGCTTTGGGAAACTAAATACCCCAGTCCCCATGAACCATCAAAATTGGATCAACCCTAAGTGCTGTCACCTTGACATAGATGGATTTACAACTCACACCCCCCCTCAAATGTTGTCCAGGGAACTCAGCTCTGCTCAGATGCATTATGAAAACAGAGGTCTTATTAACACATGATGAAACTATTATCTCATTAACACAGTGGCACGGGTTAATCCATATTTGAATACTGCATTTGGGGGCTGATCATACGACATTGTAGGCCCCTAGGTTCTAGTCAATAAAATTCAAGGTCTTTAAAAAAAAATACTAATTGCTTTTAACCCTACATATGTGTGGTTGATTCAGGCAAACCTGAATATCATGTTGTCAATTACATCATTTTCTTTCTTCCAATTGTTTGGCTCCTTTTTTTTTTAAGCACTCTTCTTTTTGCCACATGAACGATTTGATTTGTAAATTTGGCCAATGGCTTAAAACAAATGTTTATTAGTATGTAAATAGACATAGTCCTGTGGCACACAGCCAGAGACCAGTGGAGCACTCTTTCAATAATAGCTGTGACTGTTGTGAATATAACCACGCTTCACAAACTGGCCTTAGTACTCGACAGTATTAAGTTATCATGCTGTTGCTGTTGGGAATATTATTCATCAGTTATTGTTTTATATTATTTTGCTAATTAACACTTTTGACTTCTTTTTTTTAGACAGTGTCTCACTATACAGCTCAGGCTATCCAAACTCGTTATATAGCCAAAGATGACCTCAAACTTATAATCCCCCTGCCTCAGCCTCCTGAGTACTAGAAGTATTGGTGTGTGCCACCGTGCCCAGGTTAGTGGGCATTCTTTAAGGGTGGCTGTGCTGTCAGTTACATCCCTCTCTGGTAAGGACATAGTTCTTTGTTCTGTCCTCAATTATTTCATGAGGAACTTTTTATAAAAATCTCTTACTGAAACCAAAATATTTTCTTCTCCACAGTCCTAACAAAGAGAAGGAGAGGTTGGTGTGTACCCCAGCTTCAGACAACAGATTTTGGACTATTTACCATCAAAAAATAGACACAAAAATGAGAAGCATTTGGCCCCTGCCTTTTTTAAAAATAAAAACAACTGTGTTCATTTTTGTTAGTCCTTGGAGCTGTCGATTTCATGCTCTGTTCCTCAGCAATCATCAGTAGAGATTCCCTGCCACATGGACACTCATCTCTATTTAGACTTCTGCAGGTGAAAATAGCAAAATGTGCATCTTCTTACATATGGAGCATGAGCTCTTGCCTATCAGTGCAATGCTTCTTATGCTTCAACTCTTAACACTGTGAAATTGTGTAGCTGAATGTGGGAACAGTAGAAGTTCTCTGAAGGTACAACCACCAAAACTCAGTAAGATGAAAAGCCTAATGAGTGTATGCTCAGGTATGTCTGCCTAGATTCACCCACGTGGCACTCTGTGACTTTACTGCAGCATTGGTTGTACTTGTTCTTGTTATTGTGGCTTAGGGTCTGGGGAGAGACACTCTCATGCAGTGTAGGCTAGCCTTAAACTTGCTATGCAGCCAAGATATCTTTAAATCCTCCTGCCTCTGCCTCCAATCCCTGGGGTTTCAGGCATGGGCTACCATACCTAGCCGTGGCCCTCACTATGAACACACTGCATACAGACTTATCACACAGTGTAGTTATCTCTATACAACACCAAGGAACGCTGCCTAAACCACCTCAGCTCACTCAAGACTGCTGCTCACACTGTGTGGTTTTCTTTGCATTTGTCCAGACTTTGGTTGGGTTCTTGGTCTCTTTGTATTTGTTCTACCTAAAGGAAATTGACAGTTCATCTCCGCACTTGCAAGCTCAGAATGACCCTTGCTCCTGGGTGAGAAAAGAGCTATGCTTAAAACACCAATTTTCTTTTAAGTTTTCGTTTTCTTACGTATTTCCTTTAAAAGACAAGTTTTCAAACTAGATGTTTTCCCTATGGAACTCCCAGAGGTTTATAAGGTTGGTGTCCTTGGTAAATGATGCAGCAGTTGCTGACATTTATAGAAAGTGAAATCATTTAACACGGCTATGTATCCGTTACAGACGGGTGACCAGCAATATGCATGATTATTACTTGGTTTGGAATGATGTTAAACAGTCAATAAAACATTCACATATTTCATTGAAAAAGATTTTTCTGTTTTTTTTCCATGAAGCCTTTTGAAAAATCAAGATACAGTCAATAATTTCATCATCATAAATGAAACAGATTAGGGTGGGAGAGAGAGAGAGTGCAAAGGAGAGAAGGAAAGAAGTAAAGGAGGAAGGAAAGCAAGAAAGGAATTACCATTTTTTTTCTTAATGGTGGAGAGCCCAGTTAGTCTGAGGTAATTTGTAAACATTGCAAAGCATAGTAGCTTAAATTATCCAGCATTTATTGAGCTTGTGATTGTGAACATCCATAATTCAGGCTGGACTCAGAAGGATAGTTCTGGTCTTAGGTATCTGTGGTGGAGTCCCAGTCATGCTGGCATCTTAGGCTCTCTTACCTCGCTGAGCCTCAAATGAACAACCAAATCTGCAAGGCATCTTCCCACGGCTGCTAGCCAGCGTGCTCCAGGTTCTCAGACAGAAGCTTAAGTTCTGCATTAGCAAATTTGTTACTTCTTCCACATTCATTGACCACCAAAAGTCAGAAAACCAGTATACATTCAAAATGAGGGGGGAAAGATTTTATTTACAGCTATCATTTCATAGCTTTATTACAAAGGGCACAGAGACAGAGGAACAGGGAACTGTGACCACTTTTGCGATACACCGCAACATCTCATGATCCTTCCAGACTGTATTAAGAACACATTTTAAAATTTATTATTTTGTTGCCTCTTTTGATCATTTTCTGAATGAACTTGGGTAGCTTCAATTATCTTTGGGGCTGAAAAGAAACTGACCATGTCCATAACCAAGGTCTTTATCAAATTTTCTCTTTAGATATGAGTTTTATGTTTCCAGCAATTACAAAATTTTGCAGGATGAAGGACAGATCTGGGGATTTTACCTAGGGCTTTGTGCATATTAATCAAGTGTATTACTGAGCTACATTCTTGCTCTGAAGGTGATCTGAAAAAGCATGCCACGTAATTTATGTGTGCATTTTCATTTTGTCAATCTTAGCTAACACATACTCCTTTTTAGGATCGTAAACAAATAGATAAATACAGTGGGCTTCTGTCCAGATTTTTGTGATAGGTTTTATGTTGCCATTGCAATAGTGATGAAGAAGCTGTGCAGTGTTGTTTTGCTTTTTGGCTTTGTTTTGTTTTTGTTTTTTTCACCAGAAGACCCTATAACTTAGGTGTGTTGGCAAGTCCATAGTAACAAACCCATCTCTGAAATAAGCTCCAAGAGTACCCAGCACCGCTTATGAGGCTCACTGGTCAAGTTCATTAGTGGTTATTTTGTGTTTCATTCTGACCTCAACTGTTGTTTCTACATTTTAAATTAATGCATTGACAGTGGTGGAGAAAGAAGGATGCTGTGGGAAATGTGGGCTTTTAGGTGGTGCTGATGAGAATGCAGATGACATCCATCATTGTGAACAGCAAGCTGGCAAGGCACATACAGCACAGAGCACAATTTTATGTCTAAGTAGTTACCAATGAGAAATTCTCACCCAGTACAAAGGAGACTTACAAAGATGGCCTTTGGATTCTTTTGTCCATTTATTTATTCACCCAGGACATAGTTAATGAGCATGTGCAGTGTCTGAGATACTATTTTAGAAATCACACTACCAACAGGGGGCACAATAAACAGAAAGCTTTCTTTGACAAAGCTTGCATTCCAGAAAGGAAGCAGAAAGTAAGCAAAATGAAAGGGAAAAAAAATCCTTGCAAGTAAATTGTTGATGAATGGTGTGATGAAAAATAAAAGGGAAGAAAAGAATAGGAAGGTGTAAGGAAGAGGTTAAACATTTAAATAGGGTGTCCCAGGGAAGAGTTACTGAACACATGATGGCAGTCACCGATTTGGGGTGGAACAGACGGCTCCATACATAAGAATGCGTACTGTCCTTTCGAAGGACCCGAGTTCTGTTCCCAGCATTCATGTTGGGTGGCTCACAACCACATGCAGCTCCAGCTTTGGGGGAGTCCGGCTCTTCTGGCCTCTGTGGGCACCTGCGCCTGTGTGTACATTCCCCGCACATTCCATATAATTAAAAATAGTAGAGTTACAGATTTAGCAAAGAAACATACTAAACTCAAATTTTCAACATGCAGTGAATTTTAGTCTTTGTAAGTACATACTGTATGACACGTGAGGCATACTTACACAACTCATTTACTTTTTGCTTTCCTGAAATTGAAGAGTAGAAGGCCTCTCAATTTCAGTGTCAAATGAATGTAAACTCAAAGAAGTAATGGAACAGATTAAATCCACGCTGGGAAAACTGCTGGGTGAATGAGTAAGAGAGAGGCAAGAGGAGCAGGCAGAGGAGATGGTGAACACGAAGGGAGCTTGTAAAGATTTGACTCTCAGTTAAGCTCACATGCACACACACGCAGAGGAAGAGAGAGAACCCATGCTCTGTTCATTTGATGAAGTCTATATGCCAGTACTGATGAATCCCAAAAACATTTTGTTAAATGAAAAAAATGATTGAGGGAGACAGTATGTTCTGGCAGATTTTTTTAAAGGGTTATAAACACAAAACGGGTACTATTTATGGCTATGTATTTATATGGTCAGATATGTATTTGTATTTGATATATATCATGTTATCGGATGATAAGCTTCTGGGAAGGGATGTAGAAAGGGTGAGAGGTGTGGTTAGTACTTCTCTTCTCTTCCTCCTGTTCTTCTTCCTCTTCCTCTAAAGCCTAGAAAAAATAAGGCCCAATATTAAACCAAAACAGTGGTTGCATAAGAGCTCATTGAATCTCCTGTGTTTATCTGAATGCTTGTAACAGTTCATCATTTAAAAGATTGGGGTTTTGTTTGTTTGTTTGTTTGTTTGGTTTGGTTGTTTGTCCTTACAACAAAGAATGACATGGGAATTAAAGAAAATGATGGCATGAACCTTGAATCCTCGCACTGAGGCTGAGGTAGGAGAAAGCTGAGTTTGAATACAGCTTGTCCCACATAGGGAAGCAGGAGAGAGAGAGAAAGAGAGAGAAACTTTGGTGCTTTTTGTGCTATAAGGAACTTGGCCCTGTGGGAAGTAGCCCCTGGCTGTGGACTTGTGTGCTCTGCAGTAATCCTGTGCAGTAGCAGCAGGTGACAGCTGTGGAGGAGGGCAGTCCACCTGGCTTCAAGAGGGAAGCTCTCTGTTCTCATTCTGAATGTCCCGAAGGCTCACCAGGAGGCATAGCCAGGCTAGGCCCTCCTCCTGCCTGTTTCCTCATCTGGCAGCTGGGAAGAGATGCTTGTGAGAGTCAGAGTGCTCCTGGGCAGTGAATAAGGAACAGCCCCTACTCACTGAGAGCTGGGAACATCTGAGGAGTTGGTTTTCTCTGCTCTGGAATCTACCAGAAATGAAGACTGAAACTTAAACCGTAAGGCCATTTTCTGTTTTGCTCTATGGACGTTTCTGTTGTTAACCTAGACTTAGTTTCAGCATTACACTGGGGCTCTGAGGGGCTTTCAGTCTCTTGCTTATTTGTTCAGTGACTTTGAGCTACAGGAATCCTAGCCAGGAGAAGAAAACAGTAGGTCACGTGTGAATGTGAAGATGATGCCGCACAGCACACCTCACTTGAGGTACAGTGACACTTTCGGGGTGAACACTGAGGTTCAGAGCAAGTGGCTTTATGTGTGAGACTCCTGCTTCCTGTGCACCTACAGAAAGACAACTCTATTCCCTGACTGCTGAACAGAGGAAGAGGTCCAGAAGTCACTTCAGCAGACTTGAGTTCTCTCCTTAGTCACAGACAGGCTCCGAGAACATTCTCCACCAGGAGAGAGCACAGCGTACTCTGAGGAAAGAAGGGAATGTAGGACACAATTATTTAAGCCTCCAGTGTTTCCTTTGATTTATTTACAGGACTTAAGTCACCTGGGGTCTCATTAGAACTCACAGCAATCAAATATAGGGCAGAGGCGAAGCATTAATAGTTACTTGGTAGATGCTGGGGCACTGAATAAGAACAAAAGCTGCCAGATTCCTGTTGGTGCATGTATGTAAATAGGAATACTAAGAGCAGATCTTTTATGAAATGCATGCCTATCCAAAATCTCTAGCTACATGTCTAGATACAGTAGGCAGTGTGGTACTCATACAGCCTGCTCAGGAAGCTGAGGCTATGAAGTCTAGAACTCATTATCTTAAGAGTATAAGACTAATAAGGAGTTGGTCTCTGACTCACACTCTGGCTTCTGCCACCGCAGCCTGCACTCTGCAACCTTGGTCTAGAACAGTGCTTCTCAACCTTCCGAATGCTTCCACCCTTTCATACAGTTCTTCGCGCTGTGGTGACCCCAAACAGGAAAATTATTTTCATCGCTACTTTATAACTTGAAGTTTGCTACTACTATGAATTATAATATAAATATCAGTATTTCCTGATGGTTTTTAGGCAACCCCTCTGTAAACGGAGTGGAGACCCACTGGTTGAGAACCAGGAAGATTTCAGCAGACCAGTCCAAAGCCTCCTAGGGAAGAGATACAGAATTACATGTGCTAGCCACTAAGACTGTGCCAAAAATCAAAACAAGCTATAAGCAACTATATTTAAAAGCTCTAACTGTACAGACAGAGTTCACGGACATGCACAGACTTTGAGACTGCTTAATTTTGGTGTGTGATGTTTATTTTATCTGCAAGCTCTTTGATAATAATAATTTAAAAGTTAATAATTTAATAATAATTTAAAAGTTAATATATGCCAAAAATTGCACAATTTTTTGGTGCCACAATGAACTCACGAGGTGTGGGCCAGCAGTAGCTCAGCCCATCCCTGAATTAGTCAGCTTTTCATTACTATCCCGAAATGCCTGACAGAAACAACATGAAGGAAACTAATCTTGTCTTGCAGTTTGAGAGGTTTCAGCCATTTAAGCTGGCTCCCTCGCCCTTAAGACAGAACATTATCTAGAAAAAGGAACAGCAGATGGAAGCTGTTCACCACTCAGGAGCCAGGAAGAAAGGGCCACTTGTAAGACAGATTCCCCCTAGGATAGCCACTCCACTGAACCACCTCCTCTGGCTGGGCCCTGACACCAGTTATTGCCACTTCTCAATAATATCATCAGTTTATGAATCCATTCGTGGATTGAGGTCCCAACCTCATGATCCACTCTTCCGATTTGTTGTTGTTGTTTACACCTAAATCTTAAGACCTGAGCCTTTAAGGACAACTGTAACACTCTATCATTAAATTTGTCACTGTTCGTCCATGTTACTGTGATGGTGGATTTAAGCTTAAAGGAAAAAGGACTCACTTTGGCTCAAGCTTCCTGAAGGTCTCGGGCCATCATGGTAGGGATGATATGGTGGCAGAAATACCTCTGTATCTGGTGGAGGGAGCGGGCAGCAATGGCTTCTTCACGTTGGGGCAATCTGAAAGGAGAGAAAGCTGGCAGAAACCAGAAGCAGATATGGTCTTCAAATGTAACCTAGTTCCACCAGCCAAACTCCACCTCGTAAAATTCCACAACCTTCAAAATAGCACCGCAAGCTAGAGACCCAGCATTCAAATCTGGAGCCTCGGGTAGGGGCATTTCAGAGTCAAACCCTAACAGTCCAGAACACCGCCAAGAATCTTCCTCTTCCCTGGGGTGTGAGTGATTCTGAATCCTGGGCTGGCTGTCATCCAGCTTCATCCTCCGGTTTCCTGCTTCCGGCATCCCATCCTTCCCTAAGGCTCCACCTCCAAACACCGGTGAGTATCCTTACCACACATTCTTGACTGGCCCACATCTCTTTTATAGACACCAGGACACTACAATAGAAAGAGCACACGGAGGAGAGAATGTGGTGCCGGGGACAATCTTAGATCAAACCCACCTCTTGGTAGGTGTAGAATTTTGGCACATCCCTTACTCTTTCCGACATTTGTCTCTGGTTCTGTGTCATGGGAAGTGGTAACGCGGTGTGCAGGGTGCGCCTGGGGCCACTGGATAAGTGGTAGATTCATCATGCTAGTGTTGAAAGTTGCTCACCATCCAGGGTATTGCCACCTCCCAGTCAGTCTTCTTTCTTGTTCCCTCTTCTTTCTTTCCTTCCTTACCCTCTTCTTCTGTTTGTTTCTTCCTTTCTTTCCTTTAGAAATTTTTATCATAATTTAAAAAATTTTTAAGGTCACACAAATGTGTTATACATTGAGCACATCCACGCCCCCCCCATGCCCTACTTTCTCGTCTCTCACCTCCCACTCAGTCCTTGCTGTCCCCTCAGTCTCTCTTACATTTTTGTGTCATATCTAATGTATATGGTTTTCTGTACCTATATAAAAATCTAAGAACCATAAATGACAGGAAACATGAAATAGTTGTCATTCCGAGATGAGCTTAATCCATTTAGTAAGATTATCTCCAGGTGCATCCACTTTTCCTAAAAGTGGCAGAATTTTGTTCCCCCTAATGGCTGAAAAGAATCCAGCGAATCTGTGCACCACACTTTCTTGATCTGCCCCTCTGTCAATGGACACTTAGGCTGGTCCCAAAGCTAGCTGTGTTAGCAGTGCTGGGACAAATCCTGATGTGCGGGTGTCTCTGTAGTGCGTTGATTCTGGAATCTTTTAGGTAGATTCCCAGGAGTGGGATAGCTGGTCCATAGAGTAGACCTGTTTTCAGTCGTGGTTTTTCAAATGCTTCAAGTCTAATTATGTATTGTATGTATGTATGGGGGAGCACATGTGCCATGGTGCACATGTGGAGGTCAGATGACAACATTCAAGAAGAGTTCTCTCTCTTTCAAACATGTGGGACCCAGGGACCAAACTCAGATAATCAGGCTTGGCAGTGAACATCTTTAAGTGCTAAGATATCTCATCACTGCATTATCTATCTATCTATCTATCTATCTATCTATCTATCTATCTATCTATCTATCTATCTATCTATCTATCTATCTATCTATAGACTCCTCCACACAGCTTTCATAGTGCCTGGACCAATTCCTATTCCAGGAACAATATCATAAGTGTCCCTTGTGTTCATAGCCTTACCAGCATCTGTTGTTATTTATTTTCTTCATGGGTGCCATTCCCACTGGGAAGAGACAGAATCTCAGTGTGCTTTGAAAGTGCATTTTTCTGATGAGTAGTGTGGCTGAACATTTTTTCATGGTTCTTGTCATTTGTACTTCATCTGTTGAGAAGTGGCTGTTGGTTTCATTGGCCCATTTACTGATTGGGTTATTTAGTTTCTTGTTGTTTGACTTTTGTTTAGTTCTTTACATATTGTAGGTTTTAATCCTCTTTCAGATGTATAGCTAGCAAAGATTTTTCTTTTTCCTCTAAGGGAATTTTCTTTGTAAAGAGCACAGAAGGTCTTCTTCCATGAACCCCAGGGGACTTTCCTTTTCTCACTATGTATTTCCTCTTCCACTGAGAACTCAACCTCTTTTTTTGAGACACGGCCTGTAAAGACTTCCAAAAAAAAAAAAGACCAGTAAATAAATAATAATAGTACATGCAAGAAAAGCTCAGATGTCCAAAAACAAGCCCTAGACAATTTAGAGTGCTAAGGGAGCATGGTAGAATGTGTTTCAAAATGGAAGTATGCCTTCTCCATTAGAAAGACTTTTTTAACTATGTGTATGTGTAGGTGTGGTTACACGGACATGCTTTCAGTAGCCACAGATGGCAGAAGAGCATACCAGATAGCCTGGAGCTGACGTTACAGACGGCTCCAAGCCACCGGACGTGGGCCTGGAGAACTGGACTCCATCCTCCTAACAGCAGTATGGGCTCGAACCACTGAGCCATCTCTCCAGCCCCAGAAAGAGTTTCTGCTGAGCCCCTGCAAAATAGATCGCAGGTATCCCTGAAAAAGATCTATCTGGTGCTAGTCTTGTAGCTGCTCCAGTTCACTTGTGAGAAGTGGACTAGAACTTCTTGCAACAGCGAATTTCACGTAAACACTGGTCAAGGCTATTTGCTGCCATCCCAAGACGCTCTCTCTCTCTCTCTGTGTCTTTCTGTCTCTCATTAGCTAGATAGATTTAATTCAAAAAAATCTGTTGGGTCTAACTGTTAAAAAATAACCACAACCTTTGGCCCAAATAAACCAATAAAATAAAATTAAGCACACCTTGTATAAAGTAGCACAGTTTAATGACTCGGGATACAATAAAGTTCTTAAAATAAAAACAGAGCGTGATGGAGATTTCTACCCACAAGGAATTCCCAACAAGAGGCAGAACTCAGATGCCAGAGAAGGTACTTACAGTAAGGAGGGGGGTGTAAGGAGCAGAGAAAGGAGGCTTCCCAGAGTGAGAAAGATCTGGGTTGAATCTGAGGAGTGAGTGGGAGTCTGTACAGTGCTGAGCGTAAGGGAAGAGCGCCAGCCACATGCCCACACATGTAATGTGGCAGAGAAAAGAAAGCAGTAACAGCGACCGCCACAGATTCTCATTTCCTGAGAGGTAAGGTTGTATGTGTGTGTGCGTGTGTGCGTGCATGCACGCATGCGTGTGGTATGTGGAGACCAGAAGTTAACATCAGATGTCTTCTTCAGTTACTCTCAAGATTTTGTTTAACTTATTCTTTGCTAATTTAATAATGTATACCCTGTATCTTGATCACATCCAACATCAATCATCCCATTTCCCTTGGTATCCCTAATAATTCCAACTTCACCTCTCTCCCCCCTATCCTTCCCTCTCTCCCCTCCCTCCCACTGAGCTGGATTAGTGCTGACCCTGAGCACACAACTGTGGAGCACGGACATCCCATCTGCAGTCAGACCCTCACAAGAGCACTACTCCTCTTACACAGCAGCTGTGAGGCAGGGCCTCGTGCTGAAGCGGAGCGGAGCTCATCAATTCATCCAGAGTAGCTGAGCGGCGAGTGTTAGACTGTCCTGTCTCTATTCCCACAGCAATAATAATAGGCAGCCACCAGCACCCTCAGCTTTTTGAGTGGGTGTGAGGGGTCCAAGCTCAGATCCTCAGGCTGTGGGACAAGCCCTTAATCAGCTGAGCTATCTCCCAAGCATCTCAGTACAGTTTTACTGTCTGTTTAAGATTCCGGTTGATTGAGACAACATCTGCCATGTTGGAAACTACAGCTGAATAAGGGATACTTGGTGATAACCTTTTCCATTCAGTTTCAACAAATACCTCTGCCTTTGTTACCTCTTGTAGTCAGGCAATCAATAGCAATAATCAGTAAGTTTCACGTGGTGGTCATTAAGCCAGACACTAGAAGGGAGACAACACTTCCAAATATGTGGCCATTGAAAGGCAGGACACAGCTGAGGGATAGGAGTTCTGGCAGCAGACCGCCTTAGCTTAATTAAGCTGCTATCACCCTCCGTAAGACCTGGAGTAGCTGTTCAAACTGCCACACATGATAAACCCCATCACCTGTAAGTGGCGGAAATAGTGGCGCCCCATATCAAAAGCCTATTGGGACAAGTAAATGAGTTATTATATGTAATGAGTTGTTATATTGAAAGCACATAATCAGTCCCTGGTACTGGGCAAGCATTAACGCTTCATATTAATATATATCTCAGAGTGAATAAACAGAGAGAATTGTCCTGAAAGCCAAGCTTAAGTGCTTGAATACACTTCTAGTAGGAGGTAATTTCGGCCTGTGGTACTTACCATAATACAGCTGTTCCCCGAGGGCTCAACCTTACATCAGTTAGCTCGTGATGTTCTGATTGATTCTTGTCTATATTTCTGAAAGACCTGCCTTGGATATATGCTGTCCTGGAGGGGGTCATCTAAGCCATGATTCCCAACCAGGGAAATACCAAGCAACTATATAACATCATGAGAACACAAGTGCATAAAAACCTAGCTATTGGGCTGAAGACATGGCTCAGTTAACAAAGTGCTTGTCATGCAGGCTTGAGGACCCGAGTTCAGATTGTCAGCACCCACATAAAAAGCTGGGCTTGGTAATGCTCAGAGGTAGCCTTAGCACAAGGAAGGGTTGAAGACAGGCTTGCAGGCCAGCCTTTCTAGCTTAGCGACAATTTCAGTGAGAGACCCTGTCTTAACAATGACAATAATAGTAATAATGATAATAAACAAAATAAAAAGTCGACTGTGATAGAGAAAGGCACCCAACAGAGTCAAGCCCTGCAGTCCACACAGACATTGTGTTCTCTTGCTTGTACTACCGCGCTCTCTCTCTCTCTTTTGCTCTCTCTCCCTCCCTCTCCATCTCTCTCTAACTCTTTCTCTCTCTGTTTCTGTCGCTCTGTGTCTCTCACATGGACCTGTACATACACCATACACACATACACATAAAACTTAACAATTATGAAATTACGTAATCATTTTATAAACGAATGAAATAAAACACAGATGTTGGATGATTATATCATATGTACACCAGGGACCAGAGTTTTATCCCAGACTATGAAAGGAGATGGAATTCTTTTTTTTAATGATTTATATATTTTGTATTTTATATGCACTGGTGTTTTGCCTGCATGTATATCTATGTGAGAGTGTCAGATCCCCTGGAATTGGAGTTATAGACAGTTGTGAGCTGCCATGTGGTTGCTGGGAATTGAACCTGTGTGTTCTGAAAGAGCAGCCAGCATTCTTATCCACTAAGCCATCTTTCCAGTCTGAAGATGGAATCCTTAATGAATTGTTAATGTTTACACAAGTAACTAATAATTGCCTGTTAATTGGTTTTGAAATGAGGTGAAACAAGGACTGGGTATAAAAATAGAATAGGGTTCATTCAAAACCTGCCCAGCACTTTAACCAGCTCCTGGGAGGTCTCTCTCCATCGTTACAACCTGCTTGCAATATAAAGGGATGTTTGTTAGAAATAGAGAATGTAGAACTGAAGCCTAGGCCCAAATCCTGTGGTGATTAACAAATCTTTGCAATATTCTTAGCATCTAACAACAATATTGCTAACTTTAGGAAGGGAGGCGAAGGACATGTTCAATGACATACATGTGGGGTCAGATGGAAACAGTTTTGGAAGGGTGATTCTTCCACTCATGTTTTGAGGTAGTGTCTCTCATTGTTTCTTGCTGCTGAGTAGCATACTATAGGATGTGCTGGTCTGTGAGCTTCTGACCAATTCTCTGATCTCTGCTTCCCATCTTGCTGTAGGAGTACTGGATGACAGACACTTGTTGCCACATTTGTTCTTTTACATGGGTTCCAGGGATCTGAACTCAGGTCACCAGGCTCACACGGTGTTTTAGTCAGTGTTCTATTGCTATGATGAGCCGCCATGACCAAGGCCACTCTAAGGAAGAAAGCATTTAATTGGGGGCTTGCTTATAATTTCAGAGTCTTGTTCATTATCATCATGGCCAGGGACATGGTGGCAAGTGTGGCATTTAGAGCAGTTGCTGAGAGCTAATCTGCAGGCTGTGGGGGAGGGTGCACAGCTGAGCCTGATGGGGGCTTCTTGAAACCTCAGAGCCCATCCCCAGTGACACACTCCCTCCAAGAAGGTCACACCTATTCCCACAAGGCCACACCTCCTAATCCTTCCCAGACAGTGCCACTCCCTGATGACTAAGCATTCAAATATTTGAGCCAATGGGAAGCATTCTTATTCAAACCATCACACATGGAAATGAGCCATCTCCTTCCCCAACCCCCTACTATTTATGTCTGTCTGTCTGTATGTTTGCATGTATTTGTTTATTTGTTTATTTATTTATTTATTTATTTATTTTTGAGATGCAATCTTACTTTATAGACTAGGCTAGCCTTGTAGTTGCTGTACACCAGTTTCACCAGTTTCACAAGAGCTGGACGCCACCCTGACACCTGGCTATAGATCCAGTTAGAGTCCAGGGCTACAAGCACACTTCATCACTGAGCGCCACTCTGCTATTATGATAAACTGCATGGTTTGGGAAATACTAACATGTGTCCTTGTAAGGCCAGATACAGATCTTGCTGGCAGGCTTTTTCGTTTGTTTGTTTGAGGCAAGGTTAACTTACTATGTAGCTAGGCTAGCTTTGAACTTGTGATTCTCTTTGCTCAGCCTCCCATGTACTGGGATTACAGAGAGATATCACCATGCCTACCTAAAAAAGCAATTTTTATGTAGTGTCTGAACACATGAGCCACAAGTTGTGCCCCAAAGGAAAAAGCTAGATAGCTAAATTGAGACTCCAGAAGAGGGTGGCAATGGAATATTGGGGGGGGGGGAGTTTCTGTTATGCAGCTAATTCTTCAGTCTCCATGGTAGAATGGCTTGTGTTTTAGCAGCAGAGACCTCCGAGCTCGTTTTTACAAATGAAACCGCGTTTCAGATGGTCCTAGTTTTCTCTGAATTGCCGTTTGAAAATATACCAAAGAAGTAAGTTTCAAATGGGGTGGGCTCTGGTGTCCCACAAGTGGTAAGAGAGAGATAAGCAAGGTGTGCTTGTGAAGAGTTCTGGAAGAGGCCACACTCCATGTATGGAATCCCAACCTGGATGATCACGCTGCTCATTTGTGAATGAAATTTTTATCAGTGCACATTAGTCAGGTAGACAGCATATGCCGGAGGACTCAGCATCGACTGGGAGGGCACAGACCCGGATGGCAGCAGGAACAGGAAGCAAAAAAGGGAAGGGAAGACAGGAGTGGTCCTAGGGCAGAAATGAGACAGTTAAAATCAATATGATGAAGACAGGATGAGGAGGAGGGAGAAGAAGCCGCAGCAGCCTTTAAAGTCTTGGCTGCTGGGTTAACAAGATCAAAGAGCACCTGGCATGTGTGGGGACCCTGGTGGGATGAGGCGACCCAAGGCAGGCTGATGCTTCAGAAGGGTCCAGTTCCCAGAGTCACCTGGAGAAGCATAGTATTACTGCTAAGGGCCTGGAAAAATGTAGAGAAGTTACAGGGCCCAATCTGACTTTTGGAAGAGCCGCTCCAGCTTGTGTGGATGATGCTTAAATAGCAGGAGATAGGAGCCTATCACAGCATCTGAAGTCAGTGGTCAGCCATCGCATACCAGTCGCTATCACAGAAAGTCAGACAGTGGTGTGCTTTCTCCAAGAACTCTCCCTCCCCTCCTCCGTGTGTGTGTGTGTGTGTGTGTGTGTGTGTGTGTTGTATATGTGTACAATGGCCAAAGAACAGCTTCAGATGTCTTCCTCAACCATTCTTCACCGTGTTTTACAACTGTGCACTGCCCCACTTGGCTTTTTGCTCACTGGGGATCTGAACTCAGGTTTTAAACTAGATCCCAAACTCAGGGCCACATGCTTGTATGACCAGCACTTTACCAGCTGAACCGTCTCCCCAGCCATCTCTCGAGGAATTTACGAATGGAATTTTTGACTTTTGAATGTAAAGAAAGAAGAAAGGAGAGGGGACACCGGGTCCCCGCTTCTGGCTTTCAGGTGACTGCTGTTTTGGTACAGGAGCAAACCTGGAGAGAGGATTTGCCAGTGGAGTGCCTTGGAAACTCAGGCAGCCAAGGTGACAAAGCAGCAGGGGTCTCCTCTAGAGAAAGGAACAGAAAGGGCAAGAAATGTTACAGGCCTGAACATCAGTTCAGTTCTGCAGTCAAAACAGGTTGGAACTGAAAATAGCCTGCTTGCTTGAAACTCAGTATTCCCCCCAGCATCAGGGAATCCAGTCCCCAGCACTAAAAGAATATAAAAGGGGAGGGGGGGAATAACCAAGATATAAAACTGCTCCTGATGGCTCCTGGATTGGGGGAGATGGGCCTCAGTCTCACTGTGAAAGAGCTGGGCTTTGTGTTAGATTAGAACTATCCTCACCTCCTAAAGCCCGCTAAAGCCTGGGAAAAAAAAGGGAAAAAAAAAATCTGATTCAAATCCAGTTTCCCACTAGGGTGAGATGAAGTCCCACCTCTAGCCTGGAGGGGTTAGGGTTAGACTAACGCTCCTTGAGAACCGAAGGGATGGCCAGGTTCCGAACAAAGATCCAAACAAGTAGTGTTTTTGCTAAGTAGGTGCTGTGCCCGCTTCTTTTATCAACTGTGTTTTGACAATTCGTGAGAAAAAAAAAATGTGCCTAAAACATTTTGAGCTGATCAGGCAGTAAACATTTAGACACACAATGTGAACTGAGTTATTGTTCTTGTGAGTTTCTTTTCTTGTCTTTTTCTGAAAGGGAGCCCTGCTAGCTCCGTTGCCTCCCCCAGGTCTCTTGACATGGAAGTCTCCCTCTCCTAGGGACTTCGTGAATCCTTGACAATAGCCCTATGACTGGGTTATCTTATAGCAACCTCCATTGCCCAAGAGTTAAGGGGAGATTAACATTCAAGACAATTGGACTAGATCGAGGCGGGAGAGTTGCGCCTCCAGCCATCGGATCTGCGTTCTCTGGCTCGCAGGGTAGGAGAGGGACACGCGCAGTGGGTCTGGGTGGGTTTGGGTGTCTTGAAACGAAAAGGGGATCCTCCAGATAGTAACCACCCTTCCCAGCATCTCCGTGCGCGCTTCAGATGCGCGCAACCTCTCTGGTCTACGAGCTAACTTTGCGTCGCTTGCGGGTGCGGCTAGGAGCAGTGGGAAAGAAGCCAGAGGCAGCTCAGGGGGTGACTTGGGGTGTCCTCAGCTGCACCGGGCGCCGGGGAGGCAGGAGATTTCATTGTTGTCCTGGGATCCGGTGGCGAAAAGAGGCCCGGCCAGCGGGCGCGCGCCCAGTCCCTGCAGGAGCTCGAGCGGCCACCCCGCCAGGCTCCGGAGCCGGGGACCATGCGGCCGAGCGGGCGCCGCGGGCCGCGGGTCCCCGCGCGGGAGAGGGGCGGGCTGGTGGCCGTGCGCCCTGGCGCTGGGCCAGGCTCGGCGTGAGCAGCGGCGCGAGCGGGCGATGGGCTGACGGAGCCCCGTGGCGGGCGCGGCGGGGACTGGGGTGGCGGCGGGGGCGGGGACGGGGACGGGCGCGCCAGCACCGGCGGGGCGGCTGCGGGCGCCGCGGAGGAGGCGGAGGCGGCGCCGGGCTTCCAGGCCGCCTGGTAGGCCAAGGGCCTGCGCCCGGGACGAATGGGAAGCTGTTTTCCGTGGACTAGCCTCCTACAACCCGAAGTTCCTCGGCTCCTTTAGAACAGCACAAAAATAAAAGGTAACGCGTCTTTGTTTCCCGGTGGTGGCGGCAGGGGGGCGATTGACGATGCTGTACTTCTGAACCCAATTTCCAATGCGGGGCTGGGCAGCAGGGACCTGGAGGCTTACAGGTTTTTATTTCGCTTCTGAGACATTTTTAAAATGCGAGCCCCACGTGGGGCAAATACGATGCTACCTTCTAGCAGCCCTTCCCCCTACACACACACACCACACACACACACACACACACACACACACACACACGTCCTTTGGCATCACAACCCACACTCTGAATTTCCCTTGGTGAAAGGAAAGAAGGTTCCTATAAACAACCTAGGTGGTTTTTTTTTTTTTTTAAGCTTTTTTTTTCCTCCCTCTCCTTTCTGGAAGTGACAGAGGTGTCCGGTCCTTTGGGTGCAGGAAAAGGCTCTTCACTAGGTGGCAGGAGGCTGGGCAGCCTTCGCTGCTGGAGCCTGATGAGCCGAGCCGGCCTTTCCAGATGGCTGCAGAGTTTGATGCAGAGAAAATGGGAGCAGGGGAGGGGAAAACAGGAGGGAACCCCCCGTTAGTACCTGCTTCTTTTAAAATGGCTAAATGAGGTGCGTTTGTGCCGCAGGCAGCTGCCCAGATGTTGCGCATTGGATTTAGGAAGGTCTCTCCAGCGCTGCTCTTTGAAAGGCGTGGGGGCTGCCTGTGTGTAACCAGCAACTCACTGCCTTTCTCTGGTCCCTTGCTGGTTAGCAGAGTAACTGCTCAGTCAATTCAGACAAATTTTGCTAAATTTCCAAGGGATGGCTGTTCTAATAATAGCTCTAATCGTGGCTCCTTAATAGACATCCTCATTTTGAATGATGCAGCCTTGCCAGCTCTCTGGGAAGCGCAGCTTGCTGAGAGCTGAGATCCAATGCCGGGAAAGGACTCCCTGACCCCACCATGAATGGACCAGGCGCTGCCTCCCCTATGAATGGAACATCCCAACAGAGGCTGCTCCTGGCTCCTTTCATTTGGAATCCTCCCCGAATCTGATGAGAGGGATGCTCAGAAAACCTAGGCAGGCACATTTCTAAATATAGGGTGGTCCCTGTTCAGTTTCGGGTTGATGGCTGCATTTAACTGCAGGATGCTTCTCCTGCCTCTACCCCCACCTCAGCACTGGTAAAGCCTCATTCTTTTCCAAACCTTTTGATTGATGTGTGGGAAAGCACCAGTCAGAAACCCCAGCACACACTGCTGAGTTCATGCAAGGTAGCCACCACTGACCTGGGGAAAATACCTTGAGAGTTGGCTGCAAACCTGCATCCCTTAGACTTCATGAACTAGACTATTGCGCACCAGCATCAAAGTATGCAACAGAGTACTGAGGTCCCTGAGCTCTATGCAGGGGAACACATTTCATTGTTTTGTTTCTGGTATTTAAATTGCATCAAACTCATTCATAGCTTTTGGCTCCTAAAACCTGAGAACCTCAGATCGGCAGAAATGTGGCTTGAATTCCCTTAAGTGTTACTTGTCTCTCACCATCTCGAGTGTCAGGAGATGGGCCAGCTTGTACATTGTCTTCTGTAGGCCAAGTGACCCATTCTGTTGCCAGTGAAGTTTGTCCAAAGCACAACAGGAATGATAATGCTGTGGCTATTAGATTAGATTGCATTTCATGCTTAAAAGTCACATCACTTCCATTTACTTTAACTGGAAGTGATATTTGGACATGATTTGAAATCAACACTGTGTGGTGTGGTCAACGAATATAAAGTTGTCTCTAGAGAAGTTGGAAAGAAGTGAGAAGCTGTGTGAGTAGAAGTAAGCTTACCTTTATTTCTAAGTTAAGCTCATCTTGGATTATAGGGGAATGGTTTTAGTAACTATGAGGATCAGCAAAATTCTCCCCTCTCTTTTGTTTTAACCAATTGTGAGCTGCCACTGCTCTTGCTGTATTTTATTTTATTTTTAGTATTTGTCCTGAACTAATTTGATTAATAAGACTTCTTTTTATGGCCCTGGGCCTCTCTGTAATTTTAGACATCGTTGACAAGTCCCTTGGTAGCCCAGCAGGTGGCTACTGCCATTAGTATGATTTTGCCATTGGGGAAACTGAGTCCCCTTGAGGTTCAGCAAGTTTCTGGTTTCTTAATCCATGAGATTTATGTACCAGATGTGTACAGTAGTGATTTAATTGCACCAGCAAAGTTAGAGCCCAAGGCCAAAGAGAAAATAAGAGATGAGGTCTTACCCAGGTCCTGGAGCTTTGGGAAAGCTTGGTAGAAAAGTGTGTTCAGGAAAAGTCTCTTTAGTCAACCTTGGTCTGTGGGACAAGCATTGACATTGTTTTACTATGGAAAAGAGAAGAATTGAAAATTTCAAGAAAGCTATTGAGGGGCTGGGCTGGGCGGCTTTTGTCTTTAAGTAATTATGGGATGGAGGCCAAGTTTGCTTCCTAAATGTGAACTTTTATGCTCACATTGTTTATGCTGATGTACATCTTTCACCATGCATCCTGCAAATCACACTTATCATTTACAAATGTACGATTACCTTGTTGTATTTACCTCACTGGATGCCTGAGACCAGAAATTTACACTTTAAACATTACAATGCAGCAACTTTGTCCTTAAATATTTTTTGCATAAGTATATTTGTCATTTTTTACAAATAAAGAAACATCTGGAGAAAATTCTAGTTCTGTAAGTTGAACTGAGAAATACAGCTGTTAACAGTGAATTAGCTTAGGAAGTTATCTTAAAACACGCTATACACAACCTCAAAAAGTCTAAGTCTGGGTTCCTCACCAACTGTTTTTCAAAAATATTTTATGTATATGAGTGCTCTGTCTGCATGTACACCTGCATGCCAGAAGAGGGCATCAGATCCCATTATAGATGGCTGTGAGCCACCATGTGGTTGCTGGGAATTGAACTCAGGGCCTCTGCAAGAGCAGCCAGTGCTCTTAAAGGCTGAGCCATCTCTCCAGCTCAATCTCTAACTTTTCAGGTTTCTCTATCTCTTTCTCTCCGTCCCTATCTTCCTCCCTCCATCCAACCATCCCTGCCTCCCTTTCTCTTCCCTCCCTTTGGTGTTAGGAATTAAACCTGGACCTCTTGCATGCTAGGCCATAGTGTCTCTGGGAGCTGTGGGCAGGGGTGTCTTACACAAAAAGGCCAGGTGGCTCCGTTGCTCTCCTGGACAGATGTTTTCTGAGAAGCAGAAGCACAGCTTGTCACAGCGCTATCCCCATCAACCGCCTTTGAGTTCCTAAATTCTCGGCCATTGCCACCCCTTTCTCCATCTTTGACAACCCTGACCTTGAAGGGAACCAGCTATCCTACTAGAAGCATCATTGTAGAACAACTGATAACGGGGTTTCTTTTACAGAAAATAAGCAGGGCTGTTCTTAACTGTTTAACAGAGTCCATGATGCTTATTCTGGGCACCTGTAACCGTATGCCTTTTTGATTCTTAATAGTATTAGTAGAAACGAGGTCTCCACTCTCCAAAGAAATCTTTACCTTGAAGATGGGAATTCCTGCTTAGGGATACAAGCCATAGTTAATGACTAGTCATAGAGGAGTGTGAGGGACCTGGTTCAGTCAGTAGCCTTATCATTACCAAATAATCACACAAACAAGAACAACAAAAAGATGAGCTGGTGGTCATAGTTTGAACTGAGAGTAATCTCCCCCAAAGACATGGAAGCTGACTCTACGTCAGAGCGGAGCATTCTCTTCTAGGTAATCTTTTCTGGGATTTTGTTGAAAGTGGTACTTGAGGTGTTTGTGATACAACAGGAGCAAAAACTGGTTGTTTACAGTCGAGAGCACTGACAGGGTCACCATACCTTCTGGCTTTACCTCTGAACACATCTGCTTGTTTTTCTTATTCATTCATTCATTCATTCATTCATTCATTCATTCATTCATTCATTTTTATTTTATGGGCATTGATGTTTTGCTTGCATGTCTGTCTGTGTCAGGGTGTCAGATTTTGGAGTTACAGACAGTTGTGAACTGCCGTATGAGTGCTGGGAATTGAACCTGAGTCCTCTGGAAGAACAGTCAG
This sequence comes from Pachyuromys duprasi, assembly GCA_028658305.1. Taxonomy (NCBI): domain Eukaryota; kingdom Metazoa; phylum Chordata; class Mammalia; order Rodentia; family Muridae; genus Pachyuromys; species Pachyuromys duprasi. Next base: position 24,325,048 of record CM053760.1, read on the forward strand.
TACTCTTAACCTCTGAGCCATCTCTCCAACCCTGCATGTTTTTCCTTGCTCCTATATTTTAGTGTATATTTGCTGATGCATGGCTCTTGCACACTCGTGTGAGGTCGGTGTAGGTGTGGACACGGGTACATTTATGGCCATGTGTAGGCCAAAGGACACCCTCCCCGACTCCTCTTGAGCCATTCTCTTTCTGAGTTCATGTCCTTGAACTCACTAAGCAGGGCTAAGCTAGGACCAGTTATGTAAGCCTCAGGAATCCTCCCTGTGTCTCTGTCTTTCCATCCCTGGGAACACAAGGGCTTACCATCCTGACAGGCTTTTGGGTTTTAAAACTCAGAATCTGGGAATTGAACCTGTTACCAAACAGGGCTAGCCACTGATGGCACTTTATAGGTCCTTGTTGAATAATCAGAACATAAAACTATGATCCAACACTGACCTATAGAGGCTTTATTAGAGACCTGAAAGATTCAGGGCTGAAGTAAAATATGGCCTGTCAGGCCATCCTGGGTCTAACAGAATCTTTAGTCTATACACTATGGTATAGACCTTTTTTTGTTAGTTGCATTGCAAACCTCAGGTCCACAAGTCATTATTATGATGGAAGATACTAAGCCTTCAAACAATATGGCTTTGTTTTTGGAACAGGGTCTCATTCTGTAGCCCAGATTGACCTTGGACTTGCTATGTAACCTGGAGTGACCTCAAACTCACAACCCCCTCCTCAGCTTCCCAAGTGCCAGGCTTACAAGCAGGAGCCATGGCACTTTCATTTAACAATATTTTCCCCTTTGAATCAGCTAATATTTCCCTTGTAACCTTGTGCCTGTCACTCCACCATTTCCACCAGAATTTTTGCCTGTTCTTTTTACGCCCTTGCCTTTCTTTGTCCTTACTGAATGAGGAATTCATGAGGGAAAAAAAAATAGTGTGTAATGGGGAGTTAGATTGATGCGGTATGGAGGCAAATGGAAGTAAGAATGGGAGCGTCTCCAGACTGTGCCATTCATAATCATAAAATGCACAATTACGCCCTCCCCATACGCCTGTAAAGCAACAAATCCAAACTAGGGACCCAAATAGTAGAGAGCCATCTGGATCTGAGTGAAACACCTACAAATAGCTGGGTAACATGGGGCTGGCTTGCCCACTTCCTGGCTCCCTCTGAGTGCCCCCAGTAAATATCCAATATTTATTTCTGTGTTGCTCAGAGAGAGAGAGAGAGAGAGAGAGAGCAGAAAGGGGGGGAAGTGGGGAGGACATGAAGCAGACCCAGCACTGAGCACAATGTGAGGCAGTGTTCTGCCTTCTCAATCCCCTTTTATTGGGTCCGATGAGTGTTTGGTAACAGAGGAACTATAGAGTGACCAGTGGCACAGATGTAGCCTGTAAGACTTGGCAGAAGGAGACATGTGCAAAAAGAAGGTGATAGACGTGAAGAGCTACCACTCTGAGTGTGAGAGCTGCAGAGCGCACCCAGAGCTCAGTGCAGCCTGCAGAGTGTACCTGTGTGTGATTTGGACAACCATTACACATTTGGGTGAGGGAGAACCTTATTGATGAAGGAAGTATAGAGATCGTTTTTAATCAGAAAGGAGATGTTTGCAGCCATTGAGGGGCCTCATCCACTGTACCAAGGCAGCAAAATGCCCCTGCCTTGTGATGGGTATTTACATGAGGCAACACCCTGAGACAAACACGGTGTACACTGTGGTATCTTCTTCTCTGGGTTTAGTTATCCAGCCAGCTCTTTCATCTTTTGGCTGTGAGACCTGTGGTGAGTCACTAAATCTCTCTGAGCTTCAGTAAGCAAAGTCACATTCAGAGAGTCACATGAGAGGATAGCCTCAAAGCACCTAAGATGCAAAAGGTATCCCAGGCTTCCAGAAGAAGACATTGAGAGGTCTGTGAGATGGGTAATGGGTAAAGGTGCTTGCCACCAATCCATAGAGCCTGAGTTCTGTCCCTGGACTCAAACCGAAAAGAGCACCAACCCCATGGGACTGCTGACCTCCTTCACAGGCGTGCTATAGCAGAGTGTGTGACCCTCCCCACATGCTTAAAATAAATAGATGACAGACAGACAGATAGATAGATAGATAGACAGATAGATAGAATGGTAAAATTTTAAATTAGAAATTTTGTCTGTGATCTACCTTCCTGACCTTGCAAGACTCAACAATACTAACTCCGGAGAAATTTAGAACACATTAGGGAAGAAATGTGGAGATTAAGCAAAGTCATACATTTTCTCTTACAATGCTGAAATATCATAGAAAGTAACATCGTGGGAACAAACATTAGCTGAGATGTTTGTAAAAGTCACCCCAGCCCTTCAGAAAGAGCTGGTGCAGGAAAACACAAGACCCTAGCCACCATTGTTACTGGGAACAGGGCAAGGTTTGTAAGAAAGGTAGTTAATGGGGGAGGGGACACTCAGTGATGTGATGGGGGCATGAGGGTGAATAACTGGGAGATAATGAGAGAGCCTGAGGCTGTGTCTGGGTCCCAGCACATTAGGAAGCATTAAAATGAAGGAGGAAGGAAGAGAAGAAAGCTGAATTGGGCTTTGTGCTGGTGGGTTGCAGGCCCTCACCTTTATAAAATTCTTCAGTTCTCAAAAATAATCAGAAAGCTCACGGGCCTTTTATCTTGGGAAAAAATGTAGAGCAAAACTGAAACTTATATCCACTAGCAGTGTTAGTTACCACTTAGCTTCAAAAGGAAAAACCCCAATTATAGTTCTACAGATGACTCAGTAGGTGACGGCGTTTGCAACCAAGTCTCAAGACCTGAGTTTGCTCCTCAGGACCCAAATGTGGTAGAAGAGAAATGACCCCCACACGTTGTCCTCTGACCTCCACATCTATGACGTGGTACAAGTGCACCCACACTCATAATAAACAAACAAACAAATAAATAGTTAATAAATAATTAATGTATTGAGCTAACGGCAGAAACCGTCTTACAGCCTGAGGATACTGGATGCTCTCTGGAGCTCTCAGCGTCCTAACTGCCCCAGTCATTCAACCACAGTGAAGACCCTAGGATAGTATCCCTGCAACATAAGAAATCAATATGCCAATTTACCTAATATTCCACAAAGTGATCTACACACTTAACCGTGTTAAGTAAAATGAAGCAGAATGAGCAGCTCCAGGCTTCCTGGTGATGGATTAACCAGATGCACATAGACAGCAGACCAGAAGTGTTAAGCCCACGCACAAACTGGAAGTATTTATAGAACCTTCTATCTGCTTGCTTCCAAGTCTAGGCTATATTTGAGGGACAACTTATGGCTATCTTTTTGCCTAGACAGGGTGGAACATGTCTGTTATTTCATGGAGAAATTATAAGCTGGTATTTGTGTGTGGTTCCTTCCTCTCTTTATTGTGGAAAATACGGTTTTTGTAGTCCACAACAATTTGGTTTGTCTCACTTCCTGTTCCCAAGGCTGTAGCTTCGTCAATAGAGATTCCAAACTATTTTAATGCCGAGCTCTAACACTTCCAACTTGGAAAGATAGCCAAATATTCGGAGAATAATGCCCAAAACACAGCCCAAAAGACTCCATGCAACGGGAGTCTTTTCTTCTTGCCAGTGGAAATGACCACACTCCAAGTGGAGTTGCAAAACCGTGGCTGAACTATTCTGTGAGCTTTGGGCTTTACACTGTGACCGCTTTGGGTTTTATGTTGACTGTAAGGAAAACTGGCTGCATGTGAGGTGCTTGTTTGTAGAAAAGGTGGAATGGATGTGCTCAAGGTCCTGTGGTCGGCAGGGACTCCTGAAAAGTGAAGATGCCACTAGCCAGGTCAGTTGTCTTGTGCCTTCTCATCCGGTCCTGGTACGTGGGGTCATCCGTCTGTCACAGCAGCTTTGTCATGGATGCTCTGGGGTTTTTCAGCTTGCTGATTTGCCCTGTGTCTCTTCCCGTCACCTTTGCATGATGTTCCAGAGTCCAACAGCCCTCTGCTGCCTTTCTCTGTTACTGGGAGCCCCACCTGTGGTTTTCTGATTACTCCTCTTCCTCTTCTTCCTGAGGCTTTAAAATCATTGTCCTGTGATGGCTGACTCACCAGTCTGCAGTCTCACTTCCTCTGGTGGCATAGTCTGGACTCAGCTCCCTGCACTGAGCCTCTTACACTTACTATTTCCAACACCCAGCCCTCCATTTCTCATTCTAATCTCTTCAAGCAGTGTGTCTACTCCCACAATCTTGTCTCAAGGACTCCTCTCTCCTGAGTTATTATAAAATCATCACAATCCATCCATTCACCACTTTCCTGTCCCAGTCCCTCCCCAACACACCCCCTCTCCTCCACTCCTTGCCCCCCTTTTCATCTGCATTCCCTGTAGACCAAGCTCCTTAGCACAGAAGGAAAGGCTCTTCACAGCCTAGCAGCTTTTCATTTCTTAAACTTCCTTCCCTTATTGTCTTACACACACACACACACACACAATCACACAGCACAAACACAGACAAAACATATAAACACACACACACACACACACACAGAGAAGAGAGCAAGAGAGCACCTTTCCTCTGACTTAGGACTTAACTCTGTGCCTAAAACATACCACTCACTCTTTAGCTGGAGCTTCCTGTGATACCTCTTTCTGATACTCTAAGTCACAGCTTCTTTTGTGTGTACAGACATGTGTGTGTGTGTATGTACAGATATGTGTGCATTAGTGCATGTGTGAGTGTGTTTGTGTATATACAGATGCATGTGCACATATAAGTGCATGCGCATGGAGACCAGAGGTCAATCTTTGGCCATTACTCTTCAGAAGCCATCCACCTGACCCGTTAGGCATAGGCTGGCTAGCCAGCAACCCCAGGGACCCTCCTCTTTCCATTCCTCCTCCCCAGCAATAGAATTGAAAGCCTGCACCACCATGTCCATTTTTTACATGGATGCTCTGGCTCGAACTCAGGTCTCCATGCTTGAGTGCCACGGGGTTTAGCTTACTGTGCTGTTTCTTTAGCTCCCATAGTTTCTTAAATTATGTATCAATGTGGCATTGCAGAAATTCTGGCAATGATAAGAGGTTTTGGAATGCTGTGCACCAAAAGTTAAATGAAAATCAGATACCTAATGAAGAGGTATTTTGGCAGCGCTCATCTGTGTTACGCCACTGGGTTTCACTGCAGCCTTGGCGCTGGACCACAACAGGAGCACCTTACACTGTGCAAGCCTCACACCACACCCTGCCAACCAAGGCTGCCAGAGCACTTTAGCTCAGACACAAGACTGTGAAAAGACTGAGGGTGGGGATAAAGATAGGATTTCCAACCATTCCTAAAATGATCCTAAACATGTCCTCTGCTATTTTGTTCTGCAAATTTATGTGAAGGTGTGTTCTCAAAAACACCCCAAATATCTATAAACTCTGGAAACACGGAGGAGCCTCTATGCCCCTATACCATCAAATGCTGAGCCAGGATTTAACTGTATACACAGGTACATGTGCACACATAAGCACATGCATATGGAGACCCAGCACAGACCGGGTATGTTTCAGTAGTGAGAACACATTTGCCCTAGGGAAGCTTGTGGCCAAAGAAGAGGAAGAGGTAAGAAATAAACATAGGGAATGCACAAATTATATAGGATGCTGAGGGTGGCAAATGCCATGGAGATGAAAATAGCAGTTGAAGAGAAATATGAATAGCATGTCACTTTATTCTATCTTTTGTGTAGTGTATATATGTGTATATGTGAATATGCACACATTGTGTGGGGGGTTGTGCATTGTGCATGTTTCTGTGGAGGTCTGAGATCAACGTCAAGTGTCTTTTTTCATCATTTTCCGGCTTTTTATTTTTATTTTTTTAAGATAGGACCTCTTACTTTACCCAGAGTCCTCAGTTTGGCTGAATGACTAATAAGCATGTCTCCTCCTCGAAGGACTGTTCCTTGGCTGCTGGGGATCCAAACTCAGGTTCTCAGGTTTGCAGAGCTGGGGAACCCTGGCCCCACCAAGAGGCTGCATAGGGATGGTTTGGGTATTTCTCCAGTGAGACTGAAGGGGGAGAAGTAGAAGCAAGTGTGCAGCTGGATGGCTATTACAGAAACCCAGGCAAGTTTCAGAGCGATCGATGTGGAAAATGCCCAGGTCCCGGATGCCTTCATGACTGAGAGAAACAAGATTTTCCAGCAGGCTAGCTGTGGGATATAGAGACAAAAGTGAGTTCAAGATTTGGGAGCTAAAGAACAAAAAACAGATGTGAAAGATGGAGTTACCCATATCTTCAAGGAAAGACATGGCGTACGGAGGCCCTAGACCCAGGTTTCCACCCAGGACCTGAAAAGCATATGCCAGTAACAGAGTGAACCTGCTGAGGGAGGGGTGCTGTGTGTGTTTCTATGACACCTGACCCAAGGCAACCTAGCAACCTGGCTAAACATGCTAATGCTGAAATGTATCCATGTTCAATGTTGAAGCATGGTGGTACACCCCTGTATTTGAAAAGGGGAGGTGCAGGGATTGTGAGTGCAAGGCCAGCCTGGGCTACACTAAAGAGTTATAAGCTGCTCTGGGCTACATAACAAGATCTTGTCTAAAAAAGAAAAGAGAAAGGGGGTGCAGGCTAGTTCACTCAACAGTTCAGTTCTCCTGAATATGACAGTGTTTGGAGGGAAAGTATGTTATTTGAAAAACAAGTTAATTTTCCAAAGGGCATAGCACTCTATTGAGATGTGACAAAGGACATAGCACTCTATTGAGATGTGACACTGCATGTTAAACCTCGTCTTTCTGATGGTCTCTTTTTGATATCCAAAAGGTCTGTCTACCTCCCAAGCCTTCTGGATTTACTGACGTATCACTGACTTTATTGTACAAATTTACAACTATACTGTTGGAATTTTGAGCACATATCTTTTTTTTTTCAGAGGAAAGGTCTCACTGTGTAGCTCAGGCCGAATTTGAACTCTCCATGGAAAGTTTGGCATGTATTTTTCCTACAAAACCATCTCACCATCAAGAATTGTAGCTTCAGGGACAGTGAGATCATTCACTGGCTAGGTTTGATCCCTGCGATCCATGCACTGGAAGAAAGAAAAACAAACAAAACTGAGGCACATAAGATGTCCTCTGCCATCCATGCATCATAGCATTTGCTTATATAACACACACACACACACACAGAAATCTCAACTTCATATTCCTAATCAGTTTTACTTTTCTCTTATTTATTGCTTTTAGCGTACAAAAAAATGGGTTTCCTTAAGACATCTTTATACACATGTGTCATCACACCTTGTGCATTGACCTTCTCTTGCCTGCTCTCCCCCTTCTGGCTGTTCCCCTCGTTCAGTCATCTTAGTTGAGAGTCTTCTGTGGTTTAAGCTCTGTGCTAGGCACTAGGAAATGCATGAGATTTTACTCACTGTGCTGCCACACATGCTTGTCCTGTCTAAAAATTCTGGCCCTCCTGATACTGCTTTCACATCCAGCCTCTCTTCCAGGTCGTTTTCACGAACACAGTGTGTTTGGATATCCAAAAGCTCTGAGTGGCATACGTAGTAAACTATTTTAGGTCAGAACATAGCAAAGATCAGAAAACGTGTCATATTTCCAACAGCTCAGATCTGGGGGGCGGGGGGGATTATTTCCTTTGTCTCTCTTTGCTTGGAAAGAGCCCGAACATTAGGGTAAGTCTTAGCCTGTTCGTCTGCATGTTATCAACATCGTAATTACCACCTGCAGGAAGCTTTGAGAAATCGTTTAGTGGCCAATTAGAATTTTTGATTTGAATAACAGGTACATAGTAATGTCTTTATTTCTGTAATGACACCCTAATTCTGTGCACCCTGCAAAGTTTTAGCGTGCCCATTTGGCGTGATCGTGGCTGTTGAAGGCCTTGCATTATTTTCGGTAACCAGCAGTTCCACCTGGAACCTGTGGACCTCGGAGTGAGAGCTCTTCCTTCCATCTCTCTCTCCCTCTCTCTTCCTCCCTCTCTCCCTCTCTCTCCACTCTCTCCTTTCTCCCTCTCTCCTTTCTCTCCCTTACTTCTCTCCCCTCTCTCCTCTCTCTTCCTCTGTCTCCTCTCTCCCCCTCTGGCTCTCTCTCTACCTCTCTTTCCCTCTCCCCCTCTCTCTTCTCTCTCTGCCCCAGCCTCTCCTTAGAGCTGCTGAGACTCAGTCAGGAGCCCAGAAGCAGGTCTGGTGTAGGGTGCTACACAGGGCAGGCGGCCAGTGTGGAAACCTCCCTGAAGATGAATGGAGGGGGCATGCTGCCAGCACATCTCAGTGAAAGCAAAAAGCCCCTGCCAATGGCATTCTAGTGGAATCTGTTCCAAGGAACTCAGTTATGTAAACACCCCAGCAGCAGGCTCCAGTCCAGATGGACTGCCCTGTACAGATGTCAGAGTAGCTGTCAAAACTTCTCTTGATGTGAGCAGCATGCTGTCCCAAACTCTCCTTCACCTTTTTATTAATGGCATGGGGAATGGCTTTCTGAGTTCTGGAGTTGGAGCCCTGGGACCACCCTACAGGAGGGGTGTGTTGGGGTTCTGGAGCAATGGAAACTTAATCCAGTGTTAAGTGTTGCTGAAGTTGCCAATGAAAGTAGCATGCTTCGTGCCGTGTGTGGCAGGACTTAACATCCAAGCCTCAGAGCCTCTGCATCGAGCCTCCGCAGACAGGACTGAGAGTGGGTTCTTCCACTGCAGTGGCCTAGTGGCTCATGGCAAGTCTTTGGTATTTTCTTCTCTCTGCTTTAAGAGCCACTAAGACCCCAAGTGTGGAATTTACAAAACTTACAGATGGTCTAGAAAACTGTTTCCTGCCTGACACCTTGAGCGTGGCAATGGAAATACTATATAAAGACAAAAGAAAACCATTCCAAGCATCCCCCCATGTGGCAAACTGAGCCGCCAGCTGTGCATGGCAACTCATGCTGACTTGCTTGATGTGCACTGTTAGGGACCGTTCTCACCGGTGTCATGAGATTCCTGGCCTGGACAACTGATGGGAACACCATTTAGGAGATGCAGTCCGTCATGGCAGCTGATGGTGATGTTCATGGAACGGATGGCTTTTTCTTCTTAGTGGAAACAGAGAGCTCAGTGGGAGTGGAGAAGGCTCTAGCCACGCCCACCCTGGCCCCACATCACTGCCTTTAGTTAGGTCCCACTTCCTAAAAGCCCCGCAGCCCATCAAAGCAACACTCTGAGCTAGGGACGAGTTATTCAAAGACAGGGGCTTTCGAGAGGTATTTTATGTGCAGAATGCAGAACTTAATCTGAAATCATGTGGGTGTATGGACTACAAATACACATGTTCCCAAACCTGACTTAGGGATATGTTTCCTCAGAAAAGGGAAATTCAAACCTATCTCAATGAATGCAGATTCCATCCTGTAAATCCTCTTATTTCAAATGCCCTTGAATCAACATATAAAAATATGCATTTTAAGTGTATATTTAGGCAAAAATATGTACCAAGTGCCTATACTGGCAGTTATATTTTATTGCAGCACACACATACTGTCGTCTTAATGCCAATAAAATATTTACAACACAACTGTGAAAACTTCTTGTTTTACGGGACCCACAGTTGTAAACAGTGCACTAAGACTTCCCATGGATCCCAATATTACCAAGTATAAGTGTAAGTGTAAACAAAAGTGAAAGAAACTCATCCTGGAATAAAGACATATGACTGAAAAGATGTAATTAGGATTTTTGGATATTGAACACACACTACTCCACCCAAATACATGGAAATACATGGAAATGTTCAACACATAAATAAAACAGCTTTATTTATTTATTTACTCACTCACTCACTCTGTCACTTACTTACTTAGTGAACTTATTTACTTACTTACTTTTGGTCCTAGAGACACTAACTCAGGAACTTTTGCATGTTAAGCAGGTATTCTACCACTTAACTACACTCCCAGTCACAACATTTTCATTCTGTGACATAAGGTCTTAGGTAGCCTAGGCTAGCCTTGAACTCATTATGATGACCTTTATCTTCTGATCAGTCTGCTTCCATTTTCTCGAGCCAGGACTGCAAGCATGTACCACCAAGGCCAGTGTATTCGGTGCTGCAGTCATATACGTTAAGAGAGCACTCTGCTGAGTTCCCACAACATCACATTTTAAATACAGGATATTTGATTACACACTTGCACACATGAAATTAGAAATGTTAAAAACAATGAGGAAGAATGTATGTGTTCATGCCTATGAGTCTGGCATATCACTTTCTGAAAGCCTTCTTGTGCAGTAAATAAATGTTTTGTCTCAGCCAACTGGATGTACTATTGTTATAGGAAACATCAGGTTTCCATATCACCCATTAAAAGGAATACGTTTTCTTAAAAGTCATGCTTCTAACTGCACAAATGTTCGTCTTGTCCATCACAGCTCATCAGAGTAGAGGGAGGGCGATCTCAGAGCACTTGTTGGCACCTTCCCTGAACTCAGTAACCATTCTACAACCTCCCTGCCCCTGACTCTGTCTCTCCTGCTCCCTGTGACTACAGAATAACCCATTCCATTTTGATGTCTATTTATCGCGTTGTCATTTTAAGGAATTGTAATGTATTTTCTAGAACTTCTACCACTGGTTGTATTTCTTGCCTACCAAAGAAACTGTTCTTCTCCTTTCTGTTTCTGCATGTCAAATTAGGAAAGTCTCTCCTCCTTCCTCTGTGCCCAGGACAGCCGGGTTTCTTGTCTGTTTTCTACCAGTAATGGACAGAGCCTTCCTGTGCATGCAGGAATGCATCATGGGAAGACAGTAAGATTACAAGATCAGCCTACCTTTGATATTGAAGCTTTGTATACATTTTTCCCATCAGTTCTGGGAAGGTCTAGTCTCTGGATCTGTTACACTTTCTTAGATTACCCCAGTTTCTTCTTTTTTTTTTTCTTGAATAAAATATTGTACGTGAAATTAGACACTGAGTCAAGAAATGCTTTGACTATACTGGAGTGCAAAATGCCTCCTAGTTCCCTTATTCCAGATGTACTTTTTGGCCCCAAACCAGGAAAAAAGAAAAAACATGATTCCCACCTTCTACACTCTAGAGCTACCATCCTGTCCTCATTGATCTTTGCAAATTTGATGAGCCTGCCTCCTGTGTTTCTTTACAAACTGCTGAGGAAAAACACATAGATGAAGAAAGGCAGCCCATGTCTGAGGACCACTTTCCCATTTCCCAAGTGTGTGTTTGTGATTAGATGCTGGCCTCGAGTGTTTGCAAGTTGGATTCCCCCCCCCTTGTAGACTGTCCTCACTTCTACGCCTGTCAGGATAAATTGATTTGGAAACGGTGTGCTGTGGCTCCTTGCAATTCTGCAAGTACTTTAGCCATCCTTACGTTCTCCAGCTTCTGGCTATAGCTCTCACTGTTCCTCCCCCGGCCCCACGCCTCCTCCAACTCATCGCATGGCAGATGTTTCCATAGTATCCCATGTTCTCCTCCAGTCTAGGCTTCATTGCATCATGCTGCTCTGCCAGAATTCTAGTTCTGTGGATGCTACTTATTCACCAGGGTCCTGATCAGTTCACCAGATGTGAGTAGTGGCTAATCTTTTATAGTCTGTGTAACTGAATTTGGGTGTTTCCAGAGAGGATAAACTGAAAGGCAAGACTCATCTTGACCATCGGACCGCCCTCCCATAGCTGGCTGGGGCATGGACTGAATAAAAAGGGGGGAGGGAAAAAGATGCCGCAGTACCAGCATTCTTTGCTCTCTGCTACCTGATCTTTCAAGTTGTGAGCAAGCTCCCATAGCCACGACTTCCCTCATGCCACCCCTACAGCCGTGCATCTTTTGCTGTAATGGAGCATACCCTCAACTAGGAACCCAAACAAGCCCCTTCTTAGGTTGGTTAGGCACTTTGCATAGGAAGGAGAGAAGAAGCTAACACAGTCCCCTCACCTCACCCCAAAGCATCTTCTACCCACCCTGGTTGTCATGGTGAGTGCTCCGTAATTGCCTGTTAATTTGGAATTTCCTCTACTCTCAGAAAACATGGAATTTTCTAAAGTATAAGGACAAAGTCAGGTTTGTTATTATGTAGCAAATTATATACCTGGCCCCTGATAAATGTACCATAAGCACTTGAGTGAACACACACTATGGTAAATATCTCTAACTCCATTTCTCTGAGTACAACCAATGCCTAGAAAGTGTATGAATGAGTCCAGGGGGAGGCAAACCTTTCAGCCGCTGGCATTCTACTTTTATTTCACGTAGAGTGTTAGTGCTCTTTTAATTAAGCTGTAATTATCTGCTAATTAAAGAATTTTTAGCTTGAAAATATTAAACTCATTATTACCCATTCAATTGCTTTTATTTCTTCTTTCTTTTTTCTGTTTATTTTATTTTTTATGTGTATGAGTGTTTTGCCTACATGTGTGCATGTGTGCCACATACATGCCTGCTTCCCAAAGAGATCACAAGAGGGCATCAGACCCCCTGACACTGGGCATCATAGATGGTGGCAAGCCAGCTGTGGTCCCAAACCCTGGTCCTTTGTGAGAGCAACAAGTGTTCATAAACCAATGAGCCATCTCTTCAGCCCCACATTTATCTTATCTTTTTGTGAAATGAAAATATTTTTAGAATTATTTCTAATGTCATCAAATCATGATTTGGCTCATTGCTTTTGTGCTTAGAGAGGCTTAAGAAATAATCTGATATGTGAGTTTTGTTTTTTATTTTATTGTATTTTTACTTTATTTATAACAGGGTTTCACATTGTAGCCCATACTGTCCTGGAATTCAAGAAAATTCTCCTGCCTTAGCCTCCCAAATACTGGCATTACAGGCACGAGCCATCACACCTGGCTTTTTCAGTTTTTAACTTAATCATCTGGGACTTATCCTTGGGGACAGTGGCATGGATAGCTTATTGTATTCTCTTCACAGTGAGTCCCCCCATACCCTTTCTTGATGAGAAGACAGAAACAAAACAGGAACTGAACTGTTCTGGGTTTTTCTGTGAACAAATGTCTGCTTGTTGTGAGAACAATGGGGAGTCCATCCATTTTCCTGCTTGCCTTGCTCAGAGCATGCCTTGAGGACCTCTCACTAGTCCTTTGACTCTTCACTTTAAATAACTCTAGCCTTGTGAAAATGTGCACTGTGCTGTAAATCTTCCCCAGGATTATGTACTCCTGTTTCTTGGTCCAAGTCACACCCAGGCCTTTGGGAGTTCTCCATGCAGTTTCCCTGTGTTCCTTGAGCGCTACAGTCTCTACTTTCTCATTTAATTCTTTGCCTTGTGTCATCACCTTTTTACTTTTTGAAGATTGTATTTTTACAAATGATGTCTTTTTAGATGCATAGAATCAGCCTTATCTCTTTTTCTAGGCTACTTAAACCCATCTTTCTTAATCCTGGGGTCCTGGGCTGACTCTTCTTTTCAACTCTAAACAGTCATCTAAACAAAACAAAGAGTAGATACTTGTGTTTTCCTTTGAAAAACAAAACAAAAACCCTCTTTTCACACACACAAAAAAATAAAACCACAAAAACAAAAACAAACCAACTACTCCTCTACTAAGATCTCGAAGCCAGAATTTGTGTGGCAAGAGGGGGGTGCTATTTTCTTCCACCTTTCTTGTTTCAATAAGAGCAGTGAGCATTAGAAGCATATAAACATTCTTTATGCTGCTTTGTGTGTTCCGTGCCTTAAGAGTTTACACCTCGCTTAAGTACCCTTGCACATGTGCTGTAAATAAGTCATATCTGCATGCACATGTATGTGGGTGCTATGATTCAGAACTATGTGGGTATGTTTGCATGTGTGTAAGAAAAACACCTGAGCACTTCTCCTACCCCATGTCTTGGTGCTCCTAAATTGCTTGTATTAGGCCAGCTCCAATATACTTTTCCTTGTGTGTGTATATGTGTGTGAATTTGTGTGCATGTTTATGTTAGTGTAGGTATACATACATGTATGGGTTGCTCCTGCAAATAGGTACATGTACATGTGGAGGTCAGAGAACAAGAGTCTGTTTGCAGAAGGTACAGGGGCAATGGCAGAACCCAAATGGGACAAGCCAGCTAGGATCCTGGGAGTGTCCAGCTAGTCAGAGCGGTAGGTAAAAAGTGCTGTGGTCCACGAGGAATTTGGAGACGTTTCTTCTACCTGTCCATCACTCTGAAGATGACATAGTTTGCTCTAAACTCTAAGTCAGAATCTAGATGCTTAGCATCACCCCCAGCTCATGCATCTGGATCTCCCTGTGTCTGTTTCCTCCTGGCACCTCTCATGGTGTTGGCTGCCAGATGTAAGGAGAACAACTACCCACCTTGTCCCTCAGCTTGATGTGGACCGTGCAAATGTTGACCTCCCATGTCTGTGATGCACCTTCCAGACATTTTGCTACTAGCCTGGCCTCCCTCGCTTGTGATCATGTTTTGTTTGAAAGTGAAACATGTCTTTTTGTTCCCTACATCCTGCAATGTCCTGTCACGGAATGTTGTAGAATGTTGTCCTCTAAGCTTAATGGCCATTGATTACCTGGACTTGTTGACTTTTTCTGTTAGAAGGGGGTGAGGAGGGTCATTAGACCCTAATTGGAGATCACAGCTGCTCCCTCCTGAACCTCCAGGCCAGCTGGATATGATTCCACCAAGCTGTGAGTGCTTAGTGGTCTCCGGGTCTCAGGGAGTACCAGATGATACAGAGTGGAAGCTTAGCCAGCAGGGATGCCATCTCCACAGCTATGGGGAAGTCGTCATCCACGCTGAAGCGAGGCTTGTCAGTGAGGCAGCTGTTTGGGGGCCACTCATGTCCCTGTACGTAACACTCACCCAGGCCATGTAATAAATTCATTGACTCACCAGATGGATTTTGGTAGAATCATACTTTGGTCGGTCCTTGGCCCCATGTCTGGATTGAATTGGCATTTGGTCAGTCTGCCCAGGAAATCTTCACCACACAACAGGTGCACTCATCTGGAAGATGCCCACAGGGACATTGGCAGGGCCTGTTGGTTGTGCTCACTTCTTACGTAGAAGATCACTCTGGATCTTCTATGCATTGGGCCCAGAGAATGGCTTTGAGTATTTCTGATCTGTCTGTGTTGCGAAGAGTAAGCTACCTGGGTTCTTACACCTGAGCTGAGTCTGTCTTAGTAAGTGTGTGTGCTTTGTGCACCGTGGATTAAAATAGAGACTGCTATTAGTGTTTAGGATCCCAACAGGATCATGTGGACAGGATCTGTTTAGGACTTGAGGCCTCTGAGAAACTGTTCTCACCTCAAACACAGCAACCCCAAGCTGTCACCATGGTCTTACTTAGTGCAATATCAGAAAACAAGCAAACAGAATCTCAATTTCTTCTTGCGGTAGATAGAAAAAGACCCAGGGGCAGGAATGCCCTTAGGACAGGCTTGCTGGACATCCTCAGGTCCATCCCTGCCCCTCTCTATAAGCTCTCCCCATGCAAATGTGCAGAATGTTTGTGACTGCTGGTTCAACTGGGATGTCACAGTGCTTTGTCATGCTAATTCCCTTCTACTGCTCGGGAACTTCCATCTGAGTTGGATGAACTGCAGCTGTATTTTGTAGCCCAGGGCCTCCTGGGCCCTCCTGCACATGCCATCCTAAATCCAGGAGCAATATGATAAGGACCGAGGCTCATGGCCTGACAGAGGTCAGAGCAAACTTGGGGTTAGTCTCGCCAGTGAGTCTTCTGATGAGCAGCATTTGTACTGCCTTTCTTTCCTCTATGTCATTTTAATATGCTGATTCTTTTAGTGTGTGTGTGCACTTGTACATGCAAGTACAAGCGTGTGCACATGGATGGCAGAGGTCAACACTGGATGTCTTCCTCAACTGCTCTTCAAATATGTTTTCCTGAGATAGCATCTCTCACTGAATCTGTAGCTCACTGACTCAGCAAGGTTAGTTGGTCAATGAGCTTCAGGGATCCATCTGTCTCAGCATCCTTAGCACCTGGGTGACAGGAGATCACTACTTTGCTGGGCTTTTGACAAAGGCTCTATGAATCTGAATTCAAAATCCTGGTGCTTGGGTGGCAGACATTTTACCAACTATGCTGTCCCCAGAACCAACATGCTAATACTTTTTAAACGTGAACTTACTCTCAGACAAGGGAAAGTTCTAATAAAAAAGGAACATTGTTTCTTTTTCTTTTTTCTTTTTTTTCACCTTTAGAAGCTATGAGAGGGGCTTTCAGCCTATTGCTGTTAGGTCACGCTTAACAGAGGGAAGAATACTTCTAACACATTACATAGCCCAAGTCCTTTGTCATCTGTGTGTACACTGTCAACTGGTCTTGCACGAGTTTCTGTGTGTGCATGTATTGATCTCCTCATGGCTGAGAGATGCTCTATGACTATGGAGATCTTGCAACCTTGCCACCTTTGGATTCCTAACTCTGTCTTTGGTCCTTTCTTTTTCCAAGGAGGAAACTATAGTAGAGAGACAGTCTGAAGTGAGGTGACGCTCCTGAGGTGACTCAGGACGCTGGAGCTCCCGCTGTGACTTGTGTTGGGAAGTTGCGGTCATGTCCTTGGAATTTCCTTCAGAGCCAGCAAACAGCCTGGGTCAAAGGCCAGCTTGCGAGGTGCTGTTGTAATGCATCTGGCATCCTTACGGCTGGTGGCTTAAGGGACCCTATGACAGGAAGGATGTAGTCAGAGTTCTGGTCTCAGCCTCATGCTATTGAACTCAGCTTCTCCATTTGTGGGTAATCCACAGGGATTGCTTGTTTTCAAGACTGTTAACAATTCCCTAAATAAAACATGTCTTAGGAATACTAATTCTTATTTTATGGAAGTCTCACCACGAGTCATTAATATTTCTCATTTTACTGTCTCATCAACCGATCGTCTCAAAAATGCGAATGAGTCACACCTTCTTGACTTTCTTCGGTTTTTGTAAAGAGACATTAGGCAAGCAGAAAGCAGTAACTAGGTAAACATGATTGGCAGGCCTGCAAGTGTGTCCCAAGCAGCTGGCTTCCCCCTGGCCATCCTCTTCCTCTGCCCCAGACCCCATTATTCTTTCAGCATAAACTAAGCTCAGGAAACTGAGAAACTATAATAGCATGTATTAGTTGGCTTTGCTTTTTCAAGAGCAAGAGAAGGCATAGCCCAGGCTGGCCTCAAACTTGCTATGTAGCCAAGGATGACCATAATATTGGATCCATCTGCTTCTACTTCCCAAGTAATGGGAGTGTAGGTAGAATACCCTGCCTTACCCAGGTTTATGTATACTTGAATACAGGAGGCACTGTATTAACTGAGCTAAGTCCCAGCCCCCTGACTGACTGTTGGGTTTTTTTGTTTGTTCTTTTTTGGTGTTTTGTTTTGTTTTGTTTTGTTTTGTTTTGTTTTGTTTAAGCCACAGGCTTTCCCCCTGAGTTCAGGAGTCGTTGCTTTCACCAGGGGTCATTACCATTCACACAGTATGTCGCACATCTCTAAAACGGTAGAAACCAGGAAACTGGCACTAATTCTTCAGAGTTCTCCTGTACCTGCACATCCCATGGCATATGAATCAGTAGTTGACAGACAGGAAAGGGGGAAAGAGGGGATACAAAGAGTGGCTAAATCACAGAGGAGGGATGGCAAGAGAGCTCAGCAGATAAAGGCACCTGACTCCAAGCCCGGCAACCTAAAATGAAGTAAAAGGAAATGGGGTCTGTAGAGGACAAGATGCTAAGAAGCGCATAGACATTGGGCAACTTGGTTTTGTATTAAGAGATAATATTCGTGAGAATATTTGAGTGTCTACACGCTCCGAGAAAAGGCTTGTTAAACCTTGCTTCTGTTGTCCTCCATATCACTGTGTGGGCTGGGCAGGAAGAGTTTGCAGAGGTGCCGTCTGTGACCATCTCAAGTACGAACCCCCACCAGAAGAAGTAAATTTATTCTGTGAGCTGGGGACCCTGATCTTCTCCCTAGAAAGTATCTTGAAATCACTGCTAAGGGGGTTATTGTTGATAGTAAGTGATTTGAGTTGTTTGCTTGTTTTTTTAGTCATGTCTCAGAGGCGACTCCAGTGCCTCTGAATAATAATCCTACCCAGCATCACCATGACACCAGCTGTTGTAGAGTTGCTTTCAAACACGGGCTTTACTCCCCAACCCCTTCAACACTGTGCCTTCTATGAGTCACTCTGGTCACCCATTTTTTTTTGCCGTCCACAGGGAGAAAAGGCATCACAACATCCAGTCTTGTATACTGTGGCCAATAAGGCAACTCTAATTGTGATTTGTTAATTACATATGTGTGCACATGTGTGCTTGTACTTGCACATGCACATTTGTGTGAAGGGGTATGACTGCCTATCTTGGGGGGATGGGGAAGGGTGGTGTGAAGGCCAGAGGAGAACTTCAGGTGTCATTCCTCAGACATTGTCTACTTTTCTTTTTCTTTTTCTTATTTTTTTTTTAAAGAGAGGGTCTTTCACTGGCCTGGAACTTGCCAATTAAGTGGCAGAAGACTCAGGGATCCTCCTGTTTACAAACTGATGCCACCATGCCTATATTTTTTTGTTGTTGGTTAATTTTGTTATTTGGTAACTGTATACATGCCTATAACGAATTCTGATTGCTTTTCACGCCTCTCTCCCCCTCCCACCCCCTTCACACCACCCACTGTCCCTATTAGTGACTCTCCCAGATTTATGACAGTGGGTTTTGTTTTGTGACCCACTTAATCAGGGCCAATCCGTGTGACCACTGCATGAGGACTGGTCACCGGATCCTGGTAGGGTCGTTGGTTGGGCTTTTTTAATGGCATCTTCCGTGGGTGCTGGGAATGGAGCTCTGTCCCATGTATTTGCAAGGCAAGCACTTCACGAATTGAACCATCTCCCCAGCCCTCGAAATTACGTGGTTTTATGTTAACAGTAGGCACTATCAAACTGAGTAAGAATCTTGCCAGTCCTATTCCCCAAGGCTAACCTCTGAAAACACCTCCACCTCTCTAGATTTCTTTTTAAACCATCTTTTAACTGATTTTTTTCATTGATACTTTTAGGTTAACATATAAAGTATTGAGTTTCATTGTGCCATTGTTGTTTGTTTGTGTGTGTGTGTGTGTGTGTGTGTGTGTGTGTGTTGAGCAAGTTGTTAAACAGTGCATGGTACATAGGTGGGGCACATAGAGAGGACCCACCCATAATCAGAAACTTGCCATCTCTCAGGTGAGCATACAGCATTGGCTCTGCTCCTGACCTCTGCCCCTGTGCAAGGTGGTTTTATTGGCAACTTTATGATACACAGGTCATTTCATATCTGCCTATATCACCTTTCCTTGTTCATGAGTCCAGTCTTCATCAGTCCCCGGGTATCTTAACAGCAAAGTTGGACACCCCACTTTCAAAATAACACTTCTTCGGGTATGCCTAAAAACGACGGAGTACTTGGCAGGCCTATGTTACTATAGAATGTTTAGGCAGCAAAGTAATTTATGATTAAGAACCAGAGCCAGCTGACATCCATGCTCAGCCTTGCTCTCCAAAGGATTTCCTTTGAGGGCGATTGTCAGGGCTCCAATTGTGCCTGTGCAGCTGAAAATGGGGGGAGGGAGACGAGCAGTCTTATTTTACAATTGTGAGGACTGAAGAGAAATTTCAGCACGTCAGGCAAGCCAAACAGTGCTACAGATGTCTGCTCTTTCTTTGTATACACCCACAAGGGTGAGCTGTTTTGAATTGATGATGAAAATTGGGCACTCCAATCTTCCTTGAGAAGGAAACAACCAACAGGTGCCCTTTTGAGGCACAGACCACAGCCGTGCTATCAAAGGAGAGTGTACCCTCCAAAGCACAACGATTCGAATTCAAAGGGTTTCTGTTCTGACTCTTCTCCGGGCCAACGTTTGCGGGGCTATTTTGCTTTCTGCAAGGGATGCGTGGAGCACACTTGTGATAAATACTTTATCAACATCTCAGTACGTAGTTACTCAACATACTGTGTAGATAAAGTGATGTTATTTAATTTCAGTGAGAAATTTATTTTTCAGATGAAATCAAGATCAGAGGGGTAAACTTATGTAATATAATTAATTCCATGACAGCCAGGGTTCCATAGCATAGGCCTTAGACTCCTGACTTTCTTCCCTCTGCATCTCAGCTGCTGGGATCATAGGCATAGATCACCTCCTCAAGCATGTGATGAATAGTTTTTCTGCTTGTTTGTTTTATTTTTCATTGAAGTATTTAAAAAAATACTTCAAAGCAGCATGCAAGACAGTTGTACCACATTCTTTCCTAGGACTCACTCATCCTCAGTGTTGCTAATGAGAGCTGAATGGCTGTAGTTCTAAAATTATATCCAAAGTACCTATGTCATGGCTATTAAGCGCCCTGTTATTATTGGAAGTTAACATTTCTGGTGTGGCTCTTTTATATGAAAGAATAATTTCTACATGCTGGCTAGAAGCGTAGATTTCAATCTAATTTAAAATTGTAATGACTTTCATTGAATAGTGGAGCGATTGAAATAAGTTTGTTTTTGTTTTTGTTTTTGTTTTAAATAACATCAGCCTGGGAGGATAGCTCTTATGATCAAGGCTAATGGAGTCTCTTAAGTCTCAAAGGTCAGATGAGGACTTCTCATAAAGCCAAGTGTTGTAATGATGCCCCCCACCATAAATGATTTTCATTACTACTTCATAACTGTAATTTTGTTGCTGTTATGAATTATAATGTAAGTATCTGATATGCAGGGTATCTGATATGTTACCCCTGTGAAAGGGTCATTTGACCCCCAAAGGGATCATGACCCACAGGTTGAGAACCATTTCCTTAAATTTATTTAAGCTACTGAGCTGAAAAGAACTTACAGAACTTTGACCTCAACTGTTGTATTGGATCCAGCTCATAAAAACCAACAGCCATTTTATTTGGGATAAAATGTGTGAAATCAAGCCATTGCCAAAGTTAAATTTTGATGATTTAATTTATTAAACTTAAACTGATAATTAATTATATTAAAAAAATAAAGGTAATAGTAAAAAAAATCTATGGATCTTAACTCTTACTATCCCTTACCTTTATCTATACTTTGCATGTATCTGTAAGTGTAGCTGTGTTTGTGTTTATACAAGTGTATGCAAACACGATCTACATGTATGCACACATGTGGAGGCCAGGGAAGGTCAACCTCATGTTCTACTCCTTAGCATCCACCTGTTTTTTGAGACAGGGTCTCTCTGGCCTGGGGCTTGCCAGTTCGGCTAAGCCTCATTTTTGGAGGTCACAAGGGAGACAAGGAAAGGAGCTTTGCCTTTTGTCCATGGTGGCAGGTGCTGAGGAGTGAGTAAACGTTGAATAGCAGTAGTATTCGAGAGAGACATATGCTAATTTATATTACATCTGCTCCGTGGACCATAAACATGTGAGGACACAGATTCCGTCTTGTGTGCCTCTGTCTAATAAGCTCCATCATACCAGCGGGTACACAGAGAGGGCTTCATAAATGTCTCCTGAAATGACCGATAATCCAGCCACTTCTTGCCATTGTATGGCCAACTCCCAGTGGGGGAAGCCTCACCCAAGACATGGTGCCTAGTGGAGGCCAGCCCACAGACCTTCAAGAACTTTATCCAGCTACTAGATTCTCAGCAGTTCTTTGTTTTCTCCCATAGATGACGGAGGGCCGTCGATGTCAAGTACATCTCCTTGATGACAGGAAGCTGGAGCTCCTAGTACAGGTAGGCGCCTCCGGGGAGACTTTCCTAGTTTCCTCTGTGACTGATGAATGTGCTGCAGAGGTGGATCTGATGGTGGGTGGAAAGGGGTTATCTCCTGTGTTTCTACGGCTGTCTAGTAAAACCTGTGTGACAATGGCTGAGATACACCAAGGCGTTTTGTATGCAAGCTATTTTTGCTCATTCTATTTCTATATACGACATGCCTCTGGTTTTCAAGGCCAGATGTATATATAACCTATTGTTACAAACATGTAGAAAAGGAATTTCCGTAGCTACTGTTAGCTATTCTTTCTGCTTGGAAGGAGTTAACGACATTGCAGCCTAAATAACTTCTGTGTCACTAAGACGGATGCAATCTCCCTCAGAAGGGAACGAGTTCCTTCTTTCAAATTACGCTTTCATAGTGTATGAAGAAAGAAAAGGCGTCTCTGTTCTCTCTCTGTCCCCTGAGGCTACTAGCCCCCTCCTCACCCCATGGCCTGGGTTGCTGTCACCATCAATGGCAAACATTTGGAGAAACTGAGATGGGAAATCACCATATTTCTCCCCAAACTGAGAGCACATTAAAAAAGGGAAAAAAACTCTCACCCCCCCCCCACACACACACAAAACAGTCACAGAAGGAGTAAGAATCCTGGGCCCTAGATGCCTTCGCATGGCTCTAGAAAGGGCCATTGCTTGACCCAGAGCATAAAAGATGACAGAGATCAAGATTCCAAACCTGGCTTAAGAAACTTTGAGATCTGGTTCAATTCCAAGCGTTTAGGACTCTATTGGATTGATATTCTCTGATGTTGCCCTCAGGATGGCCTCCTTTTCCATCGCACACATATACACTCACTCACACATGCACTCACAGATGCATGTGTGTGCTGGGATTACAAACATGACCACCACATCCAGCAACTGCATGACATCTTGCCATGAAGATGTTTCTGTTCATCATAGGGATGGAATACTGCCTACATGCTTATTCTCAGGGCACACGAGACATTGCGAATCGTTCATCTGCAGATTTGTTTCTCTGGCCTTGGACTTGCCGCATGGACTTGAAAAATTATCCAATTACAAACTTTAAGAGTTAATGCTTTCAACAGGATTCCAATAACAAAGCCATTATAAATGTGTTCTAGAAAATGGAGAGAGACTCCTAACTGCGCCACACACACAGCAGTATTACTCTTATGCTGGTGGGATTTCTTTCCAGGATTTTCTTATTTATATATGCTGTACAGTTGCAATTATAATACATGCACAATATGCACTTTATTTTCCCACATATCCATGTCCTTCCTAGCATTTCCTATGTCACAGTAAATTGTTATCTTTGGTAAGAGCTGAATAAATTCCAGAAACAAATACATCATTGTTATCTAATCATTCACCCGTTTAGGTGCATTTAAGATGGCTGGTTTTCTGCCTTACAATTTTTCCACGATTACAAATAAGTGCTGCGGTCACCTTATGGTCATGTGTAGCCTACCCATACTTTAGATTATGCCCTTATTAGGCTAGATTCCATGGCCCACGGCCTGTGATTTGATTTGGACGAGTGAGACAATATAGGGAAAATGTATATGGAACAGAATTTTTTCACGTTAGAGGAGCCTTCCACTTGCTGACATTTGGCACTTTAAGTTGTTGTTAAGAATCTGTGGAGAAGTTTGTAGAGAAGTGGCCTGTACAGTGTGTTTCACATGCTTTTCTGAAATCCAAGCTTGTGAGCTTAGAAGCCACCTTCTGAAACAGGAAATGAGAACACAAAAAGAGCTTGGTTACTGCGGACTAGCAAGCTGCTCTTGGGAGAGTATGAATGGAGGCAGCTGAGATGACGTGTCCAAGAAAAATTTAATTGCTGATACATAGTTTGAGAACAATTATCTTGAACCTTATAAACCCAAAAAACGATTATGCTAGGCAATCAGGAGAAACTTACCTTGAACCCTATGAAGTCAAAAAGGTCTCATGATAGGCAATCAGGAGAAACTCATGCTCTTCCCACCCTTTGGGGAAAATGCTTTTCTATTTAGTTGCTCTTCCTGGAACTCCAGCCTTCCTGCATCTTGTGCTGTGAGCATGGCTATCTTCAGTCTACAAACAGTTCACAGCATGGAAGGACTTTGCCATCCTTACCCCAGTGGCATCACTGCTCCTCCCTCTACTCCTCAGGAGCCTGCGCTTTGCTGTCCCTGATCCCAGCTTCTCTCTTACACACAAGTCACACCTCATCAGCATTGCTTGTGTTGTGACCACTGTGTGTAACTAGTGCCCAGTCTGAATGCCTGGCATGCAGTGTCACTAAATACTTACTGTTGAGTGAAAGACTACGTGATCCTAAGGCCTCTTCATATTGCTTCCTTGGAGGACTTCTTGTCATAGTACCAACCGCTTAGCAGAGAATATGTTTTGATACACATGTGTACATACGTATTATGTGCACACACATGTATAAAAATATTTCAAACTTTGTGGCAGAGTGGGCCTCATATATAATTGGGAGAAACAATGTTAAAGGTATTGGACAAAAGCCAAGTTTGATATTTGTATTTTTCTTCCTTCTCACAAAGTTCTGCTGTTTAGCATTGGGAGAAGGAAGCTTTCTCAAAGGCAGTCTTGCTCTGCAACTCACGTGGACCAACCTCTAGGTTTTAAGTGACACAGACATTTTAGCCTTGTGTGTTTCTTTAATTAATTAATAAAATTATTTAGCTTACAAAATAATGGGTGTCCTTGTGACAATTTCATATCTATTCATTGTACTTGGTTTATATTTGTCCCCAACTGCCCTCTCTTACCCTTCACCTTTCCTTCACGCTGGTCTCCTTGTTCTTCCCAAGCTTTCCACCCTGCATGTGCCTGCCTGCAGGTGCACACACACACATCCTTAAACCTACATCCTATGAAATGAAGCATGCAAGTTCTTCCTTGCCTGTCTCTATTACTCTTTCCCTTCCACTTTAGTCTGCTTTCCTCACTCATCCCACAGTCTCCATTCCACTTTCTTGTCATGTATATCATCCAAATCTAGAGTGTACATATGAGAAAAAATGTGCTATTTGTCTTTCTGGCAAGTAAAGCTTATTCCACAGACTGGAGAGAGATGGCTCAGTGGTTAAGAGCACTGTCTATTCTTCCAGAGGTCCTGAGTTCAATTCCTAATCAACCACCTGGTGGCTCACAAGCACGTACACTGGCATCGATGCCCTCTTCTGGCATGCAGGTGTACATGCAGATAGAGCACTCATATACATATTATAAAATAAATCTTTGAAAAGAATAATAATTCACTTAACATGATGAGCTTCAGTACCACCTTTCCTGCAAAGGGTGTAATTTCATTCTCTTCTTATGGCTGACTAAAATTACACTTTACATATATTCCACATTTTCCTTATCCATTGGTCTTTTGATAGGTATCTAATGAGGCTCTGAATCCTGGATATTGTGGGCAGTGCTGAAATAAACATCAATGTGCAGGTTCCTCTGAGGTATATTGGCTTAAACTCCCCTGTCATGTCCTCAGTTTTGATACTTTATGTTCATAGAATGAGAAATTTAGTCACTAAAATATAGAAATATCGAAAACATTTTCATAGTTTTTGCTAAGTATAAATTTGGAATATTTGTCACAGTCCTTGGACTGAGAAATACAGTTTAGGACATTTCGGCCTGGAATCACAGAGCTGGGAAAGGAAGGAAAAAGGCATTCCAGCCCATGTTTACCTGGAGTAGAGTCAGGCTTGCAGAAAGCATTTGTCTCCCACAGAGAAGCAAACAGGTTGACACAAGTTGGCCAACCAAGAGACATTTATCCAAAGCGGCACTGTTGTCCTCGGCTATTTGCAAGGATTTCACGAGTTGCCCAGGCTTCACCTCAGAACTCCAGAAGGATGAAAACCTGTAGCGTAAACGGTCAAAAGTAAGCTGAACTGACTTCAACTGCTCACCCTGTCTTGCCAGCTATCACCTCAGATCGCTGGGAACCAGACAGCCACATAAATAATTTTATGAAGTCATGAAAACTTGTTCACTGTTAGCATAATATTTCCAGGAAAAAAAAATGTGGCTGCAAAATTGTCACTAGACGCTTAACCTGTAGAGCAGCTTGGTTTCACTGAGGGAAGCTGGGTTTTCAAATCCTGATGGCCCTAGTAACTGAAACCTGACCCCTACTGGGGAGGACAGAGAGTCAACAGAGAACTAGCTCAGAGTTTATCCTAAGTTTATGGGCAGTTTTTTGGCACCCGTGTAGCTCCTCATGTTCTCAGTGACATCGCGGTGGGCACAGGCAGTACTCTCTGTCACCCTCCCACCTGTAGCATCTTGCTCTGTCATCCAAAACTTCCCAACAATGACATATTTCTAAAAAATAAGGCAAACCGAAACCCCTGCATCAGAGTAAGAGGCCACCCTCATCTGTGCCTCTGAATCAGCGTCTTCTTGAAGCTTCAGCATCCAGAGCTGGGGCATCAGGCAAGTTAGTGTTCAGCTCAGCTTCTCAAGCCCTGTCTTTCTGCTGTTGCTCTTTTCAAATTCCTTTCTTTTCTTCCTCTGATTGGAATGTCTATTTGCAGGAGCATTTCGAAAGAATAAAAAGGGGAGGGGGTAGAGCTGGAGGTAGCGACGCTTGCCTGTAATCTCTGCATTCAGAAGGAAGCCGCAGGAGCATTGATGTAGGCTTGAGACAAGCCTAGCTTACAGGGCTTCTTAGGCAGATCCTAATACAAAACAAAACACAGGAAGTGTGTTCAGTGCTGGTGAGAAGAACTGAAGGAAGCTGCCGCTTAATTTCCATACACTGTAAACCTATTGATGAGGCCCTGGAAGCTGATCCCAGGGAAGGTTCTGGACCTTTCCTCCTGGGTGTCTTAAAAATAGACTTCATTTTCAGTAGAACTGAATGGTGGAAGTGTGGCTCCTCCAAGCAAGGTTCCCTGCAGGCTTAGGATACTGGACCGCATCCCGCTTGAGAAGAAGACAAGCCAGCTCAGGAAAACAGACATTCGCCTTCTCAGTCTGGACTGCCTTGTTTCTCTGCTTTTCCCATCACCTTTCATGAGTGGATGCTTTGCTCTGCCAACGTTCTCACCTCACATAATAAAGCTCTCCACACTGAAGCTCTATCTGCCTGCCCAGATGGCCATGACTGCTGCCATGTTTAGGAAGCTTTGGTGTGATAGGAGGTGGCAAGTCTGTCCCCTCTAACCCAGTCTCTTGGTGGCTGGTGGCAGAAAATTTCAAACTGCCCATCTCTTGTCAAATAGAGGAACAAAGACTAGCCACTCTTCTGAGAAGTAGGGGAGGCAGCAAGGAGTGGGTGTTTCCTAGCAGAAGCTAGGAAGCACTACATGGTACTGCCATTACTTGATGCCTCTAATCTTGAAAATGTCGCTGCAGCAGAAACTTCTGGGGTCCTCACACTTGTAGGGCAAGCACGCTACTGACTGGCCTATCTCTCCAGCCATTTCCTGTCCTTTGAACTAAGTTTCTGATATAGGTATGCCCAACCTTTTTATATCACAACATATGCTGTTGTCTACAATGTTCACCTCTGAGAACCTCAGAGCAGGGTGGCAGAAAACAAAACAAAACAAAACAAAACAAAACACCCGCCATAAACTCATGTAGTTTCGCAGCTGTCCTGAGACAAATGTCCTGAGATTTTTGGTAGCGATGGGCTAAGGGTTTTCAAGCCTTGGGCTGTCTGGTGTCGAGATCGTCAGAGGAAAGGAGGTGACTGTTGCCATCCATGCTTTTCTCTGACAGAGACACAAGTATGTATTAGTCTTAAGGGTTAAGGAAGTTAATTTGGACTTTCAATAATGTAGTACTTGGAGACAAATTGATGCACTGCCTACTATGGACTAGAAAAACAGGTGTATAACTAATTTATTTTTTTTAAATGGACTCTAATAGAGCCCACAGAATAAGTGAACAGGCTTTGTTCATACATGCCTGCATACATGCTCACCCTCACAGCCCCTCCCTGCCTATTTCATGGTTAACATTCTCTTTATAAAAAAGGTAAAAGGATTAGTTTCTCCCAAGCAACCAGGAAGCCCCCAAAGTGAATGTTGCCAAAAGGAAAAAAGAAAGAAAGAAAGAGAGAGAGAGAGAGAAAAAAAGAAAGAGAAAAAGGGGGGGGCAAGTTGATTCCTTGTCTTCTCAACTGAACAGGGTGGGCAGGTGGTGTCTTCCGATTGGCTGACTGGCCCGTCTGCTGAAGCCTGGCCCATATCTGCCATCTGCTTCCTTCTGTGCTCCATTCATCAGGAGTTCCTGCCTCAGCCAAGGGCTAAAGATGCATGCAGAGGCTAGGAGTAGACAAAGGGACTCAGCATCATAAACCTTCTGTCCCAGGCCTCCCAGGCCACCTCATCAAGAAGAGCCAGAGGGGTGTCCAACAGCACCGTGGTGAGCTGACCTCTGCCTTCAGTGTGATTGCCAGCGTCATTTATTAAGCTCTGTTCTGTGGAACAGGCACACTACCAAATGAGCAAAACAGATGTCTCTCTAGCCCCTGGGGGTGGCCAATAATATTTAACATCTTAAAGGCACATGGTAAAGCAAACAAATGTGACGATAGGATATAGACAGATGACGTGATGGTAATTCCATATGTCATCAAAAGTTCATTTAACAGCATGGAGGAATAAGAAACAGTCTGTGTTGTATGCACACATAGATGAATAGTGTTCCCTTTGGGGAGGAACAAGAAGATGCCAAACCTTCTCTTCTCAAGCAAGGACTTAAAAAATCAGGTTGCAGAGGGTAGTGAGCATCTTCTTCTGTGCTGGATGAAAACAAAGGCAAAAGCCCAGTCTCCCTGGGGAATGTGAGAGAGGGCGGAGTAGCAGGACATACCAGATTGATGCTACCATCTGGGAACTCCCTCACACATACATGGCTCCAGAGCCAGACAGCTCAGCCAAGCACAAGGAAGGGCAAGGGTAGAAAGCAGGCTATTTCAGCATCTCTAGCCCCAGGGATGACTGGTCCAGGACGCTGGTTGCCTAGCAACACCACTATAGAGTTCCCATTTCCCCATTCCCTCCTGTTTTCCCTCATACTGCTGCTCTGTGCCCCATCTCTCCTTTGAAGCCAATGCTATCTTGGTTTAGAAATCTATGCAATGAAAATTGCCAATACTTTGCTCAAATCAGAATTGAAGAGAGAATGAGCAAAGTAGAAGGAAGATGTAGTGAGTTCCCTTTCTTGGAAGCTCTCTAAGGTTGCTTTCTGTCGTTTTATGCTGGCTTTGGTTCTTACTGTTGCATCCTTTACAAAACCATTCCAACAGGTCCTCTTGGGTGGTGCTGAAAGAGAATACATAAGGACCCTCACAAGAGGCCTGAGAACTATTTGTTCCTTACTAAGGAGGAATGAGGAAGAATGAAATGAACAAAGCAAGCTAAGCCTACAGCCCCATGGCACTGTTCAGTAGAATGTGAATAATCTTGCTGATAGAGGAAAAGAAACACATACATACACAGGCACGTGCGCACGCACACCCACACCCACCCCCCCCCCACACCCACACCCCCCCACACACACCTTTGTACACCTTTAAGGAAGGTTTGGAAATAGAGAGGCGAGGAGAAGCTGGTCTTTGTGGAGAAGATGAGTAACAAGAAGGAACCCAGCGGTTAACACAGCCAAGGGGTGGTGCTGGTTTGCGTCTGTAACTCTCGTGCTGATTGTGGCACATCGCCCACTTAGACACTAGTTTACTAGGCCAATGTCTGCTCTTCATATACTAGGATGCTTTGGAGATCCCGCTGCCCTTCCCTTTTGTCTAAGAAACCATATCTAGACATTGTTTAGATGATGTCACCCTGTCTTAGTTACTGCTCTGTTGCTGTGAAAAGACACCATGACCACGGCAATTTTATAAGATAAAGCATTTAACTGGGGCCTTATTTACAGGTTTCAAGGGTTAGGACATGATCACCATGGCAGGAAGCAGACAGGCACAGTGCTGGAATGGCTGCTGAGGGCCTCACATCCTGAGCCACAGTCAGCAGACACACAGAATGCCCTGGCCTGGTGTGGGCTCTTGAAACCTCAAAGCCCATCCCAAGTGACACACCTCTTCCAAAGGTCACACCCATTCCAACAAGGCCATACCTACCCCAGTTTCACCGACTGGGGAACCAAGAGTTTAAATACGTGAACCTATGGGGCCATCCTCATTCAGACCACCACACACTCATTACAAGTTTAGTTCTTGTTCCACAAATGGGCGGTGTTGTCACTGCTTACTCCATGGTGGTGGGGACAGCTCTCCTTTCCCCTGCATTCCTACCCATGAGTCCTCTCCTGTCTGGGCAGGAAGGACCCTGGGAGACAAGTGGAGACAGATATACTCATTGTGATGTGACTTATCACACCCAGCACAAAGAGGGATGGAAGTTTGCTTCCCAGAGGGAAACAGAATCCTCAAGGATGAGAAATGGTAGAGGAAGGAACACAAAGTGTTTCTCAGCCAGTCCAGGGTTTTTAGACTCTTCTTTCCTGGTACAGTAACTCCTCAACCCTAAATCCCTGTTTCTCCACTTCCTCAGCCCAGAGCAAAGTATCAGAGGATCCCAGCTGTATGGATGGATTTCAGATCCTACACAGTCCCTGCCACACACCTCCAGCTGCCTGCAGGCCTCTGTGGCAGCTCACCTGAGTGTTGTCTCTACCTCCACACTCAACCCTCCCACCTAGAGCCCTCCTCATCAAATCTAGGTAGCATCTTCTTGCATCTGCTCTGAAAACGAGCTCCTGAGTCTCCAATCAACCAAGTGCCTGCATTCATGGTTCATTTACTCCTTACCACCCTCATCCCTACATCCGATCAGTCTTTTCCCCTCTGCTTGGCAGGGGGTATCCTGGTGTAGACACAGTGCTCCCTACGGTCCGCTTAGAGTCCTGAAGCAGTGCGTCCCTCCTCACCATGTGTCCGCCCACCCCCAGTGTGACTTACGAAACAGCACCAGGTTTTTGTTTTTGTTTTTTTCTGGAAGTACTATTCTACGATCTACTATTCCTCAAAAGCTACTCAATAGCTTATCTTAATTTGAATTTTCTTTTAGTTCTCCAGTCCCTTCATAACCTGACCCTGTTAACAAGAAACAGACTAATCAAACAGGTGAAAGGGGGGATTGCCCTGTGGCGTAACAGTTGCTGCCTGAGATTTCTAATTGCAATGAATTGGCTCTATGATTATGAATAAAGTCAACCACAAGCACTAACCCACGAGATAGAAATTATCATTATACTTAAGTACAAGATCATAAAAAATTCAAGTGTTCTTTATGCAAATATATACATTCATACAGAGTTCTATGCAAATTAATTTTTAATCGAATAAGCCATCTTTGAAATGTTTTGGGACATTGTATGCCGTTGACTTATCATTATATTAGCTAATTTAAATTAGCTGACACTTATTTTTGTACCTGAGTCTATTCCAAGAGCTTATTACATGCTGGACCACCCAATCAGCCCCATCACTCCATAACACTGAGGATCATTAGTGTTCCCATTTATCAGATAAGAAAGTTAGGGCACAGAGACCCTGTGTTACTTATCTAGAGTTTCACAGCCGGTAAATGGCAGAGAGAGCCAGTTCAAAGCCATGCTCTCTGCCTCCAGAATGACAGTGTCCAGAGTGCTGAGACCATGCCCCTTTAAACCTGAGCATGGCACTTTGTAACTCTATGACATTGGCCACTTGCATAGCCTCTTTGAGCTTCAGTATCTTCCTCTTTAAGAAGAATATTAGCTTCCAGCTTCTTTAATCTTATCAGTAAATCAATGCTAATTTGTGTCTCATGGACTTCGATTACCAGTGAATGAATGTGCTATGCCAGAAGAGCCTCAGGCACTTGCCAGGCATCTCTCAACTGGAACCCAAAAAGCTTAGATTGGACCACTTGGTAGCTATGGAAACCTGGGCAATCCTTTGCCTTTGCTGCTTCATCTGTTAAATGGGGATGTTAGCTTGGTTGGGGGGGGGTCTATGTAAAACATATGAAATGTTACATCATTTGTATGAGTGTTATTTCTAATTGTTTTGTCTTCCATGTGATTGTGCTTAAGACTTTATGCAGTATTCGTAGTGTTCAGCTAAGGTAACTGGACAGATAATAGGCTGACAGTCCATCAGAACACACTTGCACTGCCTGACCATTATCGCCTGATCCTTCCACAGGTGCTGACCACCACTGCTCATCTTCCCAGGGTCACATATAACTCATATGACAAGGTCATGCTATGGTGAGGGAAATTTATGTACATGTATTTTATTTGCTATGGCTCTAGATAACCATCTAGTGGGCTGAACTAGGTCTTGTGCTTCAGTGATGTCAGACCTGACCACTCATTGTCTTTGAAGATAAAACGAGGAATGGGCTTGCTAGCTGCCATGACAATACTTTATAAATGGCCCATCCTTAGGGCTGGGTGTCAAATGATGGCGAAGCACAGTCTACACGGCTGGATCATATTGGCTATGACCTGTGGGCAAGTTAAAAATAGAAGGCACATTCTCTCCAGTGTAAGCAAAGTTGTGATTGGCTTGCTCAGCCTATGACTCATAGATTCAGGTTACCATAAGTTCAAGTTCGCATATTAACTGCTATTTCCCAGAAGGCCTGTGTACCTTTTGTAGAGGTTGCAGTCCCCTGACCCACATTTTATAGTGCACAGTGGGACTCGTGTCTTGGGACATCCAAATGCATTCTGCCTCACTGCAAGGTTCAGAATCCAATGTGACTAAGAAGGTTTCTGGAATTGCAACTGCTTCCCAGGATTCCCTGGAGAACCCCTTTCCCCAAAAGAGTGCTTCGGGGCCAGCACACACTGATTAAGGATTTTTTTTTCCTTTTAGGGAAGGCATTTTTAAAATTCCACGTGGAATTCTTTGAGTGTAGTAATAGACCAGTATAGTGATCATTCAGTTTTAAATTGTTGATGGATTGTAAGATTTATTGCTACAATAAACTGGGCCATATGTTGGTTTATCAAAAATCCTGTGCAAGCATTCCTCCACTCTGACCTTCCGTATGCTCATAACAGTGTCAGTGGTTTGTAAAATAACAAAAAGAGCATCAATAGACTAATATCTCTCTATTTCCTGCTAGAGTCATTTAGAACTGCAGTAATCCTCCACAATGCCTGGGAACCTCATTCCATTGTACCATATGTGAGTTATAGAGAGACAGAAGCATGGGGAAATCATCACTTTTCACTCTCCTCTGGAGATTAATCAACTGGCTCATAAACTAATAAATATCTTGGTATTGAAATACCTTCAGTATTGTTGGGTCTATTGAACACATGCACTCACATAGACACTTATGCATGCTAATAACACACATACACACATGCACTCACATACCTGTGCTTACAGCCACATGAACACATTGACACTATCACAACACTCACAGGAACACACAAGTACGTATTCATCATAGCATACAAATATATTGTATAGGTATACATATATACAAATACTCATATAAAGTACACCAATCTTAGAGAGCAGAGACGTCCTATATGCTCTTAGTTCACCAACACTTCTCTCACCAAACTGTACTCTTTTCTTAAAACTTTTACTTGTATTTTAGTTGTATGTGTAACTATATAAGTATGACTGTGTGTAGGAGTGTGCACAGGGCTGCAGAGTTATAGGTGGCTGTGAGCTGCCTGACACGGGGTGCTGATAACTGAACTCGGGTCCTCTAGAGGAGCAACAAGTGTTCTCAGCCACTGAGTCATCTCTCCAGACACCAAACTATACTCCTGAATAAGATAAAAAGGGTTGTCCTCCTATACAGTCTGACTTTTGGCTCAGTAGTACTGGGTGAAGTTGATTCTTGATACATCGTGTGGCCCATAGCTTATGTCTTTGCCAACAGGAATGAAGATATTGTCACAGGCAGCCACACCCAGCTATCCCATGTACCACCTCCTCCTGCAACTATAGGAAAAGGATTCTCTTTATTAAGGAAAAAGCTTCCTAGATGGTCCCCAAGCCTGTTCCATCTTCCCACCCAAACCAAAGCGGCCCATATCCCCATGTCTTAGCTGTTCACCCACAGAGGAGCGAGTGAATACAGTTGTTTGAAATCAGCAGTTCTCAATGTGTGTTTCTAGAGAAACAACACTAACATTGCTCAGTCAGCAAGGGAGCAAGCCCTGAAGGCCCAGAGTATCAGGATTAGAGGTGTATTTGGCCTGTAAGAGTCCCAAGGAGCTGGGCATGGTGTCATACATCTTTAATCCCAGCACTTGGGAAGCCGAGGCAGGAGGATCTCTGTGAGTTGGAGGCCAGCCTGGGCTACAGAGCAAATTCCAGGACAGCCAAGATTACATACAGAGAAACCCTGTCTCAAAAACCAATTACTTACTTCCTTAATTACTTATTTAACTAATTAATTAAAAACAAACAAAAGAGTCCCAGGAGACTACAGGCTTTCTGCCTTTCTGGACCTTGCATGCATGACTTACAGACAGAGGCAGTGCAAGGGAGTGGGTCACAGGCTTTTGGATTAAAAGAATTTGAAGTTATAAAGATAGATGGTTGGCAAATTCTCTACCAGTAAGCTGCATCTTCTGCTTTTAAAAAATGGTTTGCCTTGTTTTGTTCTTTATTCTGTTACATAATTACTTAGGCTGGCCTTGAACTTGAGACACTCATGGGTGTGCACCACTATCTCCTCTCTTTCTCTCTCTCTCTCTCTCTCTCTCTCTCTCTCTCTCTCTCTCTCTCTCTCTCTCTCTCTCTGTGTGTGTGTGTGTGTGTGTGTGTGTGTGTGTGTGTTGGAAACAAGTGAGGCAAGTGTTCTTGCATAGTTTCTTTTCTTTGCTAAATCAAGTATAAAACAAATACTGCCATCCACCACAACCATTTATGCAATAGAAAAGAAACTTATACCCAAGGAACATGAAATCAGAAGAAAGGGTAGTCTTTGGAACAGCCTGCATTAACTAGTTTTCCATATATTTGTGTTATTTTTCTTGTTTCACCATCAATCCACGAAAAAGGCATCTAGATTTCTAATCACTAGGTTGGTCTTCTTGGTGACAACTTCCATCACAAGTCATTTCATCAACATAACCTCAGACTCAGAAACTCTCCTATTGGGCTGCTGTGATGGCTCAGCGCTTGCCACTAAGCCTGGTGACCTGAGTTTAACCCCACACGATGGAAAGGAAGAACAAGCTTCAGCAGGCTGTCTTCTGTCCTCCACATGTGCCCCACTCAAATAAATAAAAGTTAATTTTAAAAATCATCCTAATACTTGGGACAGTCATGGATTCTAGTGCCAGCCTCCCAGGACTGAGAGACGACTGCAGTTTCTTGATTGTAAAGCAACAGCTATGGCTAGAATGTAGTTCAGTGATAGCATTCTTGTTTGCTATAGTCCTGGGTTCTATCCCCAATACTACAAAAACAAACAAACAAGAATAACAGCTAAAGATCCAGGCATCCAGATCTCAAAGTCTGGTTTTGCTGATGGAAACAAGATCAAAGTTAATGTTTGTAGAGTCTCAGCTTCCAAGCATGGGGTTTGATGTTAGTCCACATTCTAAATGTCGCTCTGTCTGTCACACTGGGCTACTGCAGTAAAGTACCACAGGCTGGGTGGAGGGATTAAATGTAGAAACACATGTTTCACAGGTCTATATGGTAGAAGTCCAAGATCAGATGTGGGCAGGGCTTAGCTCTGTAGAGACCCCTCCTTGTCTCTGGCAGTGGGCTGCCCTCTCCCCATCTT
The DNA here is from genome assembly GCA_028658305.1 of Pachyuromys duprasi. Classification (NCBI taxonomy): domain Eukaryota; kingdom Metazoa; phylum Chordata; class Mammalia; order Rodentia; family Muridae; genus Pachyuromys; species Pachyuromys duprasi. The sequence continues at coordinate 24,360,503 of CM053760.1, forward strand.
CATGTGGCCTTTGCTCTGCTGCAGCATCCCAGATGTAGCCTCTTCCTCATTACGGTCTTTTTCTTCCTTCCTCCTCCTTCTTCCTCTTCTTCCTCCTTTCTTCTACTTTTCCCTTGTTTTTCCTCCTCCCCCTTTCTTCTTGACATTGACCCTGTTGGATGAGAACTCCACCCCATAACCTCACTGAATTACTTCTTTAAAGGTTCTTTTCGAATCCAGTTACTTTCTGAGGCACCATGATTGGCTTGTTAACAGTGAATTTGAGGGGCTGGAGAGATGCCTCGGGGGTTAAGAGCAGCACTCTAGAAGAGGACCCAAGTTCAGGCCTCAGCACACACATCAGGCACTGACAACCTATGGTTCCAGCTGCAGGGGATCCAGCACACTCTTCTGACCTCCTAGGCACCCGCACTCACATATGCGCACGCACACAGAGACAGACACATAATTTTTTTAAAAAAGAATGAGTTTGAGGAAGGGACAATTCAGCCAATAACCATGACTTTGAGTAAATAACCTCTTTGAGTCTTAAGATCTATTGTAATTTTTAATATGCAAGGAAGAGAATGAACAAAAATGACGTTGGAAAGCAGCTGGGAGGCCAGGGCCCTGTAGTGAAGCTACCTACCAGCGTGTCCTGGGTAATGCTGCAGCCTCACCCCATCATTTTTATAAGGGCACAGTGGTTTGCTGTCTGGAATTAGCCATCAGTTTCTCTGTCTGGAAGTCAGTATTTCCCAGGGATGGGCTCCTCTGTTCTGGCTCTGAGGGCTGGAGTCACAATCAGCATGTCCTCGGAGCAAGCCAAGCCCCAGCTGGGTTCAGCCCTACTGCTCAGACCTGAGTCATCGTTCTGATTTAAGCTTGTGTCACCCCCTCTAACACCCCACCATAGCCACTGTCAGATGTGGCTGACGTCTCCCGCGGCTCCCTCCTCTTCTGTGGCCACACGCAGAAAGCCTGTGCGCCTGGGACTTGAAGAAACTTGAGTTAGACTGGCTGTCTTTGACCATGTGGAAATCCAGAAAACCCCATACGCCTAAGCCCTCAGGCTGCTGGGAGCTCACAGAACAAAGAGACCGGGACGCTAACTGCATCCAAGGCCAAACTGACCGCACTACCACCAAAACCCAAGAACTGTACAGCTACACCAGGAGTTCCTTTTGGCAGACACGAAGCATATGGCAGGAATCCTGCTGGCTGAGGTTTACCAGTGAAGAGGCTCATTCAAAAGCTATTTCATCACAAACAGCTTCCCTAGCCTTCCATCCAGATGACTTACCAAGTGGTAACCTCCCTAAAATGCCTCCAGAAATGCTGATTCTTCCAGCCCCGCCCAGCCCTGAAGTTACGCTAGTCATCGTAAGATGCCTTTTCTTCAATGTCATGGTTATAGCCAGCATATTAGACTATGCTAAAGGATTACAGCCATTGTCCACAACTCCCTGGAGCTTCCAGTCTGAGGAGTAAAATGTCACTCAAGGCAGATACAAAAGAAAAAAAAAAACACTGCAAACCATGGTATGGAAGAGTAGAGATAAGATTATGAAATCGGCCTCCTGTGCATGGTGTGTTATAGCTGAGTGCTTTTCCAGATGAGAATAGAAAAGGAGTCCTGCCCTGTCTTTCACAGAGCCTCTCGGCCTACTGTATCTCCCCATCTTTTGTAGAAATGTTTCCTGGGCAAAACCACCAGATTCTTAGCTGCTATGATGTAGGAACAGGAAACAGAAAGAAGAACATGAGAGGTAGAGTAGAGGGCGCGGAGGACCCTCTGTGGGTCTGTAAATGGGCATGCACGTGTTTCACGAGAGTAGGATAATTCAGATTTGAGATGGGGTCTTACCGTGTCGTTCCAGGTGGTCACAAACTCAATGCTTCTGCCTCACCCTCCTTAGTGCTGGCATTACAGGTTGCAAAACTGTCCTCCCCTCTCTCTTTCCCCCCTCTCTGTCCCTTTCCCCTCCCCTGTGCATGCTGTGTGTGTGCCAGGCAGCCTTAGATCCCATTCCTCAGTGCTGTCCACCTTATATTTCTGAGACAGTGTCTCTGAGTGTCCTAGAATCCACCAAATAAACTAGACAAGCTGCTCAGTAAGACCCAGAGACATGTCTCTGCTCCCCCAGCACTGGGATTATAATGATACAGCACCATCATCACCACCACCACCACCTTCACTACGACCACCACCACCTTCACTACGACCACCACCACCTTCACTACGACCACCACCACCTCCGCCACCTGCCCCTCTACCCATTATTCCACCACCACTGCTGGCTTTTCGTTCCTTATTGACGTGCAGGGTTGGCTATCAGAGGTGGAGCGCCTGGGAAGCTAATCAGTCAGAAGACAGAGATAAGCTGAACCTTGGATGATGACGTTGTTCCCGTGGTTAAGAGCCTATAAGGAGTCAGGTGCAGGGTTGTATGCCCATGATCCCGGCATTTGGGGAGGCAAAGGCAGCCAGATCTGTGTAAGTTTGAGGCCAGCCTCGTCTACTAAGCGAATCCATGACAGCCAAAGCTACACAGAGGAACCCTGTCATGAAAAACAAACAAACAAACAAAAAAACACAAAGTTCCCATTCAGTGACAGATTATCCAACATACAGTGGTTGAAAACTTGACCCTGTGACCCTTTATATGCATTACACATTGCCACCTGCTGACTTGGGATGTTGGAAAACTAGAATCAGTGTTAGTAAACAAGGTTAGGAGGCTCAGCTGGAACCCTTGACTTCTTGGAAGAAACTGACTCAGAACTCCATCTGTGTCTTGTGAGAAATTTCTTTGTAGATGAGTGACCATATTAAAGAAGGGAGTGGCAGTTAATTTTTTTCAATTTGCATTTGTGATTTGGGGTGGTCCTCTCAACAGTAAACCCCCATGGAAGCATTCTCCCATTCTTGCATCCCTCCAAAAACAAACCCACCAGAGGCGCTCTGCATGCAGAAGTGAGATCTCTTTACACTTTTTTCCCCTTCTGCAAGATAGCATATTTAGCAGTAAGACACCACCAAGAAGCCCTACAGAGAAAAAATAAAAATTAAAAAATTAAAAACCTCCGGATTTCTGCCTCTACAGGCTCTCTGGACCATTTAAAACCCTCCAGGATAGACCAAGAATTCCTTTAGGGGTCCACAACTTCTTAAGGCCCCTAGGAAAAGGGTTTGATGTAGTGACACTCCAGGAAATGCGACACGTGACTCTGGGGAGAGATATCCTACCTCAGCTCTCTCAAGAACCAGCTGGGTGGCTATGAGCAGGCCTTTTTTTTCCATTCAAAAAATGACTTTTTTACCAAGTGTAATTTTAGCACTCAGGAGACAGAGGCAGGAAGATCGCAAGTTCCAAACCAGCCTTATCTAAATAGTAAGTCTTTGTCTCAAATGGAGGAGGAAAAAGGGGAAGGTAGAGAAGGAGAGGTATTATATACCTCTTGCCTCCTAATGTACACACATGCCCATGGACACATGTGCGCGCACACACACACGATCCTTACGGTCTCCATCTTTGGGGTTCTGATGCTTTGGGCCTCATTAGGTAATATCTTAGTGACATGTCCTGCATCTGTGCCATCACAGATCGAAGGAAATTATCTGATTGTCTGCAGGTCCATTAGCCGAAGTAGAACTAAAAGAAAAGGTGGACAGAGAAGAACTTCAGAGCTAAGAATGAGTTCTTATGTAGTTCATGAATGGATGGGTTGAGAGTTTTAACTTTGTCAGCTTAAACTGTCAGCTCACTGCATCTCTAGCGCCTTTAAATCGCTCACTTTTAATGGTCTTCCTGGACACAGTCCCTGCATCCACATGGCCTGTCTGTGTGCCTATCTCTTTTCTCTGGATGTCTTTCGTAATCCTCAAGACTGCCCTCTGGACTGGAAATCTCAAGCTCATCAATTTTGCCTCCCTGATGCCCCAGGAGATGAAATTAATCTCTTTAAAACTTTTCTTTTCCATGTCAGGCAATCAGTGCTGATGTCCTTTGACTATTCAGAAATGATTGCTTAGACTTGCTGGAAGGAGCCTGCCTCAGGGGTAAGGGGGCTGATTCCACCCATTCTTCTTCCTCTTGGAGCAGAGGACTGGGGGCTGAGCTCATGTCTACAAGCAGGGCTATATTTTAGGAAAGACTGAACTAACTTGTGTCCAGAGACTGGCTGCTAGCTGTTTCTTCCCTCTTCTCTCTCATGTTGGCAGTGCTGGGGATAAAACCCAAGGTCTTCCGGTAAACAAAAGTTCCATTGCTCAGCCACATCCTGCAGCCTCCAGAGACTGGCTGGCTTTGCTACCTGGATGTTTGGTCTTTTAAAAACTAGCTCAGAGATTCTCCGCAATGAGAACCTTCCTCTGTGGGTCCAGTTAGACATATCCACTACAGGTGACTGAGAGTATCTATCGTAAAGTCCCCATAACTGATGGCGAGGGCTGACAGACTTACTACAGTTTCCTTTCAGAAACTCATCATTTGGGAAGAGGAGGGACAGACAACATCTGGAATAGCTCAGTGTGGCCTCAAATTCTCTGTGTGATTGAAGGTGATCTTTAACTTCTGATCTTCCTGCCTATGTTGTGATTTCACCACAACTGATCATAAGCATGGTGGGGATGGAGCCTGGGGCTTCAAGCATCCTAGTCAAATGCTCTACAAAATGTGCCACTTCCGTCTTTGAATTTTTAGCACAACCATGTATCACCTTTTTGTCTCAAAACATCTTTTAACTGTTGGTTTGAGGCATAGCTGAACTTGATAAAATTACATGTGTTTTGCTTTATTTTCTTTAAAATGTGCTCTCACAATGCAGTCCAGGTTGTCCATAGCACTCACTGTGCAGTCCACTCTGACCTGACACTCGTAGGTCTCCTGTCTCAACCTCTGGAGGGAGGAGAGGACAGATGCACACCACCACAGATAGCCTGGACTGCAGGCAACGAAAGCATGCAATGTGCTTTTCTTGATCTGTGGACTGTAGAAAGGCCTCTGGCTAATTCTGCAACTACACAACTGCACCTGAGCCCATGAGACCTCTGCCCTCTTCCATCCCCTATTTGTGGCTTTGGGTAGAAGCCACTGGTTACTGCCAACAAGGTGACCCATATGTAACTGAGTAGGCAGATTGTTTGTGGGTGTTCATAGGATCTGGGACGTTTTCAGGAGCTTTTCGAGGAAAGTCAGGTGGGGTTGCTCGCTTGCTTACCTCTTCATACCTTCACTCAGATTGCTAGTCTGTATGCACATTTTGAGGCCAGGAATGTTGTTCTAGCTTTCAAGGGCTCTCAGGAACAGTGAGAGAAAGCTGTGCTGTACTCTTATGAGCCAGGCCCAGCTCACTGTGGATGGAAAGTTTTACTTCTTCTTGGCACTAATCCAGAAAGACTGAGTAGAAAGAACCGTGGGACCTGTCTTTTGCTGTTGTTGTTTTGTTTTGTTTTGTTTTGTTTTCCCCCAAACTAAATCCCAATGCTAAAAGGACAACGGCCATATGGGATGGGATGCAGGTTCTCAGGTAGACAACAAAGCAGGTGCCCATGCAGCGGTGTGAACTGCTGCCCTTCCAGACAACACTATGGATCCCCCCTGATCTCTCTTTGTCTTGGGTTTTGACAAATACTTTATAATCAGGCTTTGAACTTCTGAGAAAGTTCCTTGTCCTCCCAGGTGCATAGACAAGAAAACCAGAGTAAGCAAAAGTCATCGGAGATCTGTTCTTTCTCGGATATTGAGTTATAACAGTTTCCTTTCAAACACACCCACCTTGTTGGCTCACATACAGAGGCAATTCTCTGAAGCTGAAGAACAAAAGATACATGGAAAAGACCAGACATCTTTCTTGTGGCTCTAACCCAGCATGTGGCTTTCTTTATATGGACAGCTATGTAAACACACAGAACCCACATTGTGCCCTTCATCTCTTGCTACTGCCATTGGACCAGGTGCCCAGGCTGAATTGCATACTGGGAAGTACTTACTCCATGACAATAATCTGTGGCTTACTGTTCAGTGCCATGGGAACTTACTCAGAATGACACCAGTAAAGGCAAATATAAGAGTCAGACATTTTGAAATGTTATGTGACGCTTCAAACAGAAAAAAAAATCCTCGAAAAGTGAGACATTTTACTTAAGATGACATATACATGACGTTGGCCTCCAATTTAAGCCAGGAGGAAATGAGCCATGTCTCAAATCACTAATATTTCCCCCCCTAGACTGGTTTTGAGAGACAAAAAAATTAAGAAAAAAATCTAAAGTTCTGAGTTGCATAAAATGTGTGGATTTATCCTCCTTGATGGGGTTACATCCCCACAAATAGCAAAGGCTCAGGTTACACACGAATGACTGTGCTTTGTGACATCCCTCAAGTGTGCTCTGTGATGTCACTAGATATTTCTATTTTTATCTTTATTTACATTTTTAATATGTTGTATTCACAAACTATTAGAGATGAATATCAGGCAATAAAAAGGGGTAAGTGGTAGTATTATCAATTAATAATATTGAAAAAAGCCCACATGTTTAGGTCTGTGGATTGTAGTATGCTTATCCTCTATTATATGATTACTATCCACTTATAAGTGAGTATTATGTGTGTCTTTCTGTTTCTGGGTTACCTCACTCTGGATGATTTTTTTCTAGTTCCATCCATTGTTTGCAAATTTCATGAATTCCTTGTTTTTAATAGCTAAGTAGTATTCCATTGTATAAATGTGCCACAATTTCTGTATCTATTCTTCGGTTGAGGGACAAGCACCAACCAAAGGCCATGCATGGAGAGGACCTAGGCCCCCTGCTCAGATGTACCTGTTTGGCAGCTCAGTCTCCATGTAGGTCCCCTAGTAAAGGGAGCAGGGGTTGTCTCTGACATGGACCCTGTTTCCTGCTCTTTGATTACTTCCCCCTAATGTGTAGGGGGGAGGGCTTTTCCAGGCCACAGAGGAGGAGGATATAGGCAGTCCTAATAAGACTTGATAGGCTGGAGTCAGATGGTAGTGGAGGAGGGCTTCCTTTTTCTGAGGACTAGGGGGCAGGCAGAGGGAGGGAAAGTGGGACTGGGAGGAGACAAGGGAAAGGGCTACAGTTGAGGTGTAAAGTGAATAAATTATACATATATATTTAATTAAATAGAAAAAAATGGTATGGCTGTGCTGGGATTGTACTGGCTGAGGGCAGGGGCTGATTCCTTTTGGGCAGGAAGGGGTTAAATGAAGTCCATGGTTGTAGGCTGTAGATCTCAACTTTTCTGTACTTGAAATTGCAAAATTCTGAAGTTAGTGGAGTTGGGATAAGAATCTTGATCTCTGCTCCTGTATGCGGGCCCCTTTCCTGATTGTTGGTGCAGGGGATGAAACCCAGACCCTTGCCCATGGTATACTACCACTGACCTACAGCTGCACGTCCTCATGGCTTTCGGGGAAGGTGTACTTCCATTGTTTTTTCATCTTTTCCTTTGAACACTTCCTTGACTTCCTAGAAAGTCAGAGAAGCTGGGAAAGGCAGCTGCATAGACAATGACGTTTCCTTTGTGCCTGTGACTTGGGCCACAGTCCGGCCTTTCCTCCTGACTTGAAGGGAAGGGGTGAGAGGTGACGGCTCCATGCCCGACGGACACCCAGCTTGGCAGCTGATGACACTGACTGTCCCAGGGTCACAGCCTGTGATGACTTCCCTCTTACTGGCTGTCACACTATTATGAATGCAAAGCCTATTAACTCTATTCCAGAAACGAAAAGGTGGGGCCCCAAGAGAGCGAGCAAGGCCAGCTGAGGAAACTCACAATGCAACTGCAGATGAGGTCATGGCTAGGCCCCAGTGCTGGTGACAAGGCGGGGTCAGAGGGTCTGAGGCATTGCATGGGAGCCATCTCATTAAGAGCCTTCCAGTTAAATGTTGCAGAGCGCCCTGCCAGTCTCTGATGGAGTTAATGAAATGCTTAGGGCAGGAAGAAACAGGGAAGAGAAAAGGGCAGAGTGGAATGCCTGTCCTTTTCTGGAGTCTTCACACTGGTACAGCTTTCTCAGCTCACTAACAGAGGTGGAATGCACTGGGATTGTACGTGGACAGGATAGTGTTGGATCTCAATGATGGACCCATAGCTAAAGAGTCACAGTGAGCAAGGGGAAATTCCCAATGCCTGAAGATAATTCTCTGAACCAGCTGTGGGGACACAACCCCATAACCTCAGTACTTAATAAGGCTGAGTCAGAAGGACTGTGATTTCAAGGCAAACCTGGACTACATAGCAAGGTCACATACACACACACACACACATATATATATATTTTAATCAGTGACTGGGGACGTAGGTTGCCTAGGCTGTGCAATCCCCGAGTTTCATCCCAGGCAGTACAGAAATGACTGACAGAAGGGAGGGTGGAAAGGAGAGAGGGAGCGAGGAATAAGAGATACCTCCCTGAGCCCTGCTAAGTAAGAGATCATCAAGAGGCTTTGAGAGATTCTGAAGTTGGCAGGAGTCAGAGCTGAGCAGGTGAGTTTGCCAAAGGCTTATGAGAGGATTGTGGAAACAGAACCCAGGCTAATGTAGGTCTCTATCAGTCTGAAAGCTCCTCTCGTCTCTGCTTCACAATGCATCCAATCATAATGTGTTCATTCGTGAGTCTGTACCTACAGTCAGTCCACACTGACCACCCAGTCCTGTGGAAATGAAGGAACTGTGTTAGTTACTTATCTAGTTACTGCAACAAAAACCTGATGAAAGCAGCTTAAGGACAGAACAGTTTATTTGGCCTTGCACTCAGAGGGCACAGTTTATTGTAGTAGAGAGTTTTTAGAGGAAGGCTCTTCAGGCAGCTGACAAGTGAGCATCTACATTCAGGGAGCAGAGCGCTGAAGGCAGCTCACTCTTCTTCTCATAAAGTCCTCCGGAACCTTAGCCCCTGGAATGGCACCACCCGCATTTACAGTGGGTCTTCCCACCTCTGCTAACCTTGCCTAGGATCCCCTCACGGACAGGCCCAGAGCCTTGCCTTCCTTATTATAGACCCTGTCAAGTTGACAAACAGTAATAGCCATTGCCACTATACACAAATCAGCTTGTGAACAAAGCTGGAAGCATGCTTGGTTTCCAGGTGCCCTAGGCTGACTTAAGTAACTCGCTGAGGCTCCGTGAGCCCAGCTGCCGAGCTGCTGGGTGAGTTGGAGGAGGCACCTGACACTCGTGTGCAAACCAGGCATTACTCCTCACACAGCCTGTCTGCCAAGTGGGGTTAGGAGCTAGGTAGCTATTCGGAATAGAAAAAAAGAAGGGATGTTGCAGCAAAGGGAAGGTCTCTAGAGAGGCTGAGAATGTTATAGAAGAGAAGGGCCATCAGAAGCAGAGAGTAGAGGGCCTCCCTTACCCTCTAGCCCACCCCTGTCCTCACTGTATGCTTCTCTTTCCCATACCTCGGGTATACTTGCCAAACTGCCAAAGAGGAGACACAGCTCAAAGCCATTTCTCTTTCCCTGCCAGCCTCACCAGCATTTCTAATCCATCCTCAGATCCGCAGATGCAGGGCACTGTTCATCTGCTTTCACTTTCCTGAATGTGACTCTTAGCACATTCCCTCCTCTCTTCTTATCAGTCTGCAGGGACTGTTTCACGTTGCCTATGTTGGGACTGATTTCAAGTTTCTTGTGTAGTTTGGATTCATGATCAAGGCGAAATGCCAGTGCCAAGTGGCTTAATAATGATTGACACAAGCATGTGGTTAACCTCTGATAAAATTCTGCCTCCAGATTTTCGGACCAAACCCACTTCTGTAAATATCCAACATCAGTTCTCTCCTAGATACTTCACTAAGTTTCAGGGGACAGTTTGCAGATCTGCTCCAAGGCATAAGGACTGTGCACAGAGAGCATGGATGCTGGGATGTCTGCCCAACTAGACTAGACGCCATGTTATGATCTACAGTTCTGCATACACCAGATACTTTGCTGAAGACATACTCTCTAACACCCCTGGTGTGCACTTCTTGGGCTTACTTGTAGGAAGAGGTTTGCCTGACTGACCAGCAAGCCCCCAGAGCTCTCTCTATCTCGGTCTCCTCAGCGCTGGCATGACTGGCCCATGCCACCACATCTGGCTTTTTTATGTGTGTTTTGGGAATCAAGCTCAGGTCCTCACACTCCTATGGCAAGCACTTCACTGATTGAGCTATCTACCCAGATCTCTTTTGTCTGCTCTTGAAGCGCATGTTTTTCTTTACACGTTTGTACTCTGTGTCCATCAGTAAGAATTACAGTAGCATCCCTTATTATAACACAAATACCTTGTAAAATCCCCAGGATGTACCTAAAGCTACCAACAGCACCAAACTCTGTATATACCATTTTTTCCTCTATGCATACATACCTATTATATCTCATTGATAAATTAGGCATAGTTAGAGATTAACAGCCATTGATAAACTAGAACAATGATAACAATCTACTGTTCTGAAAGTTATATAATGCCTTGAAAGAGTTAAGGCAAGCAGGCACGATAACACACACCTGTCATCCCAGCACTTGGGTTTCTACAGCAAGAGGATTATGAATTCAAGGCTAGTGTGTACTACCTGACTCATAAAAAGAAAAAAAAAGTAAAGGAAAATGTTACTATTTTATTGTTGTTGACATTAGTATTTTATCAACAGAATTCATACTTATTGTCTTCACATGGGTGAGGACAAACATATGCAGATGGGCCCCAGCACCTGCGGAGGCCCAGGTTTGACATCTGGTGTTTTACTCAACTTCTCTCCACCTTATACATTGAGGCAGACTCTCTTGCCGGGAGGCAGCTCACTATTTGGGCTTCTGGCTAGCCAGTTTGCTGCAGAGCTTCCCACCTTGGCCTCTTGCCCTCTAGGATACAGGCAGAGCAGCACCCCCACCCAGCTTTTGAGTAGGTCCTAGACATCTGAACTCCGGTCCTCACACTTGCCGAGCAAGTGCTTCACCCACTGGACACCTAAAATAACAGATTGTACCCAAGCACAAGGAGATTATTAAAAACCTGGCCAAAGCCACTAATGTAAATATCTGACATCAGGTCTCACCCTGAAAATGCCATCAACGTTGTGACTGTTTATAAACCTGCTTCAAGATGCGGCAGGGCATGCAGTCTTCCATCACCTGCTAGGCCCCCTTCAGTTAGCATAGCAGAAGGCAGCGGGAAGGTTCTGTTGTCGTTTGTTACGTAGCTGACCAGTGCATCTTCACGAAGCTGTTCTTGAGGAAGAAATATTTTCCAGCCTTAAATTGGGCTTCCCCTTCCTAGCCCTGTGGGGATCCAGGACTTGTGGACTTTTTCTTCACTCTCCCACCCTGGTGAGAGTGCATTCTTGATTGTATTGAGAACCAAGAACAACAGCGGCAGCACACCATGCATCGCTCCAGCACTTGACAGCAGAGGAAGATTCATGGGGAGGGCACTTAGGGACCCTCCACATTAAAATGCTGATAAACGCTGAAAAGCCATTCAGAGTCTCCAGGCATATTGCTGGAGCCAGAATCTCTCTCTCTCTCTCTCTCTCTCTCTCTCTCTCTCTCTCTCTCTCTCTCTCTCTCTCTCTCTCTCTCTCTCTGTCTCTCTCTGTCTCTCTCTCTCTCCCCCCCCCCCGTCTCCCTCTCTACCCTTTCCCCTCCCCTCTTCTGTCCCCCTCCTCCCACCCGTCCTCTCTCTGCCTATGAGTATAACTCTACAGAAGCAGTAGGCAGGGGCAAGTGTGATAAGGTGTTTCCAGCAGTGAATAGGGCAGGTATTCTGCAGATAATAATAGACGAGACATGCTATTTAGGGCCAGGCTGTAAGGGGAAGTTCGGGTGTAAGGAAACGTGTCTGCTTTCTGTTCTCCTTGCTGTCAGGATGATTTATTCATGGTTTCCAAGACAGAGGATGACAGTTCATGAAAAAGAGGACTTAGATTGTAATAGATAAGTTCCTTGTCAGAGCCATGAGGGACTGAGCGATTCGGGGATTCAGTCTCTGGTTAAAGAAGAAAGATGACCATTTTTACTGAGCATCTGCTGCATACTTGGAACTTTATAAGTGATCATTTATTGAATCATCGCTGAAACCTTAAGAGGTATATATCACTGTTCCAATGTTTAGTGGCTGATCAGTGTAGACTTCACAATTGGGTTCCAGAGCCCCATGGTCTGGATCACACATAGCCCATATTTGGTAAAAGGGGTGATTTTTTTAAAAAGAAGACTCACTCCTGTATTATTTTAACTTATTGTTATTATATAAACTTCTATTTCTCACCACAAAGCAAGTGTCTCTTATCAAAATGATGGCAATGAGGCCACATTCTCTGAATACTAGCCATGTTCTAGGCAAAGGACATGAGGTGTACAGAGGCCCTTCTGCTCATTACTAGGCAGACTAGTACAAAATGATCCCCCTTTATTCTTCCTCTCCACCTCTTTGGCATACATACCTCTAAGTAACCCTTAAATCCTGGCCACTCCTGGCTACTCTTGGCCACTGTTAAGAATGACAATGACCACACAAACACCTTGACCTTGTCAAAGACTTCATGACCTCCACATATACCATGGAAAGCCATTTCAAGACTCCAATTTCAGTGGCTCTTCCCTGATACTGGGACAACATCCCCTTCTGCAGTTCTCTGGACATAAGGCAAATGAAGTAATTATCAGCGCTTCAGCGTAAAAGTCCCAGCTTGGACAGCCCCAAGAGACTAGGTGTGGCTTCCCATCCGATCATACCAATTAAAGAGATTAGTGATGGTGAAAAGCAGAGAAAGAGGTTTAATCAATCGATCTCTCTCTCTTGTAAGACTTCAGAGAGGAACAGAAAAAAGGGTCCAGTAACCCTAAGTCTATCTTTGGGGTATTGTTGTGAGCTTTAGGTTTGAATGGAGGAGGAAATGAGGCAGGAGCAAAAGGAATGCACATTGTAACAGTCCTGGTCCAGGTGTGGTTCAGCTAATCACAGCCTTGGTTATTGTCCCACATGTGGTTTCATGTTGATACTCAAGAGTTGTATGCTTGTGCTCTAAGATACAGCCTTATCATCGTAAACAACTGCCCTCATTCGTGTGGTGAGAGAGGGCGGGGCAGGGGGAGGAAGGTACTGCCTATCCCTAGAACCTAAGGTGACTGCGGGTTTACGGGAGATTGGAGAATTTTGGATGCCTAGTAGAGATCCAGAATAGAACTTCCTAAAAATCTGACAAGGTGCCTCTGCTACTCTGGGTTCTGTGTCATCAGCTTTGGAGGGGAAACAGATAGGTTAGGGACCTATCTCAGAAGTTAACAGGCTTAAGTGCAGAATGAGCAGGTGGCCCAAAGTAGACATGCAGAATGAGGGGAAAGAGTCCATCTTAGTGCCGAAAAGGAGTGCATGCTTTTCTGCAGAAGCAGCTTCCGATGCCTGCTAGATTGCAGTGCAGTGTGCAACTTCATGAGGGCATCTGGTCTGAGTGGATCCCAGTGCCCACTGGCTTAGGAGAAGTGCAACCATCCTCTAATGTGTTCTTTGATCTTACAGGACTTAACTTCATCTCCCAGGGGATGTTTACAGCCAAAAAAAATCATCTGTATTCCCAACACAACAGATAAGGGCAGCATCAAATACGCAGAGCAGTGTGTGTGTGTGTGTGTGTGTGTGTGTGTGTGTGTGTGTGTGTGTGTGCCTGTGTGTGTGTGCCTGTGTGTGTGTACCTGGTATATGCATGTATAAGCTCCAGAGATCCTTTATTCTCCAGCTTCTCAGTACATCACAGATGCATAACATCATGCCATTTTCTGTGGGTGCTAACTCACACACAGGTTTTCATACTTAACCAGCATTTTACCAATGGAGTGAAGAAAACTATTTATTGATTGATTGATTGATTGATTGTGTGTATGTGTGTGTGTGTGTGTGTGCCTGCATGAGTTTATTGCAGTGCCCACAAAGTGGAATTGGAGTTACAGGCAGTCAAGAGTCATCTCATATGAATACTGGGAACCAAATCCAGGTCTTCTGCAAAAACACAGTAAGCTGTCTTAACCATTGAGCCATCTCTAGCCCCTACCTCACCCCAGGCATTTTTTAAAGAGAAAAAAGTGTTAATAGTAGATGAGGCAGTGGCAGAAGATGAAGCTCAGAATCCCAGCATTAATTCAGTTCAGCACCTGCATGTTCACTAGAAATATCTCATAACTTAGGCCGTAAACTTAAACCCTTTCTGACATAGGCAAGCTGAAGACTGTGGAGCAGCCTGTGTTTCTCCCACCAAAGCAAATGCACTGTTCATTAACAGTCCCGTGACATCACCATGAGCAGGCTGGAGTCTGGGGGGTAGCTCTGTCGATGCAAAGCCAGGAGGGATGCCCTAATGAACACCTGCCTGCCTTCCAGAGCCCCTGGGGGGACCCTGCTTAAAGCAGGCTCCTCAGCCAGCCAAGGAAGCTCTTTGTATTTATAGAGGAGCAATTATTATGTCTGCCTGTCAAAGCTGTCACTGGGCATCATTCAAGTCCCTGAGTAAGAGACTCCTCCCAAACTCCTCAGGCCCCGACTTTCCTGATGCCCCACACAGGCTAGGCTATATCTGAGAACAGCATGGATGGAACTATATGGAAATAAAAGGAAGGGATCAAGGGAAGAAAATATAAAAGGCAGGTGGGGGAGGGGCGGAGCAGCTAAGACGCTGTAAAAGGTTCCCAAAGAGACTTCATCCCCGAGGGGAGTCCCTTAGAAGATTTGCAGGGAGAGATGTTGAAAGGATATAGTTGGCTTGCAAATAAGTTTCGGAGGAGGGTGTGTACTCTGCTACAGGTTTAGGAGAAAAGACCTGACACATGCTTCCTCCAGCATGCAAGTAACAGTGAAATGTGTCTGTAGAGGTGAGTGATCTGCTTGAAATTCAGCAACATTCATTCATTCATTGACTTATTTATTGGATGTAGGTCATGGGCCATTGCATGTATGCAGAGGTCAGGTGACACCCTATGGGAGGTTTCTGTTTTTTCCTTCTGTCACGTGAATCCCAGAGATCAAACTCAGGTCATCAAGTTTACTATCTTTACCCACTAAGCCATCTTGGTAGCCCCCAGAAACTCTTTTACATCACTGCATCTGGCCCTAGTTAGCTATTTGGGGAGGGGAGCAGACCACAGCCTAGCAGCTCTGTTTCACGTCTGCCTCAAGAGAGTGTTTGCCCAACCATCTATGCCTGTGGTCTGCTTCCACGCTGGGCTGACACTACATGCTTCACCCTTTCATCTGTCTCACTCTGCCAATAAAACCTTTATTAAATGGACTAGGGAAATACCTAGTAGAGTGCTTGTATACAAATATGAGGTCTGAAGTGGATTCCCCCTGAATGTGTGTGTGTGTGTGTCTGTGTGTGTGTGTGTGTAAAGTAGAGCATGGTGGCACACACTTGTAATCTCATGGCTGGGAAGACATAGATGAGTGGCTCTTCCCCATGGAGAAAGATCTTTCTATATACTGGGAAAGGGGCTAAGCCCCATTGTTTCTCTTATCAGTCTGCATAAAGCATGTGGCTGCAGTGCACCCCTGCCACAGAGTACAGAGCTCCCTTGGAGAGGCTAATCATCAGGGCCCCTAGGGTAGCAGGGGAGGAGCAGCTGCCAGAATCTGTTGTGCACAATGCACACAGGATGACCTCATGCACTGCCCTTCCCCCTTCCCAAGAATCAGAGCAGCCAACGAACACTAACCGGGCTGAGTGAAGAGGGTACGACATGCCCTTGGTCACTCATCCACTCAGAGATGTCTTCCACTCAGGCTTCCCAGGGAGCGAATCCCAACCCTCCCTAGCCAGAAAGAGAAGGCATCACCCATCCACTCAATCTTGGGATCTTCAGTTCCTTGACAGGCAGAGTGCCTGGGCAGGTTAGCAGGTACACACATGCAAACAAGCTGCCATACCCAGATATACATAAATAAATGTTAAGAATAAACGAAGATGGAGAGTGACTGATCTAAGCACTTGCTACGGCCCTCTGTTCTCTACAGGTGCACCCCCACGCAGGCTCTCACATTCACCTTCCAACAGTACCTTAATTATCTCCCTAGCAATGTAAAGTGATGTTTTCAATTGATGGCACATGGACTTACCTTCACTGTTCAGGATATTACAGGGTACAATAAATTATGTCACCTATAACCCTACCCCCCCACACACACACACATAGAAAAGCGACCATGCTATGGGACAATGAGACATATGTGGAAAATTCTACAGAAAGGCTTCCTTGAGAATATGGGCTCTGGGTAGGTATAAAGATTTTGAAAGGGAACTGGGCAAAAGTGAAGTTGACTAGGGAAACTGGGACTACTATCAGAGTGTGGTCTTAATGATCCAGCCAGCATTTAGGCCTGGGTTTTATATACGAATTCATATATAAATATGTGTGTGTATGTGTATAGTGTGGACATTTTAAATGTACGCTAATAAAGAACTGAAGTAATAATGGATGTTTGCAGCGCTCACTTTACGCCCCACACTGTGCTCTATGTGAAGCCATTTAACACTCAGGGCAGCCTTGTGCCATGGTACAGTCACTATCGTCACTTTTGCAGAGGAGGAAACTAAGGTGCAGTGGGGTTAAGTGACTTGCTCCAGATTGTATTTTTTTATTTTTTATTTATTACAATTTATTCACGTTGTATTCCAGCTGTAGCCCCCTCCCGGAACCCCTCCCCATCCTGCCTTCCCTCCCGCTTCTCCTCCCATGCCCCTCCCCCAGTCCACTGATAGGGAAGATTCTCCTCCCCTTCCATCTGACCCTACTCTATCAGGTCTTGTCAGGGGTGGCTGCATTGTCTTCCTCTGTGGTCTGGTAAGGCTGTCCCCCCCACTCAGGGGGAGGTGATCAAAGAGCCAGCCCCTGAGTTCATGTCAGAGACAGTCCCTGTTCCCATTACTAGGGAACCCACTTGGAGACTGAGCTGCCATGGGCTACATCTGAGCAGGGGTTTTAGATTATCTCCATGCATAGTCCTTGGTTGGAGTATCAGTCTCAGGAAAGACCCCTGTGCCCAGATTTTTTGGATCTGTTGCTCTCCTTGTGGAGCTCCTGTCCCCTCCAGGTCTTGCTATCTCCCCTTTCTTTCATAAGATTCCCTGCACTCTGCCCAAAGTTTGGCTATGAGTCTCAGCATCTGCTTTGATACCCTGCAGGGTAGAGTCTTTCAGAGTCCCTCTGTGGTAGGCTCCTGTCTTGTTCCTTGTTTTCACCCTCTTCCGATATCTGTCCCATTTGCCTTTTTGAATGAGGATTGAGCATCTTACCCAAGGTCCTCCTTCTTGCTTAGCTGCCTTAGGTGTGCAGATTTTAGTATGTTTATCCTATATTATATGTCTAATATCCACTTATAAGTGAGTATATACCATGTGTGTCTTTCTGCTTCGAGGATACCTCACTAAGGATGACCTTTTCTAGTTCCCACCATTTACCTGAAAGTTTCATGATCTCCATGTTTTTAATTACTGAATAGTATTCTATTGTGTAAATGTGCCACAGTTTCTGTATCCATTCCTCAATTGAGGGACATCTGGGTTGTTTCCAGATTCCAGGTATTACGAATAAAGCTGCTACAAACATGGTTGAGCAAATGTCCCTATTGTGTACTTGAGCATGTTTTGGATATATGCCTAGGAGTGGTATAGCTGGATCTTGAGGTAGCACTATTCCTAATTGTCTGAGAAAGCGCCAGATTGATTTTCAAAGTGGTTGTACAAGTTTACATTCCCACCAGCAATGGAAGAGATTCCCCTTTCTCCACAACCTCTCCAGCATGTGATGTCACTTGACATCACATGTATCTTAGCCATTCTGATGGGTGTAAGGTGAAATCTCAGGGTTGTTTTGATTTGCATTTCCCTGATGACTAAGGATATTGAACATTTCTTTAAGTGTTTCTCTACCATTTGATGTTCCTCTATTGAGAATTCTCTGTTTAGCTCTGTACCCCATTTTTAATTGGGATTTCTTTATTTATTGCTGTTTAACTTCTTGAGATCTTTATATATTCTAGATAATAAGCCCTCTGTCAGATATAGGGTTGGTGAAGATCCTTTCCCGATCTGTAGGCTGTTTTGTTCTGCTGACAGTGTCCTTTGCTTTACAGAAGCTTTTCAGTTTCATGAGGTCCCATTTATTGATTGTTGGTCTTAGAGCCTGTGCTGTTGGTGTTCTGTTCAGGAAGTTGTCTCCTGTGCCAATGAGTTCAAGGCTCTTCCCCATTTTTTCTTCTAACAGGTTTCATATGTCTGGTTTTATGTTGAGGTCTTTGATCCACTTGGACTTTAGTTTTGTGCAGGGTGATAAGTATGGATCTATTTGCATTTGCTACATGTAGACAGATTGTATTTTTAATGAGATATGTTAATAGATAAGATTTACTAATTTGTGAGAGTTTTTGACTGAGCATACACAACCTTTGGGAGAGCTAAGTAGCTTGTAAGAGAGGAAACAGTTTGATTTGCTAATAGCGTAAATATTCTAGACTCTTTCCTGCCACTGACTCCAGCCCATCCTTTGACAGATGAGAAGACAGAGGTCTTATCATTTGTTCAAGGTCATCCATCTGCAGTAGTGCCTGTCAAGTTCAAAGTGGGTATTGTCAACAGTAGTAGCACTTCCAGAAGGATTATGGTTACATGGCAGTGCCGAGAGCTCTGTCTGTGTCGGGAGGGGGGCGGGGTGCTAGTGCAGTGTGTGCATATACGTGCATGTGTGTGTATGTGCACATCCACACATGTAAATGTACAAGTGCACAAACATGTGCCTGCACATACTCGGAGGCCAGAAATTGACCCTGAGTGTCTTCTTCAGTTGCCCCCCACCATAATTTTACCGAAGCAGCTCTCACTGAATCTGGAGCTCTGCGATCTGGCTGAACCAACTGAAAGCAGGCCTGGGGTGTGTCCCACCACCCCACCATAGAGGTGAGAGGTACCGGATGCCATATCCAGCCTTTGCATAGTGCCCAGAACCCAAACTCAGAGCCTCATGGTTCTGTGGCAAGCGCTTTACCAACTAAGCCCTCTTCCCAGCCACAAATGCTCTTTCCATCACGGTGTTCAACTCCCTTGACCTGGAAGAGACAGGGAAGTGCTGGAAGTCCACGGGACCTAAACTAAATAAATATTTAGACTATATTCGGTAAATGTGCCCATGGGTCCCTATGGGAGCCAGAACCCTCATAACTTCAGATGAGTCCGGGTGGTGAATATAGAGCAACAAAGACCTGCTGCATCCCCCCCCCACCCCTCGCAAGGTAGCCATGCAGGTGCCCAAGTTTCATTTTGGAATTAGCACTGTGGCTCCAATGTGCTAAGCATGCTAAGGGGGCCATTTGCAAGGAAAGTTGTTTTCCAGGTATGAGGAGAGATGCAGCCTTACAAGGAAGGCAGGAAAACCGTTTGCGTTAAAGGGGAAGAGAAGCCATTGAGAAAATACACTTGATTACAGGCTGGAGAAAGCCCATCTTTGGTTCACTGGTATCCCCACCAGATGGCCTGAAGGAACTGGCATAGTTCACTAAGGACACACAGGGCCTGCTTAGCCCAGAATGACTTTAGGCCCCTACCCTGTTTGTCCCATCACACTCCATGGGGCTATAGGCTCTCTCCTGGCCTCTCTCCCAGCTGGCTCCCTGCAAGGATCCACAAATGTTTATAGCACCAGTAATTGGCAAATTACAATCAGCCAGATTTTGTAAACATCCCTTCCAAGTATGTAACAGGCAAAGAGCCCTCTGTTTACCAGGCAACTCTCTCCAAGGGAATGTAAGGAGCTGTCAGAATGCTGTAGTTCCTTAGTCCCCATCACATCGAGGTAGAATATCATCTTCCTCTGCAATGTTGGGGAAATCCACATGTTGATGCCAGACTCAGGCAACATGTTCTGTGGTGCTGTGATAACAAATGACCCCACTGTCTGCACAGCACAGTGAAGGATAGCAGACTTCAGGTGCCGGATGCTGCTCTGCCTCCTAACGACGGAAGCTCTCAGATGCTGGGCTGCTGCTGCTCCCCCTGACAGCTAAAAGACATGTGTGGGTTCTATAAGGATTTGCAATAAAGAATTACAACCTCTATGTCTTCTAGAGTCTTCTGTTGTCTCCCCATCACTGATTTGATTCCTCTGTTTTTATTTTTATTGTATTGTGTGTGTTTATGTGTATAAATACATGTGTGTGAGTGTGTGTGTATGTGTGTGTACAGGTGCATGTGCACATGGAGCCTGGAAATCAACCTTCCACGTTACTCCTTGAGCACCTTCCATATTTTTTTGAGACATGGTATCTCACAAGAACTTGGAGCTGGTCAAGTAGTCTAGCCTGGCTGGCCTGGAGCCCCAGGGATCTATCTGTCTCTGCCTCCCCAGACCTACATTGCAAGCATGCACCAGCAACCCTACTTTTCCCCCTCCATTCCCTTGTGGCTAATATTTTCTAGTTTAACAGGAAAGTTCATTCCATACAGTGGGCATCTCAGGATATTGGTGTCTGTTTTCCTTGCTAAACTCCAATTGCTTCTTGTGAATTTTTTTTTATTGTTAGTTATCTAGCATAACTAACATATATGTCATACATATAACATAAGTGTCATGTATGTATATAATGCCTGTTGGTTACTCTCCCCATATGCTTTTTCTAACTTGCTGTCTGGAGTCTAAACTCAAATCCTCATGGCTTATGAGGCAAGTACTTCACAGGCCACATATCTCCCCAGCCCTCCTGGTTCCTCTGTTTTTAAATTGTGGGTACCCCAAAGTGGAACTTCCTTCCCTTTGCTTTGTAATACTATTCATGAAAAGCAGTTGACAGTTCTGTGTTCCAGAAGATACTTACCCACAAGTGTGTGAGTCTTGTAACAGAGGTCACCAGAGAAGGTCTGGTTTGTCAAGTGTCTTGATACCTTTGAGGCTTGAAAATCAGAGGGAGATTCAAGTGCACAGCGGCGATGTATAAGTCTCTAATGGTGTGTTGGTTTAGATTCAGCGTTATAGCCCTCACCCAGGCAGGTCCTTCAGGCCACAGGATGCTTCACCTCTTACCCGGACATTGGGAAGTCAGCCCAGGCAGGATGCAGAGGAAGAGTACCACTTTGAGTCAAGCTAAGACTTCCATTTGTTTCTTTTTAAAATTGGGGTAAATACACATAACATAAAATGTACATGTTAGCCATTTTGTATATATACAATTCAGGGGCAGTAGCTCCATGCACAGCGTTGCCAAAGAGTCCCCATTGTTCTCAAAATGTTGTCAGAATCTGAAGCAGACATTATGTTACCACCAAGCAGTAGCTGTTGTCCTCTCCAATCCCTGGCAACCCCTGTGGATTCGCATGATCTTAGTTACTTATACAAGTGAGATAACAATAGCATTCATCTTTTTGATATGGCTTCTTTCAGTTGGTGTGTCTTCAGCGTTTATTCCTGTAGCACAGATCTGAATTTTGTTCCTATTTAAGGCTGAGTAACATTCCATTGTATGTATCCAGACCTTGTTTTGAATAATGGCTTTGCTGGGACTAATAACAGCTGTCTGTGGTTTCTAAGTCTTGACTGGCAGATAGCCGTCTGTCATTTAGATGATGATATCATGTACGGAAGCTCTCAGAACTGTGTCTGGGATAAGGGAGTAGTACCTCAGAAAGTTCTTTGCAAGGCATAGCGTTATAAAGCAGATGTATGTGAATGTCAACTGGAGTTGTTCCGAGTGTCCATTTCTGCAATTTCAAAGGGTTTAACTGGGTGAAGGACACAAGTATTCAGTGCCTGTTAACCTGCCCTCCACACTTCCCTCAGCTCCCTTCCTATCTCACACCTTGCATTTTCTTCCAAGCATTTCTGTAATTAATGCGTACCTTCCTCCTCCTGGATAAGCGTATGCATCTCCAACTGTCTTTGTTACTTTCTGTTGCTGTGATAAAATACTCTGAC
Source organism: Pachyuromys duprasi (assembly GCA_028658305.1). Classification (NCBI taxonomy): domain Eukaryota; kingdom Metazoa; phylum Chordata; class Mammalia; order Rodentia; family Muridae; genus Pachyuromys; species Pachyuromys duprasi. The sequence continues at coordinate 24,382,431 of CM053760.1, forward strand.
CAAAAAAAAAAATTCTTTAGAGAAGAAAGAGTTTATTTGGGCTTACAGTTCCAAGGGGTACAATCCGCTATGGTGAGGAAGGCTTGGCAGAAGCTAGCCTGGCAGTCTGAAAGCAGGGAGATCACATTTCATCCACATGCAGGAGCAAAGAACGAGCACAGGAAATGACTGTAGGACGTTAAAGCTTACGTCCAATAATGTGTGCCTCCAGCAAGGCTCCACACTCTAAAAGTTTATAACCTCCCCAATTAATGCTACCAAATGGGGCCAAGTGTTCAAAACCATCAGCCTATAGGGAAACGTTTCTCACTCAGACCACCACACTGAGCAAGGGTGTTTGGATAACTTTAAATTTTATTCCCAGAGAGGGAAATCTCACTACTGCCTTTTCCAAGAGTGGATTAGCTACCTCATTATAGTCCACAAGAGCCCACAGCATGTACTTTTTAGTCATACCTCATTTTCTTTTTATTTTTTTAAGATTTTATGTATATGAGTGTTCTATCTGCATGTACACCTGTATGCCAGAAGAGGGTATCAGATCTCAGCATAGATGGTTGTGTGACACCATGTGGTTGCTGGGAATTGAACTCAGAAACTCTGGAAAACAAACAGTGCTCTTAACTGCTGAGACATCTCTGCAGCCCCTCATACATCATTTTCTAATATCAGATTGACCCAGTGAGACCACCCAGTTCTCCCTGTTCCCTACTCATCAGATTTTAACCCAAGTGACTTTCTACTTCCACTAAACTTGACATTTGCAAAAAAAAAAAAAAAAATCCAAATCCACTCTGAGTGCTAGAAGACTTCTTGCTGGCAGGGATGCTAAATCTAAACACATGCTCCCAGGGTAAGTCAAAAAGAATATCCTAAACAGAAAAAAAAATCATATTAAGAAATGGCCTTGTTGTTTAACCCAGGCTAGCCTTGAATCCCCATTCCTCCTGCCTAGCCTCCTAAGAGTTGAGGTTACAGGTATAGAATACCACAGTACCCATCTCAGAATACTTCCAGGGACAGAAAGCCTCATGGATAAACCGTGGCTTCTTTGAGAAGGATGCCAGTCATTCTGATGGATAAATTATGATCCACGACATTATAAGATCAGTGAACATGCTGCCTCACCACAACCCACAAATTAAATGCAGACCAACATCTTCTGGGAGAGCAGAGTACCATGGGCAGCACCCCACAGCATGTGCTCAAGCCTCAGAAGCCAACCGGGCAGCATCTGAGATGCGCTGTGCGCATCCCTCTGCATTCCCAGCGTAAATGTCTTGCTGCTAATGAAGGAAGGTTTCTTGAATTTCCTGTCACGTGGGTTGTATAGTGTGGTGGGAATGGAAGTGGAGATTATTGGATGCCATTGGCTCGTCAAGATGGGGGTTTACCATCGATCTCTGATTTCCAGGGGAGAAAGTGATACCATCACTTCAAACTCATGTGGATTTAAGTGGTTTTCACTGCTGAGCTCAGGGTCATCAAGGCAGGAGGAGGTAGAAAGAGTCACCTGATCTTTGAGCCTGTGTCTGCTCTGCACAGTGGACAATCTCATGGGATTATGTGGGTAAAAGATGTGTAAAAAGTGCTTAGGAAAGTGCCTAAAAAAAAAGTTACTGACTCACTGCTGTTTGGCACACGGATGTTTGGATTTGACAATGGTACGAATGCAATCTTCATTCGGTAAAATGGTCCTTTAAATTTTGCATCTGGATATTTTCCCTGGTGCTATAATCTCCTCTAAGGATGCTGAGAGCCAGAGCCCCCAGTTGCCCATGTGACCCTGAGGCAGAAGCAGCCACAATGTGGCAACTATGTTCAACTTTTCCATGTAGGAAGGCAAGGTTGTCATCTGCCAAGTCCATGCTCTAGAAACTTGCAACTTCACTGCAAAAATTAATCTCGTGGTGTTAAGGAAATTTACCATTTTGTCTTGGATTGCGTTCAAGGTACCCTAGACCTCCCACCTGTAGCACTCTGATATTCATATTAAGAGTGTTCGTACTTAACATTTTCAAATTGCACTGGGTTTATCAGAAAGCAACCTTATTCTAAGAAATGGAGGGTCTGCCTGTGTTTGCTAAACAGAGCAATGAAATAAAAAAACATCTTCCTGCCAGGGCAGCATAAGGTGGGGAAGGAAAGTCACCAGGGTGGACAGTCCCACTAAAGAACAAAAGTGCCATTTGTTGACAGAACCAACCTTACAGAGCCTCCATCTGTTACCTGGGGCCTTTGATTTGGCTATTTTACAGCAGTATCCTAGTGGTCTGTTTCTTTCCATCTTTGTTTCTCACTTACTCTTCCTTCCTCCCTCCCTCACTTCTTCTCTTTCTCTGTATCTCATTTAGCCCAGGCTAGCCTCAACCTTGCTATGTAGCAGAAGATGATCCTGAAGATCCCCCTGCCTCTACTTCATGTGGGATTAGAGGCATGCACCACAACAACCAGTGTTAGGCTGCCAATAATTAAACACAGGGCTTTGTACGTGTCCGGTAAGAACTCTATCAACTGAACCACATCTAAGCCCCTCTCTGGATTTTACAAAAAGTCATTTGTGTTTATGTAGTGTGCTTGAGTTTTCAGATATTACATTGAGAACATGCTAGAAACCCAAGATGATGGCATGATTTAGTGAAAAGTCTCTCATGACTTAATCTTTCCCCCTTGTCTTCTTCTTCCAGCCCAAGCTTTTGGCCAAGGAGCTCCTTGACCTCGTGGCATCTCATTTCAACCTGAAGGAGAAGGAATACTTTGGAATAGCATTCACAGATGAGACGTAAGTGCTGTCCAGAGCCCACAGACCCCAAACAAAAGAGCAGGATGTGAAACTGCCCTCTCTCAGCTATGCACAAAAAAATCAGCTGCAGGCTGCTTGGGTCCCATGGGGGCTGGAGGGTCAGACCAAGTTCACCATCTGAATTTCAAATGCTGGTGATCATGCCTAGAGCAGCCAAAGGATGTAATTAGATAGATGCTAATAGTATGAAATTATTAGGTCAATGTTCTTATAATCAAGCAGATTCGTGTTCAGACCAAAATGTTTATTTTTATTTTTTTAAGTAGATCTGTGTGAGTTTGGTTTTCATTAAGGTTAAATGAAAACTTCTGGAAAATAAATGTTTCTCTTCAGTGTTGGAGTAACAATAACAGGAAGTGAACTTGATGATAAATTCAGGGTGAAAGATAATATCTGGGTGGTTTCACATTCTAAGCTGAAATAGAGAGAATACAAAAATCAAATTTTATATCACCCATCTGATGTAAAAGTGTATTTGCTTTCAGCAGCCTTCCAGTTTGGGTCTGCACCCCAGTGTTTTATAATAAAGGAATGAACGGGGTCATTGAGGTGTTTTTTTAAACTCTTATTATACTGTTACCGAAAGAGTCCAGTGAAAATCAGCCCAAATTCTTAGGCAGGAGTAAGCTACGGCTGGGGATTTAACTGAGTGGTGAAGCGATGTCCTGGATATGTGCAGCCCTTGTTTCCATTGTAAGTGGGAGTAACCCCAATTGTCTAAGGGATGCCGATAGTTCTATGACACAAAGAATTAAAGTGAGACGGGAAAAACAGAAGACCAAACCCAGTGAAAGGGATGGGAGGCATTTCAGGCTGGAAGTCCATTAAATAGATGCCAGCTTGGGTATTTCACAGAACTCCTGGGTCCACCCCTTTCCCCCTGCTGATATGTCTAGACACCTGCCTCCATGTCTTCCCACTGTTTCTCCTTGCAGTATTTTCTGGGAACAGGAAATAGCCAGCTTAGAGACCCTCCCCTCACTTTCCCTGTCTGTCCACGTTCCTCAAACTCTGCTTCCCCGACCCCCTTGCACTAGGAAACAAAACAATAACGTACTTTAAGCAAATGATCTCTAAGTTCCTCTGTACACATCCATGTCCACACACCCTGCACAGCTTTAGAATTACAGACACGATTTCCTAAAATGCTCATAACTCAGGGTAAGGTTATTGGCTGGGAAGGACAGCAGAGTCAAGCACACATCCCAGGAGTGAGGTGGGACCATTGAAGCAGAACAGCAACTTCCATGTTTGTCAGTAGAAGAGCGACCTTATGCGTCTGTATATGGCTGTAGTTGACCTTGGGAATCTGTGAGCTGACAAGATGTCCACACGCACACATGAGAACCTAACTTCAATCCCCAGAACTCAGGTTAGAAAATAAAAGCCCAGTTTGGTGGAGCACACATGTAACCGAGCACAGGGAAGGTGGGGGTGTTACGGAAATTCCAGCCAGCAGAGAATGAGCCATGCGCTCAGACAGACAGGAGAGCTCTTCTTTGTTTAGAAGTGGCAGGGACCCAGGCTAATGCTTTGGAAAGGCCTAGCAGCCCCCGCCCCCCAATTTCTTGCTGCACTTATAGATCAGGTGACAGTGTGGCCACCTAAGGATGGTCTCTGAGCCCCATGCCCATCAAAAAGAATTTTTGTCACCGTTAGGCACGCTCACAGCAACAAAAATTGCGGGTGTGAACATTTTACAGGTAGACATTTTGAAGCTAACAATAAAAACGTAGAAACATCTGAAATGGCAATAAAATTATTCCTTTTTATTATTTGTTTCTTGCCAAGCATAGTGGCACACACTTTTAATGGGTACTTGGGAGGCAGAGGCGGGCGGATCTCTGTGAGTTTCCAAACAGCCTGGGCTACCTAGAGGTACCTTGTCTCAAAAACCAAAACTAAAACAAAACAAAGAATCAGCAACAATAATGAAAGTCCTCTCTTAGCAAACAGAAGCTACTGTGTAGCCTTTGGCCAGGTATCCGTGCCAATTACTGCTTAAGGTACTCCTGCAAGCATTTGCTTTTCCAAGATAAGGAATGTGAACATGTTGACAGAAGTTGGCATACTTAAATAAAATTTTAACTCATTTTACTCCTGCACAATCCTATGTCTTTAGACAAAGACTTCCATTGGGCTATCAAAGAATAAAGTAAAAACTTGATTAGCTAGCTGTGTGTGTAGGTGCAAACAATATATATATTCATATCACCTCCTCCTCAGAGACAAACTGACTCCTTGGGCACACCATCTAGACAGCCCAGCCTACTTGGCAGTGAGAACCTTGTCTCAGGAAATATGGCAGGGGACTAGGGAAGTAGCTCAGCCGCTAAGAGTACTTGCTCATCTTCTAAAGAACCTAAGCCTGGTTCCCAGCACCAGCAGAGGGTGGCTGGCAACAAACACACAAGTAATAAATAAATAAATAAATAAATAAATAAATAAATAAATAAATAAATAAATAAATAAATAAAACTTTCTAAAAGAAAAGAAAAGTAAACAGTGATTGAGTAACAGAACCCAAATTGGCCTCTCACCTCCCACATGCATGCACACACACACACACACACACGCATGCACACCTGTATGCACGAACATGCACCCAGCATACAAGTGACGTTCAGGCCAGTGGTATGGACAGGAGCAGTGGACAGTACAAAGCTTCCTCTTCCTCACAAAAGGAATGAGGTCATCCCTGCAGCTGGAGCCCATAGAGCACTGAGGCACAAGGCAGGCAGGCTGGTCCTCTCCCATCTAGAAGGGCCTCCACCAGCAGGTCAGAAGTGTGGGCAGAAAAGTATGTGGCAGGTACTAAAGAAGAAAGGCTTCAAACAAGTGCACATCTCAAAAAGCACTGATTTTCACAAACACAGACATCCTCTGCCCTCTCTGTCAAGAATCCCCGTAAGCCCCCTAATTACTCTCCATGCTGTTGCCACTGATTGGAAGGAAACCATAGCCTCACTCAATCATAGCCCCATTGTTCCCATTTCCCACGTAAGTTTACTCAGTTCAGAGAGTCCATGAACTCTAGGTGGTCCCAATTAGACTTCCCCTTGGAGTCAGCAAGAGTCAAAGAATGCGCATGTTATCTTAGGCCAGAGAGGAAGAAGTCTGAGTGCTGAGGGTTACAGACCATGGCCCTGATATCGAAGAGCAATGGATTGGAAGGGTGAAGAGGTAGAAAGTCAGCCTTCCCCCCAGGGGAAGGGAGGGCACAGATGCCACACATCAGAAGCAGGAGGTCCACACCCCATAGTCTACTGGGCCATCCTATATGGTTGGGAGCTGAGCACTCCAGATTCTCTGCTGGCCTGAGGGCCTACCTGAGTGTGTGTGCATTTTTTTATGGGTGCATGTGCACGCAGACAGCTCTTGAGAAAAGCACCACACTAACCGTAGCAGGCACTCATAGCCATCCTTCTGGCTGGTCTTGAGAATGCACAGGCCGCTCCCAACCCCCAACACTTCCTCCCAGATGTGAGCATGAGGGTGTCTTCAGCCATCACACCAGTGGTGAGTCGTCAGAAAGAACCCATGAAAAAGAGTCAGGCTACCTGTGGGGTCCTGGGCGAGAGCTGACAGGTGTGCTTGGCACACTCGCTGAAAAAGTCAAGCCTCTGAGATGCTAGCGCGGGATACAGACCAACTGGACAAGGAGGTGACTTAGGAGACATTCCTTCACAGCCTGATAACACCTGGGGCTACATCCGTCTCTAGACCTCTTTGGTAATCAGAAGTTTCTCTTTTTCCTTTTAAGAAAGGAAAGAACAAAGGTTGTTCCTTTGACTTGTGCCTGGAGGTGCTCTGACTTGGGGATTCCTATGTCCAGAAGCATGAACCCAGCTTTTCCTCTGTCTCTGCATGCCACGTAACACTAACCTGTGTGTGCCTGTGTGTGTGTGTTGTGTTGCTGATAATCAAACCCATGACCTTATGCATGCCAGGCAAGTACCATAACCACTGAGCCGCATCCTCATCTCTACATGAAACATTTTAATAGCTGTGTTCAGACTGGGCATGTGTGCCCTCAAGGTGTTTTTATACTTGTGAGTGTGTACCTACTCTATTCTGTTTAACACACACACAGCAGCAGTATTGTCATTGGTCAGTGGCAGCTTGTGGTAGAATACATGAATCTGCCCATTCTCAATTAACATCAAGCAAGATTCAGACCTGCAGAGGGACTGCAAGCTGAAGACCATTCTGTAAGTGTGGGGTGTCACGTGACATGAAGAGGCAGAGGAAAAGCTGCTTAGTGCTTCTGGACACAGGAATCCAGAGCAGGCCACACCCTCAGGCCAAGGTCAAGGGTTAGCATTGGCCTTTCCCAGGGCAGCAGGGGTCTCCAGTAGAATGTAAGGTTCTCAGGGTATAGGTTGTCTGCCATCCTTCCAATGTTAATTCTGTTGATGATAAAGGAGCAAGCAAACAAACAAATACAGACAGCCAGGAAATTGGAAGTTCCCTAGCCTTCTCCCCTGCCAATAATTGGTGTTTATTAATAAAGAATCACAGCCCGCAGTGTCAAACTTCATGCTGACAATACTGAACGTGGTTGGTGACCAGTCTCTGTAACATTGACCCAGGCTCTTCCTTCTAGTTGGAAATAATTATGGAATAGTTACAAAGGCTGCAAAGACTTCCCTTCACCTTCCACCCAGCTTCCTCCCATGTCAGCACATCACAAGCCCCGTACATAGCAAAGCTATGATACAATACTGCTGCTATAGGCTCTACTCAAATATCGCCAGGTTTCCCATGGAATTTCTTCGTGCTCTAGAATTCATTTGCACTTAGTCACTTTTATCTTGCACTATGTCCAAATAAAGAGAGTAACAGGTGGTCTTCATCTTTCAATGTCCTCAGTTGTGATGACCTGGGCAAATGAGGGCAGCTTGGACAGCTTTGAGACATTCTGAACCAAAGGCCCTGGGAGAAGTTTGATCTTTAAATAGCACTTTAAAAATTAGATGTTTTTATCTAATGTCAGTATCCGCAGAGGACAGAAGAGGGCAGAAGCTCTCCCAGAACAGTATTTCTCAACCTGTGGGTCCCAATACCTTTGGAGCTATCTATCAGCTATCCTGCATATCAGATATTTACATTAGTATTCATAACAATGGCAAAATTATAGTTATGAAGTAGTGATAAAATAATTGTATGGTTGGGGGATCACCATAATGTGAGGAACTGTACCAGAAGGTCACAGCATTAGGAAGAATTGGAGTTATGGACCACCGTATAGGTGCTGAAAACCAAACCTGGGTCCTCTGCAAGAGCAAAACACACTCTCCACCACTGAGCCATCCCTCCAGCCCCTTAGAATACTTACTAACACGTGACTGAGGAGTTTTTTTGTTTGTTTGTTTGTTTGTTTAGTTTGGTTTTGGTTTTTTTCTTCAAAGATTCTTCAGTGTGTTCTGATGTACAGCCAAGTCTAAAAGCCCAGTTCCAGGACCAAGAGTGTCAGAACCAATTTCTTTATGTCCCCTTGACCCAGATTTAAGAACAACTGATTCCACTTAAGCTTAAACTATCAAAGATAGGGCCTGGGACACTGTAGCGGAGCTACCTTCGGGCACTGTTTCTAACCACTTGAGAATCATCGCCCGAGTTCAGATTTAGCGTTCCCACGTGTACAGAGAACATAACTGAGGAATGAGGGCACAAAAGTCAATGCTTTAGCTTGAGTGCTTTCCTAACACGCTAAAGGCTATGCACTTATACCACAAAACGAAACCTAAAGAGACAAACAACATAACTGAGATTTTCATTTATCCAACACTGGCATGCATTTATTTTTTTAATACTTGCATTGCTATTTTAATTCCCAAATTTTAATATTTTTAAGTTAATGACTGAGAGAAGACAAAGGATCCGCTCTCAAAAAACCAAACACTAAATAACTTTAGCCAAAATAAGCCGTCAAGCAAACCACAAGTTGGAGTATTGTTGTTGTAATTAAGTTTCTGTCTCCTGCCCCCAATTTTATGAATTGCTCATCAGATGGTATAATTGAATATCCATGTTTTAAAAAAGTACTTTTCAGACATGTTTAGACATTTGAGGGGAAAAAAGACAGATTAGCCATTATTGTGTAAGTACAGTCAGAATGTATTTTCACATGCCCGTTAAGAAAATGAGGGGCTCTCACCCTGTTATTTCATCACTGGCCCCTCTGAAATCAGTTAAGGACTTACATTCCTTCTCTTCCACAAGTCTTTGCAGAAAAAAGCTCTGCTGAGGTTCTAGAGAGGTCACAGGCACCCCGAGGCCACAGTCCTGGTCTGAGACATAAAAGGTAGTCAACTAAGGATTATTTCTCTCAGCTTCCTGTATCACAGCTTTTCTTCTTCATGTGTGTGCATATGTGGATGTACATGTATGTGTGTGTGTGTGCACACATGTGTATCTGTGTAAGCCAGGAGACAACCTTAGGAATGTTGTTCACCTTGGAGGCAGGTCTCATCGGCCTGGAGCTCACCAATTAGGCAAGGATAGATGGGCAGAAATCTAACAGGGATCTTGCCGTCTCTGCCTCCCAAAGCCGGAATTACAGCAGCACTCTATCACAGCCACATTTTTAAAAACTTTTTTATGAATTCTTCGTGAATTTCACACTACGCACCCCAGCCCCACTCCTCCCCTTGTTCCTCCATATCTGCCTTTTTTCCCTTGCAACCCCCGCCCCAAACAAACAAAACAAAATCTCGACACGGAAGCTGTGGTGTGTCACAGTATGTCACATCCCTTTGTCCAAACAGCTTTACTTGCAAATGTTCATTGCAATGAGTCATCGGTCTGTTTCAAGGCCTCCGGCTTCTGCTACACCAATACCAGATCCTCGCCGGACTCCTCTCAGAAATCCTGCTGTTGCCCTCTGTCATCGAGATCCTGCAGCATTGATTCTGCAGGAAAAGCCCCTCCAGAAGTTCGCAGATAGTGTAGACGCTATGGTGGGCCAACTCAAAGCCCTGGATCTGGGCCTTGGTGGTAGCTGGGTTGGTCAGCCCACCAGTTATCCTACACCGATACCCCAGGGCCAGCTCTTCCAGGGTGCCCACACACCTGCTTTTTTATGTAGGTGCTGTGGATCAAAATTGGGCCTCATGTTTGGGTGGCAAGGATATTATCTACTAATCCATCCCCTAGTGCCTATGTCATAATTAATTGAATTGCTTGATTGGTACAGGCCTGGGAGTCAGATTTAGCTAAATAATGAATATCTTGTTGTCAACACATCCTTGACCCACTGCCAGGCCTGCTGGTTCATAAAGCATGTCACTGCTCTCAGCCCCTTCTTACACAGAACATACATGACATCAGCTGAGGCATCCGCAAAGAGTCCAGGGGAAGCCACAGGTTTATCTACCATTTGAAAACAAGCAAAGCTCAAAAGCAATTTTCTTATCTCGGGAACAAGAACCAGTCGCAGTAGCTCTGGGAACATAATTTACTTAGAACTGGGCTTGGAGTTTCCACTCATTAACTCCTCGACAGCAGGACAGCAAAAGTCAATGGCTCCAGCCCGCCATGCATGGGCTGTCATAGCTGATTCCGGGAACTTGATGTTTAGTGGTCTTGACAGCCTCTGAGACGAGCACTCCACTGTCACCCATCACAGCAAACAACAGCACCTTATGTCGGGTGACCAGGGAAGCACTAGAGTGTGACTTTATATGTGTGTACCTGAGACAGATGAAGAAGAATGGCAGTGCTCCGGAAGGCGCTTCAGCCTTTTCCTCCCCCACCCCACTCAGTGCCAATGATGATATTGAAGAGCCTGGCTCTTAGACCAGGTGAGCAGAAAGAATTCTTCCTGAACACCTCACACCGGGGGCATGAGCATTGGCTGTACCTGGTGACGGTCACTGAATCTATAAGAAAATGGGCCTCAGGGCTGGGGAGATGGCTCAGCGGATATAGTACTTGCTCCACAAGCATGAAGACCAGAATTGAGATTCCCCCAGAACCCAAGTAAAGGCTGGGCAAGCATGGAGACTTTCTTTACGCCCTCAGGAGGCAGAGACAGGGGAGACCTGGGCAAGCTTCCTAACCAAACAAGCTGGAGTCAGTAAGCTCTGAGTTCAGCTACAGAGTCTGTCTCAATAAAGTGGAAGGCCTTCAAGGACACCCAGCCTCAACTTTGGGCATGCGCATGTACACACATGAATGTGTACCCACACGTGTTTGAGCTCAAACACATGCATGAAAGCACACACACACACACAGAATATTGCTTTCTGGGGCATATTATAAAATTGATACATTTGTTTTCTTAACAAAACAAATGTTTAGCTACAGGAGATTCGGAAATAACTGGCCTTTGAAGTCAGTCAGCCTCACACTGTGCTTAGGAAGTAGTTAACAATACACAACATAGGAGTTGTTATAAACCAAATCTAAGAGGCTGGAGAGATGGCCCACGGGGGTGCAAACATCAAGAACAGAGTTCTGGTCCCCAGGGCCCATGTAAATGCCAAGCAATCATCAAGGCCCACTGATAATCCCACTGATAATCGAGAGGCAGAGACAGGATCCTAGGAGTAAGCTGACTAGCTAAACTAGGCAAGTTACTGAGCTCTGGATACAAGGGAGAGACCCTGTGGCAATATATGAAGAGGAGAGTGGTGAAGGAAGACTCCTGACATCAACCTCTGGCCTACACACCCACACACAAGCCTGCATTTGCACTGCACACATCTGCCCCTACGCATTCTAACATGCACACTCACACATACCTCCCATATGTATACAAATATACACATACATACGAAAAAAGAAACTTTGAAACCCGAACAATGACATGTTAGAACAAACAATGGTATTTTAATAGAAAGAGAAAGCCAGACTCTGCTAGAATCAACAGCCCCTGCTTTATAATGTAGTTTCTCTGGGACATGCCCTGCTTGACTCTTTCTCTGGTGTGTAGGGATCTCTAGATAAATCAGTATTCCTGGACCGCTCTTGATGAACTTGTTTACTTAGGGATCCAAGATATTAAGTGGCTCCGGATTGTCCCATTTGAAGAGCTCTTAGCCCCCGCCCGCACCCAGCCTTATCTATAATAACTGCAGGCTCTAGGAATGGGTCAGGCTGGAAAGTGCAACAACAGGTATGATGGAATGAACGTATAATCCCAGCAAGGTAGAGGCAGAGACAGCAGGACCCCTGAGGCTTCCTTGCCATCTGGTCCAGCCTAAACGGTTGGAGGCTAAATGACACAGAGAGATGTCACTTGCCCCAGAAGCAGGATTGCAGCTTAGGACTATTCCCACCCCCTTCCTCCCTCTGCTTCTACCCATTTCCATACTTTGGCTTCTAGTCAGTTCGTTGCTAGAGAAATAACAAACCAAAGCAGGGCATTGTGGTTTATGCCTGTAATCCCAGCATTTGGGATGTGGAGGGAGGAGGAGAATTAGACTTTTAAGGTCATCCTGGACTATGTAATAAGCATGAGGCCAGCCTGGGTGAGACCCTCAATTCTTTTTTAATTAAACCAATATGCAGCTAACAGCATAGCCATGAGCCATCTCCTACAAAAACCCTCACCCCCATTCTGTTTTCAGGAGTTAAAGATTAGTTTGTGTTTTCTAGAGTTTTACATAAATGGAATTATGCCATCTACATACTTTTGAAAATCTTTCACTTCTACTTAACGATTTTCAGGCCCATCCATATTACTGCCTATAGCAATAGCCCAATGTCTTCACTGCTGTATAGTATCCTGTTAGGGGATTGTGCCATCAGTCTTTCGTTCCTCTGCTGGTAAACCCTAGGATTGCTTTAAGTTTGGGCCATTCTGGTGTCTTTTCATAAACAGTGTCTGTGAATTTGGGTGTAAGAGACCTTATGTAGACAACTGCTTTCTTTTATGGGGCGCAAGGGTGAATGCCTAGAAATAGAATAATGATTGATCCTATGCAGGTTTGCATTAAAAATTAATAATAAAACTGTGGTTCATGTGGCATCCCAGCTGCTCCTGCAGGAGGCTGTGAGGACTGTTAGCATGTTATTAAAGTGTATCTGAGCCCTATAGGAAAAGCCCATAGCCCAGCGTGGGGAAAGAGATCTGTGTTTCTCCAATACTGAAATACTAGGAAGGACTCAGGAGCCCGGTGTGCCTACACCCCAGTGGGTTCTGCTTCATGGAGAGGCTCCTTTCCAAACACCCACACAGTCAAATGACCAGCTGTCTCTCCTTCCTCCAGGGGACACTTAAACTGGCTCCAACTAGATCGGAGAGTCCTGGAACACGACTTCCCCAAAAAGTCTGGGCCTGTGGTTCTATACTTCTGTGTCAGGTAGGTACTCCTGGAACTCCTGCTTTGGCTTCTTTGTTCTTCATCAGAAGAGTCTAGAAGGATGAAGTGTCTCAAAGGAAATGGGGGCTCAAGTATGCCTTGGTCTGTGGTTAAGGATAAAGGTCATACAGAGCACTGCTGCATTCCGAGAAGATGGAAACTCAGATATGCCTGTTCTGGGCCCATTGGTGTGCGCACTGGTCACAGGCCTGCATACTTGTGTGAGGGTGCATGTGTGGAATGAAGATAAAACTTTATTTTAGAGGTATTGAGGGAGAGGGTCATAAATATCTCAAAGTAAACTGAGACCCGTGTCACAAGTCCTGGGATTCCTTCTGGTGCCACTCAGAGCTCTGTAACAAGCTTCTGTGGCCTTTGCTTCTGTCACGAGTGCCGCCGGAGTCCCTTGAAACGTGTAGGATTTATCTCAAAAAGGACTGATTGAAATGTTCCTTTTTGACAAAGAAGGATAAAGTATGAAAAGATGTCAGAGGGCTGAGGAGATGGCATGAAGAGCTTGCAGCTCAAGCATGGGGACCAGAGTGTAAATCCCCAGTGTGTGTGTGTGTGTGTGTGTGTGTGTGTGTGATCAAGTAGACATGTGACTTGCCTATAGTCCCCAGTGCTCAAGAGGCTGACTTTCCCTGGGGAAAGCTGACTGGTTAGACTTGTACATTCGTGAACTCTGAGCTCGGGAAGAAACTGCGCCTCAGTAAATAAAGTGGAGGGCAATCAAGGAAGAAGCCCAGTGCCATCCTCTGCCTCCACCTGCTTACGGGCACATGCAAATGTGCATACACATACCATACACAAAAAGAAAAGTACAATGTATGCTTTCTGTTCAGTTACCTATTTGAACACATTTTACTTAACAATTGCCATGAGAATTGTACTTGCTGTGTGTATGTGTGTGTGTCTATATGTATGTATGTGCACGTAGAAACCAGAAAACAATCTCATGTGTCAGTACTTGGGCACTGTTTATCTTTTCTTTGAGGTACAGTCTTTCAGTGGGTGGAGATGAGCAAAGCAGTCCAGGCTGGCTAGCCAGCAAGCCTCCGGGAGCCGCCTGTCTGTCTCCCCAGTGCTGAGTTACAAACCTGTGCCACCGTGCCTGGATCACTTTTTTAACATGAGTTCTGGAGTTCCAGCTTGGGTTTTCATGCTTGCAAAGCAAGCCCTTTGCTGACTGAGTCGTCTCTCCAGCCCCCTATGACCCTTTTCAAAACTGTGGTGGTGGTGGTGGTGTATGCTTGTGATTGGTGTGTGGACACACACACGCCACTGTAGCATGTGGGGGTTAGAGGACAACTTTTTGGAATTGATTCTACCTTCTTCTTCCTTTATATAGAGAGTTTCCACAGGCCAACTTCTGTCATCGGACTTGAGTGACAGCTGTTCTTTTAATAGGCTAAGCCAACTTACCTGCCCCTACTGCAGAGGTTAACATTTACCCTGTCTTCTGAAGACTCTAGGACTGATCACATCTGGTTTGCAGATGGGTGGAGAAGGCCAGAGGAGAGTAAAAATGCAAACGAGCTGCAAGCTCAGGAGCTAGAGCCTCCAGACACAGCAGCTCTGAGCACCCAGCCCGTGGAGCCCCTAGGAGCACTCTTTCTAACACAATCGAGAGTGTGCAGAGAAAATGGGAGCTTTGTCTTGATCTATTTTTTTTCTTCTGGTACTGAGGCTTGAACCCAGGACCTTGAGTGTGCTAATGACTATACGACATCCTCAGTCTTCAAATGAAAATGGCCCCTTTGCCTAGTCCGCAGACCCTGCTACCCTCAAATACACTCACAGGAATCAGGAGCGGGGGTGCCACAGGCCTGCTGTTCATTTCTCCTTGGAGAGCAGGGTCAGGGGTTTCAGTTCTAGACTCAGCAGTCCTGGCTCCTCAGACAGCTTTCACAAAGTCTCAAGTAAAGAGCTAAGGGGTTCATTAAACAGGCTGGAGTGCGTGTCTTTACCTCAGCTGGCGGGGTAAATTTCAACTTGCGGTTAATGCCTTTTTGATTTGCTTAACAGCTGCAGGGATATCAGAGCTAATCTCAGCCACTTCCATTACTGATGGGAATGAGTTCAATGCCATATTCTCTTTAATGGTGTCTCAGATGAATGGGAAATAACCTTATAAAACAAAGACTAACAATTCCAGTGAGAGGGGACGGTGGGCCTAGGCAGGACTTGGTTCATTAACCTATAATCGTAAGTGGAGGCATATACTTGGCCACGTGTTGGGACCCCCTCCCCTTACTATGGGGCTTTTTTTTCCATAATTGAGATTTTATTGTTTTTGCTGAGAGTCGATACAAAGACATTTCAATGTATGTGCAGTGTGTTGTTATTATTTTGTGGGTGTGTGTGTGTTTGCACACCTTTGCTTGTGTGTCACCACACAAGGCTAGCTCTGTGGAGTCACTTTTCTCCTTCCACCTTTACGTAGATTCTAGGGCTCAAACTCAGGTTGTCAGGCTTGTTTGGCACGGCAGATGCTCTCCTCACTCAGCCACCTCGCCGGCCCAATCCATGTGTGATTGGTAACAAATGCACCGATATCGTGATTCATTTTGAAGTAATCACTCCAGCAACTCTCCAGCTTCAAATCTGGAGGGAAATTTCCCAACAGGGGCTCTTTCGGTACAAAGATGCTCAGATGCTGATGAACTATTCGTAAGTCTGACCTACTTGCAGTTTGACACCACACAACTATGTGTGTGAATTGTCAGTCTTTCAAGTACCTTAGAGCACCAAACTAGCAGAAGGCACCCCAGAGCTTTTTTTCAGAAGCCTCACAGTTCTCACAGGGCAACAGTCAGGGAACAGTGTGGAAACAGGACTTAAGGTCTCCGAGACCTATTCAATGCACAACCAAACTGCCATTTGAGATGCTTTATTTACAGTGTAAGCTCTGAAACCAGCTCCCACCCCGGAATGGTAAGCATGAAGGTGCATACACACTCAATCCCAGCACGAGGGAGGCAGAGGCAGGCCGTGAGTTTGAGGACTGCTTGGTTTATGAAGAGTTCTAGGCTAGCCAAGGTTGTATGGTATGATGTATCTCAGAGGGGGGAAATCTGCATGGTTGAATACCTGGCTCCATCAGTTAAGTGGTTACAAGACCTGAACTAAATCCCCAGAACTGGTGTGAGAAAGCTGGGCATGCTGATATGTGCCCATAATCCCAGCTCTACAAAGGAAGAAACAGGAGGGTCCCTGAGACCCCCAGCCAGCCAACCTAGCTTACTTGAGTTCCAGACCAGTAAGAGAGCTTCCTTCAAAAGCCAGGGCGAGCAGCTCCTGAGGGATGACCTGGAAGGTGGTCTCTGCCCCCCCCTCACATGCATGTGTACCCGTGCACACATGAACATTAAACATATACACATACTGGATCCCTCACCCTTTAAGCACTGTTTCTTCTCCTGAAGCCTTTTGTCAGCATTATTGAAGAACAGAACCACCAGGCTTGGCTGCAAGCCAATGGCCTTTTCCAAGTGTCAGTACCGATGCCAGTCATTTGTAGGTTTGGGGACTCAAACTCCGGTAACACAGCATTGAGTGTTGAGGTCCCTTGGGGTATGCAGAATTTTCAGGTCACCCCAAGCCATTTTCCCTGCCTAAACCCAGCGACAAGGAAGCTGGGAACTAACGTTCACGGGCGCCAGTCACAGAAAGAAGTAGAAACCAGACTGGCCAAAGCCTGTACTGTATCTACCTCCGCTCTGAGACAGGAAGTGACACCTTGCCTACTGTGCTTTCATTGGCCTTAGCAGGAATCTCAGAAAACTCATGAGAGGAAAGTTGCCAGTGTGAGCGTGGTGGTCCACACGGGAATCCTAGCAATGGGGAAGCTAAGGCACGATTGTTGCTTAAGGCCACCCTGAACTGCAGTGTGAGACTGTGTCTCAGAAAATCATTCAGGCTGGGAGGGGTGAGCAAAGAGCTTGATGGGCAAGTGTAAAGACCTGAATTCAGACCCCTGCCCTCGTGGGAAAGCACAGAAGGACTGAGCGCTGGGAAGTGGAGGCTGACACAGGTGGCTCCTGGGAACTCATAGCTGAAAGGGCAAGTATTGGGTTCAGTGAGAGACTCTGCCTCAACACCAATGTAGAAAAGTGATTGAGGAAGATGCTTGGGGGTGACTGCCAGCCTGCACAAGTGCCCACACAGGTAAATATACATATATGGGTATACACATGTGCACATATGAACTCACATGCAAATAATTTTTTTAATCTCCAAATTCAATTTAGGATCAAACACTCTCTACTCTTTTCTTTCTTCCTTTAATTTTTTAGTGTGTTTGCACATGCGTGCATGTGTGCGTGCGTGCATGTGTGCGTGCGTGCGTGCATGCGTGTGTGTGTGTGTGTGTGTGTGTGTGTGTGTGTGTGTGTGTGTGTGTGTGCGCGCGCATGCGCAGTAGCAGGAGTGGTAGTAGTAATCTGTATACACACCATATCAGGCAGTGCCCTCAGAGACCAGAAGGTGGCTTTGGATCCCTTGGAGCTGGAGTTGCAGGGAGTTGTGAGCTCCCTGCTATGGGTCCTGAGAACCAAACCTGGGTTCTCTGGTATTATTGACCACTGCGCCATCTGGTCAGTCCTCTGCTGCTTCTTTAGACAGGCCATACAACAACGCAGTCCTCGCTTTCAGCTCCTGGCCAGTGGGTCTTTCTGGAAGGTAGCACAGTTCTATAGTTAGTTTATTCCTAGGCAGCTTCACCCAAGTGCTTTGAACTCAGCAGGTCCAAAGAAATCTGAAACTGGCCGGTCCCTCCTCTTTCCTCCCTTAATCTCCCGTGTTCCATGTAGCCTTCGAGGCTGCTTTTCATCCCCTTCCGTGGACTGTAAGTCCCTCGCTCGCCCTAGCTCCTCTCCCCATTTTCAAGTATGCTCTCCTCTTCCCTCAGGCCCTTAGTTACTGTCACAACTCTTGCTTCAGTGTCTCCAGGCAGCTGTCACCTTGATGGTAGGAGTCTAGCACTCTCTGCGATCTGAGTTCCCACTTTCACCTTGCGCAAGCAGCACCTTAGTAAACCCGGTCATTGATTTTCTCTAGAGAGAAGGCAGGGTCTCCATCGAGGGGAGCCCCGAATAAGAACTTTGTATTTGGGTGCTTCTCTAATGATGTCCCCTTCGCTGCGAGAACATGCTGTCCCTTACGATTTGTCAGAGAAAACAAATGCAAAATGAATGCACTCCATTAACCTACTTCTTTTCCTTCAGACTCGATTATATCAGCTTCATCTCTGTAGATTCCGTGGTCCTCTCCTGTACACACACACATACATTACACACAGAATATGCACATGTATAATGCATACACATGAGCCTAAGCACACATATGCGAAATACACACATGCAGATAAATACACAAATACAGATACTTACACCCACATACAAATTTACAGACACGAAAATACACACACAGGAACATCCATACATATATGTTTATCTTCAGACACATGCATATACACATGCACACACATACATACATTCCCTCAGAAGGAGGGTGACTCTTGCGTCATCACAAGCACTTAGGTTCCAGCTGTTCCCCCGCCTCAGAGCTCTTTACCTCTCAGTTACTTCACCTCGCCTCTCTTCCCATCAAACCACATCTTGCCTTACTACCTCCCACAGTGTCCTCAGCTTTGCGTTCTCTATTTTGTTCATAGCAAACGCTCAGCAAGAAGGGCCTCTGCTTGCTCCCTTCCCCAATTGAGAAAGCACAGCGCCTTCTCAACCCATCCATCCCTGCTTCCAGTACACCCTGAGGACCCTGGAGGACTCCACTGGCAAAGTCCACAGATGCCCTCTCTTTGTTCCCCTGCCGACACGGCCCTCTGTGGCTCCGGCTGCCATTGGCCATGCTTATCTGGGCAAGTTTTCAGGTCTGTGGTGCTATGAGGTTCTAATCCAAATCTTTTCCTGCTGTGCACTCCACTGCGGGCTCCCCCCCACCACCACCCCATTCTCGGATTTCCATGTTGGTGTTTGTGAGCTCTCCCCCAAGTCTTCCAATCTTCCTGGCTGCCAATACCCCTGCTTCACTGCTAGCTCCAGTCCAGCATCTCACCTCTGTCGCCATTTTCAGGTTCTTTCTGCAGCTCCACATATGCACCGCCTGAACTCATTGATGTCATCGCTTTTTACACACATGTTGCTCCACAGCGATCCATTATCCCTGTGACTGACACTGATGCTCATGTAGGCCCCTGCCCTCTGCAAGCCAGATCCCTGAGAGTCAACCAAGAGCAGCCGCTCGCTCCCACCTGAGCCTCTCTTGCCCCTTTTAGGTCTACTTTTTCTGCATCTTAGATTTACTCCTCACTGCCAAGCACACTCCATTTTAATTCATGCCTCTGTGAGACCCTCCCAGAGCTTCAGTCTCTGTTGAGCTCTGCTTCTGGTCTTGGCCCTTCTTCCCTTTTCCTAGGTGTTGTCTTTGAGCACCTTTCTAGGATGCTCAATGCCAATGATTCCCATTACCGTTAGCGTGTTCTTTATGGTCTGTCTCTCTCCGCCTACCTGTTCAGCTTTATTTCTGCCTGCTCCCCTCTGATCACATGCTAACCAAGAGCTCCATTGCTGACAGCTGTAAGGCAACTTCTAGCAACTTGAGAATAAGGCTAATAAATGGGTCAAGAAAAAATGGGAGGAAAATATAGCTACATAGCCAAGGAAGTCTGTGCATTTCTGTAAGGCCAGATTGTGGCTGTAATTATTCATACATAGCAGGGCAGTTCCTTGAATTTTATATTCAGCTAAATGCCCCCACCCAGCCACTGCGTTTGTAAGAGAATAAATAGATTAGATTTATCTTGTCAAACCTTTATAGACAACAAACTGAAATGAACAATAGGAAAGGACAGCAAGGGAACGGCAGGAAGATGTTATCTAGAAGATGATTCTTTGGCCCTGAAGATGTCTCTTTTCCTTGATTGAGACAATGGTTGCTACTTCCTGTCCCTTGCAAGAACAGTGGTCGGATGAATCTTATATTAGGTGCCCAGCTAACCAGAACTTGCCTTAATTCAGCTGGCTCCCCAGTTAAGACTTAAAACCTCTGAAAATTTAAACATCAGAGGTTCTTGGCTGCAGAAATCCACAGCTTATTATTCTCATCATTATTGTCCCCCTTTTGCCACCAAAAGTCAGTGTTCCAAATGTGACATTTGTGTTCTTTACAAAATGAAACCACTGGCCCGTTTAATTAACACTTGCTGTAAATATTCAGTGGTTCCCAAGTGCCAAGAGGTAGCTGTGGGAGGGAGGCAGAGGGTCAGAGGCCTGGCAGAGAGCTGGCTGATGTCATCTGGCTAGACAAAGGTCAGTGAAGTTTTAGCTCAAAGCTTCTGTGAGCTTGGGAAAGGGTGCAACTCCCCAAGGCTACAGATCCAGGTGCATAATCACTCCAGCAACCAACAACATGGAGTGTGTACCCCAGTTCAGACTGGGATAAAATACACCGAGTATTGGGCCCTCTGAGCTACTGTGGGTGTGACATGGCTCATGGAGCTGAAAGCACATTTTGGTTGGCTTTGACCTCAGCCTAGACAGTTGTTCCTTTCAGCTCAGATAGAAGACACACTAAGATTTATTCCTGATAACTGTGGGAGATAACTTCTTTTAAGATATACATTCTGTTGGCTGGAGAAATGGCCCTGAGGTAAAGCTGACATGGCCACTCCAAGAAAGTTTTTATTGTGGGTATGAGGAAGAAAATGGCCAGAGGCATCTGGAAGAGCCCAAAGCAGACAGGGGAAAGTAGTAGATTGAACATGACCAGCAGACTGGACCTGACCGTGAGGGGAGGGCGGGAGATAAAGAGAAAGAGAAGACCAATGTGGAGCAAAAGAGAGTAAGGGGCGAGTGAGAGGAGCCAGGGCAGCTGACAGGTACCACAGGCAGCCATTTGTCCCTTCTGCCAATGATAAGGGAATGGCTCCCGTGGTAGATGGCAACAGCTTCACAAGTTCCTGAGGAATGTTGGCTTTTGTCTAACCACCAGAACTTGGGGGGTGGAGTTTCCTTTGGACCATGATGTCCTGAGTTCTAGCCCATGTGGTGGAAGGAGAACAACTCCACCAAGTTTTCCTCTGACCTGAGCACACACTCGTGTGCATTTACACACAGATGTCTATTTTGTTATTCAAGCATAATGAAGCCAACAGATCAAGTGTTGAAAAATAGCTTGTGACAGCTCCCAAGAGAAGGGATGATGCCACTTGGAGCTACTTGGGTAGTGGCACCTGGGAGAGTCGGGAGACAAAGGGGGGCAGGGAAAATGAAAACAATGTCCTCTATTGTGGTTTCTATGGAAAGCAGCTAATAAGACAGGGAAGCAGGCTTGGGGCTGACTAATCTGAATGGTTATTATTCCAATGGGCTTTCAAACCTTGGGACTTTCTCATGTCACCTGGAACATGTCTCTGGACAGAAGGGTAGGGGAACATGAGGGGAGAGATGGTGGCGGCACGTGGCAGCCAATAAGAAGCTTGGCTCTGAGCCTGTACGTTGTATAAGTTAGAGCTGACTGCCATGAATACTAGCGCTATGAACTGGCTAACTTTAGAGAAGCCAGCAAGGCCCAGACATTCATGCATTGTAAAGATATGGTTAATACCGAACAGATATGGGGTTGCCTGTATAGACCCCTGCAATGGAAGATCCATCTTTCAGTTCTCTGAAACCCAGAATGCTCTTTGTAAACGAGGGAAGTAGTCTTTTCCCTACACCGGCAGTTAAGGAGAGGCAACAGTGCCCCCTGCTGGCACAGAGGACTATAAACCGGATGCTCTTAAAAAGCAGGAAACCAAACTGAGATTTGGGGGGTTTAAAAGGACAATGTCAACTTTTCACGTAAACCATCAGCTCTCCCCATCCCCACAGAAATCTCTTTGACCTTGTGCCGGCCCACGGTGTGAATGGAGATGTCTCGGGTCTGTTTTTATCCAAGCATTTCACTTCAGAAGTTTACTGGCACAGATAGAAAGTTCAGGAAGAATTAAACGTCCAAGGTTATGAATAAAAACATGACAAGCCCAGAGCTTCCAGGATTTTCCAGGCTGCTGTCTTGGTGATAAAGGTTAACGGGAAACTGATTTCCAATTTCTGTCAAGAGGAGGATCTCTCTCTCTCTCTCTCTCTCTCTCTCTCTCTCTCTCTCTCTCTCTCTCTCTCTCTCTCTCTCCATCCCAGAATATGCTTGTTATTTCTGCAACCTCCTTGGACTCTCCTGCCAGACAGGAGAAATCTGAGAAAATGGACGTGGCTGCCTGAGACAGCAATGCTGCTGCCTCATTCCTTTCTCCATTAATACAGCACTAAAGGGAGAAGCAAAATATTGGGTTTTTTTAAAATATTCTCCAGGAGAAAACTGGGGCTGAGAGTGTGGCACATGCAAATATCTTTGTGTTTAGTTGAGGACTAAGACAAATGAGATAAAGACACAAGAATCAAAAAATTAGGTTATTTCAGAGTCTCCGAATCTCCATGCAAAAATTGCTATGACAGTAGGCTCTGTCGGGCTCGGGATATGACTGGCAAATTTTTTGCCATTAAGATACAAGCTAATCAGCAGCCTCGCTTTAACCACTTTCCATGTGAACAGAAAGAGATAGAGAAGTAGCATGATGACTGGCCAGGTGGAGTGTGAGACCCCACACCTAAAATTCTATGACCCTTTGGATGTCAGCTGTTTTTTTTTCCTTTGTCCTTACTCTTTCATTGTTGATGTGGCTTTTAATGTAAATCACACACACACACACACACACACACACACACACTGACTGATGTATTTGAACGTTTGGGCCCCAGCTGGTGCTGATGTTCGGGGATGTTGTGGAACCTCTTCGACACGGGGCTCCCCTAGCAAAAGCAAGTTGCTGGCAGTAAACCTTGAAGGATCTGTTTGTCCTGGTTCCAGCTGAGCTCTCTGAAAGCCCCTCAGCTGTCCTGCCCCCTCTACCATGCTGAAGCTGTGTCTCCAGACACTGACCCTGAGTAAGTACTTCCTCCTTTCGGAGTGGAGTATTTTTCACAGAGACAAGAAAGTAACTATACAGCTACCCCTTAGGAACTCTAATAAGTGGCTGGGCATGGTGGTGCACAACTTTAATCCCAGCACTCAGGGAGGCAGAGGCAGACAGATCGCTGTGGGTTTGAGACTAGCCTGGTCTACAAAGCGAGCCCAGGATAGTCAGGGCGACACAGAGAAACCCTGTCTTGAAAAACCAGGGAGAGAGAGAACTCTAATACAACTACCCCTTAGGAACTGTTATCAAGATGGGATGGAGTGGAGATAAGCTGAGCATCAAAGTTAGCTGTTCTTGAAGCACAAAGACAACAATGACATGCCCCAGCCCTCCCGGAGTGGGCAGCCTAGTGAGCCATTCTAGCCGTTACCAGACATGACAGGGCATGGGAAGTATGCTGAGCAGTGTCCCAGGAGCCCAGGAGGGGGGCTTTGGGGTGGGGGGTAAGCAAGAGCTTCGGAAATGGCCTCTGAGGGTACTTTCCAGCTGAGGAGTGAAGGGAGAGGGGTCATTTGAGGAATGGAGGCGGCTCTCTGTAGAATGGCTTGCATAGAGGCACATCTAAAAAGGCCACATGTACAGTTTGTCAAGTGGTTCCCCAGCTATCATAAACTTCCAGGAGTGGGGTCTCATATCCACACAGCCAGCCATTACCTCAGTGTCTGCATGCCCCACTGCTGAAACAGAAAACAGTGCCAGAATAATAACAGAATCCTCCTAAGGCTCACAGCGGCCTTTCCACTAGGTGATAATGCGGAGTCTGAATTT
Source organism: Pachyuromys duprasi (assembly GCA_028658305.1). Lineage (NCBI taxonomy): Eukaryota > Metazoa > Chordata > Mammalia > Rodentia > Muridae > Pachyuromys > Pachyuromys duprasi. The sequence goes on from CM053760.1 coordinate 24,406,351, forward strand.
GTAGAGTCTCGAATGGCTTCACTTTCGAAGCATTTCTCTTCCTTTGTTGCATTTGTTCGTCCCCTTTTCTCTCAGTTTTCCCTCGTCCCTTCTTTCCACTTACTTTGTTGGTCTGACTGCCCCTTACCAAAGACTCTCTGTAAATGATGGAGATTTAAGGAGCCACCTTCCACACGTTGTCCTCTGACTTCCAAATGCACACCATGTCAGGTGTGCGTGCACAAGCACACATACATATCAGCTGTCTTTTCAATTAAAAAAAAAAGCCCCAAGAGACGGCTCAGTGGGCCATCTGCTGCCAAGCACAGTGGTGATCTGAGATCCCAGAACCTACACAGTAGAAGGAGAGATCATGGATGTAAGCTGTACTCTGGCTTCCACGTGTACTCTGACTTTAGACACACACATACACACACAAGATTAAAAAAATGAACATCTAGATTTTATATCTAAATAATTTAACACTCTTTCCTTCAAGATGTAAAATCTGCCACTGTGCTTCAGGCTTCCATTACTCAAGTACTGACAGTTGTGCGAACTTTGGCCTTCCCCTAAAACTGTTGCACAGCCTTCTATATGGGCGCCCCATGACCTAGACACTTGCTCCCAAAGTAGCAGGCAGGTGCTTCCAGAGCAGCTAGAGGTCCACCAATCCCCCCTCACAGGCTTTGCCTGTGAGGACCACTTTCTAACCCTCTGGAATTGTGTTAGGTCTGACTTTGTGTTAAGCTGCTATTGTCTGTTGGTGGAGAGGACCCGTCCACCCGTCTCTGAGGTTCACTAGCATGTGTACATGAATCCGCACTGTGTCCACCTCAGTAGCCTCTTAACAATTTTGAAAAAGGGTCGAAGACATCATTCACTTAGTCTACAGACAAGAGGGCTATGAGACTGGCCTGCCTAGCCTGGGAGTGGTTTGTTGGTTGTGAGGAGGGTGTTTTGCTGGGGGGGTTGGTTGGTTGGTTGGTGTTTTGAGACAAGGTTTTATGTGGCCTAGGCTAGCCTCAAACTCTTGCAGTGTAGCAAAGAATGGCTATGAACTCCCATTCGTCCTGCTTGGACTTCCCATAGTGGGGTTACAAGTGTGTACCACAAAATTCGGTTTTGGTTGTTGTTGCTGCTGCAGAGCTGTGGAGGTTGTGGGGACCATTTTTCTTTAAATTCATTCCTCATATCTGAAAATAAAAAGACTTCTCACATGGGGATCCATTGAGTCCTGCTCTCTGCTTTACAGTTGGGAAAGGAGAACCCCTTCTGGTTACAGGTTAAACCCCGGGTCCTTGACTTCGTTCCCAGGATTCTCACCATCAGAGTGTCATGTGCTGTATGGCCACAGCATTGCTTCGTCTCGCTTTGCCTACTCACCCTCAGTGCCCTCCTTATCTGTCTGTTTCCCAGAATACAAGCAACCAGTGCTCTCCTAGTCTAGTCTTGATTTTACGCTAACACCCTGCATGGATCCTTAGACTGAATGGGCTTATTATCTGATTAAAGAATTTAATAAGCCTTGAATCAATGTGTAAAGGCATGTTTAATGTAAACTTAAATAATGTCAGCATGTTTCATCTTGAGAGAAATCCATGCGCTCCATCTGATAGGAATTCAGTTCTCATTTTGCTTAATATGCATGAATGTCACAGCCTTATGACCACTTATCCTAACCTAAGGATGCGCTGAGATGCAGTCAGACTTCAGCAGTCCTCAGGGAAGCACATGGGAAGTCACTGCAAGAGCACTGCATCTACCGCATGCTGCTTCACTGAATGGAACAAACTCTCTTTTAGAAATCTAGCTCACAATGAGTAGGATTGAAAAAGGTAGCATGAAAAAGTAGCAGAATTAAAAGTTGGAAATTGGGTAATGAAAAAGAAGTGGAGGGTCAGCCAAGAGTCTGAGAATCATCTGTTACCCCAGGTCTTTGATATTCCCATTCAAGGTGTTTGTGGAGACTTGGCTCAAAAGAGCTTTGCAGAGAGGAGTGGGCTAGAAGACCTGGGTGCCTCTGGATCCTTTTCCATCTAGAGCACACGTTGGCTCAGCTATGGGCCTGTGTTTTGATCCGTCCTCGTTTTTCATGTGACTATAAGTAATTCTTTTTTTTTTTTGTCACTTTGAGCCTGGGTTTCCCTGAACACTCCAGGCAAGTATTCCATGTACCATTGTTGGAAAAACCAAAGGCCAAACCAAAAACCCCACGAAAACCAAAAAAAGTATAGCACTTGTTTGTTAGAACTTGCTAGGTCGGTATATATTTTTTCCACATTTTTTCCCCTTGGGTGTGTATTTTAAAGGTTTTTGGCTTGGGGTTTAAATTGATGCCTAGAGCTGGTGAAACAGTTCTGTTAGAGAAGTGCTTATTCATTCATACAAGCATGAGCTTGGTCCCCAGAGCCCCCTAAGGCCAGGGCTGCACACGCTGATAATCCCACCACTGGAGGTAGAGGAACACAGACCCCTGGGGCTTACTGTCTAGCCACCATGGCCTATTCGGTGAGCTCCAGGCCAGTGAGAGACCATGATTGTTTGTTTGCTTGCTTGCTTGCTTGCTTTTAAATGTGGACAGTTCCGAAGAAACCACGCTTGTTTGTCCTTTGACCTCCAGAAGCATGTGGGCGCATGTTTACTTACACACTGCATACATATGTAGGCATACACGCAGATATACACTTGTACACACACAAAATGAAGTGTAATTTGTAAACTTAATTATGTCCTGTATTTATTATCATAGTAGCTTAATGGTTAGAACTGCTTTGCCTTTAGAGGTAAGACTGCTGTTTTACCACAAAAGCTTCTCCTTTATGTGTTGTAAGATGATATATTTTCAGATTTATTTATGTGTATGTGTGTGCATCTCCATGTGTACCATATATATGCAGGTACCCACAGAGGCCAGAGGGCACTGGACCCTCTGGAACTGGGGTTAGAGGCAGATATGAACCACCTGATTGGGGTGCTGGGAACTGAGCCAGGAACCTCTAGCAAGAAGAGTAAATACTTTTAAGTGGTGAGCTGTCTCTCCAGTCCCAACACTATATTTTAATGTAATAAAGATGACTTCACTGTGTAGAAAAACAAGAATCTTGGAGTTTTGTAGGTTACTAGCTCACTGGGCTTTTGATTTGCATTTCCCTAGTGCTTAGTGATACCTGCAATGTATTCTCATGTGCTTACTAGTCTTGAGTGTACATTTAGAAACGTGTCAGTACACATGTGTAAGACATGGCGTGCCCTCAAGGCAGGCACCAGAGACCAGACTGATGGCCACCTGGTCTTTTCTTCACGCAGCACTGGGAGCTGCAATCTTTTTCTGAGACCACCCAGCTCAGTGGAGTGATTTCCACGCCCCCTGTACTCACATGTGCTTTTTCTTTTGCAGATTCTATATAGAAAGCATCTCTTACCTGAAGGATAACGCCACCATTGAGCTCTTCTTCCTGAATGCCAAGTCCTGCATCTACAAGGTATGAAAATGCTCTTGCTGTCCAGTTTCCTAATAAAATCAAAATGAGTTGGGCATGGTGGTGTACACCTGTAATCCTACCACTTGGGGAGGAGAGGCAGGTGAAGTTCAAGGCCAACCTGGTCAGGACAGCCAAGACTACATAGAGAAACCCTGTCTTAAAAACCTATTCTTCTTCTTACTATTATTTTCATTTTGCCCATAAGGCAGTTGCATTGATTAGGAAAAGTCATTTATAAATTAATTGCTATAAATAAGTGAGAAACTGCATATAAAGAAAGCCACCAGCTTAACAACATGACTTCTTCCAATCCCGTCACTGTCTTGGCTATACCGAAGCATTCTTCATGGGAGGTAGGTCAAAGCAGCAGAAAACCAATCAAGTAGTCACATCACATCTGCAGTCTAGGGCAGATGGAAAGGAATGTGTGCATGCACACTTGCTTGCTTGTGCTCAGTTCAGTTTCTACACTCTAAGACAGTTCAGGGCTTCCTGCCTAGGGAATGGTACCACCAACAGTGGGCTGAGTCCATTAACTTACACAAGACGCTCATCCACAGCCCAACCTAACCTGGACATTCCCTCACTGAGACCGTCCTCCCAGGTAACTCTAGGTTGTGGCAAGGGGACAGTTAAAGTTGATCATTGTTTACTCTTCCTATGAAATCCACGTGAAGTTCAGGCTGGAAGCTCTCTGTGGTTTACCTGGATCTCCACATCTCTCCCATGAGGAAGATGAGGCCAAGGGAGACTTCCGTAGCTACTGAACAGCAGAGTAACCCATTTAGTTCAGGGGAGCCTCCCTCCAATCCCAGAGCTGCTCTCTTTGCGCAGTGTGCCCAGAGAAGTCCACATGTGAGCACATCGCTGGCAAAGGGGCCACTGGATGGTTTTGGAAAATTCTAAGGAGAACTCATGTCATGTGGCTTTTACATTTCAGTAAACTCTGTTTTGGGATACCATAGTAGCTCACCAAACTTTAAACCAGGAGAGCTGAAATGGGCTAGCAGCTCGGAACTTCTTTACCTGAACTGCATGGATTAACTCCATGCAGATTGGGGGCTGGAGGGCTGGCGGAAATCAAGTTCAGCTCTGCAGAAAGACCTCACTTGGTAGTCGCTGATGAACCAGGACGTACCCTGGGCTCACATCCAGGGCATGCAGATGATAGTCCTTTAAGATTTTGCTGACTGGTGGGGAAAGACATTAATTGTGGTTCCAGGTTTTGAATTCTTTCCTCCTGCTAATCCCTAATTTTCTCATTATAGAGTGCAAAGAATAATACTATCCAGATAATTTACAAACTAAAAGGAGTACCTATTTTGTTTTGGGTTTTGTGTTGTTGTTTTGTTTTAATGAGTCGGGCAAGCACTATTTTTAAGAAGTTGAGAAATAATTTTTAAAACTGAGCACCGTCCACGAGGTGGCAGACTTGAGCTAAAGTAAATTGCTAGATATCAAGGAGCCTTTTGAAAGGGCACCCAGGCCTGCTCTGCTTGGTACACACGCGTGAAGGAAAAGGAAGCTGTTTCCCGGAGTTGCTCAGTTCCTCTTGGCCATACATGCTGAGCCTGTGGTAATCAAGAAGAGTAAGTCCTCAGAGGCAAATATGACAGATTTCCCACGAGGAGGGGCTGGTGGCCATGCCTCCAAAACTGACAATTTTTAAAGTCCAGAGCCCCACCCCCACCGGCATCATCCTGCTTGCCAAATAAAAAGTGGAGAGTGTTTCAGAGCGCTAAGTCCCTCTTCTTAAAATCTGTTCTGGAATGTGGTCACAAAAACCACCCCAGTGACCAGGGATGGGGTCTCTATAGTTTGTGGAGATAGAATAACATCTCAAGACCACCTCTTCACGTCAGTGGTCTAAAGAGTTCATCTGCAAACACTGACAGATTTTACTAGCAGGCTCTGTTTGTGTTCATCTTGAGCCTCTTGACTGCTGAGGAAGGGGAAACTTTGGCAAGGAGGAAGCTGGGGTTCGTAAGAACTAGAAGTGACCAGACAGCGTTCTGTCCTGCTAGCCACGGTCAACAGGGTAGAACAGTAACAAGTCCTCATGGTTGTAGACACATAGACTTTGCTATGACAGACTTGGGTTCCCATCCCAGCTGACTATGAATGTCTTCCTCAAAATGTCTTCAAGCTTCATTTTCCTTTGTGACTAAACAAAAATATTGCAAGACCTGACCCACATCTTCTAGGGAATTCTAAGACAAAAGGCACAAAGCTACTTGGCTTCTGACACATTTTTCTTGGCCACAGGTTTTTTTGTTGTTGTTGTTTTGTGTTTTTTGTTTGTTTGTTTGCCACCCACATGTCTCCAGGTGTGGGCTGAGACATTACCCCAGAAGGTAAGGCAACTTGATAGTTTGTCACATTGACACTGCCCCCCAAACATTGATTTACGCAGGAGTTCAGTATCAGACCACTTGCTATTTCTTGGAGATTGACTTACAACGGTGTTTTTTGGTTTTTTTGTTTCTTTGTTTGTTTGCTTGCTTGTTTGTTTTGTTTTTTTTTCCACTTACTCCCTTGCAGTTTGTAGACTCCAGGCTGAGCAGAGGTACTTACATGTTACACAGGCTGAGCTATATCTTTGGCTCTCTCTTTACTTTTTATTTCGACACGATAGCTCACTAAGTTACCCAGGCCAACCTAAAAGTCACTCTATAGTCCAGGCTATCATTGAACTTAAATTCTTCTGCCTTAGCCCCACCCCCACCCCCGTGAAAAGCTGGAATTAGAGACCTGACCATGATACCCAGCTCTTATGATGTTTTAGAACTAGGCTGTTCAGGTGAAAGAAGCTGTTTACCCTGCTTCTTTGCAGACCTATTTCCATTTATATTTTATTAAGATCTATTTCTTAAAGAAGCAGGGATGGCTCAGCAATTGAGAATACTTACTATTCTTGCAAAGGACCCAAGTTTGATTTCCAGCGCCCACATAGAGGCTCACAACTGCCCTATCTCCAGTTTCAGTCACTTTCCTGAGCACCCCAGTCACCAGGTACCCACATGGTGCACACACATGCAAGCAGACAAAACACGCACACATACAGAATAAAGACAAATTTAAAGTAGCTTCTTTAAAAAATGTAGTGTCTAACTAGCATGTGAGAGGCCTTGGGTCCAACCCCCAACACAGCACAGAATGGGGCATAGAAGGCAGACAGGGGGCCAGTGAAATGGCTCAGCAGGTCAAGGTGCTTGTTGCCAAGCCTAGTGACCCAAGTTTGACGCCAGGACGCACAGAATGGAAGCAGAGAACCAACTCCCACACATTGTCCTCCTGCCTCCACACCTGTTCACACACACACACACACACACACACACACTCTGTAATAAAACAACTGAAGTCAAACGGTTCTCAAAGGCTTATTATACAAATGCACCCATCTCTCCCTTTTGAGCCATTGCTATTCCTTCTACCGTTTACCTCTTTGTTTCTAAATAACTGGCCCAGTTCTTCCTGGATTTGTCACTTCTCAATTTTTTAAAATCTTTGTAAGATAAACCGGATCAGGGTGTCCTATGGCCACCCCTATTCTCCATTTCCTAGTTTTCTCAGGGTAGTCGCGCACTCCCGGGAGGAAGCCAGCACGTGTCATCAGCACGACACGATGACTAATGCAAGCATTGTCCCATCCTGTGATTCCTGTTTGTTTGTCTGTTTTTAAGACAATGAGTTGTTTTACGTAAAGGGATCCGCTGTCCTGTTTTCACTTGTTTAGTTTCTAAGTATCACAGCTCCTACGGATCCCCAGATATATTTTAGTATTCAATTCTCTTGTGATGGCAATTCATCAGCCGTCTCTGGTTTGAGTTTTATGGCTGCTGCTGCTGCTGCTGCTATTGGTTTTCCTGAGACTTCCCTCCTGAAACCCTCTGCCCTCCTGTTCCAACATGAACTTGGCGAGCTTGACAGCTCCCTTCGTGGGAGGCCGCCTTCCTGTCTGGTCTTCCCCCACCCCCGCTCTGTATTGGGTCATCATTTTGTTTGCTTGTGTGTTTTACACCGTTGTTTTCCTGGACAGCAGCCCGACATAAATCTAGAGAAAGGACACCTTAAAACATGGAGAGAAAGGACAGCAGCCCCAAGTAAATCAGAGAAAGGACATCTTTATGTCTTCATCCTTCATGGCTATTTGCAACAGCAGTTCTCAACCTGTGGGTCCCTGTGGGGGTTGAATGACCTTTTCATCGGGGTTGTCTAAGACCATTGGAAAACACTTAAAGAATTCTGATGATGTTAAGAACGGACACATCGCTCGTCTACCACCTCCAGGCGGGTCTACCCACATACAGATACACTCACATGAGTACCTGGCATGATGGCATCATCGCAGCAACCCTATCACATACACCCTGAACAAATACAGTAAGTGTATGTGACAGGGTTAGCACCATAATATACTCATGTGGACCAGTCACACATGTGTAGAGAACAGCTGCTGCATTGAAAGCAGCAATATTGGAGGTAAAACACACTTTACAGATTATAATTACTGGGTATATTTGCATAGTTCATGATTTTACAGTACATGCTTTTACATTTACATATATTTACATATATATATATATATATATATATATATATATATATATATATATATCTGTACCATGGGAACTTAATCTGGATGCCTATCAATCTTTTTATATATAGCTATGGTTGGTGTAAATACTGCCTCCTTGTGATAGTTAATACTAGCAAAATCACCGTTAAGAAATAGCAACGGAAATAATGTTATGGTTAAGGGTCATCACAACACAAGGAACTGTATTAAAGTATCACAGCACTATGAAGGTCAAAAACCACTGGGTTAGAAGTTTGATTAGAGGGAACACAGAGTGACAGCTTCTCTCAGAATATCAGGTGTTGCTCTAGAAATGTCCATTGTGTGTCCACCCCGTTCCATCTTCCAACAACGGGATCTTTGGGGCTTTCCTCTGCACTCCTCTTGGTCTGAAATTTCAGTAGTTCTGGCCTTTACAGATACACTCTGCTCTGTAGCTGTCAGGTGGTGAGTAGTTACTCATATTCTTCCTGGATCATTTTCTTGCTATCCTCTCCTCTTCAATACCCAGCCTCTCTCTTCTTGGAAGTGCTGAGAATCAGAAGCTAGGATAGACTTTTGCCCAGTTCTCCATTTCTGTCTTTTTGTTCTGCTTTCTGGGGGGTTGTTTGTTTTTGTCAGCATTGCCTTTCGTCTCCATTTTTTATTTTCAACTTTAATATGTATGTATGTATGTACGTATATGTTTCTAAGAATGCCTTTGTATTCTGATCTCTGTCTTTCATATCCTAATTTAGGGTTTGGAAAGATGACTCAGCAGTTCAGAATGCCTTTTGTTCATAGAAAGTTTGCCTTCTCCCACATCAGGCGGCTCACAACTGTCTGTAACCCCAGCTCCAGGAAACCCAGTGCCTTCTACTGACCTCCATGGTTACATGCACGTGAACAGAATACACACAAACACATAAATAAAAATAAACATTTGATATTGGACTCCTGGTGTCAACCTCTAGCCTCCACATTCTTAGAAAAAAACTTTATTGCCTTAGGAATACGATACTATCTCTTATTGTTCTTATTACATTAACTACAGTGCACGCTCAACTTCCTCTCTTTTTTGTCTGTTCATTCTTTTTCTATCTTTATCTCTTCTGTAGACTAGCATTACCCACTGACCCATCCATCCACTGCCAACCCCAAACCTGCTCTCTTTTGCTGTGTGTGTGTATGTGTGCATGTATTTGTGTGTGTGTTTGTTTCTGTGAGTGTGTGTGTGTGTGTGTGTGTGTGTGTGTGTGTGTGTAAGCCAGAGGTCAGCCTCCATCACCAGCTGCTCTCCACCTTAGCTGGCTTCATCTGCTTCAGGGGATCCCAGTCTGTCCATTCCTGATTATACATGAGCAAGGGGAAGCTAATTAGATGCTCTGAAAGCATGGGTCAAAATAGTACCTCAATGGGAAGCTGCACTTTCTGTGGGGACCTGAATCTCAGCCTTTGGATGAGGGAACATTCTCCCCTACTTTCCCCTGGGACATGCCAATCTCCATGGCTTAGAAGAGAAAGAGGCCTTAGTTTGGGGGGTAAACTTCTTTTGGATGCAGCCTCGACGCATCCTCTCCGGAGACAAGGCTTCTCTTCTTTCCATCAGCAGACAGCCAGGAAAGCTGGTTTTCTTTCCTTTTGTTACTTTTCTCAAGCTATAAACATGGTTTTTCTTCCTTCCTTTCTTCACTAGGAACAAGAAAACACAACTACAGCAAACTTCTCCCACACTTTCTCTTCCTTCACACCCTCCTAATTTTTAGAAGATAATCAGGGGGAAACGGTAATTTACCCAACTTGCAGAAAATTAAACTATGTGAGAACAGGGCTGTGACCATACAGTGAGCCAGGGAGGACTGTCGTGGAACTCGCTGACACCCCCGTGTGGTCCAACAATGTTTATTGCGTTTTAACTGCCTATGGGGACAGGTGGACAGTGAAGGGGAAAATTTGTGTTCAGTAGATGAACAAACATCCTTTAGAAATCCATGCATGGAAAATTCCAGTGTGACTGTGTGCTCCCTAGGTGAAGACTTGTGAGCCAGTAGAATTCTCCTGCCAAACCTTTCCCTCTGGGTCTCCTCCTTCTTTGAATGTGACTCCTTTTTATTTTAATGATTTATTTTTATTTTGTGTGAATTTGTATTTATTCTTGCGTGTATATCCGAGTGGGCATGTTGGAGCCTCTGGAACTGGAGTTACAGACAGTTGTGAGCTGCCATGTGGGTGCTGGGAATTGAAGCTGGGTCCTCTGGAAGAATGGCCAATGCTCTTAACTGCTAAGCCATCTCTCCACCCGCAAGAATGTGACTTCTTATGAATCCACCATCAGTCACCCTGTAGGAGGCAACCTACTTTCACACAAGACAGGAGAGATTTGGTAAACATGGACTTTTGAGTTGTCTCATTTAGACTATGACACCTCGTAGCCCTACATCCCCTGAACAACTGAAATCAACTATCAAAATTCAGTGTGCACAAGCACTGGTGAAGTGGTATGTGCTTAGAATCCTGGGGGCATTGAGGCAGGAGGATCATTCTAGTAATCATCTACATAATGAAACTCTATCTGAAGACAGTGAAGCAAGAGTGCTGACCGAACTGAACAAAACCCGAAGGCCCATGCCCAATACCACACAAACCAGTACAGCGGTACACAACTACAGTTTCAGCACTCAGGAGGTAGAGGCAGGAGAGACAGAATCTCAGGGTCATCCTCCACTGCTTAGCAAATTTAAGGCCAGGGGGGACAGGGAGAAGGAGGAAGAGAGGGGAGAGAGAAGAGCGATATGAGGAGGAGAGAGGAGTTAAAAACTGGTCTTGGAGAGATGACCCGAGGGTAGTTTGGAGCTCTTGCTGCTCTTGCAGAGGACCTGGTTTTGGTTCCCAGCGCCCACTTGGTGATTAACAACAACCTGTAGCTTGACTTTCTGGTGACCCAACACTCTCTTCTGACCTCCACAGGCTCCTGAAAGCATGTGGTGCGCATTCAGGCAAACATATATACACATAAAAAATTTTTTTGAATAGCCATCGCATTAACCTTCCTACAAATGCTAGATTATAAATCAATTTATTTTTAAGTTTTATTTTTAATTGAAATAGCCAATGCTAAATTTATCTAATATGTTCAATGTTCTTTTAAATTTTAATGTTTAGAAGGAACATGTCTCCCCAGTTGTGGATCCTAAAGGTACAAAGGAAATGTAAAAGTTTCTGCTTTAACTTTAGTTTTAATCAGCTTCACACACAAAACCCTGGAGAGATAAGAAAACTGGCTTCTAAATCCAAATAACTTCTATTCCACTACTCAGGAGTTGTTGGATATTTATTTGCTGTGGGTGGGGTGACCTAAGTTTTGCTATTCAGAGTGACTGGTGTGTGGTTGTAAATCTCATCAGCAGACCGTGTAACTTTCCACCCTTCGTATTCACCGCAGTTAAATTGTTCGTAGTCTCAGTATTAACACATCCGGTCTCAGCTGAGGCACAGGCCCAAGGCCTTCATCTGCAGATGGAGCGCAATATCGCTTCCTTGGGCAAGGTGAAAGTGACGTGCCCATTGTCCAAAGTGGAGTTTTACAATCACCTTCCGTTACCTGTGGCTGACTGATGAATAGAAAATTGCTTTTATTCATGACTTTCCGAGCCCACTGAGTTTGGGTGTTTGCGTGTGTGCAGCAAGAGCTGATGGCGATGGAAGAGTCAGAGCTGGGGCCAGGGATGATGGCGCAGGCCTGTAATTTCAGAATTTGCAGAGGAAGGCAGGAGGATCAGGAGTTCAAGGTCATCCTCAGCTAAATAGCAAGTTGAGGCCAGCCTGGACTATATGAGATCTTGTTTCAAAAGCCAAAGAAGAAAAGAAGGGACTGGTGAGAGAGGGCAGAAGATATTGGGAAAACAAAAGCTCCTGTTCTGTGTGTGCTGAAAGGTCTCTTCTAGCCTTTTCTCTGAAATGTCTGCCTCTGTCCTGGAGCTTCACATATTCTCAGTTTATGGAATTGTTCTTGGGTTTTCTTGGCCTCTTAAGTCTAAATTCTACCTATAACTCATGTTGATACTGAAATAAATGGTCTATATTGAAGAGCTTCAAAGAGCTTTGTTACTGAACCTGTGACATCACCTCATCTGTAGGTGGGAAAAACGAAGCCCAGAATGTAGCCCCATGGGATGAAAACCCAACATAAATATTAGCCTCGGACTCACTAGATCCCTTATCGCTCAGTCTGGCTAATGAGGATGTAGTGCGTGAACTTATGACCAAGAGCATAAAAATAGAGACTAGGGAGGACTTTCTTTTTCAGCCTTTCAGAAAGAAACTTGCATGGGCTTATCATCTTGGCAGTACATAGCAGACTCTGGAAAGAACTATTCTGGGACCTTAATGTAGACTATCAACAGCCTGCAGCATGAGAGACCCCAGTGCTGTGAAATGACAGTGAGAGAGAATGGCAGCGTACTTCTCTGGATCAGGAGACATACATGACATGACTTGACTGCTGAAGACCTGGCAAAGGGCTCACAAAAAGAAACTAGGCAAGTTTGCAGAGGTCTTATCCATGCCCAGACGCAGCTTCATAGAGTCATTATGAGTTGCACAACAAGGCAAGGTAGCCAAGCAAGCATAAGAAGGTAGTCAAGGAGATCATCTACACACGGCCTCATAGTCCAGTGTGATGACACATGTTAGTCGGGGCTCTCCACTGAGAAACATAGATGGGCACTTACTGTGTAGGGTTGGCCCATGTGATCGAAAGCTGAGACGTTTGTAGTGGCCCCCTGCAAGCCATCCCAGAAAAGTTGGAGCTGTGACTCAGAGAACCAGGGAGGCCAGTATTGTAGTCTCATCCCAAGGGCAGGAGAAAGTGAGATGGGTTATGCTAACCCAGAATGAGTAATGAAGCTGGGTGTGGTCGAGGTGGAAGACTCATGAGTTCAAAGCCGGCCTGAGCCACATAGTCAATTCTAGGCCAGCCACAGCGGGACCCTATCTCAGCCCCCCTCCCCAAAATTGTGACATGAAAAACAGGAACATTTGCTTTTCCTCCACCTGTTATTCCCTTCTGGCCCTTAAGGCATTGGATGGCAGCCGCTTCTTTCATGAGGCTGTCTGCTAATTCGAAAACTAGTCTCATCTCAAAGCGCCCTTTGAGACATGTCTAGAAATAATATTTAATCTGGACACTGAGATAAATGAAAGTAATAGGTAAACTTTCAAATTACGATGGCTATAAATTACAACCATAATTTGAATGGTAACCAGTGGACACAGTATTTCCTGTCTCTTTAAGAAATTTTACTAAATACAACCAACAATACTAAACTATGACAAAGAACAGAAAGGAAACTGTGTGGTTCAGACTTCTGTAGATGCCAGTGAGGAGAAATAAATAATGCCGAGATGGCATTTCCTGGGTGTTTGCAGCTTCTGAATCAGCTTTGTATTTACATCTTGCCAAACCCAATCAGAAAACTCGTTCTTCACATTAGGTGATGAAACAATTGGAACACAAGGAAAGCAGGGATGCAGGGTGTTTCTGGGCTGTTGGAAGTAAGGACTAAGACTAGAACTCAGTCCAGACATTGCAGTCTTCCCGTGTTTTGCGGCTAATAATGCAGGTGGTACTGGGTGAGGACTCATTAGGAGAGACCTTGCAGTGACCAACTGAGGGATTCTGACTGGAGTTTGCCAATGCCGTTCTCACTTCCCCACAGTTGTTCCTTGTGTTTTCTCCTCTAGTTATTGTCTTCGTTTCTTTTCCTGTTGACGTGATAACGTATTCTGGCTCACGGTCCAAAGGTTTGGTCCAGCGAAATAGGGACGTCAGGGTGGCAGAAGCTTGAAATACTGATCACATCCACGCTGAAGAAACAGAGAGGGGTGACGCATGCTATTGATCACATCCATAGTTGGGAAATAGAGAGGGATGAATGGACGCAACTTCTATGGTCTCTCTCTCTGCTTACACAGCCCAGTATTCCAGCAATGGAATGTTGTCACCAGCAGAGAAGGCCCTCCAACTTCAATTAACATAATCAAGGGAGTCCCTCACAGACATGCCCAGAGGCCCACCTCCCAGGCAATTCTAGACTCTGTCAAGAGTAACACTTAACTCTGGCAATTAACACTTAACTGCTGCAATCATCTCATTTGTTGTATGGGAAAGTTGGAATTTCCCAACCTAACCACAGAGGAATACTCTCCATTGAGAGTCTTGGTGCAACATGAAAAGTAACCATCAAACTGTCTGAACCATGGGTCAGGAAGAACCTGCTAGGGATGGTGGGAAAGCATCCATAAACCTTGTTGCATGGGGACTCTTGTTTGGAGCATGGAGCATCAGATCCTCTGGTAGCCACCATAAAGATCTGATGAAATGCCATGGGTCCTCCTCCTGAAGCTGCTTCATCATTTTAGATAAAGCAATGCTGAGCAAAAGGAAGAGGTCTGTCCTCTCCATCTGCTCTCTGAGAATACACGCATGCATGCCTATACATACCTAGAGATAAAGCATGTTCTGTCACCCTATACCATTTTCCTAAGATCAAGGGGAGTAAGGGAAACAGAGGCCCAAAATGAATGCGTCATGGCCTTGGTAGACAAAGGATGTGCCATTCCCTCCCAGTGTAAAATTACCACATCCCCCACCACCCTAGATTCCCAGGCAAGATTCTAGCTCAGAAAGTAACCCAGTAGAACCCCTCCTCAGGTGACTCTGGAAGCATTGGGGTCCCAGTACAGAGCGATGGCTGGAGTAAGCCCACAGGAATGTCACAGAACCAGCCTTTGCAGATGGCCAGGTGGCAGCCATGAATAGCTCTTGCTTGAAGAGCCTCCTGCCTCCTGCCTCCTGCCTCTCTGCCCACTTTCCCAGTTTATCTTCTGTCAAGGGAAAGCCCAGAGCCCTGGGGAAGTTTGGGAATTTTGTACACTCTTTGTTATCTTGTCTCAGTCAATTTGTTTCTCTGCTGGAAAAGCCAGTGAAGGGAGCTACCTCTGGCTTTCCTGGGAAGCTAGCTGAGGGAAAGGTACAGTCAGCTTTTGAATGACATTTGGCAGCTAGAAGCAGGGCCCTTTGCCTACTCCTCTATAGTGAACTCAGCTTTCAGGGGAAACTCAGGAAGTGAGAAGAAAGTCAAAGGCTTGTTTCATTACAGCAAAATCTTAATGATGTAATCACTGGGCAGAAAGAAATGCAAAGAGGGTTGTTAATTATAATAAAGAAATAAGTATATTAAAACAAAAGATATAAAAAATACTGTGCAGGTAAGGCTTGGGGATTGAACTAAGACTTGGAGAATACCATATGTCAGAAAATTATATATAGTACATGAACTACTTGAAAATAAATCTGACAAAAGTTCACACAAGAAAAAAGAGAGAGAGTTTGAGGATAAGCAAGTTCTCCACAGTCAAGAACTTGTCATCTTACTATTCTGAATTTGGTTCTTAGATACTCTCTCTAGACTGACTCCTCTGAGGGCATCCAGTGATTGTCAAATTCAGGAAGTCTTAACTAGGAATCATAAGAAGTCAATGGCACAGCTTCTCCATCAGATTTGCAGGGTGTGCAGGGTCTGAGGTGCCCTGCCTCCATTTCCTCTATTGCTGGACACATTCTGGCTCTTGGTGCTTTATAGTGTCTTCACCTGGAGGGAGAGAGAAAACTCACCGTAGTTAAAGATAACCTTTTCCACTTGCCCTAAAGACCGCTGTAGTGAGAGAGTGCTTGCCTAAACCAGACCAGGCATTTCAGACTGTGCTGTTGAAGCTGCTGTAGCTGGTAGAGCACTGTGGTTAATATTCAGCTACAGGACCTCCTGGGACTACATAATGGGCTGTGCAAAAGAAAAGGCCTTCTTCCCTTTCCCCCACATCTCCTTTCCAACACAGACACTTACTTCTAGCAAATGAATCACATTATGAGCCAGACACTCTGCTCCTGCTTAGGGCTGTCTGCCAAAGGTTAATTTGGAGTTACACATGAGATAAGCCTCCCAGCTGGTGTTAACCATTATCCCACTGTTGACCATTCACTGCATCATAGGTGTAAATGTTTAACAGAAGGGCTCATACACGCAAACACACACACACACAAGTGTTTCTGAGTACTGTGAGCTCTTCAGCTAGCTGATCAGTGGGAAAGGGAATGAATAAAGTGAGAGTAGAAATGATCTATTGTGAAAACCCTGGACAGAGTTTCTGTGAAGGCATTTGTACACTGTCATATGACTTAGATTTTGATGGGAGCTGGTAATCCCACATCTGCCGTTTAAAACATTCTCCCACAGCCCACTCTGACAGGACAGATGAATTACAGAGCCATTAAGCTCCCGTGGCTGGTTACACACAAAGAATGCTTGTCCGCCATTCCTCCTTATTGTTATTAGGAGGTTGTTAGTTCTCTTGATCGACACTTCCGAGGTGGCTCAGTAGCAACTATCTTTATCTATCTCTGGAATCCCTTGACCTGAGACCTTAAGGATATCCCTCCCTCAAAAGATCCACGGCTGCTCAAATGTCATGAGTTATGGAGGAAAATCTTGGACTCCCCCCAACTAATTAGAAAAATCCATATATCAGAGTTTGGCTTATAGTTCTAATAACTCTTAATTTAAATTACTTTTCTGTGCTAACTTCAGTTGTAAATATTGTTCTGAGAGTGTGCTGGCTGGGGCTGAGACCTTATTAACTTGGAGGGGTCAAGTCCTAAGTGAGGTCGTATATCAGACAAGAAGTGGTTCTCCAGCACAGGACTGCCATCAAGGTCCTCGTGATTGGATTTCCATTCTCAGGAAAAAGTTAAAAGGTGTTGAGCTAACTGGTCTCTAAGCCTCTCCTAACTCTTCCTCTTGTCCACCTCCTCACTCACTATTGGATCTAGTGATAATAGGGAATGAAAAAGGATGCCGTTCTGGACATGGCGGTTCATGACTTAATCATAGCACTTAAAAGGCTGAGGCAGGAGGATTACCATCAGTTTAAGGCCAACCTAAGTTAAAGAGTGAGGCCCTATTTGAAATAAGAGAAAGAAAAAGAGAAGGGAAGAGGAGATATGAAAAATGAAGACAAATTTCTCCATAATCTTGACAATAGAAAGATGGTATCAATTAACTTATTGTTGCATACTAATGGACCCAACTCTCTCTCTCTCCAGACTATATAATATGGCATTGTTCACTTAAAAGTTCATTAAAAGGGTGGGTCATGTCAAGTGTTTGCCACAACAACACAGATACTTTTAGAGGCAACTGGTGTATTTATTGTGGTGATGGTGTCTCAAGTGTGTGAGCCTGTCTTCAAAGCCATCCAACTGGAGATGATAAACACATCAACTTTTGTGCATGTTTCAGTTAGTGCCTCGATGGTACTATTTTTACAAACATAGGAACTCTAGGCTGTGTCGATTCATGGCAGGGAGTATTCTGATAGACTGGTAAATGATTTTATTGTTGTGCAGGCATCGACTGTGTTTATGCAAACTATGGTTGCTGTGACATCTCTAAATCATGTCATCTTATGAGACCACTGGAGTCAACACATGCTGGCACTGATGTGAATGTTCTTACTTAGAACTTCATTATGTCTGTGCTTGACAAAAACATACATTGGATTTTTTTTTCAAAAACCAAGACATCTTTATTCTTTTAAGACCACTCCCCTAGATCACAACCATGTAAGGGAAGACCTAAAAAGATCAGAATATTTAAGTTAGACACCAGACTAGCAATGGCTAATAAAAACTCTGTAAAGATAGAAACACTATCGATCTGTGTTGATGTAGTAGCCAGTAGCCACACTGAGCTCCAAGCACATAGAAGAACTCCTGGTACCTCTGCGGAACTGTGTTTTCAGTGTTGCCTTGTTTCACTTCAAATCGAGTCATAATCCCATTGTAACGTTTCTTTCAATGAACCCTCACTATGAGTTCTAAGGCAGAACTTAAAAATAAACTGTAGCAGGGCTGGGCATGGTTGTGCACTGAAGAGTCACAGCACTTCCGGGGCAGAAGCAGGTCTGAGCTCTGAGCCAGCGTGACGCAGTGAGACCCTATCTCAGAAAAGAATGTAGCTGGATATTGTGTAGCTGTATTCCAGTGACTATTAAGATGAGCAGGTTTGGGGCTGGAAAGATGGCTCAATAGTTAAGAGTACTGGCTATTCTTCCAGAGGATCAATGTTTAATTCTCAGTAACCATCTATAACTCCAATCCAAGGTATCTAGCACCCTCTTTCGGGCCTTAAATATGTGTCTATGTAGAGTCTCTCTTTTTCTCTCTCTCCCTCCTTCCTACCTTTCTCCCCCATCATTCCCTCTTTTCCCTCTCTCCTTCCCCATACACACATACCCACACATTCCTTCTGCATGCATATGGTACACAGACATACATGCAGACAAAACGCCTGCACATATAAAACAAAAATAAAAAGATGAGAACAGGTTTATGAAAGTCTGGACGGGGGCTGGAGACATGGCTCAGAGGGTAAGAGCACTGGCTGTTCTTCCAAAGGTCCTGAGTTCAACTCCCAGCAACCACATGGTGGCTCACAACCATCTACAATGAGATCTCGTGTCTTCTTCTGGAGTACAGGCATACATGCAGGCAGAATAATGTAAAAATAATAATAAAGTAAATAAATCTTAAAAAAAAAGTCTGGACATGATCCACTCCTTACTATCTCATCCAGATTTGAAGGTGACACATAGGCATCTTTGAAAAGATCTTGGAGAATATTCAGGACCAAGTCACTCAGAGAAACTGTCTAAAGAAAGACACTCTAAAAGCATCTGTGATTCCAGGGGAACTTCCAAGAAAGACCAGGTCTCTCCCATGGGAGCTGCAGCAAGGAATATGTTTAAAGACCAAACTTACAAAAAGTGCAACAACACTTGCCTCAGATCTCCACACTGGGGGGCAGAGGCGGGCAGATTGTGAGTTTGAGCTCAGTCTGGATTACACTGCAAGATTTTCATTTTAAAGTTTTTAATTAATTAATTATTCAAAACTAAGTTGATAAAATAAAAGACTCACTTTGATTTTTTTTTCTTTTCAGGAGCTTATTGATGTTGACAGTGAAGTGGTGTTTGAATTAGCTTCCTATATCTTACAGGTGAGTTGCTTTACACACACAAAAGGATCTGTGGCTGCCACGCACAAGCAGCAGCCACACCCGCTGTTTGACTGTCTTACTTTTTTCTAGCCACAAGATGGAAGGAATGCTGATGCCGTGGCCATAATTAGAGAGTTGCTCTATTCCAAACTTCAAGACAGTATATCACATGACCTTGAGGGAGAGTTCCGTTTAACCTGCAATCATTTGGTTCTCCAAACCCCACTTTCTTTATATTTGGTACCCTCTTTTGCCATGAGAAAAGCCAAATGCACACTTAGAAGTCACCTCCTGTCCACCAGGAAGGCAAAGTGAAAACTTTTGGCCTGAGGCGGACAGACAGACATGGTCGTGTCATCTATAATGGTAGCAGAATGAAGTTGTTCTCCTGAGAAGTGTTTATTGAAGCTTCTG